>OU343225.1:200349624-200835609 GCA_910596185.1 Chrysanthemum makinoi | reverse complement strand
AAGCATTTCGATCCCGCATTCATTGGTTCATGGGGAAAGTTTGTAGATCGGGACAACCAAGGTGGAATGTCCTCTCAAAATAATGCTTTGTCGATGACCATTCACTTTAAATTTGGACCATCAGGTTGAGATAACTCAATGGTACCATAAGGATAAACCTTAGCAATAGTAAATGGACCCGACCAACGGGACTTGAGCTTTCCCGAGAAAATCTTCAATCTTGAATTGAAAGAAGGACTCGATCACCAACGTTGAAAACGTGGTTCTTGATTTTAGAGTCATGAATCTTCTTTGTCTTTTGTTTGTAGATCAAAGAGTTCTCGTATGCTTGATCCCGGAGTTCATTTAATTCATTCATTTGAACTTTACGTGATCACGGTTGTCACGAATATCTCGAAGTTTGCATGTTTCAAGGCCGGTATGCCTTGTGCTCAAGCTCAATGGGAAGATGACATGCCTTTCGTACACTAGCTTGTATGGAGTACACCGATGGGTGTTTTGTAGGTATGCGGAAGGCCCGAGTCGTCATCGGTTTATCCGACCGGGATGCGATTTTCACCCTCGTCCTTTCTAAAATTCTTTTAATACCGGTTGGAGACTTCCCGCGCCCACTTGTTTGGGGGGTGGTATGCGATAGAAAGGCGGTGGGTTACACCATACTTTTGCATGACCTACGATCAAATTGGTCATTCAGAAATGCGTACCCGATCACGATTATAGCTCGTGGAGTTCCAAACCTAGCAAGAGATTTTAAAAATTTCACAACAACTTCGGGCATCATTTGTAGGTAAAGCTTTGGCTTCAACCCATTTTGACAAATAGTCAGCGACCCACAGTATGTATTTGTTTCCTCGAGATGATGGAAATGGCCCCATAAAGTCAATACCCCATATGTCAATCTACTCAAACTTGAATGGCATTTTTGTTTCATTTCTTTGAGAGATATTGCGTGGCGTTGACAAAGAGGTTTGATTTAAATTCATGGGCATCTTTATAAATTGTGGGCCAATAAACCCGGAATCAAACACCTTTTTGGCGGTGTAGTTTGGACTATGATGGCCCCGGTGGGTCCAGCATGGCAAGCTTTGAGAATGTCAAGAGCTTCTTATCCATAAACACACCGTCGGATGACTTGATCCGCCTGATTTTGAATAAGTAGGGGTAGTCCCGAGTAATGTTTAACATCTTTGAAGAATTTGTTCTTGTTGGGTCGACATCCTTTCACTATGAAGTTACCCATGGTAATTTCTTGAAGTCAGCAAACCATGGGGTGGTAGAGTTCCACGAGAAGAAACTGCATTGAGTGTCTCGAGAGGAAATGTTTCATTTATTTCCTTTTTCTCGAAAACATCTTGGTGAGGGTTTTCTAGGCGGAACAGATGATCGTGACGGTTCTCAGCTCCTTGTTTATCACGTATAATGATATCAAATTCCTGGAGGAGGAGAACCCAACGGAGCAATCTCGGCTTTGCATCTTGTTATGCAAAGAGATATTTGAGAGCCGAGTGATCCGTATACACCACGCATTTGGTCAAGATTAAGTATGGGCGAAACTTCTCAAAGCGCATACACGCGGCTAATAGCTCTTTTTACGTGGTGGTGTAATGAGTTTGAACTTGATCATAGTTTTTGCTTGCGTAGTGGATAGGCTGAAAATGCTTGCTTCTCGTTGCCCTAAAGGCTGCAGATAGCAAAATCACTTGCATCGCACATGAGCTCAAAGGGTAAATCGATGGGAACGCGAGAATGGGTGCCATTAAGCTTTTTCTTTAATGTTTCAAAAGCCTTGATGCACTCGGTGAGAAGATAAAAGGCATCTTTTCAAGAAGATGGGTCATAGGCAGGCGATTTAGAAAAATCTTGTATGAATCTGCGATAAAACGGCATGACCTAAAAACTCCTAATACCTTTGACGGTAGTAGGATGAGGTAATTTAGCAATAACATCGACTTTTGCTCTATCGACCTCAATCCCATTTTTGGAAATCTTATGGCCAAGGACTATGCCTTTTTGACCATAAAGTGGCTCTTCTCCCAATTTAGACAAAGATTGGTGTCTTCACACCGTTGGAGCATTTTTTTCTAAATGGGAGAGACATGTTGAAATGTCCCCAATGACCGAGAAGTCATCCATAAACACCTCCATTGTTTCCCCGATTATGTCGTGGAATATGGCCATCATACATCGTTGGAGCGTGCGGGGAGCATTACATAAGCCAAAAGGCATACGTCTGTAGGCAAAAGTTCGTATGGGCAGGTGAATGTGGTCTTCTCTTGATCCTGTGGATCAATGGGGATTGAAAATAACAGAAACCATCAAGGAAACAATAGTATTAGTTTCACTGCTAATCTCTCAAGCATTTGGTCCATGAAGGGTAGAGGAAAATGGTCTTTTAGGGTGGCGTCATTCAACTTACGATAGTCAATGCAAACACGCCATCCGTTACCGGCGAGTTGGAATTAACGCGTTATCTTCATTTGTGACAACAGTTATGCCACCCTTTTTAGGAACACAGTGAATTGGGCTAACCAAAGGACTATCTGAGATCGGGTAAATCAATCCTGCATCAAGAAGTTTGAGAACCTCTTGTTTGATAACATCATGGATTTTTGGATTTACCATTCTCGATGTTGAATCTTGGTTTGAAGTCATCCTCCATTAAGATTTTCAGAGTACAAAATTCAGGGTTGATACCTTAATGTCGGAGAGTTTCCAAGCAATTGCTTGCTTGTGTGACTTCAAGACCTTTATGAGAGCGGTCTTTTCATCTTTACTCAAATCTCGAGCAATAATGACGGGTAATTTATCATCACCCTCTCAAAATGCATACCGAGATGAGGTGGTAAGAATCCTTAAGTTCGACTTGAAATTCTTGATTTCTCAAGTGACTTGACTTCCTTGTTATGAAGTTCGGGGAGAGGAGTGATGATGATGGATCATCATTAAGCAACTTCTCAATGAGAAGTATGTCCCCGATGTCGATGGGGCGTGATCAATTTCCCATGGGCTGAATCACTAGGACAAGTATGCTTCACTCTCTTCCAAGATGAAGTCACTTTCCTCAAATGGAGTGAGAGAAGGAGTAGAATTGGCGATGATGGGTTGAGATGAATGAGTGAGATTATCACTCGAAGAATTATGATCATAACCAAGAACTTCTTGAGTACTCTTCGGAAGCAACATCAATGATATCTATTGAGTTAACAGGTCGGAATCATAGTTTGCGGAGCACCTCGAAGTTTGATCAAGGTTAAAGGTGACAGCTTCATTACCCACGCGTAGTGTGATTTCTTGCTCAAATACATCAATGAGAGCACGGCCCGTTCTCAGAAATCCTCGTCCAACAATGAGAGGAACCCGTGGATGACATGAAAATCAACAACTACGGAGTCAGCTGGAAAATGGAACTTTCCTACTTTCACAAATACGTCCTCGGCAATGCCAAGCGGGCCGGGATATTACGATCTGCAAGCTTCGAGTCATGCATGTAGGAATAAGGTCGGAAGAAAGTTTCTTCCATCTTGAATGAGGCATCGGGTTGATGCTTGCACCAAGAGATGCTAAGGCAAAGCATTCAACCATTGGAAATACACAAGGTAAGAGAAATTTTCCAGGATCTCCAAGCTTTTCAGAAGCTTCTTGGGATAGCTGACGATTCTGATTCGAGGAGTTTAGCCATTTCAAAAAGTTTTTCCTTGTTGCTTAACATGTGTTTGAGAGTTGATGCAAACTTGGGCATCGGCATGATAGCATCATAAAGCTTATGTCAAAATGTAGTTCTTGGAAAATTTGAAAAAATTTGTCCATTTGATGGCCCAGCTTTTGCGGACTTTGCTCATTCAAGCGTGATGGGTAAGGAATAGAAGATTTGGATTTGGGGTTTCAGAAGCTCTTGGAGGTTCAAAACAACTCGGATTGGATTTGGGTTTCTAGACAACTTGAGGATGGACATCATTGGTACCTCCGTTATTAGTAGGAAGTGCCTTGTCCTTTGTAGCCTCAGGTTCACTTTCCACTACCTTCGGGAGAGAAGAAGAAAAGGTAGTAGGAATAGCGGGTCCATCATATGAAGCACCACTTTTGGTTGTGATCGCCTTTGCATCGCCCCTCGGGTTAGCGATCGTGTTGCTCGGAAGTTTTCGTGAGCCCGAGGGTTGATCATTTAAAGACTTCTTAGATCGGTGATCGGTGACCAACAACCTGTTCATTTCATCTTGGGATTTCATGAATTGCTTCAATAACTCATCGGATGATGGTCTGTTGGAACCTTGGAGGGAAATTTGAGGTCGGATGTTTTGATTATGACCTTGTTGTTGAAAATTCCCTTGGTTAGGATTTACATTTCCATGAAATTGATTCCCTCGATTGAAATTGTTTTGATTAAGGTTTCCTTGATGTTGGAAACCTTGATTTGGTCAGGAATAGAAATTACCTTGGTTTTGATAACCTTGGTTCATTCTAGGTTGGTTATTCGGTTTTGTATGTTAGGATTACGTAAAACGGGTGGTCCCTGATAAGTGTTAGCACGGTAACTTGGTTCATTTTGAGGACGGTATTGATTACCTCCTTGATGTGAAGTACCGGCTATAGCATTAGCTTCAAACGGACTACCATCGATTGGCGTGCAGTTGTAGTATGCATGAGGGCCACCACAAGTAACACCAACTTCAACTTTCTTCACTTCACCATGTGATGGTTATCGCGTGAAAGTGACTTTCTTTTGGTTAGCAAGAACCAAAGCCAGAACAATATCCGTGAGTTTGTCAATCTTAGCATCGGTGCTAGATGTACTCACGGAGATGAAGATAAGGAAGGACACAGGATTTGTTTTTCAATTATTTGCACTTGGCTTCTTTTTGTGGTCTTTCGAGGAAATTACCTCCGGAGGCATTTAAAAGTCTTGGTCACCTTGGTGCGGAGACAATTGTAGAAAGTATCCATTTGCATTAACTTCGGTAAAACCATGATGTGGACACTTCGGAGCAACTCTTTATAACGATCCATGCCTCCCGAATGATTCATCAAATCTTTGAGAGAATTTCATTATCTCATTCTTAAGACTTGTAGTTAGGGATGGAGGATAGAATTCGTTAACAAACTTGGTGACTAGATCCTCCCATGTCTCAATGGAGCGAGGGGGTTGTTTCTCAAGCCAATTCCGGGCTTGTCCCTCTAGAGAAAATGGGAGCAGAAGAAGCTTGATAGCTTCATGTGGGACATTCTTGTATTTGATGGTAGATGCAATCTTGTTAAACCATCGAATGTGTGCATGAGGATCATCCCGCTCAAAACCATAGAATTGGCTTTGGGTTACAAGATTAAGCAACCGGTTTTGAGCTCAAGGTATCAGCCCGCGATGTTTGGAACAACAATGGCATCTCCGTAACCCTCGATGGGTGCTTGGAGAAGCTCATTCATTGGTTTATCTTCTGCCATTACGACAGGGGGTGGTGGTGGTAGAAGCGTTCCTCGATCGCTGAAGGAAGCGAGCGTCCTCGTCTCACGAGGAATATTTGCAAGCTCGGAAAGTGGACTTGTAGAGCTGGAAGAACGAGTGCGCATGCACTAAGTTTAAAATCAATTTTCAAAACAAATGCGAGGCAAAACGACAAGTGAACTTAACCAATAATCACAAATGAAATGGCTTCTTTGAAAAAGGTACACCAAATCACAAGGACACAAAGGCAAGTTTTAAATCTTTGTTGGGAACTTATTATGGTCACACCAGGTTAGTAGGTGTCTTTGCCTTGATTTCGCGGTGGGTTGATTTTATGTATTTAAGTACCACTGAAAGGCGTAGGTAATGATTTGTGCAAAGGGTTTAAAACTTTTGGACAATATTTTTGATATCGTCTCGTTTAACCAAATCGTATCTCTTTAAGAATCACCTTAAGGAAACACAAGCTAAGCGTTAAGATTGTTTTTGTTTTATATTTTTTGGTGTTGTTGTTAACACTTTAGGAAAAGTGTTAATGAACTTTTGATATCTTGATAACTTTACAAAAAGCTGTTTACAAACGGTGGTATATGTGTGCAAGTCACGAGGTCCGAAAATGCTTAAAACACGCTAAAGCCTCCCTGGCGGCCCATGCAAAAATTTGATTCGCTCCTAAACGGTCAAGTTTAATCACACAAGCTGACCACTTGTGAATGGTCAACCGTAATAAACTTAAAGCAGCTCGAAAAACAAATGCAATTTAGATCGGAGGAATATAGGGGATTCCTGGGTCGTTAAGTCCCCGGAGGATGAATGGTGTTTAACACGGTGAGATGTCGAATAATCACTAAGTATAGTGATCAGTAATGATTTTGAGTTATTTATACCTAAAGAAAGTTTTGTAAATTCAGGAGGCTTAAATGCAAATTAAATGAAATCAAAAAGTTAAAATATATTAAATAAACGCTATCACTATTTTTACAATGATGTTTTCTTGATTTATAAAATAAAATAACTTAAAATAACTATTTTAATTAGCGTAAAAAAATTATCTAAAATGTGATTTAAAATGAAAACGTCGTTAAGTATAAAAATTACATGAGTCTTAAGCAAAAGCGTAAAATTTGTGAAATAAAAGTCCTATAAGTGTAAAAACAATTTTTTTACGTACTATATGACAAAAGAAAATTTTAGAAAAAAGAATTATATTTTTTTGACTTTTATATTTTTTATTATGAATTAAATACTAATTTAGACTAATTAAATGATTAAAAATACTAAAACTATTTAGAAAAATCTGAAACTTTTTTATAAATTACTTTATACTAATACCAAACTAAGAAAACTGCAAAAGCTAAAAAAATCTTGTTTTTAATAAGCTAGAAATAAGCTGATTAATAAATTATAAGCTAATGGAAACAAAAGGGTATATATTAAATTTTGCAAGATACTACCAGTCAAAAGAACCAGAGGGCAAGTGGTAGTGTGTGTGTGTGGTAATTTGGGTGGCGAGGTTGAATCCCACAACTGCTTTTTGCTTTTTATTTTATTTTTTTTATTTTTCTTTTACAAACTTATTAAGTTAACTAAGATAAGCAATTTTCAAAACTATAACTTTTTCTAAAAACCAGAATAAGCTCTGTTTTGAGCTTATTATCCTAACAGAATAACAAAAAGAAAATGGAAAAAGCTTAAGCTTGAGCAAATGGCTTATAAAAAGCGATGATTAAGCAAATGGCTAACTGAAAATAAGCTAAGCACTGTTTAACAAGCTAATACAACAACTGAGAAGGTACAATTACTTATAAATACATACAGAATTCAAATAAGCACAAGCTATATGTTTAAGCGGACACCTTTTTTTGGTTTACTAGGCACCTTCTAGCTTAATTTTAAGCTTTGAAATAAGCTAGGAAATAGAAAGATCCTGGAACTAACTAGTTAACCAAATAAGCTATCAAAAAGCTAAAATTCTCCTTTGTTTTGTTCCTTTGGTGAGCTTATAGAAGCTTATGAATAAGCTTGAAAACTTGAATGCTCTTAGTACTAGATGAAATGAACAAAATCAAAAAGCTACTTGCAGGCTTATCAAATAACGCAAAATGAAAAATAAGCTTGGCACTTCAAGCTAGCCAGATGGGCTTCTAGAATCAACAAGTTTCATAAGCTAAGCTTTTCTAATAAGCAAGTTATAAGCTTGAGAAATGAGCTTGTGTGCGTGCACAGGGCATGTTTTCAGAAAAGGACTTAAAATAAGCTAATGAATAAGCAGTTAATAAGCTAATTAGAAGTGAACTATTATTTTTCTAATTAAGTTTAGCAGCTAAATTTTAATATCCCAAAAGGATTTAAGCTAAATCTTTATATTAAATACACAATAAAATTATCTATTTTATTCAAAAACGACTAAGCTTGAAATATTGACTTTTTAAATTACACTAAAACTTTGACTAAGATGAATTTTAAATGATCCTAGATGATCTAATTTGATGTATTAAGCTAATATGAGACTAATTTAGGGTAGATAAACAACTTTTAAAACTTAAATGATGATTATGCAATCTAAATTTTTAACAGTGATCAATTTAAGTAGGATTAAAGGAAATTTTGACTTTTACTCTAACAAGTACTGGTTTTTATGGTATGTTTGAGTTATTATAAACTATTGTGACATGAAACAAGCACAAACACTAACTCAGATAGCCTCTACCACAGTTAACAAGACAATTCCAAACAACCCTTATTATGAGGCTTTTGAGATTTTTCAAAGCTCTGCACTGATTTAGACTATGCTATTGATTCATAACCTTGTATTATCATATAATAAGACTAAAGAAACATTAAACAACAATACTAATAATAACATAAAATTAAAATGACAATTATACTAGTTTACTGTTAAACTAAAGTTTTACTAATTACAAATTAAAAGAACAACCCATTTTAATGTTTAATTAAATTTAACTATAACTAAGAAACACAAAAACATAAAGATTTAAGCTATTGAATGTCTTATACAGTGAAATGCCAAATGGATCAAAGTGCTTACAAATTGGATTCCAAGTGATAGCTGAGAACCAAGGCTTGAAAACACTTCTATAGCTCCCAAGCTCTAAACCAATAAGCAATCAAAGTCAATCCTGCTGACTTCATCCTTTCTCCATTGATTTTTAATTTTCTCACTATTTTCTTGGTATTTTTGTGATTTTTCTGTTTTGATACTAAACAAAGTTTTAGAGTTACTAAAAGCTCTCAGAAGCTATATAATGAAATTATATGAGCTTATGAGTTCATTAACAACACTAATAACAACAATAAGCTTATATGAAAATTTAAGCTTAAATATAGCATAAACTGAATTTATACTTAGAACATGAAATTGATAACTGAAAAAGGTTTATAACACACTGGAATATGATTACAAAGTATTGAAAAGCTTAAACTTGCACTGGAAAACTTAAAAACTTAAAACGACATAAGTAAAAATAAAATTACACTCTAGTTATCTTCACATTGCTTCCTTTTCTCTTTATAATGATCATTTAGGCTCTGTCGACACCTCTGAGAATATCCCACTTAACCTCAGCCATTGGATTCATCCAACTCATCAATTTCGCCATTTGTCATTTTTGGCGCCAAATTCCTCTTGAGCAGGTTTTTGCATTTAATGCATTTTGGTGTATGTAGAGGTGGAGGGTTGGTATCAGCTGGGGGGATAAGGTGAGGTGGAGAGGTGGGGAAAAGCAGTGGGTGAAACCACCTGGTTTCGTTCTTCATGTTGGGAGAGACGAGTGTACAATATTTCTGTGGCCGGGTTTGACCATTTGACCGGTTTAATATTTACTTGGGTTGGGCTTGGGTTAAAGACGGGCCAGTTGGTTAAGGAGATTGGGTTGGATTTGGTTTTGGGTAATAACAAGGGTCCGTTTGTTTTTGTAGCTAGATAACCCAAGGACTAATGTTGTAATTACAAACATGAAGGACCAAACCTGCCATTTTCTCAAAGTAGTTTCAAGGGTTACTTTTGACAAGTTTCAATAGTACAAGGACCATTGTTGACATTTTCAAACTTCTAAGGACCATTTATGACAATTTTCAAAGTTTAGGGACCTAAGTTGTAATTTTGCAATTTTAAATCTCAAGGACCAATTTTGACAACTCATAAATCCCTAGGGACTTGAAATGATATTTTTCTTTATTTTGCTTTACGGGGGACATTTTGACAATTTTTGAAACTTGAGGGACTAAACTGCCAATTATGCAAACTTGATACGTTTTTCACCAGATTTTGATATATTTGCATTTAAAACACATAAAACACTTATTTGTGATATTTTTATCATTTTGATGTATTTCTGAGTGTTTTCAGATGTTTTGGCATTCTAAACAGTACAAAAATGATGAGTATTTAGACACTCATCACCTACCATCAAGGTGATAACCACAGTGGAGGTTCTATCATTTTCGACTCGAAACCTCACTACTATATTGCTAAAAAGGCATTAGGTTCATGTTACCACAAAATTTACACGCAAGATGCCATGAAATTTGACCTGAGGTGATGTGCAAAACAACATGCTAGTTTCTTTTATTTCATTAATTGGGTATACTCGGGTGTAGAGGTTTTTAAGCAACATGCCATCAACTCGGATTTATGTTCACACCAATGGGTGCGTGGTGATGGGCTCAACGCACATCTCGACCACTGATTAAATTTGAAATAATCCGAATGATACTCGATGGCATACATATTAGAACAATGACACGCTAAGACCTTATGATAGTTGAGTACTACTCAACCCGGCTTCACTATATTATCATTACTATACAAGTTTTCTAGTACCAAACAAAGTGTCACAACCATCCTAATTTCTCAGATTTGATAACTATTGTTACTCGGACTTTTATGAATCTTAGCTTCGAAGCTTTCTTGTTTTCCTTACTACTCGGCAGAAAAACTTAGACAATTTCCAACCTCTACGACATCAAGTTTACATGAAACTATACCATTTACTAACATCATAAGCTTTATTAACAACAACACACTTAGTTCCATAATCGAATAATCAATCTTATTAACAACCCAAATAGTAAATTTTTACAAAACATGATTGAGAAATTTCTACACAGAAATGGATGATAACGAAGTGAAGGCCAACCCGGTATCTAACACCACAAGCGGACCCAATCAATTTGGGTGAGTACCCAAGCGAAGTTTCCTATGCTTCCGGTTCCCTTATCTTTTGTGGTGAAGTTTGGTGTGTGATACTCTTGGTTGGTCTCGGTGGAGAATAAAAGAACACAAGGGAGGCTTTGACCTTGCCTTTCTCCTTGGGTCTTGGTGAGATACCATATTAGGCTAAAGTCCTTCTCTAACCACTCACACCTTTACACCTTGAGATTCTTCCCAGAAAAACATGGAGGAGAAAGGGACGTATGATGCTTCCATAGCTATCTAACGAGGGTTTGACCCAACCATGGGGCGTGGCCGGAAGTGGCAGCGGCAGGGGAGACAAAAACATTCACTAAATTGCTTTGTATTGTGAAAGTGAGGATGGAAAGAGATTCTTGTTAGTCCCATTTTTATCAATCTTCCCTTTTGGGAGTCTTGACCTATTCGACTAATGGGTTTGCAGGTGTAGATTAGATATTTTGAGTGAAGAAGACTTTTTGGGAGAGAGAGAATGAGGTGGAATATTTGAGGGATAAGTGACGACAAAACCGAAAAAAGAGGAGAAGCGGATAAACCAAGAGAGAAAAAAACAAAAGAGAGTTTTATTTTATATTTTGTAAAGATTATATAAAATGTATATAGAAAAGTAATGTTACATGTGTAGTTTGTAGAGTGATAAACTTATATTGATGAATGTTAAAATCATAAGTGTGAGTTGTTTTAAATACTTTGAGTTTCGTGAATTAAAATTGATATTATGTATTCAATAATTTTTTTATGATGTTGTGTCTTACAGTATTGCTTCGGAAATATTATTATTTTTGTAATCTTTTCCATTACGAGAGTTTATTATTTGCTTTGTTTGCCCTTATCATATAGTGCGGTACTTGGCGTGCGATTGTAGGTCGGTACAGGAAAAGCGAGATAACCTCGTCTTACAATTTAAATCATAAGACAGAAATGAAATATTCATAAAATGATATGAATGCAAAAGTGATGCAGCTGTCTACTGTATGCGAGTTAACTACTCAAGTGATCAGGCAAAGCTTATGCATAATGAATAGGCTTAGTAAAATAAATTGTCATTTACTAGTTAAATTTTAGTGAAATTTACAGTGTGTCACATCCTCCCGCCTTAGAAGAAAACGTCCTCGGTTTTCAATTTGAATACTTCTTGAAGTTGAGAAAGATGTGGGTATTTGCGCAGATTGGTCTTCCGCTCCCGTGTATTCAGGAGCTCTTTGAGAATCGGCCCGGACTTTGGCGATAGGGATGCGGCTTTGATTAAGCCGTTTGATTTCCCGATCCATAATCTCAATGGGTTTCTCGACGAAGTTTAATCTTTCATCGACTTGGATCTCTTCCAAGGGAATAGAATTTTCATCAGAAGACATTTCTTCAAGTTGCATCGTGGAACACGTTGTGCACAGAGCTGAGTTCTTGGTGTAATTAAGTCGGTAGGCTACCGGTCCGATTCTTGCGAGAATTTTGAAAGGTCCAATATAACGAGGATTTAACTTTCCACGCTTTCCGAAACGGATCACGCCTTTCCATGGTGCAACTTTTAGCATAACTTTATCTCCCACTTGAAACTCAAGTGGTTTCCTCCTTTGTCGCGTAACTCTTTTGACGGTCACGAGCTCTGAGTCGATTTTGATTTGTACAATCTTCTCAGTAGTCTCTTGGATTAACTCTGGACGATTAGTTGACTTTCTCCGACTTGGTAACACCGCGGGTGATCTACATTTTCGACCATAGAGTGCTTCATATGGTGCAGCTTTAATGCTTGTGTGATAGCTGTTGTTGTAAGAAAACTCGGCTGGGGTAGAACTTATCCGGCCATTTCAAATCTATCACACATGCTCTTAGCATATCTTGCGAGTTTGAATGGTTTCTTCGCTCTCTGTCCATCAGTTTGAGGGTGGTAAGCGGTGCTCATGTGAAGGTTGGATCCTAAGGCATCTTGAAGTGACTTCGAAGTTTGGTAAGCGGCTATCTCGTCGAGATGATGAGATTGGTACACCATGACGTTCGATGATTTCCCGGTATAGCGTGCAAGTTTGTCCATTCCATCGCCTTCCTTCATTGGTAGGAAGTGTGCGGACTTGGTGAGACGGTCAACTATTACCCAAATAGTGTCGTAGCCATTAGAGGTGATCCGGTGCAAAACAGTCAAGTTATCTCACTCAAGCTGCCGCTTTGAATTGCAAACCGTAAGAAACTTAAAACAGTTAAAACACAAATGCAATGAAGATCAGGAGAGTATAGTGTTTCCCCAGGTCGTTAAGTCCCAACGAGCTGTGCGAGAATAGTCAAACGTAAAGTGATCGAGAGGATTTGAACGGGAAAGAATTGTGGTTGATCTATACCTAAAGAGAAAGCCCATAAACTACAGGGGCTTAAATGCAAATTAAAGGAAATTAAAAAGATAAAAAATATTAAATAAACGCTATCACTATTTTTAAAATGATGAACGTTTAAAACTTAAAACTTACGTTTAAATAAAACTTCGTTAAGCGTACAAAATAAAAAATGAGATCTAAGAAATAAAAAGACCTAAAAATATGAAAATGACATTTTTACAAACCTAATGATAAAAGAAAATTTATAGAAAAGAAAATTATTTTTATAACTATTAGATTAATTATTATTAATTAAAAACTAATTTTAACTATTTAATAATAGCCTAAAATACAAGAAAATATGAAACAAAGCTAGAAAAATAAAATTATGACTTAGAAAAATCTAAAATAACAAAATAGAGTTTTCAAAACTATTATTTTACGTTATTTTCTATTTCTAGGAATTAAATACTATTTAAAACTAATTAAATTATTTAAAAATACAAATTTAACTAAGAAAAATTTGGAAAAATATTTTTTTATCTTTTTATATTTATCTTAACTTAAGAAAAATGAAAAATTATTTTTTTGAACCTTTTCTTAATTTTTGTATTTAAAGCTAATTAAAATGATTAAAACTAATTTAAATTAAGAAAAATAGCAAATCAACTTAGAAAAATCTGAAATTTTCAGGAAAACTCTAAAATAATATTAGGAAGCTAGGAAAAATAGAAAAACAGGGTGCTATGTGTGGAGGAAAATGGAACGATGTGGAATGTATGAAATAAGCACTTTGATAAGCAAAAGGGACAAAACAAGCACCCAACTGATACACAAGCTACTACAAGCTAAAAGAGCTAAAATGCAACAAGAAACAACAAGCTATACCCTCTGGATTGGCAGATTGCACAGATTTGATGTTTGAGCTTTTGAGCTAAAACAGGTTCTGGGGTGCCTACTTTAAGCTTAAGCACAAGCTTCAAAATAAGCTAAATGTGAAAACCAACAATTGGAACCTAGACTAGACCTGGGTGAGAGCTTATAAACCAAATTACAGACCAAGACAAGCTCAAATGAGCTTTCCCAAGCTGGTAAAACATGCTTAAAACAATACTGTGGACTTGATGCCTGCAGCATTTAGTCTCATAATCACAAGCTAAAATGAAGCTTCTAAAAATTTGATAAAATCTGAAAAATGCTAATAAGAAACAAGACCAGCTGAAGTTCTAAGACCCAAAGTTTCATTGGCATTGACCCGAGAAATGAATGTAAAAATCCTCCCATTTGGACTGTGATATTTGCACAATTTGACTTTTGATAAAAACATGAGATTGACTTTTATGGATTTTGATCATGATTTGGAATTTGAATATGATGTGAATACATGAAATAAGACTACTTCAATCTATGTTTATATAATTCAAACACAAAATGAGCTTTTGTCTTGGCAAAAACTCAACAGTGAAACAAATAAAGGCAATTGAAAGAGATTTTGACTTTAAGCTAATGCAGGTGCAAAGTCATGACTAGAATGAATCAAATAGAACTAGACAAGCATGAAACAACAGGTTTCCAACACTAAACTACCCTTAAACACAGATCTTTGTCAAATCCAAACACCCTTTTAATCAACTGTTAGCAATTACAACTAAGCTAATACTGATTTAGACAGTACAATTGATCAAACTGAATCCAATTGACTTAAATACAACTAATTAATCTGTTTAAACTAGCAATTATCACAGATACACATACAAGCCAGTATGCAAATGGATTGAAATGAAAGTGAAATTCAAACTTACATATGACCACTTATTTCTCAAACTAAACCAGAACTTAAAATCACTATACTAAACCATTTCCAACCCAAATCCAAGTCCTGCATCAACCCATTTCATTTCCATTTCAAATTGAGCCCCAGGTTGACTTTCATTGACCATGAACCTAATTTGGCCTGTCTCCAAGCTTACCAATAGCTATATGGAGCTTAAGTAACCCTGATTGAACTTAAAAATAAGCTAATAGCAGCTTTAAAACAAGAGTTTGAAAATCAAATCTTCAACAGTGAACCTCAAATTATGAAATATAATTGGAACCTTGAATTGATACTCAAAAGTGAATTATAATGATAAAGTGATTAAAGTTTAATACATTAAAGCTTAGAATTACATTTTTGAACACTTAATTAAGAGAACTAAAAAAAATGACATAAAGAAAAATTTAAAAACTAATCTACTTCTCTTTGCCTCTTCTTCTCTTTTATACTCTAGAAAGCCTCCACGTGTCCCGATTGAATCCACCACCCTTGTGAGCCAATAGATGAGTTTTGGGCATTTTGGCATTTATGCATTTTGGCGGGAAAGCCTATTTTGACTTGTGGTCTCTGAAAACTGCAACTAGGGGGGGTGGATGAGGTGTGATGATTATGTGGGTTGATGTGGAAGAGATAAGGTGAGGAGTGATGGAGGTGGGTGCAGGGCTAGCAGAGCAAGTGGGGAAGGTGCAGGAGGAGGTGGGAGAGCTTGGGGGTTTGATTGGGGTTCAAAATAGAGGTCAAGAGGTTAGGCGGGGGTCAAAATAGGTATTGGCAGAGGGTTCAATTCGTTTGACAGGCATGGTTTAATATTATAGGGACCAATTTGTAAATCTGCCAAATTAGAGGGACCAAAACTGTAATTTTCTCCAAAGTTGTTACAAGGGACCAATATTGACAAGTTCCAATAGTACAAGGACTAGTTTTGACATTTTCAATTTTCCAGGGACCAAACTTGACATTTTATGAAAGTTCAGGGACCTTTTCTGCCTTTTAACAAAAGATTTATTCAAGGACCATTTTTGACAGTTAGAATATTGGGACCTTGAATAACATTTTTCTTTATTTTGTTTTTACCAGGATTTGTTTTTGACAACTTTTGAAACTTGGGGACTAAAACTGCCAATTATGCAAATTTGATACGTTTTTCACCAGATTTTGATATTTTGCATTTAAAACACATAAAACACTTATTTGTGATATTTTTATCATTTTGATGCATTTAAAGTGTTTAGATGTTTTTGATTTAAATGGTACAAAAATGATGAGTATTTAGACACTCATCAATCCCCACACTAAGATATTGCTAGTCCCTAGCAATGTTTTGAAAAAAATTAATGGATTTCATCTCTTTACCAGCCATTATTCGGAGTAGCAAATGTTTCAGTTCAAGTAAGAACCTTGGTACACCGATAACCAAATGATTTTGAGAAATCACCAGCTTCAAGTTTGATTTGTCTTTACGGAAGCCGTTTGCTTCGGACTAGCCAACTCTTAGATAAATTATCAATATTATCTTTGGTGAGCTGATTACCAATTATGGTTTTTCCACTGCCTTTACCACAAGCTATAAACTTGCGGGCTAGCCAACTCTTCACTTTTAAGGATATGGTGGTGGACCCATACAATTTTAGGCAAATTGCAACCGTCAACGGATTTGAGATATCTTTACCAAGAGCCGTTTGCTCCTGGATTAGCCAATCCTTATGTGGGTTAGACATGGTGGACGGATTACCATTTGTTGTGTTTAGTACATAGTACTTCCACTAAAAAAAAATTTTTAAATTTGGCCATTTTGGGGAAAAAGGGACTAAAAGGGTACATTTATGATCAAATTCGCGAATTTTCCCCATGAATGAATTTGTCCTAATATTCAAAGTACCTTGTTATCCGAAACTTAGAACGTAAAAAGATAACATTACTTAGCTAAGTATGGAAACACAACAATTATTCTCTTTTGAATATTTACAATTTTCATTTATTTTTAGATCTATATCAACATGTGTGGGGCATCTCACACTAGGGTGGTACACGGGTGAAACCATGTTTAACTATTGTTTTTATTACAAGATTCGCTAGCTTGACTCGACCCCGAATTAATTTGTTCATGGGAAGTAAGTGGAAGAGACAATCTCCATCGGACTTTCATTCAAGATGTTTGTATAAACATTGAAATACGTGAAAGTTCCACACCGATGAGATATACATAGAACCGGCTCACAAATGATAAATGAAAATGCTGGGGTCAAAGATAATCTTCATTCCGGAGTGAAGAACAGGAGAAAGCTACGGGATAGGTGAAGAAGAGAAAGAAAGTCATGATAATAATCTTGACTAACTCTTCATCCTCAATAGGAGAATTCATAGTTTCATGAATCTCCTCAGTTAAGCTCGCTTGATCAAGACATATTATGGGTGTGTCTAGATCAAAGTAGAAATTATCATACTCCGGCGGAGATATGATATGAGTAAGTTCACAAGAGAACTCCTCGAAGGTAAATGAATCATATTCAGAATTGGTATCAGTGGGTTCACTGGTGAACTCATCCAATGTAAATGATTCATAATCGGAGAGAGAATTATGAGAATGAAAAGTGGTACTGCCACTAATCTTCTCTCCCATATTATCAAAGAAGGCTTCCATTTCCGAAATAGAATCATCGGAAAGAATGTCACTATCCTTAATGGGGATAGGAGATGAAATAGGTTTTTCATTGAAAGCCTCGATTTTAGAAATGAGAAGACTGACATTCAGTAATGTTGCACGAAGTGCTTCATCTTTGATTTCCATGTCATTAACTTTATCATTCTCTTCTTCTAAGCTAACAAGCTCAGAAGGTAATTCTTCCATATAACTGATGTCTCCACAAGATAGATAAGTCATCAATAGAATCAGAGCACATCTCAACATGATTACTTTGGAAGACAAGAGGAGGAGGGATATCACACATGATCAAGAATTCCCTGTGACTCTCTTGGGATTGGGACAAGGTTCTCAACACTAAACTTTATGAATTCGTCCGATTCCTTTTCAGGAACAGTGTCAAGATGCTCATCCCCATGTTCAGAGAGTGAGTGGGAGCTTGGTGTGATAACAGTGAGGGAGTTTAGAAGGACTAGCATACATATGTTTTATACTTTCCATTTGTTCTGCTGCTAGTAATTCCATCATAGTCTTTTCTCCCTGATTTTTCATGGAAAATTTCGTGATGAACTTGATGAATTTGTACAAAGTTGACTAATATCAAGGGTAACTTCATCATCATCGTCATCAGGAATGAAACGGAATCGAGAGCTAGATTTGGCTGCTTTTTCTTTTACAATTGATTCCCTAACAGATTTTTCAAAGGCAATGGGAATCTAATTTAGCAGCCAGCTCTTCATAACAAAACTTCCATAGATTTCTCATTTGGATTATCTTGGGAATGTTTACATTCCTTCAAATCTTTCACTAAATCAAAAGATCAAGGAAGATTTTGAGGAATGGGTCAGGCGAGGTGGTGCACGATTCATTTGGTACTGTGGAGGTTGGTTATGATATGAAGAGTCATAATTGTTAGAGGGAAATGGATTCCTTGTTTGACAATCAGAGCACGGTGTGGACCTCCACAATACTCAAACATAAAAGCTGATGTGGCATGAGTCATATGTGTTGTAGTCATAATTGTTATCAGGAACCTGCTCATAGACAAGCGTGTTTCCGATTGACAATCAGGCGGAGTGTGAACCACCACAGTATCACAACATAAAACTGGCGGAGTCTCACAGTGTGGTAGCTGATGGAATAAATCAGTTGTGTTATGGTAGGAATAGGGATCATGGTTATAGACAGACCCGTTTCCTGATTCCACCATGCTACAACCGGGGCAATTGCCACCATTATAAGGACCACCACACCATCGACATCCAAGAGGGTGAGGATAAGACATAGAAAGAATCAAAGGTTTACAGAGGGTAAGAAATGAAGAATCAAAAGGGTAAGAGGGTAAAGAGGAATATTTTTGGTATTTTTGAAAAAACATGATGTAAAACAAAGAATGAAAATCTTTTGGGATTTTATAAGAAAATATAAATACATACAGATGGTATAAACAAGGAGTGAATATTCAAATTACTAATCGCTTCGTAAGACTATTAGCATTGCTCCCGGGTGGCGCCAAAATTTGATTTGTGCAAAACCGTCAAGTTATCTCACTCAAGTCTGCCACTTGTGAATGGCAACCGTAGAAACTTAAAACAGTTTAGACACAAATGCAATGAAGATCAGGAGAGTATAGTGTTTCCCCAGGTCGTTAAGTCCCAACGGTACGTGCGAGAATAGTCAAACGTAAAGTGATCGAGAGGTTTGAACGGGGAAAGGATTGTGGTTGATCTATACCTAAAGAGAAAGCCCATAAACTACAGGGGCTTAAATGCAAATTAAAGGAAATTAAAAAGATAAAAAATATTAAATAAACGCTATCACTATTTTTAAAATGATGAACGTTTAAAACTTAAAACTTACGTTTAAATAAAACTTACGTAAACGTACAAAATAAAAAGTGAGATCTAAGAAATAAAAGACCTAAAAATATGAAATGACATTTTACAAACCTAATGATAAAAATTTATAGAAAAATTATTTTATAACTATTATATTTATTATTATTAATTAACAACTAATTTTAACTATTTAATAATAGCCTAAAATACAAGAAAATATGAAACAAAGCTAGAAAAATAAAATTATGACTTAGAAAAATCTAAAATAACAAAATAGAGATTTCAAAACTATTTTTGTAATTTTCGATTATTTTCTATTTTCTAGGAATTAAAAACTATTTAAAACTAATTAAATTATTTAAAATACAAATTTAACTAAGAAAAATTTGGAAAAATAATTTTTTGTCTTTTTATATTTATCTTAACTTAAGAAAAATGAAAAATTATTTTTTTGAACCTTTTCTTAATTTTTTGTATTTAAAGCTAATTAAAATGATTAAAACTAATTTAAATTAAGAAAAATAGCAAATCAACTTAGAAAAATCTGAAATTTTCAGGAAAACTCTAAAATAATATTAGGAAGCTAGGAAAAATAGAAAAACAGGGTGCTATGTGGAGGAAAATGGAAACATGTGGAATGTGCTTATGAAATAAGCACTTTGATAACAAAAGGGACAAAACAAGCACCCATGATACAAGCTACTACAAGCTAAAGAGCTAAATGCAACAAGAAACAACAAGCTATACCCTCGATTGGCAGTTGCCAGATTTGATGTTTGAGCTTTTGAGCTAGGTAAAAGTTGCCTACTTTAAGCTTAGCACAAGCTTCAAAATAAGCTAAATGAAAATAACAATTGGAACCTAGACTAGACCTAGGTAGTAACATAAACAAATTACAGACCAAGACAAGCTCAAATGAGCTTTTCCCAAGCCGTGCAAAACATGCTTAAAACACAATGCAGACTTGATGCCACACAGGGCATTTAGTCTCATAATCACAAGCTAAATGACTTCTAAAAATTTGATAAAAATCTGGAAAAATGCTAATAAGAAACAAGACCAGCTGAAGTTCTAATACCCAAAGTTTCATTGGCATTGACCCAGAAATGAATGTATGAAAAATCCTCCCATTTGGACTCAAAACTGATATTTGCACAATTTGACTTTTGATAAAAACATGGAAAGTTGACTTTTATGGATTTTGATTATGATTTCACTTGAATATGATGTGAATACATGAAATAAGACTACTTCAATCTATGTTTATATAATTCAAACACAAAATGAGCTTTTGTCTTGGCAAAAACTCAACAGTGAAACAAATAAAGGCAATGAAAGAGATTTTTGACTTTAAGCTAATGCAGGTGCAAAGTCATGACTAGAATGAATCAAATAGAACTAGACAAGCATGAAACACAGAGTTTCCAACACTAAACTACCCTTAAACACAGATTTCTTTGTCAAATCCAACACCCTTAATCAACGTTTGCAATTACAACTAAGCTAACTACTGATTTAGACAGTACAATTGATCAAACTGAGTCCAAGTGACTTAAATAACTAATTAAATCTTTTAAACTAGCAATTATCACAGATACACATACAAGCACAGTATGAAAAATGGATTGAAATTAGAAAGTGAAATTCAAACTTACATATGACCACTTATTCTCAAACTAAACGAACTTAAAATCACTATACTAAACCATTTCCAACCCAAATCCAAGTCCTGCATCAACCCATTTCATTTCCATTTCAAATTGAGCCCCAGGTTGACTTTCATTGACCATGAACCTAATTTGCTTGAAACTGATCTCCAAGCTTACCAATAGCTATATGGAGCTTAAGTAACCCTGATTGAACTTAAAAATAAGCTAATAGCAGCTTTAAAACAAGAGTTTGAAAATCAAATCTTCAACAGTGAACCTCAAATTATGAAATATAATTGGAACCTTGAATTGATACTCAAAAGTGAATTATAATGATAAAGTGATTAAAGTTTAATACATTAAAGCTTAGAATTACATTTTTGAACACTTAATTAAGAGAACTAAAAAGCGACATAAAAGAAAATTTAAAACTAACTACTACTTCTCTTGCCTCTTCTT
Source organism: Chrysanthemum makinoi (assembly GCA_910596185.1). Taxonomy (NCBI): domain Eukaryota; kingdom Viridiplantae; phylum Streptophyta; class Magnoliopsida; order Asterales; family Asteraceae; genus Chrysanthemum; species Chrysanthemum makinoi. The sequence goes on along the minus strand of OU343225.1, from coordinate 200,814,254 downwards.
CCTCTCTTTTATACTCTAGAAAGCCTCCACGTGTCCTTCTGATTGAATCCCACCACCCTTGTGAGCCAATAGATGAGTTTTGGGCATTTTGGCCATTTATGCATTTTGGTGGGGAAAGCCTATTTTGACTTGTGGTCTTTGAAAGCGCAACTAGGGGGGGATGAAGATGTGATGATTATGTGGGTTGATGTGGAAGAGATAAGGGGCTGAGGTGATGGGAAGTGGGTTGCAGGGCTAGCAGGCAAGTGGGGAAGGTAGCGGGGAGGTGGGAAAGCTTGGGGTTTGATTGGGGTTCAAAATAGAGAGGTCAAGGGTTAAAGGCGGGGGGTCAAAATATGTGGCAGGGGTTCAATCCAGTTTTGACAAGGCATGGTTTAATATTATGAGGACCAATTTGTAAATCTTAAATTAGAGGGACCAAAACTGTAATTTCTCCAAAGTTGTTACAAGGGACCAATATTGACAAGTTACAATAGTACAAGGACTAGTTTTGACATTTTCAATTTTCCAGGGACCAAACTTGACATTTTATGAAAGTTCAGGGACCTTTTCTGCCATTTAACAAAAGATTTATTCAAGGACCATTTTTGACAAGTTAAGAATAATTCAGGGACCTTGAATAACATTTTTCTTTATTTTGTTTTTACCGGGAATTTTTGACAACTTTTGAAACTTGGGGACTAAAACGCCAATTATGCAAATTTGATGTTTTTCACGATTTTGATATTTTTGCATTTAAAACACCTAAAACACTTATTTGTGATATTTTTATCATTTTGATGCATTTCTGAGTGTTTTCAGATGTTTTTGCAGTTTAAATGGTACAAAAATGATGAGTATTTAGACACTCATCAAGAGGTTTTAGGTAGCTTGGTAATAAAGTCCATTGTTATGCGTTCCCATTTCCATTGAGAATGTCGAGGTTGTACTAGTAGACACGAGGGTCTCGGTGTTCGGCTTTGACTTTTGAGCAGGTTAAACACTGGATGACATATGTTGCAATGTCGGCTTTCATGTTTGGCCACCAGTACAATTTCTTGGTCGAGATACATCTTGTCGGATCACGGGTGGATGGAGTATTTAGATTTGTGGGATTAGGTGCATAATAATATCGCGAATGCCTCCGTAAATGGTATCCAACCGGCTCTTTGAAACACAAAATCCCATCCGACCTTTTCACGAATCCATTCTCACTTCGGCATTCCGTAAAGGTTCTCATTCGGACGATTTTCTTCTTTGAGTGCTTCTAACTGAGCCTCAAGAATCTTGGATGGAAAGGCGATTGTCATACCCAGGATCGACTCTAAGAGGTTTTGGTTGCTCTTTTCTCACGAGAGCATCGGCAACTACATTAAACTTTACCGGATGGTAGCGAATCTCGCAGATCATAATCAGCTGGTAATTCCAACCATCGGCGTTGTCTCATATTCAATTCTTTTTGATCCAAAATGTGTTGTAGGCTTTTGTGATCGGTGTACCGCGACACTTCGTGCCATACAAGTAGTGTCTCCAAATCCTAAGTCGAACACAAGCGATCCTAACTCCAAATCGTGCGTTGTGTAGTTTTCTCATGAGTCTTCAACTGGCGAGAGGTGTATGCTATCACCTTCTCTCTTTGCATTAACACCGCTCCTAGTCCCTTGTGTGAAGCGTCGCAATAAACAACAAAGTCTTCACTACCCTCGGGTAAGGCCAAGATAGGTGCACTACACAACTTTTCTTTAAGGAGTTGAAAAGCCTCTTCTTCTTTTCTCCCAGTCAAACTTGGTGTTTTTCTGGGTTAGTTTGGTTAAAGATTTGGCAATCTTTGAAAAACCTTCAATGAATCTTCTGTAGTACCCAGTGAGTCCTAAGAATTGGCGAATTTGGTAGAGGTTGTGGGTGTCGCCCAATCCTTTATTGACTCGATCTTAGCGGGATCTACATGAATACCATGACTGTCGATTACATGACCTAGGAATTGCAGTTGGTATCCAAAATTCACCGCCGAGAACTTAGCATACAGTTCCTCCTTCTTTAGCAATTCGAGTTAATCTAAGATGTTCCTCGTGTTCCTTGACACTCTTGGAATAAATTAGGATATCGTCAATGAAGACAATCACAAATTTATCGGAGTAGGGTTTACACACTCGGTTCATAAGGTCCATGAACACATTTGGTGCATTGGTTAACCCGAAGGCATGACTTGGAACTCGTAATGTCCGTAACGAGTTCGAAGGCGGTTTTGGAATATCTTCTTCTCGAACTCTTAGTTGATGGTATCCGGACCTTAAGTCAATTTTTGAATAAACACTTGAACCTTGAAGTTGATCGAATAAGTCATCGATCCTCGGGAGTGGGTAGCGGTTCTTAATGGTTAGTTTATTCAACTCACGATAGTCGATGCACATCCTGAAAGTTCCGTCCTTCTTCTTGACAAATAGGTCTGGTGCTCCCCAAGGTGATGAGCTCGGTCTAATGAACCCTTTCTCCGCAAGTTCTGACAACTGGTTTGATAACTCCTGAAGTTCCGTTGGAAACTGTCGATAGGGTGCTCTTGCCACGTGTGGCACCGGGCACTAATCGATCTGAAATTCAACCTGTCGGTGGCGGAAGTCGGCAAGTCTTCGGGGAAGACCTCGGAAATTCTCTCACAATTGTACGTCCTCGAGCGTTTTTCTTCCGTTCTGTTTCATCTTTTTAGGTGACTTGTGCTAGGAAGATGTGACATCCTTCTCGATACACCTCAACACCTTGGTACGGAAATGACATGCATCTCGACGCATTCCTTCTATCACTTCTGTCTCCTTCTCTTGTTAGGACTTCACTCCATAGGGCACTTGGGCGAGCTTCCGTCACAAATGATGGCGACATTGTATTTTGATAACCAATCCATCCCGATGATGACGTCGAAACTACCCAATTCTACTGGTATTAAGTCGATATTGAATGGGTGGTTTAATAGGTTCAGGGTGCAACCTCTTATGATGGTATCTACCCTTTCTACGTTACCATTAGCTAGTTCCACATTGTATGCATTGCCTAATGCAGTTGGAGCAATATCGAGTAGTGGACTAAAGGCATTAGAAACAAAACTCATATCGGCTCCCGTATCAAACAATATGGATGCATAACGGTTATTTATAAAGGCATTACCCGTCACAACATTCGGATCTTCTGAGCTTCCATTTTGGTTACGGCATAGACTCTTCCACGACTCCTTCTCCATTTCCACAGTTACTTCGGTTGTCTAACATTTCCCTGAATCCTGCCATTTCCTTGGCTTACTGGATTTCCTCGGTTTCCTTGATTTCCTCCATTGCCTTGGTTTCACGGTCTTTCAACATTCATTCTTATAATGCCCTTTCTCACCACAACCAAAGCAAGTTATAGCGACTTTTGGGTCTGGTGGTGCTTTATGCGAACCGTTGCCAATGACTTGGACCTGCGGTTTCTGGTCAAGTGTCGATTTTTCGAAAGTTACGGCACTTGACTGTACCTGTCCCTTGTGATGCAGTGTGCATCGGTTACCCAGTGGTGAAGTTCCTGCGTGCGGTTTCCTTTCTCCAATCAGTACATAAGCTCTAGCAACATTTTGCCTTTTTTCGATTGTCGTGTGGTTTCCACTGTTGTTACCACAGTATCCATTGTTGTTGTAGCTTCGTGAGTGGTCGTCCCATTTCCTCTTATTGTCAATCACTTTGTCCATGGAATCCTCAATCACTTGGTCCATGAGTTTGTTGGCTATTTCGATAGTTTCATGGAGATTGGCAGCCTTAGAAGTGGTGACATTGCCCTTGATAGATTGGGGCAATCCTCCAATGTACCTTTCAACAATCGGGTCTCAGTTAGAACCATTTCAGGCACAGTAAAGCTAGCTCTTGGCTGGTTATAGCGACCATGTTTGTGCCTTGAACCTTGAGGTTCCAAAACTCATGCTCAAGTTTCTTGATCTCATTCACGGACGGTACTTTCGAAGTACCATCTCCTTGAAGCTTTCCGGGGCATGGCATAGGCAACATCTATGCTTGGATTTCAAGAAGTTGTTCCACCAAGTCAAAGGCGACATCGTGAAAGTGAATGATGCGTGCCAACCTTAGACTCTTCCTCACGATTCTGGTCGAACCACGGTCTCGAGCTTCTCGATCCATCTGGTTGAACCGGCGGCTCCCGGTTCCACTAAAGCTTCCGTCATGGTCTTCTGAAAGTCTTGATAGGTACAAGTGCGGCTATGGGTAGATGGTCTCGAAGTTCGGCATTAGGACGAGTGGTTTGCCAAGCGGCATTCACTCGTTCATTGACTATTTGGTCTATCATAGCTTGATTCATGGTAGGTTGAATTGGAGTAACTCTAGCGGGAGTAGTGGAAGCCCCAGCTGTCTGATCATGTGTGACTCTGTTTGGAATAGGTGGTTGCAGCCGGTTGCGGTAACCCTCATTTGGAATAGGAGCATTGGAAGCTCCACGGGATTGGTGCGGTTTGATCTTCGTTTTGGCGGCATTTACTGCATAAGAAAGGTAATGAGATATTGAACCTTTTAAACAAGGTAAGTGCCAGGTAATAGTGTAAATATCGTAGATATATCATATGAGTAATCTATGAAAGAAAAGACAATTGGATAATAAAATAAGTTTGACATAGATAGAATTTTGGTTACAAGGTTCCTAAAGTACATGATGAGATACTAGACGGAATACAGTGAAGTACAAGCGGAAATACAATGGAAATATAAGAGTCATAACGACACTAAGCTGTTATAATCCAGTTTAGTGTGATACATCATGAAATAGGATCTAAGGATGTCCACGCTCATCACGTAGTCGCTCAATAGTAGCAATCAACTCTCATTGCGTATCCTCCAAACTCGCGATCGTCTCATCGAGATGCTAACATAGACTCTAAACTAGTAGTCCTCTGCCATCCCTCTCTGGCAGCATCTCTGCCATCCACGGGCCGGCTCTAGCTCCTCTAGTCGTCCGTGCATCTGGGCTTGACCTCTGCCCAAGGCTCGGTGCTCTTTGTCCAGCTCTGCGTCTCGACACGAGCCTCAATCCTAAAACCCATCGAATCCGCTCGGTGTCTCTCAGCTCCATGCTCTCGAACAATACATATAACTTGGTCCAAACCCTCAACACGCTTCCGCAAGCTTGCAAAGCGTGTTGGATCGACTCTCTGGCTAGTGATATGGACTCCTAGCGAGTCTCATGAGAGTCTAGGCGAATAAATATCCTCGGTGAGGGTGGATCACCATCTGGAATCTGATAAGTCACGGCTCGAGCGTGCCTCAACCGTGCGCCCTCCAATGGTCTCAAGGCTGTCTAGTGGCGCGCAAATCTCCATGTATGCTGCTGCGGATGGTATGAATGAAGGTGATGATGGACTATAGCTCGGACTGGCGATGTGTGGTGCAGGCCCGATCACAGAATCAATATCTCTCCAAGAACCTCATCACTCTCCTCGGCTCACGGAGGAAAGCGACTCTGTCCCAATCCAAATGGTGCATCAATATCCATATCCTCGTCCAACCCCTGAGCCATCACGGATCTCGTCCTATCTCTTGAATACTGCGGACAATCTCGGACCCGGTATATCCATATCTGGCTGTATTTATCATGTCTAGGGACACTCTCAGTCGGCATAGGCTCTGGTAGCTCCTCCTTGGGATCCTCTTGGGATCTTCTTAGGGTCTACATCGAGTAGGAATGGTTGTCCTCTGAGTCTTTGATGAGGTGGTGACAGGTAGGTGATGGTGTCATTGACTCTGAAGTAGTAGGAGGACCCATGTAGCGGCGGGTCATCCTAGAAGCTAGTGCGGCATGAATGAATACCGCTCTCTATATCCGAGGTACTCTCACGATCATGCGGGGTTTACTGCGTGTCAACAAAGCTGATGGAGTGGTGGTAAGGGTGGTGCAGATGGAGTAGGTGCAATAAATGGCTGAGCTGCTAGAGTGGCCTGAATGTACGGATCTGTGGCCAAGTGTGCAAGTTGATGGATGGTAGGTGAGTGAGCAAGTAGGATGTCCTCCTGGACATCGTGAGGAAAACTGGTGAAGGCATGGTGCTGTGACAAGGCGGTGCATATGTGTAAGTATGTAGAAAAGTACTCATGATGAATATGAAATAGTGCACTAGTAAATAGGAATTAAAACATGCAATCCTATTTAAATGAATTCTAAGTAGTATGGCAAGTAAGGCAGCGGACAGCCGGCGATTAGTAGTATGATGTTTTTGGTGAAAAGTAGTTATAGTTTAGGATTTATATGTACCTAGTTCTCTATAACCTTGGCTCTGATTCCAATGTAACACCCCAAATTTGTTTAAGCGGAAGCATACGAGTTATTAGGGCGTTCGAAATTGGTGATCTAACACAAGAAATAAAGAAGCGGAATACATACTTCGTTTTAATTTCATAAAATAGTTTTAAAACATTATCTTACAACATTGTTTAGATAAATGGGCACATCCATAAGTTGATGGTCCCAATTTAAAAACATCGGTTTGTGTAAAACACTTTTTAATACTACTACGACCATTAACCCGCTTCTTGCCTTGCCTCCATGAAACATAACTCAAACACACGAGAAAAATATGCTAAAAGGTCGGCTAAAAAGGTGAGTTCATAGGTTTAAGTTAAAACAATAAGTTTGGACCAAAGCAATGTCATATAAGCATTACAACGAATAAAATGCTATATGGATGAATGTCTATTACGTTAGCTCTAAGTTCATGCAACCGATACTACAAGTTTCCGTATGCTAACAGATATCATACAATATAGGGCCCATAGCGAGTGTTTTGTCCCTCAACACTCGATTCCGACATGGTATACGTTTCGCCTTGGCCTAAGCATGGCCAACTGAGCGGAGTCACCCTCAATAGATCTATTTATAACATTAGCGCTTCCCAATGGGAATTGGCGGTTCATGACAAAGGGGCATTTCTCTAGGGACATAAGGGCTTAGGCTACACCACGTAATTGTAATCATGCAGTAGTTTAGGTCCATAAAAAGGTTTTGCATATTTTCTCACCCCAATAGTATAAAACAATTTATCAAGTAAAAGAGGCTATGAGACTCACCAGCAAATGCAATCAGAAAGTAGGTTTAGTGATTGTTGTAAAGCGGCACCGACACGCGACCTAGATAAGGAGGGCAATGTTTTAGTTCATTGTTTTAAGTATAATTTACTTAAAATGGTGCAATTAATATTATTCTTATATAATGGTTTAAAAATCAACCTTTAGTTTGTAAAAATAATCAAGAGGTTTACTAGTAAGTATATGAATGTATATATACTCTTTTCATATTGACATTAGTATGGTTTTAAAATCCAAAGTTTGATTTAAAACAAATAATTAAAATGTTCCATTAGTAAGTATATAAATGTATATATACTTATTTAAGTTGACACAAAATGGTATTGTCAAAATTATAATTTGTTTTCTAATTGTATTTAGGAAATGCGAGTTAAATTTGAAGTCAACAATTTTTAATGGACTAGAAAATAATATAGTGGTATCTTATTTATTTAGCAAATTTTGTTCCTAACATATATAGTTTCAATGGAAAGTTCACTTGACATACATTCATTTACACATTGTCGTTAAGTTTTGGCGTTATGCATTAAATAGATGTTTTGGGCTTATAATTTGTAGTGAATGTTGAGTATTCTATACCATTATAAATAGAAACTTGTCTACTACATATTCGAGCCTCCTAGCTTAGACATACACTCATATACAATTAAATAAACACGAGGTAAAAGTGATAATACAATGAAACAAATGTTTATCCATATAGTCTACGTAATAAATTTTACGCCAAAAGTTTCACAACAAGTAAACATGTGTGATGGTTTGACATAAACAACAAACGTTTTAAAAAACATGATTCCGTAATATATGTATACGAACTTAACGACTATGTGTAAATGAATGTATGTCAAGTGAACTTTCCATTGAAACTATATATATTAGGAACAAATTTGCTAAATAAATAAGATACCACTATATTATTTCTAGTCCATTAAAAATTGTTGACTTCAAATTTAACTCGGGCATTTTCCTAAATACAATTAGAAAACAAATTATAATTTTGACAATACCATTTTGTGCAAACTTAAATAAGTATATATACATTTATATACTTACTAATGGAACATTTTAATTATTTGTTTTAAATCAAACTTTGGATTTTAAAACCATACTAATGTCAATATGAAAAGAGTATATATACATTCATATACTTACTAGTAAACCTCTTGATTATTTTTACAAACTAAAGGTTGATTTTTAAACCATTATATAAGAATAATATTAATTGCACCATTTTAAGTAAATTATACTTAAAACAATGAACTGAAACATTGCCCTCCTTATCTAGGTCGCGTGTCGTGCGGCTTCACAACAATCACTAAACTTTACTTTCGAGTTGGATTTTGCGGTGGGTCTCATAGCCCTCTTTTACTTGATAAACTGTTTTATACTATTGGGGTGAGAAAATATGCAAAACTTTTTATGGACCTAAACTCTGTATGATTACTATGCGTGGTGTAGCCTAAGCCCTTATGTCCCTAGAGAAATGCCCCTTTGTCATGAACCGTCAATTCCCCATTGGGAAGCGCGAATGTTATAAATAGATCTATTGAGGGTGACTCCTCCGTTCGGTGAAACCCACAAAAGTATGCTCGAGTTTCCTTTTCTCAGGTACTATCATGTCGGGACATAGTTGGGCCAGTTAGCGGTTGGTGTATCCCGAGTAATTTCCCATGGGTTAGTCCATAGAGTTCTTGTTCCATCATTCGCGGTTCATTCCTTGAGCGATGATTCGCAATCATCATTTTCTTCGGGTGTCCCAGAGAAAGAGTAAGCGGCGTCTATTCCTACTAATTGAACATAGGTATTCCACCACGTGAGGGCTTGGTGCCGAAAGGTGCAAGTAGCATACTTGACTTTACAATTGTCCGCGTAACTCCTTTCGCAGAAAATTGTCTCTAACCTTTCTAGCCATTTTGCCAAACCTATGGCTCCTTCAGTCCCCTCAAATGCTGGTGGTTTCAGATTCCTGCGAATTCTTGGTAAGAGAAATTTTGTGTTGTAGGCACCTTGACTTCTTCCTTATTCCACTGGCTGATGTTGTTGACGTTGTGATTGACTTGATAGTTAGCAATCCTTGCACCAATTTGTTCAGTAACAGATTTCTCAATGGTGGTTGCATCCATGTTCAGATTTATTGGGAACATTTTCCTTCAACCACAAGAAATGACAACAATGAGTTTTCTATGAGTGAGGACCATGGTGTGGAGATTCATATGTTACAAACCATGTGACTACTTCCATCAAGTATTTCCTAGGTTGTATTGACTCGGATGAGACTTAATTTATTATGATGATGTTAAGAAAACAGAGATTGGTTGGAGTGAGTTTAACATAAGGTTATAATTTACTAGACGTTGTTTATTATGCATAGTCGCTCATCACCATAAGCTTGATTACATCTTAAGAAGATTCCGCTCTAAAGCCGATACATAACATGTGTTCATTGACTCGCTCTAGTTTGTTATACAACAAAACTACTACTAGCGTTTTTATTGAAACTACTCATTACAACGTCTAATGCAATGCCAAGTGAAATTTAGGCATTTCCCAGGTCGCTCCGGGTTGACTTTGTTGAGTTGCCTTCCATTCCTCCAACTCTCTGAGCTGGGCCTCCATCCTAGCAAATTTGTTGTTGGCCTCATTTGTCCTACTTTCCATAGTACGTCTTTGAAATTCTATGACACCTTCCGCATACCCTGTCTCATTAATGCTATTGTAGTAACGGTTCCAACCGTTAGCCGACTCTCAATCTCGGAGACGCCCCCGGGTGTCTCCTCGGAGTTTGCAGAGCACACCTTTCAATGTGGTCTTCAAGGCGGCAATTACTTCGCTCAACTTCTCACGAGTTCCTTCTATTACTGTTCCAACATCGTTGTAGCATTCCTTGAGTTTTTCGCCGAGTGCTTGTAGCTCTTCCACCACTTCTTCAATCCCTTCAATCCTTTCTTCTGGTACTATTCCCAGATGGTCCGACATCTCTTCTATTTGTTCCTCATGATGTGTTATGCATGCCATAACTGTGTCGAGAGTTGGTGGTCTAGTGGTGGCTGCTCCCGAAGTTTCCCCAACTTCGAACACACTAGGAGGTGGTGTACCAGATGACGATGGTGATGACGCAGAGAGATAGATTTTCTTGCTAGCAGGTATCTCCCAATTGAGGAGTGGATCTCTTTGATGTCTTGGTGAGAGTGTAGGAGTAGTGGAATTGGTAGGTATAGTATTGATAGTAGTGATGATTGGAAGTGCAGCGTGGAGTGTGGGTAGTACCCTCCCGATGAACTTGGTACACTACCCTGTACGGTTTTCCAAGGTCGAGTGAGTTGAGAAGGGGATGGGATGCGTTCAGCAGGTGACAAACCTTCTGTTGTGTCATCGCATCCAGCTCCAGAGTGAGGGGAAGACATGGTCTGTGACAAGACGGTGCGTATATGTAAGTATATGGAAAAATACTCATGATAAATATGAAATAGTGCACTAGTAAATAGGAAATAAAACATGCAATCCTATTTAAATGAATTCTAAGTAGTATGGCAAGTAAGGCAAGCGGCAACTGACGGTCGAAGTATGATGTTTTTGTAAAAAGTGGTTATAGTTTAGGATTTATATGTACCTAGTTCTCTATAACCTAGGCTCTGATGCCAATCTGTAACACCCCCAAATTTGTTTAGTGGAAGCATACGTGTTATTTGGGGAGCGCTACTTAAATTGGTGATCACAACACAAGTAATAAAGAACAGAATACATACTCCGTTTTAATTTCATAAACATTTTTAAGACATTGTCTTACAACATAGTTTTAATAAATGGGCACATCCCATAAGTTCAGTGGTCCCAATTTAAAAACATCAGTTTGTGTAAAAACACTTCTTTAATACTACTACGACCATTAACCCGCTTCTTGCCTTGCCTCCACGAAACATAACTTAAGCACATGAGAAAAATATGCTAAAAAGGTCAGCTAAAAGCTGGTGAGTTCATAGGTTTAAGTTAAAACAGTAAGTTGGACTTGGACAAAGCAATGTCATATAATCATTACAACGAATATAATGTTATATGGATGAATGCCTATTACGTTAGCTCTAAGTTCATGCAACCGATACTATGAAGCCTCGTGCTAAGCAAGATATCATACAATATAGCCCATAGCGAGTGTTTTGTCCTCAACACTCGATCCCGGACATGGTATAATGCTTTGGCCTAAGCATGGCAAACCGAACGGAGGAGTCACCCTCAATAGATATATTTATAACATTCGCGCTTCCCAATGGGGAATTGACGGTTCATGAAACAAGGGCATTTCTCTAGGGACATAAGGGCTTAGGCTACACCAACGCATAGTAATCATGCAGTAGTTTAGGTCCATAAAAAGGTTTTGCAATTTTCTCACCCCAATAGTATAAAAACAGCTTTTATCAAGTAAAAGAGGGGCTATGAGACTCACCTTAGCAAAATGCAATCCGAAAGTAAGGTTTAGTGATTGTTGTGAAGCGGCACCGACACGCGACCTAGATAAGGAGGGCAATATTTAGTTCATTGTTTTAAGTATAATTTACTTAAAATGGCGCAATTAATATTATTCTTATATAATGGTTTTAAAATCAACCTTTAGTTTGTAAAAATAATTAAGAGGTTTACTAGTAAGTATATGAATGTATATATACTCTTTCTCATGTTGACACTATAGTGGTTTTAAAATCCAGAGTTTGATTTAAAACAATTAATTACAATATCCCACTAGTAAGTATACAAATGTATATATATACTTATTTAAGTTGACACAAAATGGTATTGTCAAAACTAATATTAGTTTATTTATTTTTCTAATTGCATTTAGAAAATATTTAAGTTAAAGTTGAAAACTCTCAAGTTTATTAGTTTACAAAATGATTTAGTAGTCCTTATTTATTTATCAAAATTTGTTCTTAATACATATAGTTCTCAACTAGAGATTTTACTTGACACATACACATGTCTACACATTGACGTTAAGCTTTGACGTGGTCTCATTATGTGAATCGTGATTTTAAGAACTTGTTGTCTCGTATATATAAAAATATAAACTTTGCACTTGTTCATTTGTTAGCTCGTATGTGTATATATATCTAATGCCGAAGATTTCAACTTCGTGGCAAATGAGCTTGGTTTTATAATTTATTTCCGGTTTACATTTCGAGTTTTATTGAGAACTCATCTAACTATTTTTAACGAGAAATTAACTATCGCAGGTGGGCTGTGGCCCGAAAGGATTGGATATAACGTTTGGTTTGGCCCAAAGTGATGTAGTTATGAAGGGAATGGGCTTTAGCCCAATGATAGCTTAGGAATTTGTCTCGAAAGTTTAAGCTGGGCCGCGGTCCAAGGTAACACAGAAGAGGTCTAGATACATGCTTTAGTATTAACAAAGTTTCACTTGGTGCATGTGTTTGACGTGGGCAACATGGGTTCGAGAGACCAGTTTACCATAGCATGTCATAGGATTGTGAGATCGAGACTTCTTGACTGGAAAAAAATGAGTATTCATGACTCGTGCTAACCCATCATAACCATTTTAGAACTTAGATCTTGTCACTGTGGCGTTAACCACAGTGGGGTTGTTTCTTTTCGACTCATAAAAGGGATCCTCAAGACTCTCGCAGGGGTGATTTGTTTCGGACACAAGGCTTAGACTCACAAGACCTATGCTAGCTCATCAAAACTGTTTTTGACACAAAGGATTTTATCACAGTGGAGTTTTCAACCCAAGTATTTTTATCCCTTAGTAAAAGGAGAGTTCTAAGCTCATTTTATCATAAGGCTTATGTGCATATTAACGTGACCTTGGTCTAAAAGAACCTCGACAATCGTGGTACTACCACAACATCATTACTATTTCGGAGGTGTGGTGGAGGACGACAAGATTATATACTATTTATGTATCCGGTCGCCATGACTCCGTTTTCTTGATTAACTTCTCACACACTAGGGAAACATATGGGTTAACCTGAGGGTACTATAGGTCTCAAAGTGGATTCACAATCAAATAGAACACATAACACTAAAGAATCGATAAGACCATTAAATGGTTGAGTACAACTCAACTTGGCCTCACTACATTACGCAAGTTTTCGAGTACCAAACAAGCTGTCGCAGCCAACACAAATTCCCAGATTCGATACTTATGCTAATAACAGATTTTATAGAACTTAACTCATCCAAATTCTTGTTCATACTTTTCACGTAAACAATACTAACATAAACCAACAACAAAAATCAAATCCCAACGTGACCAATTCATTTACCAAAAATACAAAGTTTATCAACATCAAGAATACTTAACCTCAAAAATTCAAATTATCAATTTTACTAACAATCCAATTCATAAATTTTAACAAGTACAAAGTTGAGTGATTTCTTACAACAGAGATGAATTAAGTCGAAGGCCAACCCGTATCTAACACCACAATCGACCCAAACAATTTGAGCGAGCACTCTAGTAGAGTTCCCCTTATCTCTTTATGGTGAAGTTTGAAGTGTGATACCGGGTTTGGCTCGACCGAATAAAAAGGAGAGGGCTCAAGAAAGTTTTGACTCAACTTTCTCCTCTTGGGTTATTGTGTCATACCCTTTTTGGTGTTGAAGATGGTCTCTAGCCACTCATATCATCCCACCTTGTGGTTTCTTTTCAGAAGCTAGGGAAGGAGAAAAGGACTCTTGAGGCTTCCATAGCTAACCCATAGGTGGTTGACCCATCTGTGGGGCGGCGTGAACGATGGCAGCAGCAGGGGAGACAAAAACATACACCATTTAACCATGAGTAGACAAAGTGAGATGGAAAGAAGCTCTTGTTGGTTCCATTTTTATCATACACCTCTTTTGGGAAGGTTGACTTAGGCGTATGGCATGGGTAGTAGGGAAAGCAGGTGATTCCTTTGGGAAAAGGTTTTGTTGGTATTATCTTGAGAGAGGAAGAAAGAAAAACGGTGGATGAAGTGTGTGTAAAACACCGACAAAAATGAAGGTGGGGCGGATAAACCAAGAAGGAAAAACAAAAGAGAGCAAAATGTTTATTTTATATTTTGTAAAGATTATATAAAATGTATGTAGAAGAGTTATGTTACATGTGTATTAGTTTGTAGAGTGATGAACTTATATTGATGAATGTTAAAATCTTAAGTGTGAGTTGTGTTAAATACTTTGAGTTCCGGAATTAAAATCGCGACTGATGTATTATCGCTCGATAATTTTATGATGTTGTGTCTTATAGATATTGCTTCGAAATATTATTATTTTTGTAATCTTTTACATTACGAGAGTTTATTATTTATTTTATTTGCCCTTATCATAGTGTCAAGACGCTGCAGTTTCCACACCGGGAAAACGACTCGCCTTACAATTTAAATCATAAGACAAAATGAAATATTCATAAAATGACATGGATGCAAAGTGATGCAGAGTTCATCAGATGCGAAGTTAACCACTCAAATAATCAGGCAAAACTTATGCATGCTTAATGACTAGATTTAGTAAAATAAATTGTCATTTACTAGTTAAATTTTAGTGAAAATTTACCGTGTGTCACAAAAATACAATTATACATTATAAAAAAAATACTCATATCTATATGAACATGAAATAATATATAAAATGTGAAAATAAACACATACCCGAAATCCCCAAATAAAACCATGTAGATTGTACTGAGGCTCTCTATCATCCGACACTGTTTTTCCCTTTCCTTTAAGTGTTGTCACCGCTTTTTTTCAATTTCTCCAAAGATACCCAACTTACCACTACCCTCACCGTAACTATCACCAACATTCACACGATGAAAATTAATCCATGCAAAGATTCCTAATACTATTATACAACACACTCCAAGTATAGACCCCATGGAAATTGATTAAATACATCCAAGTCCTCAACTAACGCTAAAAGATGCACTTGTGCCTTATAATCGAGGTTCTCTTCCCAACAATACAAATTCAACAAACATAACCAAACACAAACGCATAAACATCCCTCATGTATATCATCCCACACATCACCATCAAATACTTCTATCAAATGACGAACCATTACATTTTCATGACTAAAACACGATCTCTAAAAGGGACAACATGTACGACCAATGGCTCAATATCATAATGACCAAACTTCATTCCCGTTCATATGCAAACTTCTCTACGACCAAAATTCAATATATATTTGTAAACATTAAATTGTAAGTCTTCATACCGCTGTGGGACTCGTTTACTTTTGGTCGATTTGAAGCATAGAATGTATCAAAAAAGGATCATGATCTTTAAAGGGGACATCTAACCAAACACCAAAACAACAATCCTTAAACAAACTCAAACGGGCAGATTTCGTTCCCAACAACTCTTTCATATCCTTAATCAATCTCATTCTAGAACGATAAGGGTTTCGTGATGTAAAACTACAAAAAACATATAAACATAAATTTAGACATAATAAACGACAATGAAAAAATAGTTACGCATAAACCGCTCTTTCAATTTCAAGTGTACTAAAATAAACAAGATTCTCGAACTCAGGTGGTAGTGACGTTGGTATACTACTAATGATCCGGTGTCTCTAACAAATAAGTTTTCTCACACAAGCCGCCACTTGTGAATGGCCAATCAGAAGAAACTTAAAACGGTTCGCATACCTAACTCAATGAAGATCTGGGGAGAATAGTGTTTCCCCGGGTCGTTATGTCCCAGCGAGCTGTGCAATGGATCACCCAACGTATAGTGATCGAGAGATTTGAACGGAAAAAGGGATTTGAATATGATTATAACTAAGGAAGAGTACATAAACTACAAGGGCTTAAATGCAAATTAAAGGAAATTAAAAAGATAAAAAATATTAAATAAACGCTATCACTATTTGCAAAATGATGTTTTTGTTTTTATGTTTTTATAAAACTGAATTAAAACTACGTAACGTACAAACAAAAACGTGAAACTTACACAATATAAATCCTAAAAATATGAAAATGATATTTTTACAAACCTAATGATAAAAGAAAATTTTAGAAAAAGAAAATTAATTTTATAACTAATTATCTAATTATTATTAATTAAAAACTATTTTTAACTATTAAATAATCACCTAAAATGCAAGAAAATAGGAAATGAAGCTAGAAAAATAAAATTATGACTTGTAAAAGTCTAAAATAACAAAAGAGAATTTTCAAACTATTTTGTATTTTTTCGATTATTTTTCTATTTTCTAGAATTAAAACTATTAAAAACTGATTAAATTACTTAAAAATACAAATTTAACTAAGAAAAATCTAGAAAAATATTTTTTGTCTTTTTATATTTATCTTAACTTAAGAAAATTGAAAAATTATTTTTTTTGAAGCTTTACTTAATTAATTGTATTAAATGCTAATTAAAAATGCTTAAAAACTAATTTAAATCAAGAAAAATAGCAAACAAGTTAGGAAAAATCTGAAAAATTCAAGATAACTCTAAAATAATATGAGGAATCTAGAAAAATGGAAAACAGGCTCTTGTGTGGAGGAAAATGAGGCTGCAAGCACAAGTGCTTAGAAATAAGCACTTGGAATAAGCTAGTGAGCACCAAGGGCCACCCAACTGAAACAGAAGCTACACTATGCTAAAAATTACCAAATGAAACAATTCCCAACTGCTCTTAACCACAGAAACGCAAGTTGCTATGATTTGGCTTATTTGAGCTTTGCTAAAAAAAGTATCTGGGCTACTTTAAGCTTAAGAACAAGCAACACAATAAGTCGAAAGGAAAACCGAAGTGGATCCTAAAGAATACCGCTAGCTATGTATAAACCAAAAGTCTGAGACCTGACAAGCTCAATGAGCTTGTTGCAAGCTCTCTAGCAAATGGCCTCAGCACACACTCGTTAATAATGTGTGTGCAACAGGCATATAAGGCCCCTGCCAAGCTCATTTGAAGCTTAAAAAATATCATAAAAATCTGTAAAAATGGTAATAAAGAAATAGACCAAGAGAAGTTTTTAAAACAACAATTTTCATTGAAATTGGCCCAAAGATGAGTCCAAGAAAATTCACCCTAGTTTGGCCAAAACTGAGTTATGTGCAATTTGACTTTTGACATGAAAATGGAAAGTTGATCATGAGTTTTGATCTTGATTTCCCAACTGAAAATGATGTTATAAGATTAAATGAAGCTACGCTTTGTTTATGAATTTGGAACATAAAACTAGCTTTTGAATTGTTGAAAATCCAACAGTTAAGACTTGAGACAGTTGAGAATGGATTTTTGACTATGGATTATTGTAGATGCAATATTAAGGCTTGAATGAGTTCATTTGAGCAAACAAGCCCGAAAACAACAAGAATCTTATATGAACTACCCAAACCAATGATCAAACAAAAATCCAAACACACTTTTAATGATCCATAGCAACTAAAATTGATAGAAACACTGCACTAGCTTGTACCAATGATCAAACTGAGCTTAATTATATTTAATACAACTAAATAAACAAGTAAAAACAGATTGTGACTATAAATACCAATTCAAGCAAAATATGAAACTAACTTGAAAATGGAACTTGAAATACAACTCACATAGGTCCAAATTGGTGTTGCAGCTAAACCAAACCCAAACCCAATCTAAACTAGTCTATTTCAACCCATATCCATCCTCTGCATCACCCAAATCATCACCAAATTGCTTGAACCAAAATTTCACTAAACATTTGACTCTTTGTTGACCATCCATGGGAATCACTTGAAATGAATTGTGAAGTTAACCAAGAGCTTTAATAAACTTAAGTGAGCTTATTTGAGATGAAATTGAACTTTTAAAGCTTTGCAAATAAGAATTTAAACTCGAAGTTATATAACAAAGAAATATGAAACCAGGAACTTATATAAAAACTTGAATTGAGAATCAAAAGCACACTACAAAGATGTTTTAACTTGATTGTGATGCATAAGAGCTGAAATTACAACATTTTGATTTAAACTACAACATTTACTTAAGAAACGACATTAAGAAAAATAATAAAACTAGCTACTACCCTTAGCTTCTTTCTTCTCTCTCTTTTATAGCTCCAAATGCTTCTCTCTCTTGTTCTGAGCTTTTCCCACCTCTCTTTAGGACCCTTGGATCAGTTAAGTGAATATTGGCCATAGATTGCATTTTTGGCGGGAAATGGATATTTGGCAGTTGTGGGTTAAGTGAGGGGGAGGGTGAAGCAATAAATGCTATCTTGGAGTGTTGTTGATGGAGTGATAAGGTGGGTAGAAAAATTAGTCGGGGATGGGATGGAAGTGTGTTGCAGAGGCTACAGGAAGAAAGAAAAATGCGCCAAGGTGGGTTGTTTGACCAATTGGGTTGACTGGGTATTAATAAGCAAGGGGTCAAAAGGTTAATGAGGGGGTCAATGATAAAGGTGGTCACAGGTTTATGACAAGGCCAAATGGGGTGAAAAGGTTTAATAACACAAGGACTTATGTTGTCATTTCTGAAAATTGAAGGACCTTTTCTGCCAATTCTGAAAAGTTGCTCCAAGGACTAAAAGTGAAAATCTCAAAAAGTACAAGGACCAAACTTGACATTTTCCAATTTCCAGGGGCCATTTTTGCCAATTTTCAAACTTGAAGGACTAATTTTGTAATTTCTCAAAACTTTTGATATTTTTCACCAAAGGACTAATTTTGACAAGTTATGATTTAAAAAGGACCTTTGGTGATTTTTCTTTTGAAATTAGGACTCAGTGGACTATTCTCGACAATTTAGAAACTCAACTAAACCTAATTATGCAAATTTAGCTCATTTTTCATCTGATTTTAAATATTTTGCATCTGAAACATATAAAATGCAATTTTGGAATATTTTCAGAATTTTGATGCATTTCTGAGCATTTTAACGCTTTGCGCTTCGGGATTAACCAAAAATGATGAGTATTTACACACTCATCACTCCCCCACACTAAACTATTGCTAGTCCCTAGCAATCTTTTGAGAAAAACTTAATGGTTTTGAATCTCTTTACCAAAAGCCATAACTTCCGAGTAGCCAAATGTTATAGTTCAAGTAAGAACCATGGTACACCGATAACCATGTGATTTTGAGCAAACCACCGGCTTCCAACGGATTTGATTTGTTCTTTACCGAAGCCGTTTGCTCTAGACTAGCCAACTCTTAGATAAATTATCAATATTATCTTTGGTGAGTTGAATACCAATTATGGTTTTTCCACTGCCTTTACCACAAGCCATAAACTTGCGGGCTAGCCAACTCTTCACTTTTTAGGATATGGTGAGTGAATACCATACAATTTTGGGCAAATTGCAAGCCGTCAACGGATTTGAGATATCTTTACCAAGAGCCGCTTTGCTTCGATTAGCCAATCCTTTGTTTATTATACAAGCGGGATGATAACCAAATGAGTAAGTGCAAAACACTTACCAAAAAAATTTTGGCCAAAACGGGAATTAGGTGGTATAATACATATGATAAAATTCGTGAGAATTCCCCCCCACACTTAGAAATGAATATTGCCCTCAATATTCAAAGTACCCCGCTGTTATGCCAAAACTGAGAACGTAAAAGGGAAATACTACGGCCATTATTTGAAAGATTTTTTTTTTTTCTGAATATATACACAACATGGGCAACCCCCACACTAGGGTGGTAGAAAGTAGAAAGAAGTCATAAATATGGGTGAAAACCCATATGGCATGCTACTGTTTTTGATTACCGAGTCGCTAGCTTGACTCGACCCCGCATTAATTTGTTCATGGGGAAGTAAGTGGAATAGACAATCTCCATCGGACTTTCATTCAAGATGTTTGGACAAACATGAAGCACGGAAAGTTCCACACCGATGAGATATATACGCATGACCCGGCTCACAAATGGTACATGGAAATGCCTGGTCAAAGATAATGTCTTCATTCCCCGGGAGTGAAGAATGTGAGAAGCTACGGGATAGGTGAAGAAGAGAAAGAAAGTCATGATAATAATCTTGACTAACTATCATCATCGAAGGAGAATTCATAATAGCATATTTCATCTTTGGTTCAATTGGTCTAGACATATCCCGGGTGTGTCTAGATCAGTAGAAGTATCATACTGGGCGGAGATATGATATGAGTGAGTTCATCCGAGAACTCCATGAAGGTGAATGAATCATATTCAGAATTGATATGAGTGGTTCACCAAGGAACTCCTCCAATGTACATGATTCATAATCGAGAGAATTATGAGAATGAAAAGTGGTAATCGCCACTAATCTTCTCTCCCATATTATTAAAACAGAAGGCTTTCATTTCCGAATAGAATCATCGGTAAGAATGTCACTATCCTTAATGGGGATAGGAGATGAAATAGGTTTTTCATTAAAAGCCTCGATTTTAGAAATGAGAAGACTGACATTCAAGAATGTTGCACTAAGTGCTTCATCTTTGATTTCAAAGGTCGTGACTTCATCATTCTTCTAAGCCAAGCTCGAAGGTAAATTTCCACATAAAACGATGTTTCCATAAGATAATGAATCATCATCATCAAAATCGGAGAACATCTCAACATGATCTTTGGGAAGACAAGAGGGTAGGGATATCACACAAATGCTCGAGAATTCTCGTGACTCTCTCTTTGGGATTGGGACAAGGTTCTCAACACTAGACTTTATGAATTCGTCCGATTCCTTTTCGTGAACAAGCAGATGCTCGCCCCCATGTTCGTGAGAGTGAGCGGAGCCTCGGGTGTGATAGCAGCTTGTTTGAGACGAATTCAATCTGCCGATATCAACCGATCGAGGAGTTGAGAAATATTATCTTTAAAAGGATAAAAACTCTCCTCGCCATCGCATATAGAGTCTGCCTTGAGAAATTGGGAACGCCTTGAGCCGCTTTGCTCTAGGACTAATAATTCTTCCCTAGATTTATGCCTCTCGCTCTTCTCGCTTCTTCGCTAAGCAATTCTCCTATGGTCTTTTTCAATCACTCACTTGATTCTTAAAGTTACTAATCATATCAAGCTGTTTTCATTGTGGTTTCAAAATCTGGGAGATTTCTTGAGATAACGGGCCAGGGAGTTTGGAACCGTCTGTACCGAGGTTGGAAATTGTCGAACATGTAAGAGTCATGATTGTTACAAGGAACTGGGTTCCCTATTTGACAATCAGAGTTGAAATGGGGACCTCCACAGATTCATAACAAGAAAACTGTTGAGTCGATTGGTGAATCATATGGATTTTGGTTAAATCCAAAGTTCTCGAGCATCACCGGAAAACCGTCATGTAACAAACGTGCTCTGATCGACACTCAAATCTCCTGGTGAGGACCTCCACAAAATTCACAAAGATATGTTGGATTATATGAAGATAAGTCGGCTGTGTGGGTAATTGGAAAAGTTGAGGGGTCGCAATGAGTTTCTGATTAGATCATAATCAAATGAATTCCTCGAACCACAAAACAAACAACTCCCGCTATGAATATCATTACCACATTGTACACACGCATTAATTGAACGATGGGTGAACCAAAAGAGGCTCACCACAACCAACACAAGGAATAAACGATTTCATTTGATAGTTATGAGAAGGAATCAGTTTATTCAAAGAATCAACAAAACCAACATGGTGATCCGGATGACTATCAAGTCTCAAAGAACATTTTGAAAAATCAGAGTGGACAAGTGGTGTGCTCTCAGAGCTAGTAATTTCCACCACTTCCTATGGTCTTTGGTTCTTGAACGGGTTCATCGGGTTGTGCGGATGGTCGGAAAACTTGAGGAATCATCGAGAGAGCATCGATAATTTTCGCACCAATAACAATATTTGTTTGCACCCATCCTTCCACATCGCTTGCATAAACAATCCGGATTCTGACAACAGAGCTTCATCCTCTTCCATACCGCTTTTGCAAAGTGGAAACAACGAGGATAATCGACACGTCATGAGAATTAAACATGTAGAGGGTTAAAGAAGAATTAAACTAAGCAGAGGTTAAAGAAGAGTAGAATCAAACGGACAGGGGGTAAGAGAAATAGAATCATACCGATAAGAGGAATGAGAAGAGTATTTTGATTTTTGTAAGAAAATATAAATATGTGTAGATGGATGGTATGAACAAAGAGTGAATATCCAAATTACTAATCTGCTAAACGTAAGATAATCGCACAGTCCCCGCAATGGGCCAAAATTTGATCCGCCAACAGTCAAGTTTTCACAAGCCGGCCACTTGGAATGGGCCAATCGTAAGAAACTTAAAACGGTTCGCATAATCTAACTCAATGAAGATCTGAGGAGAGTAGTGTTTCCTGTCGTTATGTCCCAGCGAGCTGTAAATGGATCACCCAACGTGATGTGATCGGAGATTTGAACTAAAAAGGGATTTGAATATGATTATAACTGGCGAAGAGTACAAACTACAAGGGCTTAAATGCAAATTAAAAAGATAAAAAAATATTAAATAAACGCTATCACTATTTGCAAAATGATGTTTTGTTTTTATGTTTTTATAAAACTGAATTAAAACTACGTAACGTACAAACAAAAACGTGAAACTTACACAATATAAATCCTAAAAATATGAAAATGATATTTTTACAAACCTAATGATAAAATAAAATTTTTAGAAAAATAAAATTATTTTTATAACTAATTATCTAATTATTATTAATTAAAAACTATTTTTAACTATTAAATAATCACCTAAAATGCAAGAAAATAGGAAATGAAGCTAGAAAAATAAAATTATGACTTGGAAAAGTCTAAAATAACAAAAGAGAATTTTCAAAACTATTTTTGTATTTTTCTGATTATTTTTCTATTTTCTAGGAATTAAAAACTATTAAAAACTAACTAAATTACTTAAAAATACAAATTTAACTAAGAAAAATCTAGAAAAATATTTTGTTGTCTTTTTATATTTATCTAACTTAAGAAAATGAAAATTATTTTTTGAAACTTTTCTTAATTAATTGTATTAAATGCTAATTAAAAATGCTTAAAAACTAATTTAAATCAAGAAAAATAGCAAACAAGTTAGGAAAAATCTGAAAAATTCAAGATAACTCTAAAATAATATGAGGAATCTAGGAAAATGGAAAAACAGGCTCTTGTGTGGAGGAAAATGAGGTCGCAAGCACAAGTGCTTAAATAAGCACTGGAATAAGCTAAGGAGCACCAAGGGCCACCCAACCTAAAATGAGCTACACTATGCTAAAAATGACCAAATTCAACAATTCCCAACTGCTCTTAACCACAGAAACTCAAGTTGCTATGATTTGGCTTATTTGAGCTTTGCTAAAAACAGATTCCGCTACTTTAAGCTTAAGAATAAGCAACACAATAAGCCTGGAAAGGAAAACAAAGCTGGATCCTAAAGAATACCTGGCTAGCTATGTATAAACCAAAGATGAGACCTGGACAAGCTCAAATGAGCTTGTTGCAAGCTCTGCAAACCGGCACACACTCGCTAATACTCGATGTGTGCACAGGCATATAAGGCTCATGCAAGCTCATTGAAGCTTAAAAAAATATCATAAAATCGAAAATGGTAATAAAGAAATAGACCAAGAGAAGTTTTTAAAACAACAATTTTCATTGAAATTGGCCCAAAGATGAGTCCAAGAAAATTCACCCTAGTTTGGCCAAAACTGAGTTATGTGCATTTGACTTTTTGACATGAAATGGAAAGTTGACTTCCATGAGTTTTGATCTTGATTTCCCAACTGAAAATGATGTTATAAGATTAAATGAAGCTATTGCAAGCTTTGTTTATGAATTTGGAACACAAAACTAGCTTTTGAATTGTTGAAAATCCAACAGTTAAGACTTGAGACAGTTGAGAATGGATTTTTGACTATGGATTATTGTAGATGCAATATTAAGGTTTCTAATGAGTTCATTTGAGCAAAACAAGCCTGAAACAACAAGAATCTTATACTGAACTACCCTAAACCATCGATCAAACACAAATCCAAACACCCTTTTAATGATCTGATAAGCAACTAAAATTGATAGAAACACCGTGACTAGCTTGTACCAATGATCAAACTGAGCTTAATTATATTTAATACAACTAAATAAACAAGTAAAACAGATTGGACTATAAATACCAGGCAACAAAATATGCAAACTAACTTGGAAAATGGAACTTGAAATACAACTCACATAGGTCCACTGGTGTCAGAAGCTAAACCAAACCCAAAACCAATCTAAACTAGTCTATTTCAACCCATATCCATCCTCTCAGATCACCCAAATCATCACCAAATTGCTTGAACCAAAATTTCACTAAACAGTTGACTTTTGTTGACCATCCATGGGAATCACTTGAAACTGAATTGTGAGTTAACCAAGAGCTTTAATAAACTTAAGTGAGCTTATTTGAGATGAAATTGAACTTTTTAAAGCTTGCAAATAAGAATTTTAAACTGAGTTATATAACAGAAATATGAAACCGTGAACTTATATAAAACTTGAATTGAGAATCAAAAGCACACTACAAAGATGTTTTAACTTGATTGTGATGCATAAGAGTTTAAATTACAACATTTTGATTTAAACTACAACATTTACTAAGAAACGACATTAAGAAAAAATAATAAAACTAGCTACTACCCTTAGCTTTCTTTCTCTCTCTTTATAGCTCCAAATGCTTCTCTCTCTTGTTCGAAGCTTTTCCCACCTCTCTTTAGGACCCTTGGATCTCTTAGTTGAATATTGGCCATAGATTGCATTTTGGCGGAAATGATATTGGCAGTTGCTGGGTTGAGTGAGGGGAGGGTGAAGCAACAATGCTATCTTGGAGTGTTGTTGATGGAGTGATAAGGGGTAGAAAATTAGCTCGGGGATGGGATGAAGTGTTTGCAGAGTGAAGGGGAAGAAAGAAAAACGCCCAAGCGGTTGTTTGACCAATTGGGTTGACCGGGTATTAATAAGCAGGGGGTCAAAAGGGGTTAATGGGGTCAAATGGATAAAGGCGGGTCATGGTTTATGACAAGGCCAATGGGGTGAAAAGTTTAATAACACAAGGACTTATGTTGTCATTTCTGAAAATTGAAGGACCTTTTCTGCCAATTCTGAAAAGTTGCTCCAAGGACTAAAAGTGACAATCTCAAAAAGTACAAGGACCAAACTTGACATTTTCCAATTCTCCAGGGCCATTTTGCCAATTTTCAAACTTGAAGGACTAATTTTGTAAATTCTCAAAACTTTTGATATTTTTCACCAAAGGACTAATTTTGACAAGTTATGATTTAAAAGGACCTTTGGTGATTTTTCTTTTGAAATTAGGACTCAGGACTATTTCACAATTTTAGAAACTTCACGAAACTGCCAATTATTTAAACTTAGCTCATTTTTCATCTGATTTTAAACATTTTGCATCTGAAACATATAAAATGCAATTTTGGAATATTTTTCAGTATTTTGATGCATTTCTCGAGCATTTTAAACGCTTTGCAGTCAGATAACCAAATGATGAGTATTTACACACTCATCAATCCCCACTAAACTATTGCTAGTCCCTAGCATCTTTTGGAGAAAACTTAATGGTTTTGAATCTCTTTACCAAAAGCCATTACTCGAGTAGCCAAATGTTTCAGTTCAAGTAAAAACTATGGTACACCGATAACCATGTGATTTTGAGCAAACCACCAGCTTCCAACGGATTTGATATGTCTTTACCGTAGCCGTTGCTCGACTAGCCAACTCTTAGATAAATTATCAATATTATCTTTGGTGAGTGAATACCAATATGGTTTTTCCATCTGCCTTTACCACAAGCCATAAACATGCGGGCTAGCCAACTCTTCACTTTTTAGGATATGGTGAGCTGAATACCATACAATTTTGGGTAAATTGCAAGCCGTCAACGGATTTGAGATATCTTTACCAAGAGCCGTCATTCTCGATTAGCCAACTTTTGTTTATTAGACAAGGTAACGATAACAAAATGAGTAAGGCAACACTTACTCCAAAAAATTTTGGCCAAAATGGGGAATTAGGTGTATATTTACATGATAAAATTTCGTGAGAATTCCCCACACTTAGAAATGAATATTGACCTCAATATTCAAAGTAACCAAGTTATGCCAAAACCGAGAACGTAAAGGGAAATACTACGGCCATTATTTGAAAGTTTTTTTTTTTGATGCTTGAATATATACACAACATGGGGCAACCCCCACCCCACTGGGTGGTAGGTAGAAAGAAGTCGAAATACGGGGTGAAACCCATATGGCATGCTACTGTTTTGATTACCGAGTCGCCAGCTTGACTCACCCCGTATTAATTTGCTCATGGGGAAGTAAAGTGGTAGATTCTCCATCGACTTTCATTCAAGATGTTTGACA
This sequence comes from Chrysanthemum makinoi, assembly GCA_910596185.1. Taxonomy (NCBI): domain Eukaryota; kingdom Viridiplantae; phylum Streptophyta; class Magnoliopsida; order Asterales; family Asteraceae; genus Chrysanthemum; species Chrysanthemum makinoi. The sequence continues at coordinate 200,787,865 of OU343225.1, read as the reverse complement.
AACATTTGAAGCACGGAAAGTTCCACACCGATGAGATATATACAGACGACTTGGCTCACAAATGGTACATGGAAATGCCTGGTCAAAGATAATGTCTTCATTCCTCGGCAGAAGAACGGAGAAGCTACGAGATAGGTGAAGAAGAGAAAGAAAGTCATGATAATAATCTTGACTAACTCATCATCATCATAAGGAGAATTCATAATAGCATGAATTCATCTTTTGTTCAATGGTCTAGACATATCCCGGGTGTGTCTAGATCAAAGTAGAAGTTATCATACTCTGTGTTGAAAACACAAAGACCTTGATAGATCTTTAAGCACTCGGAGATCGTTAGTGTTGCCTATGTAATCACAAGCAAACTAATAGAAGATCTCTACAACTCGTATTTTGTAGCGAAAAGTAAACACAAGTTATAATAACTAAGAACTCTTTGATCCTCTATGGATCTTTTGATTATAGAAACTCTATGTTTTAGATATCTTTAAGACTTGAGACTTGAGAAAGCTTATCTATTACAAACTATAATGGTTCCTTTTATAGGAAAGAAACCCTAAAACGAAGACAATTTACGCCCTAATACTAATGATAGACTAAGCATGCAACTAGACAAGCATGCAACTAATCATATTGTTTTGTTAATCATCGTGTTTTATTCGAGTAAGCTCTATATGAAACTCGCCAACCTATCTTTAATGCGGCTACCGACTTACTCTATAACGAGCTTATCTCCTAACGCACTAAAGAACACAATATCTCTGCTTAGCATTTCTCATCAAGTATAACTTTCTAATCCATTCTTCTTCGGTAATCTCTTCGCATCTTCTCGCGAATCAGAGTTTACCTTAATTCCCAACAATTATCCTCCCCTAAACCGAATTTGACAAGGTTAAGTTCCAGCTCCGTGATAGATCAGAAAATTGTTGAGGATTGTGTTCAAAACATCAGCAACAAAGAAAAAGAGGAACATTCCTATGATGACCGAATGTGGATACGCATCTTTGCAAAGAACATATGACACCATGTACATCAAAACATATAAGTTTCATACTATTCTCATCACTTCCTGTGTGTTAACTCCTCGCGGGAGAATCATTGAAATTAATGGGTTTGATGTCTCTTTACCAATAGCCATTACTATCGAGTAGCCACATGTTTAAGTTCGAAAACTATGGTACATTGATAACCATCTGATTTATTGGCAAACCACAAACCATATAAACGGATTTGTCTTGTCTTTACCAGAGCCGCTTGCTCAGACTAGTCAATCCTTAGAATTGGTGATTGAGAACCAAATATGGATTCAGCTTGCCTTTTACCATGCCATATACATGCGGGCTAGCCAATTCTGGATTCCAAAGAGAAATCACCATGGTGAATTGATGACCATACAACCCTCAAGAAGCACGTGGTGGTTGCATACCCTATGATTTTGAGCAAACCATTACACTATCAACAGATTTGATGGTCTTTACCAAAGTACCCTTTGGACTAGCCAACTCTTTGACATACACAAGGTACATCCGTGAGTTAAAGACCATCCGAATTGGACAACAAACAAACCCGCATAAAAGTTTTTTAACTAATAATAAAATATAAAACTGAAAAAGATTAATGATAAGTTGAAAAGGAAAATTAAAACTTAATTTTTATTAAATAAACGCTATCACTATTTTTAAATGATGTTTTTTGTGTTTTCCTTTTATGAAAGTCTTTATCTAACAAAAAAAAAAACTTAGACAAAAATAGACAAATAACATAAATAAAGCAAACTAAATGAACAATACAAAGTAGTGCAGAGAGTACCAAGTGTCCTGATATGGATGAATAATAGGCCTATTACTTGTTGGAGTTGAGTTTTGATCAATCCCACCAGTGTTAAAGCATCTTCTTTCATTTCCCACAGATCCGAGGAATTTCCAATTTTGACTCAAAGATCTTTCCATAAGTCTGGGGCAAGTGATACTTTCTAAAACATGCAGACAGTGATTCCTCCCTTAGTCTCAAGCACATGCACACGAGGGAGAGGATAGAATCTCCGTGATGTAAGCTTCCACCGATGAAGTTTTCCCAAATGGAAGATGCTTTGCTATCGGGAATGGGATTTGAATGTAACTGAAGATCTCCTGGTAAGATCATCCCAACCTTGCGGTTCCTTGTTGCAATAATAGGTGTTAACTTGAGTGAACAGAGAAAGTAAGTCCGCCTCGTCTACCAAGTGTAGAATTTCTTTAGAAAGGTGAATTCCATTGAAGTGGAGTCCTTCAAGAAGAACATTCATCTCATCATCCTTTAATTTCCACTCTAACACCTCATCTCAATTTCCATCAGAAAATCAGCAGTTGCACCTCTCTATAATGAAAGTTGAGTCATCAGCCAAGATCCAAAGAAGATCTTTTGGCCATTCTTCTTCCTTCTCCCAAATGATAGATTTCCCTGAGGGAGCATTTTCATCTTGTGTATTTGTGGTAGGACTTGAACCGTAGATTGAGACTTGGTGGAGCGCAAGTGCATTCATCCCGTGAATATCTTATAGCCCTCTCTGCTTTTAGTTTCAAGAGATCGTTCCTTTCTTCAGATCTTCCAGGTGACAACAGTGCCACTGAGGGAGAGGAGTTGAAGCTTTAGGTGCTTCAGAGAAATGGAAGATGGTTCGCCAGATTGACCCTTGATAGTGAGGAAGCAACTTCGTGTTGCTTCAAAGAGAATGACCTGAAGAGGGACTTTGGTTGGCATCATCAGCCTTCGAGTCTTTTGGCTTCCTGAGCATCTTCATTCTCTTCAAACTTTTAAGTGGGTAGAAGCCGAGGATGATGATCCTCCATTCTTCTGGTTGGTTTCATACACAGACATGATCGTGAAGAGCCTTGACTTGTTTCATTGTTAACCCAGAGTTGTACACCTGAGCATTGGGTTTTCACCACCCTTCTATTTCATCTTTAGTAGTTTGTCTTTGGCCTTCGAGCTTGGATGGCCTCTTTTGTGCACTTCTTGCCTCCTTAGTCTTCCCCGAGCCATCATTCGCTCTACATAATTGTCAACAGAAAATCACCCCTAGTATACTTTGAGCTAAAGAAGGTCTTGAAATGACTTGCCGAGTTAGAGTATCCCAAGTGTTCACAGGTATCTGAACCCTCAGCTTCATCGAAGTTTTCTTTCTCTCAGAGTTAAATATGAAAATTCCTTTGTTTCAAGTTGTTTAGCCAATGCTACACTTTCCTTTGACTTCTCAAACTCAGCCAATCTACTTGCTTGACCTAGTCTTTCCACCTCACTACCAAGGTGTGACCAAGCTCATCTCAGCTGATGATATTTTTCCCTTTATCATCGCTTGGCACTCTTCTTCAGTAAATCAATGATGTGTACCTCTGTAGTAGAACCTAGGTCAACATGTTGATGCTGATCATCAACTGGAGTGGTCATAGTAGCAATGTCGCATGATCTGCACGAGGGAAAGGTCTGTTGGTTCTTGACTATGCTTTGATTAGGATCAAGATACATCCTCCATAAGTACATCGCAGATGCATCCTTATCAACCCTGGTTCCTTTGAAGCTTCGAAGAAACCTATGAGAATAAGATCTCTTCCTTCTTTTGTAAAGGACAGGCTTCTTTCGAGGAAGCATGGCGGCTAATGATAAAGGATCATTGAGAGAAACACCAACATGTCCAGACTCAAAATGGGATCTTCTTGTTTCATCGAGGAAACCACAAGTTTCCTTTGGAGGCCCCTTAGTTTGTGCTCTAAGATCTTGACCTGATTTCGCAGTTCTTCAATCTTAACCCCAAGAGAAGACTTGGTCTCTGCAAGCTCCTTTTCGCTGACTATTAACCTCTGCAGCATACCTTTGACAAGAGCATACACGATGAGAGGGTAATGAGGTCTCACTTCCACCGCAGATTGCTGCGGGTGGGGAGCCTCATTGGACCTTTCAGAAGTAACCTGGTCATGCTCAATGCGAAGACTCTTCATGGAGGATCCCCACCTGACTTGGTGTGGGTGGTCTATTGAGATCCGACTCATCATGAGTAGGAGTGGGTGGAGGACTGGACACGGTGATTGGTCTGGAGCAACATGAGCTGCCAGCTTGAAGATGGGCCCTCATCAAAGTGAACCAATGGATTACCATCAGAGCAACAGTGAGGAAGGAGGATTATGAGCCACGTTCTCATCACAGCCTCATTACCTTGGGGCAACATGGCTGCTAGCAAGGATGATGTTCCCCTGAAAGGTTCTCATTGTAGCAAACAATTTAGCAGCTAAAGTACTTATGGGATAGAAAGATGGGCCTGGGTAGAGTAGTGTCTAAAATCATTCAAGAAACCTGGTACATTAAAACTTTCCCTTTGTCTTTGAATATTTCAACCAAGTTTTCAAAAATATACTTAGAAAAATTGAAAGTTACCCCTCAGGAAAGACACAATACCATAGCCCGTCGTGTAGAGAACTGGTCCCATCCTCCGCCTTGTTGCTCATGCATTGGAGCAAGCAGCAACCAGAACCTCCATTTTGGGCAGAGTTCCTTCTTTAGCCACATATCTGTTTTGTTCCTCGACCAACTAGCCAGCCCTAGCCCATTAAGCACATCTTCCCGATTAGAAATAATACCTTCAAAGATCTGAAGCTTCCTCCCGATCAGTCCTCGGTCACAATGTACTCTATTTCATCAATCACGCCTCTAATCTCTGTCTCGCCCTCTTCTCAGCTTCCCAAAATTGAGTGATCACGACTCATATCTCATTTGGAGAATGAGATAGAGTAGCAAATCTTTGACTTTTCAGAATTCCACCATAGGTTCGTAGCCATATCCCTTTCCGATTCCCAGAAATGCAACTTTGTTGTGATCATGTTTGAATTCAAGAGCCATGAGGAATATGAGTGTTTAGGATTATGATTCTTGAAATGGTGAGTGTTTGTGAAACTGGAATGAGAGGAATTGGTTTGTTCGTTTGCGAGTAATGGTGGGTGAAGTGTTTTTGCCCAAATTATAGTCAAAGAAAAATGGACCGTTTGGTTGACCTTTGCCGACGTGTATTGCATCTTTGTCCCAACCCAAAATAACACTTCGGCAGAAACATATGATCAATCGCTGTGAAGTTATAACTTCAGCAGAATGCATCAAAGATTAGAGTATCTTCGGTAAGTTTCTAGAATTACTGTGCCACCCACTTGCATTAAACTCAGCAGAACCTCAAACCCGTCTATAAAATGATCCCAATGTAACTCATCTCTTCATCAAGATCCCCAAATAATTACCATAAACCCTAGATGCAAAATAAACCCATTACTAACAGAATTGCACCATGAATACCAAACCTGAGATCATAGATCTCACTTCTTCATCTTCATCAACCTCTTCATCATCATCAAGTGGTGAATCAAACCCATGGTTCCATTACTTCCCTCAACCCTATCTACGACCAAATAAATCGCCCTCCTCCCTTCTTCCGAGAAGATGACAGTGTAGTAAATCCAAGTGAATCTGCTGATGATTCTGATGACTCCTATAAGGAGGGAACGTCTTACTCCCAACCTCCAGCACCTTGGTCTCCACAAAGACCTGCTGCGAGTGAATCCGCCACTCCCCAAAGATAGAGAGGTGGTTCTTGGTCTCACTACGCCATCTTTTGGTGCATGAACACACATCGTATAGTAGAAGGGCTTAAGGAGGGTGGATCGATTGCATTTTGGTTGAAATGAGTAGATGAAGCACACGAGGACACGCTAGTTCTCTACGTCATCCCCGTGGTCGCCATCATCAATCGTTGCATCAATCCATCCCCCTATTTTGGTCCTTAGCATCTTCATCGAGTTGGTCATGCATATCCAACCGCCAGCTTAAGCGAATGGGTGGTTACGCAAGACCTACGAAAGCAAAGCCATCATCTAACGCATATCCAACATTCACTTAGATTTCGGAATGAGGGATATACACTAGTTTAGGCTTAGCTTAAGTGTACAACTCGTATCTTGTAGATGCATAGTAGTAGGTTGACTTTATGTAGTATGTAAGTCGTAAACTGCTTCTTGAATGAATGAATGAACAATTTGACTTCAATTTCTTTTCTTCAAGATATATAACTTCCAGTGGAATCAAATTGTTTTGCTTCAGTACCATTGATTTCAGAAGAAACAAGCAACATTCTTTTAGCTATTCTGACCATATACTCATGAACCACACTTGATGAATTTGAAATTGATCAGGGAAATACAAACTGCAATCCAGATAATGAACAGACAACTTAAAATGGAACATATAAAACACACACAAACAACACAAAAACAAACAAACTAGAGAATTATTAGAAGTTAGTGTTAGAATACAAGCTAATATACAAAAATAATGCAGAGTTTGCACAAAAATCCTTCCCTGAGGCATATGCCTCCCCTGAGGCCTATGCCTCCCCTCAAACTATGCAGTCAAGGGTTTAACATTCCAATATTGACCACGAGGTGTTGAAACCTTGGTCCATCAAACGCTTTTGTTAACAAGTCCGCCACATTATCATCAGTATGGATTTTAGCCACTTTTATCAAATGTTTTTCATAAGCATCTCTTATAAAGTGGTGCCTGATTTCAATGTGTTTCGTTCGATTGTGAAAAACTGGATTTTTGACTATGCAGATGGTACTTTGATTATCTATATGAATTGTAGTGTTCATAAAGTTGTACCCATAGTCCAGCAATTGGTTCTAAATCCAAAGGACTTGTCCACAGAATTTGCGCACAAGCAACGCATCTGCTTCAGTAGTTGGGGTGGCCACGATGGTTTGTTTCTTGCATTGCCAAGAAATCAACCTCTTGCCAAGAAATTGGCAGCCCTCAGTTGTGGATCTTCTATCCAGCATTTGCACCAAGATAATCACTGCCACTATATGCTTCCAAATTGAAAGGAGATTCTTTTGGGTACCAAAGGCCTAAAAGAGGTTGGCCTTTGAGGTACTTAAAGATCTTCTTGACAGAATTGAGATGGGAAGCAAGTGGAGTGACTTGATGTCGAGAACAAACACTCACAAAGAAATGTAATATCGGTCTTGAAGTCGTCAAATACATCAATGAACCAATCATGGACCTGCATGAACATTCACAGGTAGATCCGTTCATTATTTGCTTTAGATTTTGGAGCTTCATAAGGTGTTGTGGCAGTCCTAACACCTTCCATACCAAACTTCTTCAAAATGTCCCTCACATATTTATCTTGATGATAAAGATGCCATCCTGTTCTCGCTGAACCTGAGACCCAAAAGAATGTAAGCTCTCCCATAGCACTCATTTGAAATTCACCCTTCATAAGTTCCTCGAATTCCTTGCACCAAGCTTCGTTTGTGGAACCAAAAATAATGTCGTCCACATACACTTGCACCAAAATGATGTCTGAGTAATTCTTCTTGAGGAACAGAGTTTTATCAATAGCACCTCTTCTATAGCCATGCTTCAAGAGAACGATGAAAGCCGAGCATACCAAGCTCTAGGTTCCTGATGTAAGCCATAAAGAGCTTTAACCACCTTGTAGACATGATTTGGGTGATCAGGGTCTTCAAATCCCTTGGGTTGAGTGACATAGACCTCCTATTCAATCTCACCATACGTAAAAGCACCCTTGACATCCATTTGATACACCATGAAACCTATGTATGAAGCATATGCCAAGAAAATGCGAATTGCTTCAACTCGGGCAACAGGTGCAAACACTTCATCATAATCAATCCCTTCCTCTTGTCTGAAGCCTTGATCTACCAACCTTGCTTTGTTTTTGATCACAACACCCCTAGCATCTCTCTTATTCTTCAAAACCCATTTTGTCCCAATGGCATATTTGCCATCAGGGAGTGGAACCAAAATCCAAACCTGTTGATTGTGAAATTGTTGCATTTCTTCTTGCATTGCTTCGATCCAGCTTGGATCGTTGAGAGCTTGAGAGACACTAGTTGGTTCCACTTGAGAGAGAAACAAGCAAAAGAGACAATGCTTGAGGTCTGTGTGATTGTCTCGTTCTTTGGTTGGAGACATAAGAGAGAAAAGCAATCATCTCCAAACCGAGGACCGTGGTGATAGCCCTTCGAGTTCTAACAGGTGCCAGAAGATCACCTATAATGTTGGATTGAGGATGAGCTATGTTGATCCTCTGAGTAGTAGTGGGGTTGACTTCAATGGATGAATCAAGATTAGTGATGGTTGGTTCAAATTCAACATCATAAGAGGGTGAGGTGAAGATGCCGACTTTGGGTTGATGATTTCCAAGATCCAAGGTTTTGGAAAGCGTGTATAGGGTTCACCAAAGTCTGAAGATACTTGAGAAGGAACAAACTTATAGCCTTCAGAGATTTGGGGAAGGTAGGTGTGACAGAATCAACTTCAGTAGAAACATGGTTTCTACCGACTCCTTCATTATTAACCTCTCCATTCAGTTTCTCTGCTTCAAGCTTAGCTGCAAATTCTTGAGTCTGGAGCCTAGCAAGGTCCTCAAAGATAATGAGAGTCATCTTCATCACTCGAATAAGCAGTATCCTTGGAGGTGGTACCTGCAATATTGTTAGGGGAGAAAGAAGGTACAAGTATGGGTTGCTCATCATCTTCAAACTCATTTTCAGAGCCATCATCTGGGGGACCTGCATTGTTAGTTGGAGACACTTGAGGACCTGCATTTTGGTTAGCCAGATGTCCGTGGTAACCCGATAATCAGCTAAGTAGTCAAGATCAAAAGACCACGAATGACCTTGTCCTTGAACATTAGGCTTATCTTCCAAAACCTCGTGTTCAACGTCTCCTCTATTTTCTTGGCTTGCAAGTTGTACACCCTGTATGCCTTACTATGAGTAGAATAGCCCACAATATAACCATCATCAGCCTTCTCATCAAACTTTCCCAATGGATCACTTGTGTTCATAATGGTCACTTGACAACCAAAAGGTTTTAGGTAGTGAATGACAGGAACCTTCCCAAAGAGAAGTTCATATGGGGTTTTGAATTGTGGTCTAGTAATGGACACCCGCTTAGCACATAGCAAGGTGCCAAGCAAATTCAGTCCAGAACATAGTGGGCAGTTTAGAGTCTGCAAGCATGGATCTTGCAGCCTCTATTAAGGTCCGATTCTTTCTTTCAGCTACCCCATTTTGTTGTGGGGTTCTTGGATTACTATAGTCCCTTTTTATGCCTTTTGACCCACAGAGTTCTATAAGAACAGCATTTTTAAACTCTGTCCCATTATCACACCGAATACCTTTGACCTTTTTGTTCAACTGATTTTCAACAAGTGTGATGAATTCATCGCACTTGAGATGTTTCATCTTTGGTTCACGAGAAGAAAACCCAACAAAATCTGCTATAGCCATCGCTGATCACCAAACGAAGTACTTATGATCGATGCTTCTGACTTGAGTTGGACCAAACAGATCCATGTGAAGCAACTGAAGAGGTTCAGTGATGATGCTCATAGCATTGATAGCTTTGTAAGAGGCTCTGTGTTGTTTTCCTTTATTGCAAGCAACAGAATTATGATCATTGGTAAAACTTTGGTGGAAGACCTTCAACAAGACTCATGTTAGAGAGTTTGTTAATGGTCTTGAAATTTACATGCGCCATCCTCCTATGCCATTTTGTGGATTCATCAAGTGATGCTTTAGCCACCAAACATGTGAGGTCACCATCAGGTTGAACTTCATTAAGGTTGAATGTGTATAAGTTGTGAGTGCGAGGAACTTTTAGTAGAATTGAAGTTTCTTCGGGGAGTTTGAAGTCTTTAGATGACAAGACATTCATTCTTTGTGAAGAGGACTTTGTTCTTAGTGTCACAGATTTGTGAAACAGAGAACAAGTTGAAATGCTTAAGTTCCTTAACATAGTACACATTTTCAAAATCTAGATGAGGTGTCTTTATGGTGCCTTTCCCAGTGATACTACCATCACTTCCTCCAAAAGTTACATTGCCTCCTCCTTCAATAGGGACAAAATTGTGCATCATATCCTGTTCCCGGACATGCTTCGAACAACCACTATCAACAATACCAATATTCTTATGCTTAAGGGGATGATCCTACAAACAACCACAAAATATATACAAACTGTTAGTATACAATGGAGGTTCAAGTCATTCTTGACTTGAACCCGCCTGGATCACAGTGTTTAGGACAAGAGTAATTAGAGGATCCACCATTGTTCTTGGTCCTCCATTGATAATTGGGTCCCTTGTTAGGCCAAGAACAACCTGCTGAGGGCTTCACAGCAGTGCTCCCATATCCCATCCCAAAGATACATAGAGTCAACATATGTAGGCCAATAACCATGTTTAAAGTATGGGCTAGTTGGTTTGCATAAGGTCAGTGGGTGACTGATTCTCTCCAATGAGAGTCGATAGCCGCTTGTGGGACATAAGGAGGAATATTAGCAACATTGGTCCATTTAGATTTGTGTTTCTCGTGAGTACATGCACCCAATCTTTTCTCATAAAAATCACAATCCTTAATCAAATGAAATTTACTTCCACATACAAAACATGTCTTCTTCTTGGAAGATTTATTCAAATAGGGAGATGTTTGATTACATGAAGAAGTACTTAAATTAGAAACATTCAAGGAATTGTTTTAACAGACTGATTATTCAAAGATTTAAAAGACAAGTCTTCGGAAGAAACTGTCTTGGAAGTTGATTCCTCAGCAGCTTCCTTAGAAGGCTTGTAAGTAGACTGGGGTGTGAGGCTCGCTTGGAGAGGTCGACTTCTCATTTGAATCACAGGCTTTCATAGGAAGTAGACCCTTGATCCGATGAATTGTCACCGCCGTCGAGAGCAAGAGACAAAGTCATTAGATGAGGTATCGGTCACGCAAGTCTTTTGACTTTTGCCATATAGATGATGTGATCCATCAAAGTCAACAGATGATGGACAGTGCAGTGGGCATAAATTCACCTCTAATAGGTCCAGGGGACAGACATGCATATCACCCTCTTTAACAAAGTTAGCTAACCCTGCAGGTGTGGATTTACGACCATCATACCTAGCTTCTACTCCTACATACTTTTGAAATCCTAATCCTAAGCCAGAGGTTACAGATTGACTATTATAGAGTTCTCTAGCCGATTATCACCGAAATTAACCATTTTTTATTCCTAGCTATTTCCTCAGCTACTTTTTCTTTAAGCTCTAGGTTCTCCGACACACTTCATTCTTAGCTTTTTCAGACAGTTTTAAATAATTATTAGCAACTTCAAGATCAAACTGTAACACCTTTATCTTTTCTTCATAAGCTATTTGATTCTTTTGAAACCATACCTTTTGTCTTTCAACTGTTTTTAATGCTAGTTTATGAGCTTCATTTTCAACATAGCGTTCATCTAATTTAGGTTTTATAGCATCATACTCTTCTTTAAGTTCATTGTATCTTAGACTACAACCAAATACACAGTTGTGTACCTGAGATAGTCCCATCAAGGCAAACTGATCATGCCTTTCATCCAAAGTACACCTTGCCAGCAATCCAAGCTTATCAGAATCATGAGCTTCTTCATTTACAGTGTTCATGTGCGCCCAGTTGACCTGTTCATCCATGGTGAGGAGAGCTGCACTGAAGCTCCAGCTTCTCCTACTGCTTCTGCGATAGGAAAGGTAATTAGCTCCATCTCCACTTTTCCTGTCTTTGCATTCTCTTGAGAAATGTCCCATCCGTGGCAAGTGAAACACTTGACTTTCCTCTCCGTCAAAGCGGCCGTTCCTTTCCCTTGAAAGCAAACTTCCTTCCGCACTTCTCTTCAAACCTTTTGATGTCCACTGACAGTAATGCCACCTGCATTTTCATCTCCTCCATTTCAAGTGGGTCCAACTGATCAAAGTCTTCATATGCAAGATACTGCTGAGTATCATAGTCAGCAACAAATGAATGAAGAACATCCTCCATCACACTACTAGACCTAGCTTGAGAACATGGTGGAGTGGGACGAGGGTTATGTGGTGGAGGGGGGGATGAAGATGATGATGGAAAGTAGTTGGAGCTCGAGAGCGATGGAAAATAGTTGGAACTAGGAGCTTGCACCATCACGTTGGAGTGAGATGTCCCAACAAAAGCTGCATGGCCGCACGAAGATGTACGGTAGGAGTTCTACATCGTTCAAGGGTTCTGAGAGTCCGTTATATAGCTCATCAAAGGTAAGCATATCCAGCCCTCCTTTAGCCTTGAGAGCAATACTTACATGTAACCATGATGGAGGTAATGATCGAAGGAACTTTGAGTTGCAGTCATCATTATCCGGTTTTGCATTCACCGGTGGTTCAATGACTCAAGATCCTATGGAACCTGTCGTATCCTTTGTGAATGCCTTCTTCTTCAGAGATATTGAAGTCCTGAAATTGTTGTCTCAGCATGGACTTCCTCATTCTCTTTGATTCTTCATTTCCACCGAACCTTGCTTTGAGAGCCATCCATATGTCCTTTGCATCATCCATATGATGAAAATCACACGATGATCTTCTGAATGGCTTGAAGCAGAATGGTCTTTACTTTATGCTCTCTCAAGCATAGCTAGTACCTCTTCAGCAGCTTTTTTGGTGGAGCCATGATAAATTTCCCACCCATGCCGAGAATCATCTTCTTTAAACTGTTTCCTTTCTTTACAACCTCCCATAGATTCCAATCAATGTTGGAAATCCAGTTTTCCATCTTCATAGCCCAAAGTTCATATTCTCCCCTTTTCAAATAAGGAAGTTTACCATTACTTGTTTGAGAGACTGCTGCATGGAAGTGGTGTTGGTGTTGTTTGTGTTGGTGGCTTCGGTTTCATTATCGGATCCAGGCATGGTGAATGAATGTTCTTAGTATCGTAGAGACTTCCCGAGGCTCTGATACCACTTGTTGAAAACACAAAGACCTTGATAGATCTTTAAGCACTCGGAGATCGTTAGTGTTGCCTATGTAATCACAAGCAAACTAATAGAAGATCTCTACAACTCGTATTTTGTAGCGGAAAGTAAACACAAGTTATAATAACTAAGAACTCTTTGATCCTCTATGGATCTTTTGATTATAGAAACTCTATGTTTCAGATATCTTTTAAGACTTGAGAGACTTGAGAAAAGCTTATCTATTACAAACTATAATGGTTCCTTTTATAGGAAAGAAACCCTAAAATGAGCGTTGATAATTTACGCTCCTAATACTAACATAGACTAAGCATGCATCTAGACAAGCATGCAACTAATCATATTGTTTTGTTAATCATCGTGTTTATTCTGAGTAAGCTCTACATGAAACGGCGCCAACCTATCTTTAATGCGGCGCTGACTTTTACTCTATACTGAGCTTATCTCTCCTCGTGGTTACGCACTTTCGGCAATAAGAACACAATATGCTAGCATTTCTGCTAAAGTATAACTTCAGCAGAATCCATTCTTCTTCGGCAGAATCTCTTCGGCAGAATCTTCGGCAGAATCAGTAGTTTACCTTAATTCCCAACACTCTGGCGGAGATATGATATGAGTGAGTTCATCTGAGAACTCCATGAAGGTGAATGAATCATATTCGTAATTGATATGAGTGGTTCACGGTGAACTCCAATGTACATGATTCATAATCGGGAGAAATTATGAGAATGAAAAGTGGTACTGCACACTAATCTTCTCTCCCATATTATTAAAGCGATGTAGGCTTTCATTTCCGAATAGAATCATCTGGGAAAGAATGTCACTATCCTTAATGGGGATAGGAGATGAAATAGGTTTTCATTAAAGCCTCGATTTTAGAAATGAGAAGATCGACATTCAAGAATGTTGCACGGGTAAGTGCTTCATCTTTGATTTCGATTATCGCTGACTTCATCATTCTATTCTTCTAAGCTAACAAGCTCAGAAGGTAAATCTTCCACATAAACGATGTTTCCATAAGATAACGAATCATCATCATCGAATAGGAGAACATCTCAACATAATCTTTTGGGAAGACAAGAGGGGTAGGGATATCACACAAATGCTCGAGAATTCCATGTGACTCTCTTGGGATTGGGACAAGGTTCTCAACACTAGACTTTATGAATTCGTCCGATTCCTTTTTCAGGAACATTGTCGAGATGCTCGCCCCCATGTTCAGAGAGAGTGGGAGCCTCGGGTGTGATATAGCAGTTGTTTGAGACGGAATCTCAACTTTGGGCTGATATCAACCGACTGAGGAGTTGAGAAATATTATCTTTAAAAGGATAAAAACTCTCCTCAGATCATAGTCATATAGAGCTGCCTTGAGAAATTGGGAACGCCATTTTGCTTGCTCTAGGACTAATAATTCTTCCCTAGATTTTGTGGGCCTCTCGCTCTTCTCGCTTTCTTCGGCCAGAATTCTCCTATGGTCTTTTCACCACTCACTTGATTCTTAAAGTTACTAATCATATCATCAAGCCGCTTTCATTGTGGTTTCAAAATCTTGGGAGATTTCTTGAGATAACGCTCGAGGTGGAGTTTGAACCGTCTGGTACTGTGGAGGTTGGAAATTGTCAAACATGTAAGAGTCATGATTGTTACAAGGAACGGGTTCCTATTTGACAATCAAAGTTGAAATGGGGACCTCCACATTACTCAATGATGCTTGTTGAGTCGATTGGTGAATCATATGGATTTTGGTTAAATCCAAAGTTTCGAGCATCACCGAAAACTGTTCATAGACAAATGTGTTTCCGGATCGACACTCAAATCCTTGGTGAGGACCTCCACAAAATTCACAACAGTTATGTTGATTATATGAAGATAAGTCGGGCTGTGGTGGGTAATTGGAAAAGTTTGAGGGGTCGTTAAATGAGTTCGATTAGGATAATAATCAAATGAATTCCTCGAACCACAAAACAAACAACTCCCGTTATGAATATCATTACCACATTGTACACACGATTACACCAACGACGGTGTTGAACCAAAAAGAGGCTCACCACAACCGACACAAGGAATAAACGATTGCATTTGAGAGTTATGAGAGAATCAGCTTTATTCAAAGAATCAACAAAACCAACATGGTGATCCGGATGACTATCAAGTCTCTCAAGAACATTTTGAAAAATCGAGGAGGTGGGACAAGTGGTGTGCTCTGAGAGCTAGCAATTTCCACCACTTCCGTTATGGTCTTCGGTTCTTGAACGGGTTCATCGGGTTGTGGCGGATGGTCGGAAAAACTTGGGGAATCATCGAGAGAGTTATCAGATAATTCGCACCAATAACAATATTTGCTTGCACCCATCCTTCCACATCGCTTGCATAAACAACCGATTACGACAACGAAATGATCCTCTTCCATACGGCTTTTGCAAAGATTGGAAACAACGAGGATAATCGATTGTCGCCATGAGAATTAAACATGTAGAGGGTTAAAGAAATAGAATTAAACGGTTATGAGGTTAAAGAAGAGAATCAAACGTGCAGGGGGTAAGAGAAATAGAATCATACGGATAAGAGGAATGAGAAGAGTATTTTTATTTTTGTAAGAAAATATAAATATATGTAGATGGATGGTAGAACAAAAGTGAATATCAAATTACTAATCTGCTAAGCGTAAGATAATCATACGACTCCCGTGGCGTAAAATTTGATCTCGTGCCCGAACAGTCAAGTTTTCTCACACAAACCGGCCACTTGTGAATGGCCGACCGTAAGAAACTTAAAGCGGTTGGAACCACGAACTCAATGAAGATCGAGGAGAATAGTGTTTCCCAGGTCGTTATGTCAGTAGTGCAATGGATCACCAAACGTAAAGTGATCGAGAGATTTGAACGGAAAAAGGGATTTGAATATGATTATAACTAAGGAAGAGTACATAAACTACAAGGGCTTAAATGCAAATTAAAGGAAATTAAAAAGATAAAAAAATATTAAATAAACGCTATCACTATTTGCAAAATGATGTTTTTGTTTTATGTTTTTATAAACGAATTAAAACTACGTAGCGTACAAAAACAAAAAGTGAAACTTACACAATATAAATCCTAAAAATATGAAAATGGTATTTTTACAAACCTAATGATAAAAGAAAATTTTTAGAAAAATAAAATTAATTTTATAACTAATTATCTAATTATTATTAATTAAAAACTATTTTTAACTATTAAATAATCACCTAAAATGCAAGAAAATAGGAAATAAAGCTAGAAAAATAAAATTATGACTTGGAAAAGTCTAAAATAACAAAAGAGAATTTTCAAAACTATTTTTGTATTTTTCTGATTATTTTTCTATTTTCTAGGAATTAAAACCTATTAAAAACTAATTAAATTACTTAAAAATACAAATTTAACTAAGAAAAATCTAGAAAAATATTTTTTTGTCTTTTTATATTTATCTTAACTTAAGAAAAATGAAAAATTATTTTTTTTGAAGCTTTACTTAATTAATTGTATTAAATGCTAATTAAAAATGCTTAAAAACTAATTTAAATCAAGAAAAATAGCAAACAAGCTAGGAAAAATCTGAAAAATTTAAGATAACTCTAAAATAATATGAGGAATCTAGGAAAAATGGAAAAACAGGCTCTTGTGTGGAGGAAAATGAGGCTGCAAGCACAAGTGCTTAGAAATAAGCACTTGGAATAAGCTAGTGAGCACCAAGGGCCACCCAACTAAAGCGAAGCTACATATGCTAAAAGACCAAATTCAACAATTCCCAACTTGCTTAACCATAGAAACTCAAGTTGCTATGATTTGGCTTATTGAGCTTTGCTAAAAAGCATTATCTCAGGGGGCTACTTTTAAGCTTAAGAACAAGCAACAATAAGCTGGAAAAAGGAAAGCGAAAATTTGGATCAAAGAATCCAGGTAGCTATGTATAAACCAAAAGAGAGACCGGACAAGCTCAAATGAGCTTGTTGCAAGCTCTCATGCAAATGGCACACACACACTTCGATTATCACACGAGTGTGTGCCTGGTACATATAAAAGACCCTGATGCCAAGCTCATTTGAAGCTTAAAAAAATATCATAAAAATCTGTAAAAATGGTAATAAATAAATAGACCAAGAAGTTTTAAAACAACAATTTTCATTGAAATTAGCCCAAAGATGAGTCCAAGAAAATTCACCCTAGTTTGGCCAAAACTGAGTTATGTGCAATTTGACTTTTGACATGAAAATGGAAAGTTGACTTCCATGAGTTTTGATCTTGATTTCCCAACTGAAAATGATGTTATAAGATTAAATGAAGCTATTGCAAGCTTTGTTTATGAATTTGGAACACAAAACTAGCTTTTGAATTGTTGAAAATCCAACAGTTAAGACTTGAGGCATTGAAATGGATTTTTGACTATGGTTATTGTAGATGCAATATTAAGGCTTGAATGAGTTCATTTGAGCAAAACAAGCTTGAAACAACAAGAATCTTATACTGAACTACCCTAAACTCTTGATCAAGCAAACAAATCCAAACACACCCTTTATGATCCAGATAAGCAACTAAAATTGATAGAAACACACTAGCTTGTACCAATGATCAAACTGAAGCAATTATATTTAATACAACTAAATAAACAAGTAAAAACAGTTAAGACTATAAATACTGTTCAGCAAAATATGCAAACTAACTTGGAAAATGGAACTTGAAATACAACTCACATAGGTCCATTTGGTGTTGAGGCTAAACCAAACCCAAAACCAATCTAAACTAGTCTATTTAAACCCATATCCATCCTCTGCATCACCCAAATCATCACCAAATTGCTTGAACCAAAATTTCACTAAACAATTGACTTTTGTTGACCATCCATGGAATCATGGCTGAATTGTGAGTTAACCAAGAGCTTTAATAAACTTAAGTGAGCTTATTTGAGATGAAATTGAACTTTTAAAGCTTGCAAATAAAATTTTAAACGAGAGTTATATAACAGTAAATATGAAACCAGGAACTTATATAAAAACTTGAATTGAGAATCAAAAGCACACTACAAAGATGTTTTAACTTGATTGTGATGCATAAGAGCTGAAATTACAACATTTTGATTTAAACTACAACATTTACTTAAGAAACGACATTAAGAAAAATAATAAAACTAGCTACTACCCTTAGCTTCTTTCTTCTCTCTCTTTTATAGCTCCAAATGCTTCTCTCTCTTGTTCTGAGCTTTTCCCACCTCTCTTTAGGACCCTTGGATCAGTTAAGTGAATATTGGCCATAGATGCATTTTTGGAAATGGATATTTGGCGATTGTGGGTTAAGTGAGGGGGAGGGTGAAGCAATAAATGCTATCTTGGAGTGTTGTTGATGGATTGATAAGGTGGGTAGAAAAATTAAAATTGGGGATGGGATGGAAGTGTGTTGCGGAGAATTGAAGCGGGGAAGAAAACCTTGAGGTGGGTTGTTTGACCAATTGGGTTGTGGGTATTAATAAGCAAGGGGTCAAAAGGGGTTAATGACGAGGGTCAAATGGATAAAAGGCAGGTAGGGTTTATGACAAGGCCAAATGGGGTGAAAAGGTTTAATAACACAAGGACTTATGTTGTCATTTTAAAATTGAAGGACCTTTTACTGAATTCTGAAAAGTTGCTCCAAGGACTAAAGTGACAATCTCAAAAGTACAAGGACCAAACTTGACATTTTCCAATTTCGGGGGCCATTTTGCCAATTTTCAAACTTGAAGGACCAATTTTGTAATTTCTCAAAACTTTTGATATTTTACACCAAAGGACTAATTTTGACAAGTTATGATTTAAAAGGACCTTTGGTGATTTTTCTTTTGAAATTAGGACTCGGGACTATTTCGACAATTTTAGAAACTTGGGGGCATGAATGCCAATTATGCAAATTAGCTCATTTTCATCTGATTTTAAACATTTTGCATCTGAAACATATAAAATGCAATTTTGGAATATTTTCGATATTTTGATGCATTTTGAGCATTTTTAAGCGTTTCGATTCGATTTAACCAAAAATGATGAGTATTTACACACTCATCAATACCCCACACTAAACTATTGCTAGTCCCTAGCAATCTTTTGAGAAAACTTAATGGTTTTGAATCTCTTTACCAAAGCCATAACTTGGAGTAGCCAAATGTATCAGTTCAAGTAAGAACCATGGTACACCGATAACCATGTGATTTTGAGCAAACCACCAGCTTCAACGGTTTGATTTGTCTTTACCAGAAGCCGTTTGCTCTAAACTAGCCAACTCTTAGATAAATTATCAATATTATCTTTGGTGAGCTGATTACCAATTATGGTTTTTCCACTGCCTTTACCACAAGCCATAAACTTGCGGGCTAGCCAACTCTTCACTTTTTGGGATATGGTGAGCTGAATACCATACAATTTTGGGCAAATTGCAAGCCGTCAATGGATTTGAGATATCTTTACCAAGAGCCGTTTGCTCCTGGATTAGCCAATCCTTTTGTTTATTAGACAAGGCGGTCTGATAACCAAATGAGTAAGTGCAAAACACTTACTCCAAAAAAATTTTGGCCAAAACGGAATTAGGTGGTATATTTACATGATAAAATTCGTGAAATTCCCACCAGAAATGAATATTGCCCTCAATATTCAAAGTACCCCGTGATTATGCCGCCCGAGAACGTAAAGGGAAATACTACGGCCATTATTTGAAAGATTTTTTTTTTTGATGCTTGAATATATACAACATGTGGGGCAACCCCCCACTAGGGTGGTAGAAAGTAGAAAGAAGTCAGAAATATGGGTGAAAACCCATATGGCATGCTACTTTTTTTGATTACCGAGTCGCTAGCTTGACTCGACCGTGATGGTTTGTTCATGGGGAAATAAATGGAAGAGACAATCTCCATCGGACTTTCATTCAAGATGTTTGGACAAACATTTGAAGCACGTGAAAGTTCCACACCGATGAGATATATCAGATGAACCCGCTCACAAATGGTACATGGAAATGCCTAGGTCAAAGATAATGTCTTCATTCCCGAAGGAGTGAAGAACAGGAGAAGCTACGGGATAGGTGAAGAAGAGAAAGAAAGTCATGATAATAATCTTGACTAACTCATCATCATCAGAAGGAGAATTCATAATAGCATGAATTTCATCTTTTAAGCTCAATTGGTCTAGACATATCTCGGGTGTGTCTAGATCAAAGTAGAAGTTATCATACTCCGGCGGAGATATGATATGAGTGAGTTCATCTGAGAACTCATTGAAGGTGAATGAATCATATTCCGAATTGATATGAGTGGGTTCACTGAGTGAACTCCTCAATGTACATGATTCATAATGGGGAGAGAATTATGAGAATGAAAAGTGAATACTTGCCACTAATCTTCTCTCGTATTATTAAAACAGAGGCTTTCATTTCGGAATAGAATCATGGAAAGAATGTCACTATCCTTAATGGGGATAGGAGAGATGAAATGGTTTTCATTAAAAGCCTCGATTTTAGAAATGAGAAGACCGACATTCGATAATGTTGCCGAAGTGCTTCATCTTTGATTTCGGTCGGTGACTTCATCATTCTCTTCTTCTAGCTAACAAGCTCGAAGGTAAATCTTCCACATAAGCGATGTTTCCATAAGATAACGAATCATCATCAGAATCGGAGAACATCTCAACATGATCTTTTGGGAAGACAAGAGGGGTAGGGATATCACACAAATGCTCGAGAATTCCCTGTAACTCTCTTGGGATTGGGACAAGGTTCTCAACACTAGACTTTATGAATTCGTCGATTCCTTTTAGAGCGAGTAGTCGATGCTCGTCCCCATGTTGAGAGGTGAGTGGGAGCCTCGGGTGTGATAGCGAGTGTTTGAGACGGAATCTCAAATGCTGGGATATCAGCTGTGAGGGAGTTGAGAATATTATCTTTAAAAGGATAAAACTCTCCTCGTCATCGTCATATAGAGCTGCCTTGAAATTGGGAGCGCCTTAAAGTGCTTGCTCTAGGACTAATAATTCTTCCCTAGATTTGCGGGCCTCTCGTTCTTCTCGTTCTTCGACCAGCAATTCTCCTATGGTCTTTTCACCACTCACTTGATTCTTAAAGTTACTAATCATATCATCAAGCGTTTGCATTGTGGTTTCAAAATCTTGGGAGATTTCTTGAGATAACGGCTCAGGTGGAGTTTGAAGTATGATGCGTGGTGGTTGGAAATTGTCAAACATGTGAGAGTTATGATTGTTACAAGGAACTGGGTTCCCTATTTGACAATCAGAGCTGAAATGGGGACCTCCACGGTACTACAACATAAAAGCTGTTGAGTCAGGATTGGTGAATCATATGGATTTTGGTTAAATCAAAGTTTTGAGCATCACGGGCTGTTCATAGACAAGCGTGTTTCGGATCGACACTCAATCCTTGGTGAGGACCTCCACAAAATTCAAGCAGATATATTGATTATATGAAGATAAGTCGTGTGGTGGGTAATTGGAAAGTTTGAGGGTCGTTAAATGAGTTATGATTAGGATCATAATCAAATGAATTCCTCGAACCACAAAACAAACAACTCCGTTATGAATATCATTACCACATTGTACACACGTACACCAATGCCAGGTGAACCAAAAGAGGCTCACCACAACCGACACAAGGAATAAATGATTGCATTTGAGAGTTATGAGAAGGAATCGGTTTATTCAAAGAATCAACAAAACCAACATGGTGATCCGGATGACTATCAAGTCTCGAAGAACATTTTGTCAGGGAGGTGGGACAAGTGGTGTGCTCACGAGCTAGCAATTTCCACCACTTCCGTTATGGTCTGGTTCTTGAACGGGTTCATCGGGTTGTGGATGGTGGGAAAAACTTGGGGAATCATCGAGAGAGTTTTTATCGGATAATTCGCACCAATAACAATATTTGCTTGCACCCATCCTTCCACATCGCTTGCATAAACAATCCGGATTCTGACAGGTGATCCTCTTCCATACGACTTTTGCAGTGGAAACAACGAGGATAATCGATTGTCGTCATGAGAATTAAACATGTAGAGGGTTAAAGAAATAGAATTAAACGGTTATGAGGTTAAAGAAGAGTAGAATCAAAGCAGTGCGAGGGGTAAGAGAATAGAATCATACGGATAAGAGGAAGGAAGAGTATTTTTGTATTTTTGTAAGAAAATATAAATATATGTAGATGGATGGTATGACAAAGAGTGAATATCAAATTACTAATACTAAGCGTAAGATAATCAGCCACAGCTCCGTATACGAAATTTGATCCGTGCAGGAACAGTCAAGTTTTCTCACACAAGCGGCCACTTGTGAATGGCGACCGTAGAAACTTAAAGCGGTTCAGACGAACTCAATGAAGATCTGAGGAGAATAGTGTTTCCCCGGGTCGTTATGTCCCAGTAGTGCAATGGATCACCCACGTATAGTGATCGAGGAGATTTGACGGAAAAAGGATTTGAATATGATTATAACTAAGGAAGAGTACATAAACTACAAGGGCTTAAATGCAAATTAAAGAAAGTTAAAAAGATAAAAAAATATTAAATGAACGCTATCACTATTTGCAAAATGATGTTTTGTTTTATGTTTTATAAAACTGAATTAAAACTACGTAGCGTCTGAAACAAAAACGTGAAACTTACACAATATTAATCCTAAAAATATGAAAATGATATTTTACAAACCTAATGATAAAAGAAAATTTTTAGAAAAATAAAATTAATTTTCTAACTAATTATCTAATTATTATTAATTAAAAACTATTTTTAACTATTAAATAATCACCTAAAATGCAAGAAAATAGGAAATGAAGCTAGAAAAATAAAATTATGACTTGGAAAAGTCTAAAATAACAAAAGAGAATTTTCAAAACTATTTTTGTATTTTTATGATTATTTTTCTATTTTCTAGAATTAAAAACTATTAAAAACTAACTAAATTACTTAAAAATACAAATTTAACTAAGAAAAATCTAGAAAAATATTTTTTTGTCTTTTTATATTTATCTTAACTTAAGAAAAATGAAAAATTATTTTTTTTGAAGCTTTACTTAATTAATTGTATTAAATGCTAATTAAAAATGCTTAAAAACTAATTTAAATCAAGAAAAATAGCAAACAAGCTAGGAAAAATCTGAAAAATTCAAGATAACTCTAAAATAATATGAGGAATCTAGGAAAAATGGAAAAACAGGCTCTTATGTGGAGGAAAATGAGGCTGCAAGCACAAGTGCTTAGAAATAAGCACTTGGAATAAGCTAGTGAGCACCAAGGGCCACCGTGAAGCTACACTATGCTAAAAATGACCAAATGCAACAATTCCCAACTGCTCTTAACCACAAAAACTCAAGTTGCTATGATTTGGCTTATTTGAGCTTTTGCTAAAGCAGATATCAGGGGCTACTTTTAAGCTTAAGAACAAGCAACACAATAATTTGGAAAGGAAAACTGAAAATTTGGATCCTAAAGAATACACTGCTAGCTATGTATAAACCAAAGCTGAGACCAGACAAGCTCAAATAGCTTGTTGCAAGGCTCTGCAAAGCACGCACACACTCAGTTAATCTCGAGTGTGTGCACAGGCTTATCTCTCAAGGCCACAGTCTGCTCATTTGAAGCTTAAAAAATATCATAAAAATCTGTAAAAATGGTAATAAAGAAATAGACCAAGAGAAGTTTTTAAAACAACAATTTTCATTGAAATTGGCCCAAAGATGAGTCCAAGAAAATTCACCCTAGTTTGGCCAAAACTGAGTTATGTGCAATTTGACTTTTGACATGAAAATGGAAAGTTGACTTCCATGAGTTTTGATCTTGATTCCCAACGAAAATGATGTTATAAGATTAAATGAAGCTATTGCAAGCTTTGTTTATGAATTTGGAACACAAAACTAGCTTTTGAATTGTTGAAAATCCAACGATTAAGACTTGAGACAGGTTGAATAGATTTTGACTATGGTTATTGTAGATGCAATATTAAGGCTTGAATGAGTTCATTTGAGCAAAACAAGCACGAAACAACAAGAATCTTATCTTGAACTACCCTAAACTCTTGATCAAACGGCAAATCCAAACACCCTTTTAATGATCTGATAAGCAACTAAAATTGATAGAAACACTGCACTAGCTTGTACCAATGATCAAACTGAGCTTAATTATATTTAATACAACTAAATAAACAAGTAAAAACAGATTGTGACTATAAATACCAGTTCAAGCAAAATATGCAAACTAACTTGGAAAATGGAACTTGAAATACAACTCACATAGGTCCAGTGGTGTGCAGGCTAAACCAAACCCAAACCAATCTAAACTAGTCTATTTCAACCCATATCCATCCTCTCTGCATCCCCAATCATCACCAAATTGCTTGAACCAAAATTTCACTAAACAGTTGACTTTTGTTGACCATCCAGGAATCACTTGGCTGAATTGTAGTTAACAAGAGCTTTAATAAACTTAAGTGAGCTTATTTGAGATGAAATTGAACTTTTTAAAGCTTGCAAATAAGAATTTTAAAATGAGTTATATAACATAAATATAAACCAGGAACTTATATAAAAACTTGAATTGAGAATCAAAAGCACACTACAAAGATGTTTTAACTTGATTGTGATGCATAAGAGCTGAAATTACAACATTTTGATTTAAACTACAACATTTACTTAAGAAACGACATTAAGAAAAATAATAAAACTAGCTACTACCCTTAGCTTCTTTCTTCTCTCTCTTTTATAGCTCCAAATGCTTCTCTCTCTCTTGTTACGAGCTTTTCCCACTCTCTTTTTGGGACCCTTGGATCGCTTAAGTGAATATTGGCCATAGATTGCATTTTTGGCGGAAATGGATATTTGGCGGTTGTGGGTTAAGTGAGGGGGAGGGTGAAGCAATAAATGCTATCTTGGAGTGTTGTTGATGGATTGATAAGGTGGGTAGAAAAAATTAGTTGGGGATGGGATGGAAGTGTGTTGCAGAGAGGTAGGCGGGAAGAAAAGAAAAAAGCGCGCCAAGGTGGGTTGTTTGACCAATTAGGTTGGCTGGGTATTAATAAGCAAGGGGTCAAAGGGTTAATGGCAGGGGTCAAATGGATAAAAGCGAGGGTCACAGGTTTATGACAAGGCCAATGGGGTGAAAAGGTTTTAATAACACAAGGACTTATGTTGTCATTTCGAAAATTGAAGGACCTTTACGCCAATTCAAAAGTTGCTCCAAGGACTAAAAGTGACAATCTCAAAAGTACAAGGACCAAACTTGACATTTCCAATTTCCAGGGCCATTTTGCCAATTTTCAAACTTGAAGGACTAATTTTGTAATTTCTCAAAACTTTTGATATTTTTCACCAAAGGACTAATTTTGACAAGTTATGATTTAAAAAGGACCTTTGGTGATTTTCTTTTGAAATTAGGACTCAGGGACTATTTCTGACAATTTTAGAAACTTGGGGGCTGCGCCAATTATGCAAATTGCTCATTTTTCATCGATTTTAAACATTTTGCATAAAACATATAAAATGCAATTTTGGAATATTTTGAGTATTTTGATGCATTTCTGAGCATTTTTAAACGTTTTGCAGTTCAGATTTAACCAAAAATGATGAGTATTTACACACTCATCACTACATGATTCAAGTTAAGCCTAATAAGCGACAAAAACTCATCCATATAAAAGATGAATTTCTTTGATAAAGAGACATTGATGGATTAACCACTTACTACCAAATTAGAGTTAAAGGGTCAATAATAATCTTTATATTGACATAAAACTTGTACATATATCATGACCCACCAATCATCAATGTTATCTGTAGTTTGGAAAGAGAAGTCCAAATTTTGTAACTTGATCAATTCTACTATTAAGAATTAATAAGATTACAAAGTTCCATTGCAAGTTAAGATTGGTGTTACAAGTTAAGATTGCTTCCTCTACAGGTTGGATTATTTACAATAATATTAAGAATTAATAAAACAAAATCACTAACCGGTAAATGTTCTTCATCTTGAGCCATATTTTAAGTTTAAAGTGGAACAAAGTGAACGGGGACCAAAATACATTCAATAACTGGGGACCAACAACAAGTCAATTAACGCAACCCCACGCACCAAAACTCACGCACTAAAGCGTTAGAAATGACTTTATTTTTCAGATTTGTTTTTCATTTTAAGAATTGGAGGATGTTTTTTTAGCAAAGTAATGGTATGAAGAACATGAAAAAATACGAATATGCAGATGAAGTTGGGTAAATGAGCACTAAATTCTTGTGGTTGGGGTTTGTGGAAAACTAGAAGGGGGGGTTGAATAGTTTCTTGATTAAAACTTGATTTTAAACTATTTAGATGACTTATCAATCTATTTATGCGTGTGTGTTGATGTTGATAGACAAGCGTATAGATAAATAAAGCTAAGATAAAGTAGAAGCACAAAACCACAACGCGAGTATTTATAGTGGTTCGGCTATAAGGACACCTTCCTTTCCCTACTCCACTCCCCAAGTTACTTTCGAGAGTTCGTAATCGCTACACAACACCAACTCCTTGTGGCGGAGAAGCCTTCACAACGTCGCCTACTCTTTATTCGAACAAGGTTAGATACCAGGTTCTTCCACGAGGTAGAACCAAACCTATCCAAGCGTGCCTACCTTTTATCCGGTATAAGGCTAGATACCGAGTTCCATTACAAAGGAGGAACTACTACCCATACTACACAAATCCTATCCCTAAGGAGATCCGCTCCTTCTGACAACATCAACAAGGATATCAATATCCTTTGACCCAATACTAATCTATCTTGTACATCGACACACCATATCGAATGTATACCTTAGGCACCTTTCACTAATGCCTTTGACTCGAATTCTAGGCACCTTTCACTAATGCCTTTTGACTCTACTTCTAGGCATCCTTCACTAATGCCTTTTGACTCTACTTCAAGGCACCCTTCACTAATGCCTTTTGACTTGACTTCTAAGCACCCTTCACTAATGCTTTCAACACGGACGTTCGACACCTTTCACTAATGCCTTTACTTTGACTCTTCAACACTTTTCACCAATGTCTTCGTCTTGACCCTTTAGACATCTTTCACTAATGTCTTCGACACTACACTTCTAATGAGAAAGAAGAGAACTATCAACAAGATACTAATTGTAGTCTTGATGATGACGAAGCTAGGCAACGCATGGACTTGAGCTTGCTCGACTTCAAGAGGTGGTGATCTCGCCTTTAAGAGGAACCTAGAGAATCATACAAACACAAAACTACATACAAAACTCACTTGGATCTGTGGTTAGAGAGTTTACAACTCAAAGAGAAAATATGTGTGAAAGGGGTGAGTTACAATGAAGAAATGGTTCACTATTTATAGAGGAAAATAAGCTACTGTTCCACGGATCCCTTACTTGAGGGATCTGTCCAGTATAAACTGGGGGAACCGTGGGACGCTCCTCTTTGCCCATGGGTTTTGGGTCATGGGTCATGGGTCCTAGACTTTGTACCATGGGTATCCATGTAGATACAATGTATCTTCTACATGCAATGCATCTAGTCTATGAGTTATGGGTTAGCTTCATGGGCCATGGGTAATACCCACTTATGACTTATGCATGATGTCATGTAATGGGTTATGGGATATGCTCCATGGGTATGGGTCATGGACTTTGGGTTTTACCTAACTACACTCAATGTATTTAGCCAATGGGTCAAATACTTAAACTTCTACCCATTTATATTACCCATTATAATACATACTAAATATGTATATATCTACCCAATATGTAAACACTAGTTGTTGTACATATGCATTACTAAATCATAAAAGCACTATTATTTGTTTGGTGTTTTATCTGAAAAGTGTGTTAGTAAACTATTGGCTCAAAACATTTACGTATTTTATTTGTTTCGTTAAAATGATTTTACGTTTGTTATCGACAAAACATTAGAAGATCGTAAAATATAAATAAACGTTTTTACGGCTTATTTGTATTAAATCTCCCCTTTTTGTTGATGACAAAACATAAAATTATTTTAAGGAAAACTAAAATTCGTAAAAGTTTGAATTGGAGTGTTTACTCTCTTCTCCTTTTGTGAAACAAAATGGCGTCGAAAAGAAACCAACACCTTGTTTAAGAAAAACATGTGAAAGAAAAATATGAAAATAGAGTAAGTGAGGAAGAATTCTCAACTTAGCTCCTCCTTGGAGTCCATCCCTTTGTGAGGCGTCAAGTAGAAGAAATACTAAACTAATGCATTGCAACTATGTTTGAAAATGATTTCGTCTATGTAACGAATATGCTCCCCCTTCATGATTGCAACTTTGCAAGGGTATGCCATGTAATGTAATCCTAATGTTACTAATATTGCAAATGATTTTGCAATGTATTGCTTTGACGCGAAACTCCCCCTACCTTAGTGTGTCAAAGTCTTCATGTGTATATTAAAAAACAAAAGGTTAGAAAACAAGTATATAATGCATAATTTCCTGCAAATAAGACTCAAGTTAGTAGTAACGGGTCTTACATTTGCATGGATCCCAGGTTCCCTCTTTGGAGGGATCCGTCTAGGCAAAAACAGAGGAGAGGGATCCGTCATGCGAAGTTTAAGGTGATGTGGTGATGTGAACAAATGATGTCAACATCAAAATGAGATATGTAATAAGGCACCCAACATATACTCAAGACAATATGGCATAAAACATGTAATTTCATTCAATAAAAATACGAGAGATGATCTACAAATCTCTAAAACTAAGAGAATGATTTAAACATGAAACATGATTCCTAAACTCAAGGTTGTTTGGTGATGCAGGTTTTACTGACCAGGTCTTAATATTTATAGTGTCTCGCTATACCTATGGTCTACCCTAATGCCCTTAACGGGCAGTGTACCCGGTCGTGTGTAGTGTAGTAAATGGTAAAGCCGAGGTCGTCCCAAGAGCTATGTGTGTCGGATAATTACTAATTCTAATTGTCACATAATATAAATGGTTTGATAGGGTTTTAATTAATTAAACTACTAATGCAGAATATGAAAGCAAATAAATGGTAGAAGGGAAATCAATAGAGGAATATTGGTGCTAACCTAGTTAATCCTCCTAACTAGTAATGTTTACGTCTACCTACTTCCAATTCCAGTGGGGTCAAATTGAGAGGGCTGACATTTGGGCCATTAGCCTAACCTATTAGCAAAGATGCCACCACGGAGAAATGGTAGGTCATAGGGTCATGTTGTTCCGGTCCCCAAAGCAGAGTCATTAAGTACCGCTACATGCTAGATTCTAAATAGTGAGTGCCCGGCCGTTAGGAACTTAGACACTACACCCCCAATTCTTAAGTTCATCCAAACGATAGGTGATCGGTTGGTTAAATCGCACAAGTAGAAAGGGCGTCCGGTTAGTCATATCTTACCCTTCCCGTCTCGGTCAGCTCACTTTACAAGATTGATTGGTCATATCTCCTAGGCAATTGGCCTTTCTGCCATTCAAAACTACCGAACGGTGACTACCAAGAACTATACATGCATACACTTAGAAATAATATGCGAGTAAAGGTAAAAGCAAACAAAACAATTAAGGAATCATAACTAGGCTAGCACCAAAGGGTGCTTAGCCGCTCATATTAATCATGCACATCAATTCAATATTCAAAGATACGAAATACATGAATTGAAAGTAAAAGAAATAATAAACGCTAAAGCTTATAGTAATGGTGTGACTTCTCCCTTGGAAACATTTCAGTATGCTTCCCTAGACCTTCTTGAGCTTTTCCCACGTTCGAGTGTTGTGTGTGGAATGGGATGATTAGAAATCTTTGGAATTCGTGGGGTATTTATAGGCGAGATGCAGGTTGCGGCGTAACCAAGATGAATTCTTGCCGTAACCTTCTATTTCTCAAATAAATGCACTAGATACGCTGGATTACGGCGTAACCTTATAAGTAGTTACGTCGTAGTCTTCAATAATCATGGTTTGCGTAAGTAAGTGATGCAGTAGTTAAAAGGCGTAAAAGTATCGGCGTGGAACTCTTTTGACCTAATGGAGTTACATTAGTAATCTTTGGAAGGAGTTACGCCGTAACCTCTTGATGAGTTGGATTGGGGTCAGCAATAGTTCTGGTATTAATGTGAGAGGCGAGTTCTGCCGTAACCTCTTCAAAATAAGCATCTTGTGATAAATCCTTAGTGCGTTTCCATTTCAGCGTCTCTTTAGCTCCAATACTCACAATTTACCTGAAAGTGTAAAACAATGGAAAACAAGCGTAAATCCATATAAATGATATAAATAACGAGCATTAACGGGGGAAATTGACATTTAATATTCAGGACTATTTTATGTTATCATTTGGGTTTGTTGATCTCGTCGAAACGTTCGAGGAGGTGATAGAACATGAAATGTTGATCTTCACGTACTTCATGTATCAAGCTTTCAACATGTTGACAATGATAACAATCTTTGTCATGGCTCAGAAATGGTGGTGGTAGAAAGGAAATGGCTTGATGTGGAGAATCAAGTGAAGAGGGTTGAGGATCCTCAAAGGAATGAGGGATTGGCGGAGGCACATTTGATGATGGCTCAACTAAGGATGATGGTGGAGGTAGAGAGGTGTCAACTTTCATGTGGTGAATGGTTTACTTTGATGATTCCTCATAATCCAAAAAGGACTATTTGAGGGTGACGGAGAAAAGGATGTCGGGGCTAGTGTTGATTCAACACCTTGATTTTGTTACGCTATTCTTTCCATTGAGAATGTTGGCAATGGCGGAGAATGAGATGGCCTAGGAGGCAAGTCCTCTAGATTGTAGAGGTGTGGTGATGAGAGTGGAGTGGTGAATGATATGGCTCTAGGCACTAAGGGTGATAATTTAGTGGAAATAGGAGTGTTTGGTTTAGGGGGTTTAGTGGTGTTTGGCATTGGTAGTTTTGTGGGAACGATCCTTTTGGGGATTGGTTTGATAGGTGGAGGGGAGATCCTACCATTTGTGGATTTAACGGGAGATGATTCGGTTGAAGAAATTTCGTGAACAACACGAGCAAGTTTCTTGGGTGGTCCTTTGGTGGATGAGTTACCACTAGGAGCTTTCCTCATGATGAGATGATAAAAGAGAATTAAGGTTATAAGGTTTCTAA
This sequence comes from Chrysanthemum makinoi, assembly GCA_910596185.1. Lineage (NCBI taxonomy): Eukaryota > Viridiplantae > Streptophyta > Magnoliopsida > Asterales > Asteraceae > Chrysanthemum > Chrysanthemum makinoi. The sequence continues at coordinate 200,756,903 of OU343225.1, read as the reverse complement.
ATACTGAGAATGAGGATGTAGATGATGACTTTAGGAGTCTTCACAAGATGGTTCATAAGGGGAAGGATTTGGCAAGTGCATTCAAGACTTAAGCCACTAAGATTCTTTGGAATGTGATGATTTACATGCACAAGAGTCATCTTCAGAGTTGCACTGATCTAGGAGTTTAACTAAAACAAGATGGAGTGTCCAAGTTAGCAAGAAGAGCTTGAAATGATTGTTTTAGCTAGAGTTTTTTGGTGAATCTGTCACCCGGATCCCGTTCCCTCAATGAGGGATCCGTCTGGTAATCCTAGGGATCCGGCTCTCAGCAGCTAAGAAAGAAGGAAAATAATGTTTGTAAGGTCTAATACCTATACCTCTTAAGTGTTTCAGTCTTTCTAAGTGTCTTAAATGAAAAGATACATAAATGATCAAGGGTAATGAGTGATGTAGCTAATGATTGCCTTTTATGGAATAATAATGGGACTTTTATGAGTACCAATGAATGACCAAAGATGACAATAGAAAATTTGAGAGTGTCAAGTGGAGCTAAATGATCCTAGAGACCAGATAGTAACTTAAGATAATTTTGGAAAATATCTTAGAAGTTATAAGAAATGGAAAAACTAGTATTTGACCCATTTTGAGGTAGGGATGACTAAAATCAATTTGCTAAAAATTGAGAGATTTATAAAACTAGATGTGTTGACATATGATGTGTGAGTATAGGAGGCGGAAGAATGATGAGTTTTGGTGAAATGATAATCGAAAAAGCACCTTAAGTGTGATCCTAAGTGAGCTATGAGTGAGTATGAAACTTACTAATCGTGAGAAAGACTTAATTGGTCTAAGGCATTATGTTTAGCTAGTGTGAGTGGTTAAGGACATGGTTTGAAGTATAAAAATCGCAATTTGCATTTGTTTGCGGATCCCACGGTTCCCTAAGTGGAGGGATCCGTCTAGCACAAATTGAGGGATCCATCTCCTTCTAAACAGTACCTTCACAGAAGGTATGCAAAAGTTGTACAAGGTATCGCTTTTTCAAGGCTAGTGTTTTTCTAAGAAGTTTGAACAACTACATAAACGAGACATCTTATTTCATGAGAAAAATCACATTACAACGATAAAAGATGAAATCTAAGGATTGAGCCTATTTGAAAAGGAGACTAAGTTTCTTGAGCATTTTCGCTAGATGGATCGTCAAATGGATGATAAGTATTTGCCGATTCAGGGATGAAGAAATACTTGACGAGAGATGTGTTTAGAGGTTCCATCATCTTATTCGCAGTCATACAGGACTTTGAAATTGAGGATGGAAATACATGATATGATGATAAAGGCGTGTTAGGAACATTACATAAGGGATTAGTTTGTTCTTGTTGCCTTGAAGGTTTACAATTCGCCTTGCTTGAAATAGGCAGATTGTATGGTTGTAGTGTTAGCAAACAATACATTATGTGAGCACAACAAGCGGGAAGGATTTCTCGATTTCCCTAAGACTCCAAACATTTTCCGCATTAGGATGAGTGCGAGAGGTTTAAACTCATCTCGGATATCACGTGTATAGATTATGTTTGGATCATAGTGATAGGTTGAGGTTTTGCGTAACATGTGAGTCAAGTCTTGAGGGGAAGGTATGTGTGAACAATATGGACTATTTTCTTCAGATGGTTGAAGAGCGAATCAAGAGACCAATCTTCATTGAAAGCACATTGTCCATGATTTGGAATTCGGAGAATGTGAGCAAATTGCCCAAGGGTTAAAAAAACTTTTGGTTTTGATCCAAAACCAAAGAGATAGAATCGATCCTGTTCTGAACGAGTTCAACTTGACGGAAGAATTCCAATACAAACCTTGGACATATTTTCTAAAATTAATTCGAGGCATTCTAGTCCTATGGTTGAAAGAGGTATTGATACCTTCTTACGTATAGTGTGTTAGAAAATATGTCCTTCACGAAAGTGGCGAGTTTAGAGATTATTGAACCCAGGACATGATTGCAGTGTGTTGGACTCAAGAGAGTTGTTAGGAATGTAGGCATAAGTGAGTGAAAAGTCAGACTCATACTCATGAGACATAATGAGACCTATGGAAATGAAAAGTTAATATGATGAGGCGCATTAAAGCAAAGAGATGATCACCTAACGTTTTTACTAGATTTCTTTTAACAATGACAATTAACTAACTTAGTATTTAACATTCTAGTGGGATATTTCTTTTTAAGATGAAAACGGTTTTATATTGCATGAGAATCTGTTTTCGGTTCCACGGTTCTCACCGTTCCCTTCCAAGAGGGATCCGGCTAGTAGAACTCTAGGGATCTGTGAATCTGTAGTAATGAGAAAAGGATTTTACGAAGAATAGATTTTTGCATCTTATAGGTTTATAAAAAGAGATGTTTTATAGCCAATATTTACCTAGCTAAGCATGCATTGTAGGTTTCTAAGATATCTCAAGGCCAAAAGTACGAAGAAACAAAAATAGATGAAATGACAAACACATTATGAAAAATAAACTAAAACATTAGTAATATTTCATTTCATTGCTAAGAACGATACAAAGGATTGGGTATATAACACCATTGTAGATTAACAACACAAAGTACATGTCTCTAGAAACTTGATAATAAATTTACAGGCGATGAGTACGAAGGCAATGTAAGCCATGATGATGAAGTTCTTCCTTGGTTTTGATTTGAGATGAGATGAGATGAGAAGGAAGATGAAGTTTGAATGAGAGGTAATTTTTGAAAGTGGAAGATTTGAAAAATGAGGGTTTGGTGGAGTTTGACGATCGGAGGGGATATTTATGGGGAAGGAGGAATTTTTGAGATTTATGTTTTGTTTTATTATTAGAAAGATTTAATTTTTGGATTAAGTAAAATAAGACACAAGATTATAAACCTAGACTATAGACGGAAGAGTTACACGTATGCAAGAAAATTTTTCTAATGAAGCTACGTGTAATATATGAGTATGTGGAAAGATAATCATATAAGTTCCTATGTAAGCATACTTATTCTTAAGCTAATGTTATTTAGAGATAAGTAGGAAGTCATACCTCTAATGCACTTATGAGTGTCTTTCTTATGACAAGAAAAATGTCAATAGAAAACTCCGGTTCCTTCGTGATTAAGATACCTTCTTAGGGAAGGTAATCTTGTTACCAAGCAATTCCTATGGCTTGATAAATATGAGCTTTAACTAAGCAAAATGACAAGGAAGGTTAGTGCAATTTAGTAAGATAAAGAAATAAAAATAAAATATTGTTGTCATCTAATCAACATCCTACAAAAAAGTTTTTAAGACATGGTATTTATTTTTGTAAAAGACCTTCTTTGTAGTTTTCAATTAAACACGGATCGTATCAAGTTTTAAAGTACAACATACTCAGAAACTTGGTGCTAAGCTCATGCCAATTGTGGAAAACTAGAAGGGGGGTTAAATAGTTTACCGATTAAAACTTGGTTTTAAACTATTTAGATCGACTTATGTCAATCTATTTATGCGTGTGTGTTGGATGTTGATAGACAAGCATATAGATAAATAAAAGCTAAGGTAAAGAGTAAAGCACAAAACCAAAGCGAGAGTATTTATAGTGGTTCGCTACAAGGACACCTTCCTTGCCTACTCCACTCCCAGTCACCTACTAGAATTCGTAATCACTACACACACCAACTCGATAGGGTTCTTCACGGTGGAACCAAAACCTATCACAACGTTGCCTACCTTTTATCGTCAAGGCTAGATACAGTTCCATTACAAAGGAGGAACCTACCCAACACTACACAAATCCTATCCCTAAGGATCCGCTCCTATGACAACATCAACAAGGATATCAATATCCTTTGACCCAATACTAATCTATCTTGTACATCACACACCATATCAATGTACATCTTAGGCCCTCCACTAATGCCTTTGACTCGACTTCTAGGCACCCTTCACTAATGCCTTTTGACTCTACTTCTAGGCATCCTTCCCTAATGCCTTTTGACTCTACTTTTAGGCACCCTTCACTAATGCCTTTTGACTTGACTTCTAAGCACCCTTCACTAATGCTTTCAACACGGACGTTCGGCACCTTTCACTAATGCCTTTACTTTGACTATTCAACACTTTTCACCAATGTCTTCGTCTTGACCCTTTGGACATCTTTCACTAATGTCTTCGACACTACACTTCTAATTAGAAAGAAGAGAACTATCAACAAGATACTAATTGTAGTCTTGATGATGACGAAGGTAAGCAACTGTGGACTTGAGCTTTTCGACTTCAAGAGTGGTGATCTCGCCTTTAAAAGGAACCTAGAGAATCATACAAACACAAAACTACATACAAAGCTCACTTGGATCTGTGGTTAGAGAGTTTACAACTCAAAGAGAAAATATGTGTGAAAGGGGTGAGTTACAATGAAGAAATGGTTCACTATAAAATAAAATTTCGTTCCACGGATCCTTACTTGAGGATCCGTCCGTATATTGCTGGGAACCGTGGGACGTTCCTCTTTGCCCATGGGTTTTGGGTCATGGGTCATGGGTTATGGGTCATGGGTCCTAGACTTTGGAACATGGGTATCCATGTAGATACAATGTATCTTCTACATGCAATGCATCTAGTCTATGGGTTATGAGTTAGCTCCATGGGTCATGGGTAATACCCATTTATGACTTATGCATGATTCATGCAATGGGTTATGGGTTATGCTCCATGGGTATGGGTCATGGACTTTGGGTTTTACCCAACTATACTCAATGTATTTAGTCAATAGGTGAAATACTTAAACTTCTACCCAGTTATATTACCCATTATAATACATACTAAATATGTATATATCTACCTAATATGTAAACACTAGTTGTTGTACATATGCATTACTAAATCATAAAAGCACTATTATTTGTTTAGTGATTTATATGAAAAGTGTGTTAGTAAACTATTGGCTCAAAATATTTACGTATTTTATTTGTTTCGTTAAAATGATTTTACGTTTGTTATCGACAAAACATTAGAAGATCGTAAAATATAATTAAACGTTTTTACGGCTTATTTGTATTAACAGTGTTATTCAATGAGCATAATGTTATGGTGTCCAAAAAAAAATTCTTGCGCACCACAATTCAACGTGATTTCTTTCCTCCGCACTACAATTGGGGTTGATAGTGATAGGTCAAGAGCATTTATAATTTGGTGCCCAAAATGAAATCCTTGCGCACCACATTGGACATTTTAGTGAAAGAAAAAATTTTGAGTATGTTTTAGTAAAGTGATAGTGTATTTGGTATGTATTGGTAATTAATTTTTGAGTAAATTTCTTAAATGAACCATTTCCACTAGTCATTTACAAATATGAACTTCGCCTATATTGTTTACCAAAATGAACTTTTCAACCTTGGGCGAGATTCTGGGCGACAACCAACCTTGAGCGAAATTCCGTGCGACAACCAACCTTGGTGAGAATTCGAGGAGCCTCGAGGATTCAGGCGATAACGGCTTTGGTGAAATTCAAAGTGAGCCTGGTGAGATTCTCGGCGACAACCACCCGTGGGTGAAATTAGGGCGAATGAAAAATCACGTCTGAAACATGTAGGTTATTTCACTTCTATTTCCCAGTATTTCACGTTTTCATTAAACACATCACAATGTTGTTCTTGTAACCACATATATGCTGAGTGTGAGAAAGCTTGTGAAAATGGTTGAAATGCTTTGAATATAGAGATGGAATAAAAAAGAAAGACATAGAAGATGGTTGAAATGCTTTGAATATAGAGATGAAATAAAAAAGAAAGAGATATAGATAAGATGTGATGAATGGATGGTTGTGAATGGGGCATGAGGAATACCCATACGTATGGATGAAAAGAATAAAATGGTCCTCTATACATGAAAAGAAAAAATTTGTCCCCTATGCATGATGTGACATTTTTTTGTTTATTTTTGTAAAATGTTGAAAAAAAGTTTGTATTTGTAAAATAGGTATTGAAATGGATTATTTAGGTAATTTACTTTTAATTTTTGTTATTTCATACAACTCATTGAGAGCATCCGCAATGGGTAAAATAGATAAAATCTTTTCACTATTTCAAAAAGCTATTGGAAAAGGTTTTTGGCATTGCATAAAAGATTTTTTAAAAATGCTTTTTACAAAGACTTTAGACTTGGTAAACTTCAAGCTTTTTGTAGGATATTGGATTTCATTTACACATCAAACCATAACACAAAGTGGGCGTATAAGTGGAATTCTAGAGAGAGAAAGTTAGAGGTTTAGGGAACTTTAGTGAGAGAAAGAAAATTCTTATTATGAGCTCCAACTCTCTACCTTGGGAGGTAGAGAGTATTTATAGTCTTACATAAACGCCACTGCAGGTCGTGGATCGGGCATACGAGTGGGTAAAGACGTCCGAGTCCTCCGGTGTTACTTAACAAATACTACTTAACTAAATATAACTATGACTCTGAGCATTCTACGATTACATATACTTGAGGTGACCGACTCTTTAATATCTAGAATTTCTAATTCCTAACAATCTCCCCCTAAAGGAGGTCACCTCAACCATATACTAAAATGACATTGAATACAATCGGATATTACATTAACAATTGATCTTGCATTCTTGATGTAGTACTTTGCTCGGGCTTCGTAGTCATTGATTCAACTCATGTTTGGTTAATCCAAGTGGAGGTCTTTTCTTGATCCAGCGTGATAATAATGTTGAGGCGACTTTTGAGATCATCGGAATAGAAAATCTCGATACATCCATTGTGGTGTTGGTATTATGTGATGATGTGACTTTCGGACCGACATGCTCACATTATGGATCATGATATCTTCTCATCAGAGTAGCGGAAGCTTTAGTTGATTCATGATATTGGCGGCGTAGCGAGAAGCATGGAGTTAGAATATCAAGTCATTGATGCACCAATCATGATATCTTTTGATATGAATGTGTTGTGTGAGCATGCGGCTATGGATTGACCGCTCCATTACGATCATTTGCAAGCGTCGGGGTGTACACGCATACAGCAGTTAGCAATAAAGTGCACGAAAGTGTCTTTGAACACTTTCGTTGAATTGAGGTACCGACCACGGTTCCCGTTGATCGATACAAGTCTTCACGTGATCGAAATAATTACGAAGAATTTCCTTGGAGGGTTTATGACTGCTCTAAATGTTTCTCAAACCGGAGCGTCTCAAAGAAGACAACCGGAGTGAGTGAACCCGTAATTTAAGTCCAGCGATTGATGAAAAGAGATTTGAAAAACAATCGTGTATTGCTCAATTGAAATTGTTTTGCAATATAACGAAGGTTTTAATGAAAATCAATTATCAATCATAAAACACCTTTTGATTTGAAAAATTAGTACGGTCGGCGTGCTAATGAAAAGAGTTTTAAAGCACAAAGACTGGTTTTTCAAAGGTATCCGTCAATCCATAACACTGAACGGGATTGATTCAAAAGATTGATAAGCCCCATTGTTTCTGTTTGGTTGTCACATGGTTGATCGTATAATAGATCTCACATGCCACCTACGAAGAGCTTGTTAGATGTTGGCTCTAGAAGGCTTTCCATCTTCATTGTGAGTATGTTAGCATATCACTCAGATGTTCTGGCAATACCACAAGGATAATTCGTAGGACTCAAGATATAATCTCTCTTTCCACATTGTGTGAAACAGAGAGTCTTCATTGAAAGTGTCCTAATGAGATTTATTGATGATCTCGTGGCACTAGACTCAATTTGTGCATATTTGGATCCTATATAGGAGACTAGGGAGAGGGTCTCCTCCTTCAATATCAACAATCTCTAAGAGAAGGTTGATAGATAATGTCGGTTCCCAGTGAGAATGAAACAAGTCCTTTTAAGAGGAACTTGAGTGGTTTGGAAAGTTGAAGTGCGGTCGTCCTTTGGGTCCATGGCGTCTTGTCTTCAATACCGATGTTACCATCTGTAGCATTTGAATTGAACCGGGTTTCTGCCCTAAGGTTGAATATATGGAGGGCTATTTGTTTTCACCCTTTTCTCATTCAATTCTTTTTCATTCTTCAACCCCTTGTGCTAGAGACTTCATAGCAAGAACCTTGTTGGGTTTATTCGATTACTAGCTCGGTCTTAGTCCGCACTCTTCCCATATCTCATTTTCTCCTTTTATCATCATACCTAAGAACTCTACACTAACTAGTGGATAGTCCACAGGTAGATCCCTCCGGTTACAGCGGATCATGGGAACTAATACCTAACCTTATCATCCTTATATCACCATACATAATGTAAAGTTGGTCGGTCTTTTTGGTATTGTTCATCGGCCATAGGAACCAATTGAAAACCATTTGAAAATCAATCCGGATACTTATGATATTTTATCAAAGCATTTTGTACACGATTGTTTTTGATATTTTTTGAAGAAGAACTCACCCTCAACATGTGAATCAAGTATTTGAAATAGTTTTCCACACGGAGGCAAGAGAAAAAATTAACTTCTTTGATTACCATTTTTAAAAAATATCAACATCACTTCCCTAATCGAATCAAGTAGATAAAGCATTTTGGGAAGGATGAGGTTTTCATGATTTTGCTCCCCCTCAATATGTGCCTCGAGATTTGAAAAGAGTTTTGCACATACTAGAGGAACACACATTAAGATAAGTTATCCGCGTTTCAAATCATAGGTTTAAGATAGATGCTCCCCTCAACATGTGCATGGAAAATTTGAAATCGTTTGTCATATGTGGGAAGGAGCGCTTGTACATCCTTATTAAAACCATTTCCGAATTATCAGTTTAAATCCAATTTAAATCACACATTCTCCCCGATCACAATTATCAAATCATTTGAGATTTGTGATCTCTTATAGATTTAAATTGATTTTGAAAGCTTTAAGGAGAATTGTGACTTGATTATGAAAGCGTTTTAGCTGATAATGATCGGATTTTAAGACTTTAAACTCCATTGATAAAACATGCTTGAATATCTTTTGAAAACAATTGAATGCCAAATAACTTTTAATTTAATTGAAATCATTCTCCCCTCAATCAATGACATAGGTTGTTGATTGAGAGATTGATATTTTGACAAATAAGTCAGATGATTATCAAAAATAGAGGCTGAGTTATTTTTCAAAGCGGTTAGTTCAATGAGATAAATGTTTAAAAAATCAGAGCATGGAATTTTGAAAACATGATAAAGTATGGCTCTGTTCTTTCCTTGAAAAGCGGGTTCTTGCTGAAATGACAATAAACCATTGTTTCTCTCTCCCAAAATATTTTTTGATTTTTTGATTTTTGATTTTTTTTTAAATTCGAACAACATCTAAAGTCCTGTGTCATTCTTTGAATGACAGCACAAAGACCGTAGATATTGTCGAACCGAGAAAAACATGACAAATAACAATATTTTTGAAGATTTTTGAATTTTTTAGATTTTTATGGATTTTGAAGGTTTTATAATTTTGTATTTTGATTTTTGAATAGATATATACAAGAGATAGATGAAGATAGACCTTTACTCCTCGTCTTCCTCGAAGGCGTTTGAGTGTTGGTTGAAGGCTTTTTAAGCCAAGACGTGGAAGAATAAACTCAAAGCGTTCTCTTGGAAGAGCTTTGGTGAAGATGTACGCTAGCGATATTGAGACCTCACAAAATAGAGTTCCACCACACCTTTTTCCACTTGTTCCTGATGAAATGATGTCGAATGTCGATATGCTTTGCTCTTGAGTGTTGAGCGTTGTTGCATGAGAGAGCAATAGCACTTTTATCCGCGATCTGAGAGGGATTTTGTTGAATTCAAAGCCATAGTCGGATAATTGAGATCTCATCCATAAGACTTGAGCACAACAAGATGACATGGCTATGTATTCAACCTGTAGAGAAATAGAAGTACTCATTTGCTTCTTTGAAGACCGACTCACAAGCTTATCACCCAAAAAGAGCACCTCGGATGTACTTGACGAGTATCTTGACACCTGCATGATCGGCATCTGCATAGAATGTTAGTGACATCGGTGTCCTTGGTACCAAACCCATATTGATGGTTCTTTGGAGATACCGAAAAACCCGTTTAACCGCTTCAAGGTGCTTTTTAGTAGGCTTAGCATGGTATCTAGCACACATGCAAGCGAACAAGATATATGCGGTCTACTAGCTGTGAGGTACATCAGGGATCATATCATACTACGATATTTTGTTTGGTCAATCATGATCCACAGTGGTCCTCATCTAGTTTGGTTCGATCAATCATGGGAGTGTCAACAGGTCACTTGAATCAAATCCAAATTTCTTTAAGATCTCAGTTGCATATTTAGATTGATTTATGAAAATGCCTCAGGGACTTTGTGAAATTTGTAATCCCAAGAAAAATGACATTTGTCCCATCATTGACATTTGAAATTTTGAACTCATTTCATTAGAAAAGCGATCACATTCCATTGGGTCTGTCGAGGCAAAAATAATATCATCAACATAAATTTGAACATGAATTAAATGTTTGCACTTCGGTGAACAATGTTGGATCAAGCTGCTCCTTTGCTAAATCCGGTTGATAGAAGAAACTTTGACGATATCATACCATGCCCTTGGAGCTTGCTTTAAACCGTAAAGGGCCTTCTTCAGCGATAAGCGTGAGTAGGATGCTCTTGATTTACAAATCCTTCAGGTTGGTGGCGTGAGCGACTTCTTTAAGATCTCCATTCAGAAATGCGTCTTCACATCCATCGATAGACTACCATGTTCTTATTAGCGGCATGCCAGGAAAGATTCGATTGCCTCGATTCGAGCAGCAGGCAAAAGATTCTTCAAAGTCTATACCTTCTTCTTGGCGATATCCTTTAGCAACTAACGAGCCTTGTTTTCAAAACATCACCATGCACATCAAGTTTCACTTTGAAGATCCATTTTAGAGCAATAATCATAGCACAATCACGGAGCGGTACTAATTCCCATACAACTAGTCGATCAAACTCATGAATTTCTTCTTGCATGGCATTGAACCATTTGTCTTCATTCATGGCGGTTTTAACATCTTTGGGTTCGATCTTAGAGTCTGAGTTAAAGCACCATAAGGCATCGGTTGCAAGTTGTTGGTGGATACGGACGAGGAGGATTTCAATGATGATGTTGTCTAATGGATGATCGTGAGTCCATTTTACAGGTGTTCATGTGGTAGTTGTTGAGGCGGTAGCGAGTCGATGTCTCACGAAGAAGATGGTTACGATGAAGATTGAGGAGCAAATATATTTTCAAATGGAGCATCTTCGGGAGTAGCAAAGGGATTAACTTCATCATTGATGCCAGAAGCAGTTCCATGATGTACATTTGAAGAATGATGATTTGTTGATGAGGCTGAAGGATCGATGCGAGGTGCTTCTTGACTTAAAGATATTGAGGCGAGGGATTGACTTCATTCACTAGAATATGAGCAGCCTCTGTTGTAGGAATCAACACCTCATTAGTACTTGGATCATAAAGTTCATCAAACATAGGATCAAACAATTTCTTTAAATCATCTTAGATGGAGGTACATATGGAGTTTCTTGAGAGAGTTTGGAACAAGGGATGAACCAATTGGGTGATTTGAAGTCGGGTCAGGCTGAATTGTTGGGGAGTTTGACGAACCTCATCAAGCGTAACGTGAATTGTTTCCATGATATTCGGGTTCTTTTGTTGTAGATTCGGTATCCCTTTTTGTTTGGTGCATACCTACAAATACTCCAATGTCTACTTTAGCTCTAAGTTTGCCTAAGTCTTGACCCTCATTAGTTGGATAACACAATGCACCAAACACACGAAGGAAAGAGATTAGGTTTTACATTTGTGGACAAGTTCATATGGAGTTTTTCCATGAGCGGTGTGAATCGAGCGATTTTGTGTGTATGCGATGGCAATAGCCGACCAGAGAAACATTGGCACCTTTGAGTAAATCAGCATTGTTCTAGCGGCTTCTACAAGAGTTCGATTTAGTCTTTCAACTACACCGTTACGTTGAGGAGTTAGGTGGAACACTTCTTTGATGGCAGATTCCAATGCTTTCATAGAATTCACTAAGTTGTTTGTTAACAAACTCAGTTCCATTGTCTGTTCGGATAATTACGGCGTTTTGTTAAGTCGAACTGCGGTACTTTGATGAGTTTGATGATGATATTCGGAGTTTCATCCTTTGTCCTTAAGAACTTGACCCAGGTGAATCTAGAGTAATCATCAACTATAACTAACACATATTTCTTCCCAAAGATATTATGCACTCTCATTGGTCCACATAAATCCATATGAATTGTATGAAGAACACGTGGCGAGTTAGTAGGTTTGGGTTTATGGGCATACTTCTTGCTTTTCCCAATTGACATGCTGAACAAAGATGATCCTTTTCATACTTTAGTCTAGGTAAACCTACAACTAAGTCCTTTACGGAGAGATCATTGATGGTACCGAAGTTCAAGTGATTGAGACGTCGATGCCATAACCATGACTTTGTTTTGAAGCCTTTGACAGCAAGCAAATTGGAGAAGACTTCATCATATCTTCTATAGAGATGGTGTAAAGATTTGAACCACGAGTTCCTCTTAAAAGTTCCTTACCATCAAGTTCTCTAACAAAACAAGTATGTTTTCGGAAGGCTACTTCTAGATGAGTCCAGAATGGTGACGAGCGATTATGACCAAGACATTCCACATAGTATACTCTAGAGATAACACTATCACCAACAACATAATCTCCATAACCCATAATTGCACCGAAATGATCATTACCGAATCTAAGCTGTCGATGAATTTGCTCACGAAGTTCATGAGCCGCGACGGTCTCCAGTCATATGCTTGGAGGCCTGAGTCCAGGTACCTGAGCGATTTGCGATGCTGAGTTGAACACGAGACAAGAATGGATAACATGATAATTGGGATCCCCATGCAAGAAAGGGTTCCACTTGGTTAGTAACAGTAATTGGAACACCCACATCAGAAATAGAAACATCCATATCAGAGTAGTAGAAGCAATGGAATCATTGGGAATAGATGCAATCTGGTTATGCGTGTTTTGACCTATTCAAAGTATGTTCACTTCTTAAGGGAATAGTTCTACCAGGAGGCATCCATTTTCTAGTGGGCATAATCTTAAGTTTGAAAGCAAGATTATTCTTATGGCCAAAAGGTATCCAATAATAACCTATCTTTATAAATGTTCTTCCGATGGGTTTCCACTGTTTTCTAACAATCTTTCGTTTTGCCTTTGCCTTTTTGCGATTATTAGCATTAACAATTTTAGCTGGGCATTTGACACATTAGACAAAGCATTCACACACATTCATGATTAGCACAGAATTCAAGCGGACATCATTACAAGGTTTGCAAATAGTATGAGAATGAATTAATTACGATGCGCCTAAGGCTAATACTTGAATCAACACGATTCGTTTTATTCAACTCAAGCTTAAAGTTCCTAGATTGGTCTTCTACTCTCTTCCATGCACATTTTAGCTTGCAAGGTCCTATCATTCCTTGTATTGTCTTGAGACTTTGACACCTCGCTTTAATGTCGATTACTCTGTAGAGGAATGGGAACATTAGTTGGTTGATCTAATTTTGCATTCACGAACTTGATGTGCAAGGATCTGAAGTACTAGAAGGCACATTAGTGTATACTTTCTTAAGACTGTGATTTGAGCTTTTTGCGGGCACACTAAAGTTCACTTTCTTACTTTACTAACATATGCAGGTCCCGAACTACTTGAAGGCACATTAGTGTTTACTTTCTTAAGGCGGGCATAGGCGGATTTCTGCTTAGCACTAGGCATAGAACAAGGCTTCACCGGCTTTGCCTTTTTTCACCTAAGGGTTTTGGACATGCAATTACACATTCTAGCGACTCTTGAGATCGTTTGGCCTGGAGGCAAGCAAACCTAATTTCTCTATCAAGAGGTTTATTAATGAAGTCCTTTTCAACAATCTCACGGAGACATTCTAGACTATCCTTAAGGTGAGCACAATAGTCATGAAAGGCATGTTCATTATTCCTAAGATGAGGAGGAATATATTTAACATCATAGTGTATTTGCAGTCTAAGGGTGACTTTGATACAACATTCTCATTGAAAACAAATGGCAGTTTCCATTTCCGACTTCTCAGTTCTCAATTTCCTTTTATAAAGACGTTATTTTTCCGTTGTTTTGGTCACGGGTGACTTTCATTGAATCATATAACTCTTTAAAATGTCGTTTAACTTTTCATTTTCTTCTAGAAAACTCTCGTTTTCCTTTTGTAAGGCATCAACTAAGTTTTGAAGATGAAAAGTTTGAGAATTACGAGAATCTAAAGGAGGAGCATTTGGGAGTTTGTCATATTGTTCGTTTGACCCTTTAATTGAGAGATTTGGGCTTTCAACTTTTCGATCGTGTTGCAGCGAGCTTGAATCATTCATCACGTTTGTTAATTTAGCGCATCAAACTCTGGAGCATTTAAGGATGTCTTGATATTTGAAGTTTTGACATTTTCTTTAAGATGTTGATATTTTAGTTGTAAATTAAAATGCTCAACTTCAGTTTAGAAAAATGTTTAACCAAATTGTGATGATCATCGGTTCAATTTTTCGTTTAGTTCGAGAATTAGTTTTTTCAAGCTCAATGACACGATCATGGGAGACTTCGGTCAACCAGATAATTCATGAAATTTGGAAGCATTAATGGAACAATTTGTAGATGAAAAACACATCTGAGTAATACATTAATCGAGGTTCTCATTTAGTTTATGCAAGTTCTTCCTCTCAATCTCATTATATTTTAGTGCTCGCTCATAGTCACTAACTTCAACTATCATTGCATCAAATTCCTTTTCCATTCCTTAATATCGGTTCTTATCCCTTTTTAAGACTCTCAAAGTGATCTTTTAGAAGTTTAAAGAAAGGCATGACCTGAGTTAAATAACATTCTTTCATTTGCTCAAAACCCTTTCTCCTTAGTAATACCGTGGGTGTGATCCTTTTCTTGCAAGTTTTCTCAAAATCAACAAATAGTTGAAGTATAACATATTGGCTAATTAAGGTCTTGCTTTTAGTGGCAATTGTTCTAGGAACAAGATGCATTGGTGTATTAGGAGGATACACGATTAGCTCTAGGCATTTTCAAAGAGGGGGTTTGTTTCAACAATATTTTAGCTTTACGCTTATAAATCCATTTTCGAGAACACTTGTTCGGGTGTTAACAATGTCTGAGGCTTAAACTTGTTTAAGGCAATCCAATTCTCCTTTTTGTAATCATGGGGTGTGATGATTATTTTCTTTTCTTTACATTTTGGATCATCTAGTTTCTTGTTTATCTTTTCCTAGTGATTTCATCGATTTCTTATCTTCCTCTACGCACTCAACGCAACTAAGTTTCTGTCTAGGTTTAAGGATTTCATTGCCATCATAAAGAACCTTATGAGCATTTCTAGCCTTTTTAATGACCTCTGGATTTGGTTCCTCAATAAGGGGAATGCTATGCTTATCGCTTAGGACTCTATGCTTAGTGATCATGTGGCAAATCTGAATGGTGTTTCCTTGTACGTACAACTTATTTTCAAGCTTGTTTTTCAAGGTTTTAGATTAGAAAAATCATTCAAAAGTTTTGATTCCTTTGCATTAAATTCTTGCTTAAGCATTTTAACATTTTCTTGAAGTTCTTGTTTTTGCTTAGCGGTTTTAGAAAGCTTTTCTTGCAAGGAGTTTAACTCTTGTTTTAATACTTCTTCTCTAAACTTACTTTTCTAATAGATTTATGCATTTGGTCATCCACTTCCTGCTCACGAGTGGTCAACTCAAATTTAGCACGTTGTTCATAAATAGCAACCCGTTCTTTATAGGCATTTAATTGAGATATTATTAGGACTCATCGAGGGCAGCGGTGTATTCATCAAAAGTATAGTCATTGTTGATTGCAGGAGATGCATCACTTGGTACAACTTCACTTTCACTTTGTTTCACATATTGATCATATGGGACAACATTGATATTACCCATATTTTCAATATTTGATACAAAAGTTTGAGTTGATAGTACTTTGTCATGCATCTTTTGCACATCGGCATCATCGTATAGTTTTAGTACCTCTGAGATGAGTTTGTCTTTGGATGGGCCAGCTTGTGGTGAAGAGGACACCTTGGGAGAAACCATTGGAGAAATGCTAGCCATAAAGATTGTGTGTGCGATGGGTCCATCATCCACATCATAGTCGTATGCATCACAATCGGCGACTTGAAAGGCATTCTGATGATTGTGACCTATCTCCTGAATAGGCTGCTCATCCACATCATCATCATAGGTCTTGGCATTGCCCTGACTAGAAACAACAATTCCTCTTCATCCAAAGCGACACCATTATCCCGAGCTTGCACAAGCGGCATCTTATCTCTGAAGTAATCGGCATTCGTGGGCGCTTTGGAGATGTGTAGTTCCTTGCAATGTGTCCCTCACCACCACAATTATAACATTTGATCGGCTTAGCTTGACCTTGATTACCATTCCTTCCTCGATTACGATTACCAACATAACCTCTACCACTCCACTCTTCCCCGATTATCGCTCTTTCTGAGCTGGTTGCACCACGATCCTCCCATCTTTAACAGGTAGCTTGATTGTGTGGGTTAGATCTTTGCGAGGTTGTTATTGGTGTGTGGGAGAGAATTCATGTTTTGACTAATCAGAAGAGCTAGTTGATTAATGAAATTACCCGCGTGTGCATCGACATCGGCTTGTTTGAACATGTGATCAGGAATTAGTTTGTGATTACCATTTCCCATGGGTATGACTTGTGAGGCTTTGGTTGTGATTCGATGTTTGAATAGAAGGTGTTGAGTCATTAGGCGAGCTTGTCTCTCCACTGGTTGGTTTTGAACCGATTAAGAACCAATTTTCAAACATAGCATGTCTCTCATTACGAGGAGGAAGGCATAGAGTTGCTCATAGTTTGTATTCTTCAATCCTTTAGTGAGCTTCACAGGAGTGACAAACTTGTGCCATTAGGGTTCATGTTGTTCACAAATTTTGAGTTTAGTTGAATGTTAGGCATAGTCATTCTGATGTTCCTCATGTCATTCACCAACTTATGAAATCTCACATAGTACTCATAGACACTCTCATCCGGTTTCATCTTGAAGTGTTCAAATTCGTCATAGAGTTGTGATTCTCTGTCTTCCATAGTTAATTGAACACGAGAGAAGCATCTTGACATTATCCCATCGCGCCTTTGCTTGATTATTTGTGATTGATCGACTTGTAGATGTCTTTAGGAAGACCTTGAAGAACAATGTTAGAAGCCACGATATCGGCATCGAATCTCTTTTCTCCTTATCATCAAGCTCATCATACATCTTTTGTGCGTCCATTCCGTAAATCGAGTTCCATCTTGGCGTTATCAAGTACATCTCTAGTCGTCTCAACTCGACACGGTCCTTCATCAATGGATTTGAGAATGTTGACACCATTTTCCTTTCAAAGGGTTACAATCGATTCGTTGAGCCCAAGAATCGTAGTCGGTTCTTCAAGCATGGGTGGGCAGTATACGAACCAGTACGCTTGAACATCCTCGGCACCGATGGAGATGATAGTAGGAATGTTGGTAGACATGTTAACAGATTATACGGGATTTTATAACTCTATGATTAAACCGGAAAATAGATTCTTTCACGGGATTTTACTAAATCAAGAAAAAACCGTAAACAATCACCCAAGTCGCTAGAAGATAATGCACCAAGTCGCTAACACCTAATTCGCTACACCACCAAGTCGCTAAAGTCCCAAGTCGCTAGACAAATGCAAGTCACTAAGTAGTAACTTCGCTAAGCCTCAAGTTAAGCTAGCAAAATTTTGGCTGACAATTAAGCTACTCAAGTCGCTAAAACTTCAAGTTAGCTAAAGAGCAACTACTTCTGAGACCAAGTCGCTACCACCCAGTCGCTACCGTAGTGGAGAGTCCACTACTTGTCTTGTTAATCGCTAGGTCTAAGTAAGCTAGCTCAGCTGTAACTCGCTACAAAATTGTGAAGCAAGTCGCTACGAGAAAGAAGATCCGGTATATCAAGTCGCTAGCAAGAAAAACCACATAAACATCACTTTTTAATCCAAAAACAACCCAACCAAGATGATTCAAGCTTACCAAATGAAAACCTAAACACTTGTGATGATGCTAAACATAAAAGTACTAACAAAATTCAAGCTTTAACACAAGAAATCAACCAAATGATGCACAAACCACTAAACTTTTTCAAACTCAAAAACCACCTAAAAACCACTAGAAATCCAAAGATGTGCAAGATATGATCTAACCATGGCTCTTGATACCAATTGTAGGATATTGGATTTCACTTACACATCAAACCATAACACAAAGTGGGCGTATAAGTGGAATTCTAGAGAGAGAAAGTTAGAGGTTTAGGGAACTTTAGTGAGAGAAAGAAAATTCTTATTATGAGCTCCAACTCTCTACAGGGAGGTAGAGTATTTATAGTCTTACATAAAACGCCACACAACGGCTATGGATCGGCATACGATTGGGTAAAGACCCGTCCGTCCTCCCGCGTGTTACTTAACAAAATTCTACTTAACTAAATATAACTATGACTACGAGCATTCTAACGATTACATATACTTGAGGTGACCGACTCTTTAATACCGGGAATTTCTAATTCCTAACACTTTTTCTAAAAGCTCCAGTCATTAAATATGCTATGCATTATAGATGTTCTAAGTGATGCATTGTAGATGTTTTAAGAGCATTCCCAATGCATAAAGCTACAATAGATTTTTAGTATTCTAACAAGTTATTTAAGAGAGTTTTTTTTAGCATTGCAATGAGAGCTTTTTGAAAAACTTTTAAGAAAGACTTTTTAAACTACAAGTCTTTCCTCAAAGTCTTATACATTAAGTGTGATATGCATTAAACAAAAAAATAATTAAAAACTTTTTGCATTATGGATGCTCTAAGAGTGCTTTCTGTATAAGTTTCCAAAGTTTTATTTTTTATTTATTTATTTTTTTTTAACATTAATTTTTTCATACCCTATATTTTATAAATACTTCCAACAAAGCTTGAACCCACAACTTCTATATTGGTGGGCAACTCACATGCCACTAGACCAAAGGTTAATAAGGATAGTATAACAATGTAAAATCCGCTGATATTACCAACTTTGGTTGGATACATGGATAGAGCACTTAATTTGGATTATAAAACAGACAGCAATCCTAACTTTTACAACGCTTATCCTTTCTTAAAAATAAGTTGTACGTTTGATATTTGTAGGGTAAGTTGGTTATCTATATCTATACTACTTATAATAGAGGAATGAATCTCTTTTCTCATGGTCTTAAAATTAAGACTTACAAAATACAAAGCATATTGTACAATACATAATGCACTATTAATGATCTTTCTCATCAATTTTAATTTTAAGACTTTCAAGTCTTAAAGCTTAATGTACAAAATACAAAGTACTATTAATGTGGTCAAGATATTTAATGTAGTTAATTAATTAACTGGTCAATAAATACAGTTAATGCAGTTATTAAAACACCTCTTACACAATAAATATAAATTATCAAGCATATTGTACAACCAACTTAAACATAATTCCTGCATTAAAATGTCACTAATACAAATAATAAAGAACATTATACAAATATTCCCCGACCGAACGACCCGGTCCAAATGGGCCCGAACGACGAATACGATCCAGCAGGCGAGCCCAAGCGAGAACCGAGCTACCGAGGCACGAGAGCTAATCGAAATTCTTGAAATCCGTAAATTTATTATCAAAAAGAACATAGTAAACTAAAATACATGATTCACCAGAAAATTTTGTTTCAGGGTATCCGCCGTCGCAACGCGCGAGAACCCTGCATTAAATGTCACTAATATAAATAATAAAACACATTATACAAATATTCAAGCCCGAGCGGTCCGCAGGTAAAATGGGCTTAAGCCCGAGCTGAGTGGGCCAAAGCGGTCGAGCCCGAGCAGCATGGGCCAAATAGGCCGGGCCACGGGCTCGAGCCCGAACGGGCACGGGCTAAAGAAATTCTTGATATCCGTAAATTTATTGTCAAAAAAGAACATAATAAACTAAAATACATGATTCACCGGAAAATTTTATTTAGGGGGTACCCGCCGCCGCAACGCGCGGGTACCCTGCTAGTATTTTGTCATAGAGCTAAGTTAGTTATTTGCATGGTTGTCAGGATCCGATCCCCGATCTTAGGATCTTACGATTTTACGCGATACTGTAAAGCAAAAACGATCCGGATCATACATAGGATCTTTGCAAGCTTAAGATCTTATAGGATCCCGATCTTGACCATACGATCTTACGATCTAATCCGATCCGATCTTACTCTTCTCGAATTACAAACTAAAAAAATACAAATTTATGGGTTGTTTGTTTGTAGAATTCAAAAACAACATGTTAATCTTTTTAAACATTTTATAATCATAATTTATGACAACATTTGTATGAAACATTCATAGTATTTTGTGGTTATAATGTATTAGAATTTGTAGATTTGTATAAAATTACATAAACTATTAAGAAATAACATTTGAGTAGGATCTTAAGATCCCGATCCGATCTTACGATCACGATCTTGCAAAGACAAAAACGATCCTGGGTAGGATCCCGATCTTGACAACCTTGGTTATTTGTCTTTGCTGTTTGTTCTAACTTGTAGTAAATTGGTCTTTTGTAAAGAAAGTCATTCTATTTTTATGTGCAAGTGTTATTCGTTGATGAATCAACTGTTCTATCCGAAAGTTTTGTCTTGCTATGAAATATCCTAAAATGATTTGATAATTTTTACCCAATGCCTATGGTTGTATATGATTGGCCTATCAACTAAGAGATTCTGAGTTTATGAGTTCAAGTTTTTTCGGAGATATTTATGAAATCATGTGAGATAGATGATATAAATGTGTAATTTGAATTAAGGAACCGGGTGAACTCCATCATGAGTTGATATTCTTAGGCTATGTTTGGCACACAAGATTATGGAGAGATTATGCTTATTTTTTCTAAAAATAAGTTACTTAAAAAATAATCTTTGTTTGGCAGACATAGCTTATAAGAGATTATAAAAAAAAGAGTAAATTACACCGTTCGTCCTTGTGGTTTGCGTTGACCATGAGTTTTAGTCCTTTGACCAAAAATTGCACCGTCGTCCTTAAGTGTGAAACGTTATGCAGATTAGGTCCCCCGTCCATCTGGGCCCACAATTCAAGATAACGTCAGGTTAAGTTAACAACCCATAAGGGTAAAATAGTAATTTAAATATTTTCTTCCACATTCACCGCCTCACTCACACACATATCTCACACATCTCTTTTAATTTTTTTCTCGCCTCACTTCACAAGATCAAGTCAAAAAGAGATTGAACAAATCTCATCTTATCTTACTCTCTCTCAAAAAAGAAAAGATATCATCCCCTCCTCTCTCCTTGGTGAACAAAAACAACCACAACATCATCACCATCCGACCCGCCACAACCATCACCATCTAAGAGACCAAGGGTGTGGTTGCGTTAGGGTTTGATAAGGGTATGCTTTAGTTAGGGTTAACTCCCACCGCCACCATTTCCATCTCTTGAGTGGTGATTGTTTATTGTTGTGTCGAATCACCCCAAAGGGTATTGTTTGTTACACACTATCGCAGCAACACCCAGCTAGGGGAGCTTGTTTGTTGTCGGTCTAAAGCCAAACGACCCATCATAGGGTGCGTTTGGTTTTAATTGTTTTAGTTAAAAATCATACCACGAAAGTGTGCTTGTTGGTTTGGGTTAACTTCGAAGCACATTACGGAGGCTATTTGATTTTCGTTTATGAGAAGAAACACTCAATATAGTGTTTGGTTTGTCTTGGGACTTGGCTCACAACGACGACCCATTAGGGGTGTTTGTTTTGCTTTTCGGACCACCATAGCCGCCAGGAGGCTTTGTTAGATTTGTTTGACCACCAGAGAGCACCCAAGGGGTCGCGTTGAGATTCGTTGACTGTCTTGGTCCATACACAACCCATTAGGAGTGATTTGGTTTGTTAATAACAAAGATGTGTGTTAATAGGTTGTGTAGAGTGCATTGATTTGGATTCACTTAGTCGGTTCACCTAAAGTACAACAAGGGTGTGTTTGGTTTAACTCACCTATAGGGTGCGAACAACACCGATTACCAAGCTTTTACGGCAACACGAAACCCTCCAATCAGTCACTTCCCAAATGAATATGTACCGGACCAAAGGTATACCCTTAGTGTTCCCACGATGGAGTCACCCCAACTGCGACAAGGTGATGGCGGTTGGAAGTGCAAGGAGACACCCGGGAGAGGTGAAGAGTGGCGAGGCCCGATTCCACTATCGTGAACCAAACACGAACCAAAATGGCGAGTGGGGTACGTCAAAATGACGAGGGAGATGAGATGAGTAATATGGAGGTGGCGGTGTGGGTGGACCGAGCGGTGGTAGTGGCGGTTTAGGGGGTAGGCTGGCGGCTTCAGGGAGAGAGAGAGAGGCGAGTTTGAAAAAGTGTTCAAGCAAATAGTTCACAGTCAAACTTAAGAGAAGAAGATAGTGATGATATTTTAGTATTTTTACCCGAGTTTAACAGTCAAACTTAACGTTGTTTGGTCAAGGGACGAACGGCGCACGTTTTCACACTTAAGGCGTCCGGTGCAATTTTTTTGGTCAAAGGACTAAACCCTGCGGTCAACGCAAACGACAAGGACGAACGGTGTAATTTACTCTAAAAAAATAATCTTTCATAATCTCTGAAAATAAAAGGTTACTTCATGTAGCTTATAAAAGTAATCTCTTTTTATAATCTCTTTGTCACAGTATTTAGCTAGTTTTAACAGCATATTTAGGTCAAAGTTTCTACTAAACAACAGGAAAAAAGCTATAAATTCATAATGTACTTTACAAAAAAACTCATTATGCTCTATCTACTTCACTTATTGTCATAATACATAACCGTTTTCATTTTATTCGGTTATTTTTACGTCGTTTTATCCGTTTTAAGTAAATTGTCCATTTTATCCGTTTTCATTTTAATCTGTCGGATAAGCAGATAAAACCGGATAAAACCGTTTCATTATCCCGCGTTAAAAGGTTTTATCGTTTTTATACGTTTTATCCGGACATATTAAAATGAAAGCGGATAAAATGGGCGATGGCGGATAAAACGGATAACGGCATTCGAGAATAAAATTAACTGTTTGTATGACAATAAAGTGAAGATAAACATAATGGTTGTAAAGTAGATATAATTTATAACTTTTTCCCCTAACATTACGTAGACTTCAAAGTATGAGCAATTGATGAAGTATAAAATTTGTTTACCTTCGTAGGCTCATTAGCCTGTCATATATACGTTTTTTATTTGCTTCATTCTAAAAAAAGCAATTTTGGTTTTAGTCATTTTTATGAATGCCATTAGACTAAAATATGAACTTGTCACTGCGCATCGTAATGAGACAAACTTTGCATTTATCATAGTGGGGAGTCCAAAACTTGTGTCTTATACTCTAGACAAGTCCCTTGATCTAATTTCTGTTAGTCAACGTCGGTTAATTTCACCATGTGCCTTGCACATGAGGGTAAAATGGTCATTTCATTGTTTTGATTAATTAGGGTCTAACGGTGTATTTAATCAATAAAATTATACCATCACCACCACCACCCTCTTTTTATCTCTTTTTCCTGCTTCTCTTTATTAAATTAACACTATCACTATTCTCAAATCTCATAAAATCCTACGCAAAAAAACATAATCTCAATCAAACACCGTCACTATTCTCTCTCTAAAATTAACGTCATCACCATTTTCAAATCAAATAATGTAGCTTAGATTAAAAGCCCAAAAGATTAACTTCGAGTTTTGGACAGTTGATTGATTGATGTGATGTTGATCTTGAACAGTTGGAGCGTTTTGAGTCTAAAGGTTTGAATATTCTGCAAGGGTTGAGTTATTCATACGGGGGCTATATTTTTATATATACCCCCCCTATGTTTTTTTTTTTTTTTTATTTTTTATTTTTTTTATTTTTATAATTTTACAGTTTTATATCAAAAAGCTATAAACTTCGAAAATCGGAACGTAAATATATAAGTTTAATAAGCCAAGCGCGTAAAAGCGCCGAAATACGGAATAGAAACTGAAAAGCGTATTTATCTTGAAAGCGGGGGACAAAAGGAATATTCCCTTACTTGAGGTATGGGTAGCATGTGTAGAATAGTATGACCCTTCTGCAATTCAAAGCCAATAATACTCATTCTACTAGTGTGAGTAGTAGAAAATATCTTAGTTTAAAATTGCATCAGTTGCACTGATAATTTTATACTAGTTTATCTACATTATAAATATTTTCCTTTCAAAACAAAGTATTTATGTAGTTGAATAATATATTCAAGTCAATATGCAAATCGAATTCGGGGTGTTTGGATGAGCTTATCAGCTTTTCCAAATCTGAATAAGCCTATCATTATAACACTCCCTTAAGATGAAATACCACTCGAACTGATAATTGAATGAATATAATCAATCTTTCTGTTAATGTACTTGTACAGTTGTACATAATTAGGGCTAATCTAATCAAACATTAAATAATAAAAATACCTTGAAACAAGAGATCGGAGATAGAAGGAGTAGGAGGAAGAGGGTCGGTAGGTGATTTATGAATTGGGTGTTGGAAAATTTAGTGCACTTGTGGGATTAGTTCACACCTTGTAATGGGTTAGGAGGTACGGAATGTACACCCATAAGGTTCATGAACACCCTGACTCTTGTAGTGGTTTGTATTGTTAGTGCTAAGTAGAAAGTACTGATTGTGGAAAGTACTGCTTGTGGTTTCCACTGATAAGCAATGTTTCCACTGATAAGCAGTGTGTTTCCACTAAAGCTTGTGGATTTCAGGCGGTGTATCCCTTGATAGCACTATGAAATCTTGCGATGAAATGCTGCTGCTTGTAGCGGTTTTGACCTATTCAAGTGGCGAGTTTCAAGCTGCTTAACCACGTTTAATTAGGTCATGTAACCACTAACGGCTATAATGGGGATAATTATGAGGCTATTAATGGGCGATTAATACTCATAATTCAATTTGATTAGGCGAGTAACTCCTATAAATAGGAGATCCGATTATGCATGATACACCCAGAGACGTAAACACTTATTAGCGAAAGGGATATAGAATTGTGCCTAATTCTCTAACTGCATTTGGTCTTATCCCAAGTAGATATTCGTGATACCCGGGCATTAGGGTCGAATAGTTTACTTTGGAAAGTGATCACACGATTCCAAGTGATATCAGGTAACCACCTAGTGGTATTACTATTGTCATTGATTGTCTTAACCCTGTTCTGGGAGATACACACCAACAATCAAAGTAAACTATTCTGTGATAATCAATGGCATGCTGCTACAATGAAACACATGGCTTCAAACTTTGACAAGCTAGATAAGCTTGAAGGGGTGGAGTTTAGGGTGGCGGAAGAAGATGCATTCTTGTCCAAGCATGAGTGTGGTGTATGTGCTAACCACACCTATTCCTGATGATGGGGATGATGCTACAGTGGAGCATATTAGGATAAGGAGCAAATGGGAGAATGATGACTACATATGCAGAGGTCTTATTCTCAATGGTATGTCGATTCTGTTTAATATTTATCGAACTTTGAATCTTCCAAAGAGCTGTGGGATTCCTTGGATGCCAAATATATGGCTGAGGATGCATCAAGTAAGAAGTTTCTTGTTAGTAATTTCACAAATTACAAAATGACTGATTCAAGACCAGTTATGGAACAATACAATGAACTTCTTGGAATACTTGGAAGGTTTACACAACACAATATGAACATGGATGAGGCTATTAAAGTCTCATGTGTCATTGACAAACTCCCTCCTTCTTGGAAAGATTTCCAGCATACCTTGAAACATAACAAAGAGGAGTTAACTTTACGGTTGAGTTGGGCGTCATCTGCGATGAGGAATCTCTCAAGGTGCAGGATAATGACAAGCCAAAGAGTAGCAATGCTACTGGACCATCTGTTGTCAATATGGTGGAGCATAACAACACCACCATGTACAATGACAACAAAGGCAAACGCAAATATCATGATAACACAAGGGCAGATCCAAACAAGAAGGCAACACCTACTTGTTGGAAATATGGCAAAACAGGTCACATTAAAGGAATGGTACAAGGGTGTTAAAGTTGGTGGTAAAGCCAATGGATCGGCACTAATGGTTCGAGGGGTGGTGGTTCAGCCAACTCACGAAAGGTCGAGAATATGTTTAATAAGTATTTTCAGATTTATTATGTTACATATGTATCTGAATCTTTTTATGTATGCTGAGGATGATGATGTGCGTGGTGGGTTGACTCTGGTGCAACAGTTCGTGTGTGCAAAGATAGAAGCTGGTTCAAGACTTATGAGTCACTGAATGATGGTTCTATTCTTCACTGGGAAATGAGTCACGACCTTGGTGCATGAAGTGTTGTGTAGATCTTAATTTAGTTCTGGAAAGATTGTAACTTTGTTTAATGTTATTCATGTTCATGATATAAGGAAGAGCTTGGTTTCAAGTAGTGTATTGAATAATCATGGATATAAACAAGTTATTGAGTCGGATAAATTTGTGCTTTCTAAGCATGGTGTTTTTATTGGTTTTGGTTATTTATGTAATCAAATGTTTAGGCTTAATATTGTCCGATAGTGTTATTTCAGCTTTTGTGATCACTGACTGCGGACGACTCTACCCTATGGCATGCAAGACTTGGCCATGTACACTATAAAAGAATGCAAGATATGTCCAGGATGGGTTAATCCCGGCCTTTGACATGGACAATGAAAAGTGTAAAACTTGCATGTTGACCAAGATTACCAAGAAACCTTTTAAGGGTGTTAGTCGTGAGACTAATCTCTTGGAGCTTATTCACGCGATGACTGTGTGATTTGCATGCCACTCCCTCTTTGGAGAACAAGAAGTACTTTGTGACATTTATTGATGATGCTTCTAGGTTTTGTTATGTTTATATTACATTTCCAAGGATGAAGCATTAGATAATTTCAAAGTGTTTAAAACTCAAGTTGAATTACAATTTGGGTCTTTGATCAAAAGATTAAGGACTGATAGGGGAGGTGAGTACATGGATACTCGGTATTTTTAGTCTGTTGGTATAATCCATGAAAGCGGCCCTTATATACTCCTCGGCAAAATGGTATTTTTGAAAGGAAAAAGCAGTCTTTGAAGGAGATGGTTAATTCCATGTTGTCCTATTCGGAATGAGTCAAGGGTTCGGGGTGAAGCCTATGTTAACGACTTGCTATTTATTAAATAGGGTTCCCAACAAAGGAACAAGGTTACCCGCATGAACTCTGGACTAAAGAAACCCAACTGAACTATCTCGAGGGTTTGGGTTGTAGAATTGGTACATTGTTGACTCCACGATCCTAAGCAAAAGACTTTGGGTAAAAGAGGCATTGACTGCATCTTTGTTGGATATGCTAAGCATTCCAAGGCTTATAGGTTCTATGTTATTGAACCTAATGAATATGTTTGATTAACTCTATAATTGAATCAAGGGATGCAAAATTTGATGAGAATAGATTCTCATCAGTCCCTAGACCAAGTCAGAGGATTCCTAATGGAACTCATGACACGGTGTATCGAGAGGTCCACGATGATGAACCATCAGTGGTCCCTAATGAGGTTGTGGTTCAACAACCTGAACCTGTGCTTAGAAAAAGCAAAAGGGTCAGGACTCCAAAGTCATTTGGACCTGGGTTTCAACTATACTTAGTTGAAGGAACAAGGGATGAGGTCTTAGACCAATACTCCTATTGCTTCATTGTTGAGGATGATCCCAAGACATTTGAAGAAGCAATGAAGTCCTAGGATATTGCTTTCTGGAAAGAAGCAATCAATGATGAGATGGATTCCATCATGGGGAACAACACTTGGGTGTTGGTTGATCTACCTCCTGGTTGCAAACCTCTAGGTTGCAAATGGATTTTCAAAAATAAAATGAAGGTAGATGGAACTATTGAAAAGTTCAAGGCTAGATTAGTTATTAAGGGCTTTAAACAAAAGTCAGGGATAGACTATTTTGATACTTATGCCCACTGGCTCGTATCGATACCATAAGACTGCTAATTGCTATGGCATCTATTCACAATCTGATTATTCATCAGATGGATGTGAAGACAACTTTCTTGAATGGTGAATTGGATGAGGAGGTTTATATAAACCAACCTCAGGGGCTTCATCATGCGGCAATGAAAAAACAAGGTGTGTATGGCCGATTAAGTCTCTTTATGGACTTAAGCAGGCACCTAAGCAATGGCATCAAAAATTTGATGAAGTAGTTTTGTCTAGTGGTTATATTCTTAACCAAGCGACAAATGTGTATATAGCAAATTTGATGAATCACGGTAAAGGAGTCATTATTTGTCTATATGTTGATGACATGTTGATCTTTGGCCTTGACAATCGTCAAAGTTTACTTGACAAAGGAATTTTTGTCATCAAGGTTCTCCATGAAGGACATGGGGGTGACTGATGTTATCCTTGGTATAAGGATTAAACATGAAAGTAAAAGAATTTCTATCTCGCAGTCTCATTATATTGAGAAGGTGCTGAGGAAATTCAATTACTTTGATTGTACTCCGGTGAGTACACCTATGGATACTTGTGAGAAGCTGGTGCCTAATAATGGCAAAGTTGTATATCAACTTGAGTATTCTAGGGTAATTGGCACGATGTATGCCATGACTTGTACAAGACCGATATTGGTTTTGCGATTGGTGGGAAAATTGGCGGGTATACTAGTAATCCTAGTGCTCATCCTGCGCAAGCATTCGAGGAGAGTGCTTGAAGTATTTGAAGGGAACTATGGATTATAGTCTCTCATATCTTGGTTACCCATCGGTGTTGGAAGGATACACGATGCAAGTTGGATCATAACATGAAGACAATTAGTCTACCGATGGGTCAGGTGGGTATTCCTACTTTGTGGAGGTGCAATTTCTTGGGCATCCAAGAAACAAACTTGCATCACCAGTTCAACAATGGAATCTGAATTTGTGGCTTTAGCTGGCTTTGGAAAGAAGCTGAATGGTTAAAAAACTTGCTTCTTGAGATTCCATTGTGGCCTAAACCTATAGCACCTATTTCTATCAGGTGTGATAGTTCAGCTACATTGGCTAAGGCTTATAGCCATATGTACAATGGTAAGTTTAGACACTTAGATGTCAGGCATAGCATGATTCGTGAGCTTATCATGAATGGGGTGGTATCTATAGAGTTTGTGAGATCTCAACAAAACTTAGCTGATCACTTGTGAAGGGTGCGGCTAGAGACTTGGTTAAAAAGTCTGCTAAAGGGATGGGTTTAAGTCCAACTTAGTCACTGAATGCTAGGACACCCAACTCCCTCCTGAGGAAACTTAGGAGCTGAGTTCAATGTGGAAAGCTGAACATTGAGTGGACTGGAGCACATGTTTTATTTACATCCCAAGGTTGTGCTCAGAACCTGCTGAAAGGAGGATGAAGTCTTTACTTCTTAATGGTTAATTTTCTTTGAAAAAGTGCTTGGTAGGAGCATGAATAAAGAGGAACCACCTATGTAAATGTTGAAGTTTTGCAGCCAGGGAAGCTTTGGACTTTAGATTTTACAACATTTATGAATTTGGATATGGACACATGGCTTGTATAGTGTCGGGAGCTGATAAGTGTTTGAAAACTTGTGTGTATTTTATCTTGAGGTATTCAAATGGGTTGAAGGGTTCAATTCTTAGAACACCATGATTCTCGAATATTTGAAATGTGTAATTTACTAAGATGAAAATTCAATCCTCGGGACATTTTCGTTTATGCACATGTTTTGCTTGATGTTTATTTTTCATGCAAAGGAAGTGAACTAAATTTGGGGAGGATTGTTGGAAAATTTAGTGCACTTGTGGGATTAGTTCACACCTTGTAATGGGTTAGGAGGTGCGGAGTGTACACCCATAAGGTCCATGAACACCACGACTCTTGTAGTGGTTTGTATTGTTAGTGCTAAGTAGAAAGTGCTTGCTTGTGGAAAGTACTTGCTTGTGGTTTCCACGATAAGCAATAATGTGTTTCCACTGAAGCTTGGGATTTCGAAGCAGTGTATCCTTGATAGCACTATATAGAAAGTCTTGATAAAGTCTTGCTTGTAGCGGTTTTGACCTATTCAAGTGGCGGTTTCAAGCTGCTTAATGACCCACGTTTAATTGGTCATTTAACCACTAACGGCTATAATGGGGATAATTATGAGGCTATTAATGGGCCGATTAATACTCATAATTCCATTTGATTAGCTGAGAGTAAACTCCTATAAATAGGAGATCTGATTATGCATGATACACACAGAAAACGTAAACACTTATTAGCGAAAGAGTTATAGAATTGTGCCTAATTCTCTAACTGCATTTGGTCTTATCCCAAGTAGATATTCGTGATACCCGGGCATTAGGGTCGAATAGTTTACTTTGGAAAGTGATCACACGATTCCAAGTGATATCCGGTAACCACCTAGTGGTATTGCTACTGTCATTGATTGTCTTAACCCTATTCTGGGAGATACACACCAACAGGTTTGTTGTTGAGAAAACATTGCCACCTGTAATTCTTACCGCCGTCGGATAGAAGGAGTAGGAGGAAGAGGGTCGGTAGGTGATTTATGAAGTGGTGTGCTACCAGCAAAGCTGTAAATGATATCCTTATTACAAACGACACATAAATAATTGTAGAGAAATAATATACTCCGTACGTAGTAGAGATGGAAACATGGGAAAGTCGAGTAACTGGTAGTTTAATATCTTTTATATAATAAAAGAATTACATCATTTCGGAGTGTTTTTGCAAAACTCTTCTCGTTGAAAAAAAATTAGACCAATAAGAGAGCTTGATTTTGACACGTAGGCGAAATCGTGCGATGCGATTGGTTAATAAAAAGTCAAAATTGAATCAAGTTTAGTCAAAATTAAAAAATTTCGTGAAGGAGGAAAAAAGCATCAAAAAGTATATGTGTCAAAAATGTGATAAAAAAAACTTTTAAAAAGCGAGGCTAATTTTTATAAACTTTAAGGGTCAAACATGGGAGGGTACATATGTAGATTTTGTGCTAAAATTGTAAAGTACGGAAAAAATACCACAACCAAAAGAACCCAACCTCCATATCCAACGATTGAAGAACAATGAGAAGGGATGAACAACATATTAATTATGACTTTGTAAGAACAAATATTACTTTTCTTATCAGTCATATTATATTCATATTAGTTCTTATTAATGTTTTTTGGGGTTAATCTAACCTCTTCCGGTCTTCGATGCAAAAACTTCTATAACGATTGAAGAACCAAAACCAAAATTCACATAAAAGGTTTTGTAGGTACATGGTTATAATTTTAGTTTTAGTTTCTAATGAAAGATCAATGGTTCGATTGGATTCTATTATCTATACCTGTTGATGCATAATCTGGCGCGGGCTGGATTCGACGACTCTCCTTGGCCGTTCGTCATCTTCTCGAGCCCTAAGTAGACCTGTCAACAAAGAGAACCTTAGGAGTGGCCGAGGCCGTAGCCCCGAGGTCCACCTCCGACGGTCAAGTTAGTATTGATGCGATGTGATGAGTTAGGGTTAGGGTAACCTGTCATCCGTCCTTGAGAAGGAGATCCAACCCTATATTTATAGGGCATGGATTAGGGTTTAGGCGTAGGCCGGGCGGCTTTGCATGGGCGACCCATTCCTGGCCCAGTCCAGACTATACGTCCACAAGCCCCCCAAGTCTAGTATGAGATAGTGCATGGCTATGTTATGCTAGACTTAAGTTCTGTTCATGGTTGTGTAGGCCTAATCAATCATGACGGCATAGCCCATGTGTGCGCAACTCAAGTGTGCACATGGGACGGACCATACTGCTTGATCCAAATGCGACAAAGGTAATACTTGGCCCATGGCGCTGTCACATTTTAGCGATATGCTAGGTTTCCCACCACGGTGTGAAGTTGTGACAAAGATAAAGACCCCGTAAGAAGAACACGTAGTTCTATAGTTGAGGTAACAGGTAACATTGCGATTATAAGAGTCTCACAATGGTGAAAGTGGAACCCGTATGCTGCATCCTGGGTAAGGCGCCTTTTGTACCATCAGCGACGCGAAGCATGGTGCGAAAAGCAGTAAGACGTTTTAGTCAGCGAAGTGCTGGCGATGTGCGAAAGAGAGGTGCGACAAGACATGCTTCGCTACAAATACATCCGTCTTTACAACCGATAGAGGACGCCTCCCGGCGGCAAGATGGTGCGAATATTTAAATTCGTCTTTGTACCGGGCTTGCAATACCTCTTACATACGATCTGCTTCCAAATATACCTGCGTGACGCTTACGGAAACAATAGTAGTATATACCCTGGTAGCCCCCCAAGTTTGATGGTGCTACTCGTGTAGGAGCATTAAACTTATTTATGCCTGCGTAAAACACTTAATGCAAATATTAAAAGTATATGTCGCGAATATTAAAACACTTAATGCAAATATTAAAAGTATATGTCGTAAAACACTTATTTATGCCTGCGTAAAACACTTAAAACACTTAATGCAAATATAAAACCTAATGAAGTGAAGCAATATACAACACATAGCATATGAATTACCCCTATCGCGAAGTTGTACACAAAATTAATTGTTTTTTTTTTATTATTTAAAAAAAAAAAAAAAAAAACCCGGATGGACGTACCGTGACCGCGACTAATAGACGCAGATGGATTTATCGTAACCGCATAGACTCGAACGTTTGTGGATGATCGCAGATGTTTATACCACGCCTTTGTCCAAAGGCGCTCATGGCGATTGACTAGCATTGTGGTGTTTCGCGCACGCTTTCTCTCGCGAAGATGTCCAACGCACGCCCTAATGTGGGTAGATTTATCGCTGCGTTGTTCGAGCGCGAACAGGCCTACCAACCGTAAAATCAGGTGATCCGCTGCGAATTATTCGCAAGCTAAAAAAATAAAATAGCTCCGATCGTAAGCGGATATTTTCGTAGGTCCAATCGGTGCAAGGACTAAAATATATAAAATAGGTCCGATCATGCGGACTTTTCTTTTCTCGTATCTTATGTAAAGAAATATCATGATCCTTATATTTGTATGATCATGAGAATATAATGCATGTACAGGTAGATTATATAATGAATATATGCATGCATGTATCTTCTTCAGACTGAAGTATTAATTGCGAATGGTATTTTAAAGCATTAATTGTGAATGACACTTTAAAGCATGCATGTAAGACTATACTTTAAAGGTGCGAATATTCTATATCAGAATATACGGTCAATCAATTATAGGGATTTAGAGTTACCGACTATAGAAATTGATTTCTCGCTCATAATAATATGAGAACACGAAACATAGTTTATGCGTGATCCCACGGATGGCGCCAACTTGTTGATGCATAATCCGGCTACGGGCTTTATTCGACGACTCTCATTGGCCGTCCCATCTTCTCGAGCCCTAAGTTGACCTGTCAACAAAGAGAACCCGTTAGGAGTGGACCCGAGGCCGTAGCCCCGGGGTCCACCTCCAACGGTCAAGTTAGTATTGATGCGATGTGATGAGTTAGGGTTAGGGTAACATGTCATCCGTCCTTGAGAAGGAGATCCAACCCTATATTTATAGGGCATGGATTAGGGTTTAGGCAGGTGAAAGGCAGTCTGTTTGCCTGCCCACCCATTCCCGGCCCACCGACTATATCGTCCCCACAATACCCTTTTGAGATTTGTGAACAAAGATGAAATCCTTATGGTTGGGATTTTAAGTCTTTCTTGAAGTTCAATATATATTGGGGTGTTTAATTTATAAGTTAAGAAGATACCTTTTTGAGGGTTATGATAAAAATTTAGAGCTTTTGAGGTTTATGTGTTCAGGAGCTTGAAATTTATGGGTTTCTAGGAATATTTTTAAGTTAATTTGTTAATTACTGGGTTATTTTGTGGTTCAATACATATGATATTTGTGAAACATCGGTTCAATTTAATTAAAAATAAGTTTTAATTATTTGGAAAGTGTATATCGTCAAGTGCTAATGTTGAGAGTTTAATTAGTGGCAGCAATACTTTATATGTTACTTTTTTGTATTTGAATTTAGTAATTTTGTTATTTGTTATATTATGCATAGTTGAAGCTTTGTTAGGTGTAAATTGTTGTGATTTTTGTTGTGAATGTTAGTGGTGTGTCGCATTTAGTTTTGAGACATTGAGCTCACATGGTTTCCGTTATAGAAGTTGGGAGTTAATGATACGTAGTTTTAAGTGTAAACTCTTTGCAATATGTGTGTGTGGAAGTATAAGTTGTTATTTTTAACAGTTGCTTTTAGGGGGTTTGTTTGAGCATTTTGAATGTGATTATATGAGTTGTAAGTTTTCAATATTCTTGTAACATACTGCATGTGATTATCCGTTAATCAAACCAATACTAGCTTCAACAAACTGAATATACTAATGGTATTAAAGTAGATCATTAATGATACACCAATTCAACTTTTACAAATTACAAAAGCGGTGTTGATAGTTTGAAATTAATTTATAACAAATTTACCATCTAAAAGCAATCTGATTCAGGTATTATCCTAATTCCATTGTATTAATTTATAAACTAACGGTCAAAACTATTCAATATTATTCGGGTATTGTCACACCCCCAAATTACCTGTTTTGCAGCGGAATAGAATTCCTGGGGGTTGACTGTCATAGCATCACAATCACAGTTATATTGAACGACCTAAAGTGTCGTTTGGAAAATACATCGTTTGATTGAATAAAATAATCAGAGTTTACAAAGTATAGGTCCCAAATGAAAATCAACATGTGCGGAAAATAAGTTTGGTACAAGTCAAACGATGTTTTTAAAATGTATAAATCCCATGTGAGACGCGTCGTCATCGCGACTCTATGATATGTCCACATGCAAGCCATGAAGTGAATGCCTTAGTTACCTAAAAATACATTGCTAAAAGTGTCAACACAAAGGTTGAGTGAGTTCATAGAGTTGTTAAAAATGTTTAATACTTACTACCACAAGTATAGGCCATGTATGACAATATGTCATTAAAAATGATACAATTGCTTAAGCACATGACACACGAAGCTTGGATGATGTTCGCCCAACAGAGTGTTTTGCCAAACAACTCAAATAATGATAATGAAATGAATGCATCCGTCGGTTGGAATCCACCAACCCGGATGGAGGTGTCACCCTTGATAGATCTATCCACTCACCCACGCTTCTATGAAATTAACGGTTCATGACATGAAATGGGGACATTTAACTAGCAATGAGGTAACTTAAGCAATGTAATGAATTTGATATACTTGGTATCATAATAAAAATGATGTGCAATGTATTCTCCCCCGTAGGTTTGAAATAAAGTAAAACTTGAATAAATCGGGGCTATGAAAACTCACGCTAAGCATTGATTATGATGATATAATGGCAATATCTGAAATGAGGCTAACCTCTGACCGTGACCTATTATGAATGATACGTTCTAATGTAAATCATGAAACAATGTCGTGCATGCAAATCCACATGTAATCTATACCACTTGTATGCTTTTGAAAATAGAATTTATCGTCGAAATATATGTTTATGACATCTCGTCATGTTACAAAATACTTTACAAGTATTTACGTTGAAATGATATCCTACGATAATCATTTGGTGATTTATTATGAAATTATAACTTTTCGTCGTAAAATAATGTCGTTGAAAATTTCATGAAAGTGACTAAATGGCCTTGAAAAGCTAGTCGTAAAATGGTGCACGTCGAGTGTTAGGAAACGAACTCAACGGTTTTGGGAAGCTTGTATCATTATCTCTAAGTTTTAGCATTTAAGTTTTTATCATAGAGGTCTCGATCTTGGAGAAAAACATAGGTAAAGTAGGGTACTAGTATCCAAAATATTGTTTAAGGGTGGTTTTCGGCAAAGTTTAAGTAACCGTATTTTATTCGTTACAACTCCGCTTGACACAGGGTCGAACATTTTGGAAAATATGCTTGGCGAACTTACTTTTACTAGAAGACATCACTTTATAAAAAGTACTACATCAATGTTAAAAACGACCCTCAACATGGTCACTTGTGGCCGTAAGACTTGTCTAATAGAAATATATTAATTTTTCTTATATAATAAAGTTACGGCAACTTTGTGTAAACGTGTATAATTTAATCGTTACAAGACCGTTTTCTACGTCTTATATGTCTTTAGCTTCGTATCAAAGTATACTAATATATTTTCGATAAGTCGACACAATTTATAACGCTTAAGACCCATTTTTGACTCGTAAAAAGTTGAGAATACATGCTGAATTTTCTGAAACAAATAGTTTTCGTCGTTAAACTTGAAAAATTCATAACTTCTTCGTATAGCCCGTTTTAATCCGTTCAAGTGGCCACGTTGTTATTAAAGTGTATTTTCTAAATATCTAGGCCAAAATTTTTACTACTGTCGAATTTTCCATATTTCAAAAATATGGACAGACCCTTTAGAAAACTTCTTCTTGTCTTAAATGAGTTTTTCTTTGCGCAAAACCTATTCTAACCAATCCAAAACAACTCCTGCTTATTCAAATCCTACCATACACCTTCTTAGGGTGTCATGGGTTCCTAGACATCATCAAAAGTGATATGTTACAAGGGATTGTAATTTATAGGATGATCATATTTCAATATAAGTAATCAAAACATTAAAAGTGGTATAAACTCATATGTAACATGCATGATTTCTGCAAAAAAATGATGAAATATCATAAATATGAATATGAAAGAGTAATAAAAATCATGGAATGCTTACTTGAATGATTATGAATTTTTGAGCAAAGTATGCTTAATAATCTTGAGGTTTTTATTTCAAAACCCTAACTAGATTATTCCTAGGACTTGATTAATACTTGGATCATGAAAAATTAATGGTTTCTTCCTTGTTTCATAGGCTGGCCGGCCATGGGGAGGAAGAGGAGAGAAAATGATTTACTTCACCTTTTAGTATTGTTAGGAATTAGAAATTCCCGGTATTAAAGAGTCGGTCACCTCAAGTATATGTAATCGTT
Organism: Chrysanthemum makinoi; assembly: GCA_910596185.1. Classification (NCBI taxonomy): domain Eukaryota; kingdom Viridiplantae; phylum Streptophyta; class Magnoliopsida; order Asterales; family Asteraceae; genus Chrysanthemum; species Chrysanthemum makinoi. Next base: position 200,719,795 of record OU343225.1, on the reverse strand, counting down.
AGAAAGCTCGTAGTCATAGTAATATTCAATTAAGTAGTATTTAGTTAAGTAACACCGTGGAGGACGGACGGGTCTTTACCCATCAGATGCCCGATCCACGTACCCCGATGTGTGGCTTTTATGTAAGACTATAAATTCTCTCTACCCAAGGTAGAGAGTTGGAGCTCATAATAATATCTTTCACTTTCTCTCACTAAGTTCCCTAAACCTCTAACTTTCTCTCTCTAGAATTCCATCTATATGCTACCTTGTGTTAATGTTATGATGTGTATGTGAAAAGTTATATCTTACAATTGGTATCAAGAGCCATGGTTAGATCATATCTTGCACATCTTTGGATTTCTAGTGGTTTTAGGTGGTTTTGAGTTTGAAAAAGTTTAGTGGTTTTTGCATCATTTGGTTGATTTCTAGTGTTAAAGTTTGGATTTTGTTAGTACTTTTATGTTTAGAATCATCACAAGTGTTTAGGTTTTCATTTGGTAGCTTGAATGGTTGGTTGGGTTGTTTTTGGATTGAAAAGTGATGTTTATATGGTTTTTCATGCTAGCTACTTAGTTCACGGATAATATTCTTGGTAGCGACTTGCTTCACATTTTTGTAGCGACTTACATTGTTGGAGCTAGCGAGTTAGATCTAGCGAGTTAAAGTACAAGTAGTGGACTCTCCACTACGGATAGCGACTTGGTGGTAGCGACTTGGTCTCAGAGCGAGTTGCTCTTTAGCTTAATTGCATTGTTAGCTTACTTGAGTAGCGAATTGCTGCCAAATTTTGCTAGCTTACTTGAGTGTTAGCGAAGTTACCACTTAGCTTAATTTTACATCCGGCTAGCGACTTGGAACTCTAGCGACTTAGCAGGGTAGCGAATTAGTTGTTAGCGACTTGGTTCAAGAATTCGTAGCGACTTGGTTGATTTTTTCCCGTCAAAACTTCAAACGGCCATAACTTTTGAACCGTAACTCCGCTTTTCTGCGCTCTACCCATCAAAACGACCGTGAGAACGAGGAGAATGGCACGAACGCCGAAACTAAATGGTCAATCTTCGAGGTCCAAATCCGCTCCAAACAAAAGTTATTGAGGTTTTTAAGTTTTTAGACCTAAATTTCTTAGGAAAAACGGGCATAAACCAATCCGAATCACAACCAAACAACATCTCTGCTATCCCACAAACAATCTAAGTCCTATCACACAATCGTCTTTCATTGTATCATTCCATCGTCATCTTAACACCCTCCATTGGTCATTGCTTAACGGTTTCGTCTTGATTTTAGTAAAATCCCGCGAAAGATTCTATTTCTCGGTTTAAATCATAGACGTAAAAATCCGTGCATCCTTCCACATCATGTCTTACTCTAATGACCCAGTGATTTCGTAAGTGCTTAAATTGTATGATGTTGTGGACAACAATGATAATGTAGGCTACACTGAACGATTAAAGATGATTGAATTAAGCAATGAGGATGTGAGATCTCCGTGTTCGAATCTAATGAGAGAGAATCGCACCACCAAGCTAAAAATGCCATGCAAATGAAATGCAAAGATTGAGCCCTATCGCTACTTCATCCGCACCTCATTCAAATGTTATCCATAGCCGATCGAACATGTAGTGCTCTTTTTCCGGACTTACCTACATTGACAAGAAGCTTGCCGTTGAACTTAGAACATTTAAAGTGCAAATTACCAATGAAGAGGTTCAAAGGATGGTTCCAAAGTGCTCTTCAAGTAATCTACAAACAATTTCACCATTCATCGGGGAATATTCAAATAGACATTCGATCAACACTTGACTGAATTTCCTTCAAAAACATACCGAATGGAAATTCAGGAATTCATTGAGACATTTATCCAACTCATGGATAATGTGAAAAGTACATTGAAGAATCTGGACAAAAGAATGAAGACGTGAATGAGTGTCAAGTGCAGTTGAAAGATTGTTGTGATAAGTTGGGTAATGTATATGTTGAAGAATCGGGTGTTGCCGAATGCAGAATGTCAGTGACAACAAAAATTGATGAGTCGGATAATGGAAAAATGGAATCTTCGTGCTCAAATTCACAAAAGAGAGGTGCACCGCACACAACATGTGCAAGTTAATGCAAAGGAACGCTCCATGGAAGCTTCGGATGTACCCAAGATAGAGATGCACCCGTCACACCGCTGTGCATGTCAATGCTCAGGTAAGTTGCATGGATGTTTCCGCTGTACCTAGTTGTGCATCTTCTACTCAAAATGATGATTATGAACCGCATGAGTACGCCGCGATTTGTGCCTCGATGATTCCCTTACCACTGAGCTTAACATATATAAGGATCAGTTGCTATTTATGAACAATAAGTGCTAAGTTTGAGTTGACCACCGTGAGCAGGAAATGGATGTCCAAATACGCATAAACTATTAGAAAAATTAATCTTAGAGAAGAAGTATTAAAACAAGAGTTAAACTCCTTACAAGAAAAGCTTTCTAAAACCGCTAAGCAAAAACACGAACTTCAAGAAAATGTTAAAATGCTTAAGCAAGAATTCAAGGCTAAGGAATCAAAACTTTTGAATGATTTTTCCAATCTAAAACTTTGAAAAACAAGCTTGAAAATAAGTTGTAATGCAAAGGAATACCATTCAAACTGCTCACATGATCACTAAGCATAGAGTCTTAAGCGATAAGCATAGCATTCCCCTTGTTGAGGAACCTAATCCGAGGTAATTAAAAAGACTAGAAATGCTCATAAGGTACTGTATGATGGTAATGAGATCCTTAAGCCTAGACAGAAACCTAGTTGCTACTGAAAGTGCACCGAGGAAGATAAGAAATCGATGAAGTCACTAGGGAGAAAATGAATAAGAAGCTAGAAGATCCAGAGTGTAAAAAGAACAAGATAACGATAAAACCCCATGATTACACTAAGGAAAATTGGATATCCTTAAACATGTTTAAGCCTCGGACTCTATTGACCCCTGAACAAGTGTTCGGAAAAGGATATGGACTTGCAAAAGTGAAAATCTTGTTGAAAAGAATCCCCTTGTAGGAAATTCCTAAAGCGATCGTGTATCCTCCAAATAAACCAATGCATTTAGTTCCTAGAACTATTGCCACTAAGAGCAAGACCTTAATCACCCAATATGTTATTCTTCAACTATTTTATCGATTTTGAGAAAACTTGTAAGAAAAGGATCACACCCACGATAATGAAGGGAAAGGGTTTTGAGCAAATGAAAGAATGTTATTTAACCGAGGTCATGCCTTTCTTTAAACAACTAAAAGATCATTTTGAGAGTCTTAAAGAGGGATAAAATCGATATTAAAGAAATGGAAAAGGAATTTGATGCAATGGTAGTTGAAGTTAGTGATTATGAGCGCGCACTAAAATATAATGAGATTGAGAGGAAGAACTTGCATACCTTAAATGAGACTCTTATTACTCAATGTGTTGCTCAAGATATCTTTTTCACCGCTTCAAATTGCTCTATTAATGCTTCCAAATTTCATGAACTATCTGTGGCCCGGAAAGTCTCCCATGATCGTGTCATTGAGCTTGAAAAAACTAATTCTAAACTAAACGAGAAAATTGAACTGAATGATCACGACAATTTGGTTAAACATTTTTCTAAACTAGAAGTTGAGCATTTTAATTTACAACTAAAATATCAACATCTCAAAGAAAATGTTAAAACTTCAAATATCAAGACATCTCAGATGCTCCGAGTTTGATGCGCTTTTTCAAATTAACAAACGTGATGAACTGATTCAAGCTCATTGCAACACGATCAAAAAGTTGAAAGCCCAAATCTCTCAATTAAAGGGTCAAACGAACAATATGACAGCTCCCAAATGCCTCCTCCTTTAGATTCTCAGAATTCTCAAACGTTTCATCTTCAAAACCTAGTAAATGCTTTACAAAAGGAAAACGAAAGTTTTCTAGAAGAAAATGAAAAGGTTAAACGACATTTTAAAGAGTTATATGATTCAATAAACGTCACCCGTGACCAAAACAACTAAAAATAACGCCTTTACAAAAGGAAATTGAGAATCTGAGAAGTCAGTGAAATGGGAAACTGCCACTTGTTTTCAATAAGAATGTTGTCTCAAAATCACCCTTAGATTGCAAATACACTGGATGCTTAAATATATTCCTCTTCATCTTAGGAATAATGAACATGCTTTTCATGACTACTGTGCTCACCTTAAGGATAGTCTAGAATGTCTCCGTGAGATTGTCGAAGAGGATTTCATTAACAAACCTCTTGATAGTGAAATTAGGTTTGCTTGCCTCCGGGCCAAACGATCTCAAGAGCTGCTTGAATGTGTAATTGCAACATGTCCAAAACCCTTAGGTGAAAAGGCAAAGCTGTGAAGCCTTGTTCTATGCCTAGTGCCAAACAGGAAATCCGTTCTATGCCTAAAGCCAAGCATGTGACCCTTGATATGCCTTGTTCCATATCTAAATTCAAGCAAGCAACTTGTGATGTGCCTCCTAGAATTTCGATCCCAAAGACTTCTAGACCAGAATGCAGAAGTAGTGAAGCCATGTAATATTCCCATCGTTACTTCTACAGATGTTAAGATTGACACTAAAGTTAGCGGGTCAAAACCTAGAAGCTATGCAAAGAAGGATAGGATTACGCAAACTAAAAGTGTTCATGATAAGGAAGTGAAAGAACACCATAGGGACAAGAAGTTTGATTTGAACAAAAGAATCGTGTTAGTTCTAGTATTAGCTCCAAGCTTACTAAAATTAATTCGAGGCCTTATCTGTCTCAAGCAAAACATGCAAAATGTTTAATTTCTGGTAATCATGATAAATGTGATGTGTTATTTCTGAGGTCTAAGATTCATAACCCGGTTAAGAAAGTTTGGAGAGCGAAACAGATAAGCAATCCCGAAACCTACAGAAGGTTTTTACCAATGTAGGATTTCCTGGAAGCCAATAGGTCGAATATTCACGAATGGCAAACCTTGCCCCTTAACTAGATCCACTATGCCTAGAGTAGTGCCTGTTAAGGTTTGGAAGCCAACCGTAGAACAATCCCATTAAGCACAAAATGTCCCTCGACTAAGTCCGATGCTTCTACTAGTTTAGCTCCTAGTGACAATGACATTGCACCTAGGGTTTCTGCAGATTCAAAGATTGTTTGTGCTAACCAAAAGGACCCCATGAGCACGTAGGGATCCAATGTTTCCAATTCTATGTCTTCGCTCATATCCAAAGCAGGTCGTACAAGTCGCCCCTTGGTATTTGGATTCGGGCGGCTCTAAACATATAACTGGGCTCTAAACAATGACGCCCGCTCACATCAGCTCGTTTCATCATAATGACGCTCTGCTCACATCGTTCAGCTCGCTCTTCATCATTATGACGCCTGTCACTTCGCTTCAGCCTCGACTTCATCATTATGGTGTCCGCAGATAACACTTCAGCCCCGTTCTTCAAAGAAAAGAAAAGTGCGCCTTCGGCGCTTTATCTTTAGCTAAAGAGAAATTCTCTCATGAATGGCCATACTCATCTACATTCTTCATCAACAAGCTTCATGTTTTTCCACGCCCATTCAATCATCAAGTGGATCTATGTTCATTGGTGTATACTCTTATTCACTTGCTAAATCAAAATGGCAACTTCGGATGCAATTTTTGAGGGGGAGAAGAGTGAATATACTACATGATGATGGATGTTTGAATAATGGTTATACTGAATTTTATTTTTGATGATGATGAGTGTATATTCTGTTTGATTATGAGTGAATATACTAAGGATAACTGGGATTCATTGTTTTGATTTTTGATGACTCTCCTCCAACGCCTAATGCTTCACTTACTAAGGATAATTGGGAATCAATGTTTGGGATTCATTGTTTTCAAAGATATGTTTGATGAGTACCTTTCAACCTCGGCGTGAATGTTGATCATCCGCTTCAAGCTCATGCCCGGTTTCTATTGACTCAACTGTTCATCATCAAAGAAGTACAACTCAGACTACTCAAAAAGCCCTATCTCCAGCTATTCCTCAAGGCGTTGATAATGATTATCATAATATTGCAGTTGCACTCATGAATAATGATCCGCTCTTTGGTATTCCTTTGCCAAATCTTCACGGATTATTGTTCATGAATAATGATCCACTCTTTGGTATTCCTTTGCCAAATCTTCATGGATTATTGTTCCTCACATCGTGCATGCTATAAATCAACCACATGAACGTCAAGGAAAATGTCTACCTCATCCGCCGGTTATTGGTGTATCCTCCGTGACGCTCTACATGAATACTTTTAGGAAGAATACATTGATGTTGAGGCATCATTTGTTCCGTTCATTCAAGGTGGGTGAATGTACATACGGTTGTATGTTTATTCACATGTTGGGCATTTGACACAAGTTGATTACTGGTTACTCTTTATCACTTATTTGAGGTTGAAGTTGACGCTCACAAAGGCGTGATCTTATTTGATAACTTGCTCGAGCTTAAGAATTAGAGTTGAAGTCTTGGGTTATCTAGTTACCAACAGTCGAGGTGGATGGTTGAAGACCTGGTTAACTATCACTATTAGGAGTTACGTTGTTTTACTCGGTGTCACGCCGTATATTACGTGTGGATAATCGCAATAGGTGTTAATGTCTCATACTTTAATTGAGTATTGAGTACTTAAGAGATTTGCTTGGTGCATATTCTCATAATCGCTCTTCCATCTTTAAGTGCAAGCTTAAGACACAAATACGGGAATTCGACTTCGCCAAGTTTGGTATATTGGGTTTTTCTTAAACAAAGGGTCACTTCAAATTGTCTACATATAGGTTGATAAAGATAGTCAGAGAGAGTTTATGTAGCAGCTTGATTCTCACAGATTCATTTGGGCTATTTGAGTTCTTCTCACAAGATTTCAAGTTTATGGATATATTATGTTACTCGTTGTTCAGTTGGAAGAAATGTGAGAAGAATATTTGAACGCGGAGATGATAATCAGCTTATCGACATCTTATATATGGTTTATGATAAAGTGCTTCCAGTTATATGCACAACATGTTCACTTGATCGAGCTAATCAGCTTATTTCAGAGTTGATATCCACAGAGATGATTAGTGACTCAACATGTTACATGGATGTCATCGTCTCTACTCTTGTTGGGTACATGTGTACATTATGTGCTGATTGGTTAAATGTTATATAACCGAATGCACTTGGTAAAATGAAGATGTTGATATATTGTTCCCCTAAATAGACAACCGGTCAATCTCGAAGAGTAAGGTGTACATCGGGATGCAATAACAGGTTCATGTGATCGGTCGTGAATCGCTAATCCGATTTGATAACCACTGAGAAGATCAATGTTTCAACTTGTTACTTCGGTGTTCTCGTGTTCTTCAGGGTGCCGAGCTTCAATCAATGAGACCGCTTTGTATTCAACTATACTTCTTAGGGAAATGGTCTTTATTCGATGTTTGTCGGTTTGGGGGGAGAAGCTACCAAAGATTCAAATTGAGAAGGCTCATGTCCGCACGATTTTCTTAGAAGCCTCAAATGCTTTGGTGGCGAAAGTTTAAGAGATGTTGATTCCTTTCTTCTACAACGCGTTTAAATCGATATCTTTATCTCTGTACTCATTTCATCATTCTCTTAAACTAATTTATCTCTTGTAAATATTTATTCAAAAAAAACAAAATACAAAATTATAAAACCCCAAAAATCAAATAGAAAATTATAAAACTTTCAAAATCCATAAAAATCTGAAAATATCGAAAAATCTTCAAAAAATATTGTCATTTTTGTCATGCGTTTTCTCGGTTCGATAATATCTACGGTTTTGTGTCAGTCATTCAAAGAATGACACGGGACTTTAGATGTTGTTCAATTCAAAAAAAAAAAAATCAAAAAAAAATCAAAAAATATTTTTGGGAGAAAGAGAAACAATGGTTTATTGTCATTTTCGTGCAATAACCCGTTTTTAAAAGAAAGAACAGAGCCATGTTTTACCATGTTTTCAAATTCCATGCTCGGATTCTATAACATTTATCTGCTGAAAACTAAATGCTTTGAAAAATAACTCGTTCTCTATTTTTGATAATCATCAGGACTTATTTGTCAAAATCTCTATCTCTCAATCAACAACCTATGTCATTGATTGAGGGGAGAATGATTTCAATTAAATTAAAAGGTTATTTGTCATTCAATTGTTTTCAAAAGATATACATGCATGTTTTATCAATGGAGTTTAAAGTCTTAAAATCCGATCCTTATCGCTAAAACGCTTTCATAATCAAGTCACAATTCTCCTTAAAGCTTTCAAAATCAATTTAAATCTATAAGAGATCACAAATCTCAAATGATTTGATAATTGTGATCGGGGAGAATGTGTGATTTAAATTGGATTTAAACTGATAATTCGATAAATGGTTTCTTAAGTGATTAGCATGTTTGCCTCCCCGTAGGTGACAAACGATTTCAAATTTTCCATGCACATGTTGAGGGGAGCATCTATATTAAACCCTATGATTTGAAACGTGATCACTTATCTCAATGCAGGTTCCTCTAGTATGTGCAAAACTCTTTTCAAATCTCGAGGCACATATTGAGGGGAGCAAAATCATGAAAACCTCATCCTTCCCCAAAATGCTTTATCTACTTGATTCGTTTAGGGAAGTGATGTTGATATCTTTTAGAAAATGGTAATCAAAGAAGTTAATTCTTTCTCTTGCCTCCGTGTGCAAAACATTTTCAAATACTTGATGCACATGTTGAGGGGAGTTCTCGTTCTAAAAATATCAAAAACAATTCAGGTACAAAATGCTTTGATAATATATCACAAGTATCCGAATTGATTTTCAAATGGTTTTCAATTGGTTCCAATGGCAGATGAACAATACCAAATAGACCGACCAACTTTACTTTATGTACGGTGATATAAGGATGATAAGGTTAGGTATTGGTTCCCATGATCCGCCAGAACCGGAGGGATCTACCGAGGGACTATCCACTAGTTAGTGTAGAGTTCTTAGGTATGATGATAAAAGGAGAAAAATGAGATATGGGAAGAGTGCGGAGACTAAGATGAGCTAGTACCGGAATAAACCCAACAAGGTTCTAGTTATGAAGTCTCGGTAAGCACAGAAGGGGTTGAAGAATTAAAAGAATTGAATGAGAAAAGGGTGAAAACAAATAGCCCTCCATTTATTCAACCTTAGGCGTAAACCGGTTCAATTCATATGCTACTGATGGTAACATCGGTATTGAAGACAAGACGTCATGGACCCAATGACGCACTGCACTTCAACTTTCCAAACCACTCAAGTTCCTCTTAAAAGGACTTGTTTCATTCTCACGGGAACCGACATTATCTATCGACTTTCTCTTAGAGATTGTTGATATTGAAGAAGGAGACCCTCTCCCTAGTCTCCGCATGGATCCAAATATGCAAAATTGAGTCTAGAGCCACGAGATCATCAATAAATCTCATTAGGACACTTTCAATGAAGACTCTCGTTTCACACAATGTGGAGAGAGAGATTATATCTTGAGTCCTACGCATTATCCTTGTGGTATTGCCGTAACATCCGAGTGATGTGTTTACATATTCACTGTGAAGATGGAAAGCCTTCAGGAGCCAACATCTAACAAGCTCCTGGTAGGTGGCATGTGAGATCTATTATACGATCAACCATGTGACAACTGAACAGAAACAATGGGGCGATTCATTCTTTTGAATCAATCCTGTTCAGTTATGGATTGACGGATACCTTTGAAACACCGGTCTTTGTGCTTTAAAACTCTTTTCATTAGCATCGTCGACCGTACTAATTTTTCAAAATCAAAAGGTGTTTTATGATTGATAATTGATTTTCATTAAAACCTTCATAATATTGCAAAAACAATTTCTATTGAGCAATACATGATTGTTTTTCAAATATCTTTTCATCAATCAGTGGACTCAAATTCGCTGGTTCACTCACCCCGTGTTGTCTTCTTTGAGATGTTCCGGTTTGAGAACAACTAGAGCAACCGCTAAACCCCTCCAAGGAAATTCTTCGAATTATACTGATCACAAAGCAAGATACTTGTACCGATCAACGGGGAACCGTGGGCCATGTACCTCAATTCAACGAAAGTGATCAAAGACACTTTCGTGCGGTTTATTGCTAACTGTTGTATGCGTGTACGCCCGACGCTTGCACCGATCGTAATGAAGCGGTCAATTCATAGCCGCATGCTCACTTAACACATTCATCTCAAAAGAAATCATGATTAGTGCATCAATGACTCGGATATTTTCACTCCATGCTTCTGCTACGCTGCTACCAATATCATGATTCAACAAATGCTTCCGCTACTCTGATGAGAAGATATCATGATCCGGAATGTGAGCATGTCGGTCCTAAAGTCACAACATCACATAATACCAACACCACAAAGGATGTACAGAGATTTTTTATGGTGATGATCTCAAATGATGGCTCAAAATTATTATCACGGGATCAAGAAAAGACCTCCACTTCAAGTAACCAAACATGCAATGTGAAGAATCAATGACTACGAGCTTAGGAACAAAGGACTACATCAAGAATGCAAGAACAATTGTTAATGTCATATCGGTTTGTATTCAATGTAATTTTAGTGCATGATTGAGGTGACCTCCCTTAGGGGAGATTGTTAGGAATTAGAAATTCCGGTATTAAAGAGTCGGTCACCTCAAGTATATGTAATCGTTAGAAAGCTCGTAGTCATAGTAATATTAGGTTAAGTAGTATTTAGTTAAGTAACACCGTGGAGGACGGACGGGTCTTTACCCATCGTATGCCCCGATCCACGCCGATGTGTGGCTTATGTAAGACTATAAATACTCTCTACCTCCCAAGGTAGAGTTGGAGCTCATAATAATATCTTTCACTTTCTCTCACTAAGTTCCCTAAACCTCTAACTTTCTCTCTCTAGAATTCCATCTATATGCTACCTTGTGTTAATGTTATGATGTGTATGTGAAAAGTTATATCTTACAAGTATGTGTGTTGTATGTGTTTACTAGATATTATCTAGTGTATTGTGTATATGTGTATAATGTAGAAGCAAAGTCCAATTTGAGTACCCATGAGATAAGGGTGGCCTCAAGGGTATGAGGGGGGGGGGGTTTGGATAATTTTGTTAATTAAATGTATTATTTGTTATGTATAATGTGTAATTGTACATATAAGTATTTATTAGTTGTAGCGTTAACTAAAAATAGATTTTAAACGACACACAATAAAATGTTTTGAGGTCATAAAATTATAAAAAATACATTTCTTACATGAGTTGAGTGAAAATAATAATTATCGAAGTTGCATATACTCAAAAATCGTAGAATATTTATACATAACAATTTATATACAAAATAAATTGAAAATATCGAGTAAACCAATAATATAATTTTTATAGTCTTAAAAGGAGTATAAAAATATATTAGAATAATTTTTGGAAGTGTCGGATAAAATGTTTCAAAATAATGTTTACGTAATGATAGCATTTAATAGGAAAATAATCATTTAATGTAAAATGCAAAACCATGCATGAATTAATATAATGATAATGATGCTAATGATATGTAGACTAAAACTAGTCTATATGAAATGTCCTTGAATGATGGTTCATGAATTGCTACTAAACCATTAAGGTTACTTGATTTGATACTGTAAACCTAGTTTACAATAAATGATGAAATAGTGAAACTTGAATAGTGTTTTTCTCAGGGAATGAATAGTGTTTCGTGAATAGTAAATTTTGAAATACGTTCTCATAATATTACTTCGACTTCGAAAACGGTGAATAGTAAAATTTTGAATAGTAAATTCCTAGATGAATAGTAAATTTGAGAAATGACCTGAAATTGCGAAGTTGTCACATTCGGCCCATCTCAAAAAGGAATTCAGTCCCTGAATTCAGTCCATGTTGGGTCCCACGGTGTTACCGGTGAAAGGTGAGGATATTTGGGTCGCTGGCATCGGGTGCGTCAAGTGTTTTCTGAATCGTATCGCCTTTCCAAGACTCGACGTTGAACATATATTTCTTGCCAACTTGAAATTCTAATGGTTTGCGACTTATGGCACATACTTCCAATATTTTTATGGTCAGATATATCGACATAGCTTATCTAGCTATATGTTGTTACTTGTAACTGATTTTTTATCTGTTCGATCACTTTGTTGTTTCATGAATGACTCATGGACTTGTGAGTTGGACTTCTTGATCTTGGCCAGTGAATAAGTGATTGACACCTCAACCTTAGAGTGCCTCAATTGGTGTAGTCAATATGTTCAGGTGCTAGCTATTGTTGTAAAGCAACTTGTTCGATGAAGAATGATTTGCCTAATCATTTCTAGAAAATCACACATGCCTTGAGTATATCTTGTAATATTTGAATTGTTCTATCGCTCTGACCATTGAGCTGAGGGTAATCGGTGATAATCATGTCCTAGTAGATTCCATGGGAAGATTAAAAGGACTGGCAGCAGTCTATGGTGAATCGAATAGCTTATAATAGGTATTAAACCGAATTGATACCACGGTCTGCGTACAAATATCAAAATATTAAGTCTGCTTTAAAAGGACCTTATTGAAAAGAATAGATTATAGGTAACAGTTGTGATTCCTCAGTTTATCGCTTCTAGCTTAACGTCATTACTTGAATCTTTACTTGCCTAAGGTGCTTAGTCTCCATGACTAAAATGTTTATTGTTTGATTATCGAAGTGTTTCCATGCTCTATGTTGTAAAGTCACAAACCTTAAATATTTAAGTGATGTGGTGTAGTGGTTGATTTTCAAGACTTGTTTCAATATTGAGTGATTCTAAAATATTTCATCACTTATATTGCTATCATGCTAGCATAAACATAGATATCAGCTTATACTATGTCGAAGAATGTTTGTTCTAATTTCACTTGTAGATGGAGTGTCATTGATTGTCTGTTATGTTCAAACCTGTTGCATCTCTTGATATGAAAGTGAGGTTATCCGTAATTTCTAGAGAACACAATGCCTTAGGGAAAGTTTATATCGATAACCTAAATTTAACCAAATTTTCCTTTAAGGAAAACTCATTGTAGGGAAGTTCACATATTATTGAAGCCATGTTTAATGGAATGTTCTGCAGTCTCAGTTAGAAGACTTGGTTTATCTCTATGGTGTTGCTTAGTGTGTATTCGCTTCGTACTAAATCTTATAACTCGGTCTTGCTAGTACTTTTGAAATGATATAATTTGACTTCTAGTCCAAAATAGTGGTTCGGAATGTCTCGTGATGGCTTAAGATTTTTGTTAGGTTTTGAAAGATCTCGCTACCTACTTCTAGTCCTTGTGGGAAATCAAATCCTTTCATTGTTTTCTTGTATCGAGGAATCCTGCTCATAGATGGTATAGGAAGCCTTTCCTAAAAAAGGTCACTCGTCAAATTCTAACTTATCGGTTGAGTGAGAGATGAATGGCGTAGGCTTCTATAGAGTGTTAACAAAAGAAATGTTTATGAACAATTTATCTGATTACAAAGCTTTGCTTTTGAGTGAAGATTGTTTATGACATAATTCTTCCAGATTTATACATAGGTGATCAGGCCATGTATAATCGAGGACAAATGATGTGATGCTTGTTTATGTTGAAATGGTGTTATGTTTCTCCGAAATTTTTAGATGGTATTCAACGTTTTGTTTTTGTAAGATAATGGCTCAATAATTTTTCAGAGTAACACGAAAATTGTTTCGCATGATGGTATTAAATAATTGATAAAATGACCGAAAGCCAATTGATAGGGTGGTAACGAAACAACTTGTTTTAAAACTTTATGAAACAATGTTTCTAAGATGGTGTAGAATAGCTTGAAATAAAATTAAGTGAAATAATATTATGAAGTAGTAGCAGAGTAACTTGCAATATAATTTGTTTAATGGTTTGTAGGATACATGGGAGAACGTCATAGAATGGTAATAGTTTCCTAATTGGTCAAGAATAAAGTTGGCCTAACCCCTAGTAAGATAGTGAGGTATCATCGCGAAATGATTGAAAATTAGGCAATTGGAATAAAGAATGAAATGAACAAAGGTTGTGATTATCGTGGAGATAATAAATGATAAAGATTACATTAGCTAGAAAGGTACTTATTATACTCCTATTGATGGTCTAATCGTGTCTCAAGTGTAGGAGCAATAGGTTATCTAGCAACAACAGCCCTAGAACTTTCACAGTCCTCAAACCTATAAGATAGCGTAGTTTCTGTAGTCTTAGTGGTAGATGGTAGTGGTGTGTCAAATTATGCACGCTTCCCAAGCGGAAAATCAAATGTATGACTAATAGGTCCACTAGGACTAAGCTTATAAGTCCTACCAAATGGTATGATCTGTCTCAAAGAATGATAAAATTGTCCTGATCCTACAGTGAATCAATGGTGATCGTGATGGTGTAGGTGCAACTTCGTCCTCCTAACAGAAGTTCAGCCTCATCATCTGATGTTATCGGTGTTGAGTCAACTGATGTTAAAATTGTGATAGGGAATGACAGGCATTCTCCATGTCAAAGTGATGTGAGTATGATGGGATGGGTATTTGAAGGCATCTATGTGACAATCGATTTGAAATGAAAGTAAATAACTCGCAAAATGTGCTTATGAAACCGCATGTATAGTGACTATGCACTTATGATGAAATGATGAGATGCTATGATGATGTAGTTATAGTCTAGGTCAATGATGCAACCTAGTTCTCTATAATCAAGCTCGATGCCAATCCAACACCCCAAATTACCTGTTTTAAATTGTGAATAGAATTCCTAGGAGTTGACTGTCATAGCATCACAATCACAGTTATATTGAACGACCTAAAGTGTCGTTTGGAAAATACATCGTTTGATTTAATAAAATAATCAGAGTTTACAAAGTATAGTCCCAAATGAAAATCAACATGTTCGAAAATAAGTTTGGTACAAGTCAAACGATGTTTTTAAAATGTATAAATCCCATGTGAGACGCTACGTCATCGCCACTCTATGATATGTCCACATGCAAGTCATGAAGTGAATTCCTTAGTTACCTGAAAATACATTGCTAAAAGTGTCAACACAAAGGTTGAGTGAGTTCATAGAGTTGTTAAAAATGTTTAATATGACTACCACAAGTATAGGCCATGTATGACAATATGTCACAAAATGATACAATTGCTTGCACATGACACCGCTACGATGATGATGTTCGCCCAACCAGAGTGTTTTGCCAAACAACTCAAATAATGATATCAAATGAAATGCATCCGTCCGGTTGGAATCCACCAACCGGATGGAGGTGTCACCCTCGATAGATCTATCCACTCACCCTCGCTTCTATGAAATTAACGGTTCATGATTATGAAATGGGACATTTAACCGCAATGAGGTAACTTAAGCAATGTAATGAATTTGATATACTTGGTATTGTAATAAAAATGATGTGCAATGTATTCTCCCCCGTAGGTTTGAAATAAAGTAAAAATTTGAATAAATCGGGCTATGAAAACTCACCGTTAAAGCGATTATGATGATATAATGGCTATACTGAAATGAGGCGCAACCTCTGACCGTGACCTATTATGAATGATATGTTCTAATGTAAATCATGAAACAATGTCGTGCATGCAAATCCACATGTAATCTATACCACTTGTATGCTTTTGAAAATAGAATTTATCGTCGAAATATATGTTTATGACATCTCGTCATGTTACAAAATACTTTACAAGTATTTACGTTGAAATGATATCCTACGATAATCATTTGGTGATTTATTATGAAATTATAACTTTTCGTCGTAAAATAATGTCGTTGAAAATTTCATGAAAGTGACTAAATGGCCTTGAAAAGCCAGTCGTAAAATGGTGCACGTCGAGTGTTAGGAAACGAACTCAACGGTTTTGGGAAGCTTGTATCATTATCTCTAAGTTTTAGCATTTAAGTTTTTATCATAGAGGTCTCGATCATGGAGAAAAACATAGGTAAAGTAGGGTACTAGTATCCAAAATATTGTCTAAGGGTGGTTTTCGGCAAAGTTTAAGTAACCGTATTTTATTCGTTACAACTCCGCTTGACGAATGGTTTGACATTTTGGAAAATATGCTTGGCTAACTTACTTTTACTAGAAGACATCACTTTATAAAAAGTACTACATCAATGTTAAAAACGACCCTCAACATGGTCACTTCAGTGGCCGTAGAAGACTTGTCTAATAGAAATATATTAATTTTCTTATATAATAAAGTTACGGCCACTTTGTGTAAACGTGTATAATTTAATCGTTACAAGTCCGTTTTCTACGTTTTATATGTCTTTAGCTTCGTATCAAAGTATACTAATATATTTTTGATAAGTCGACACAATTTATAACGCTTAAGACCCATTTTTGACTCGTAAAAAGTTGAGAATACATGCTGAATTTTCTGAAACAAATAGTTTTCGTCGTTAAACTTGAAAAATTCATAACTTCTTCGTTATAGCTCCGTTTTAATCCGTTCAAGTGGCCACGTTTTCGTTTTAAAGTGTATTTTCTAAATATCTAGGCCAAAAATTTTTACCTACAGTCGAATTTTCCAGATTTCAAAAATATGGACAGACCCTTTAGAAAAC
This sequence comes from Chrysanthemum makinoi, assembly GCA_910596185.1. Lineage (NCBI taxonomy): Eukaryota > Viridiplantae > Streptophyta > Magnoliopsida > Asterales > Asteraceae > Chrysanthemum > Chrysanthemum makinoi. The sequence goes on along the minus strand of OU343225.1, from coordinate 200,703,212 downwards.
TTGTGGAAATGAGTTTTTCTCGCAAAAACCTATTCTAACCAATTGAAAACAACTCTGAAGCTATTCAAATCCTACCATACACCTTCTTAGGGTGTCATGGGTTCCTAGACATCATCAAAAGTGATATGTTACAAGGGATAATTTATAGGATGATTATATTTCAATATAAGTAATAAAACATTAAAGTGGTATAAACTCATATGTAACATGCATGATTTCTTGCAAAAATGATGAAATAACATAAATATGAATACGAAAGAGTAATAAAAATCATGGAATGCTTACTTGAATGATTATGAATTTTTGAGCAAAGTATGCTTAATAATCTTGAGGTTTTTATTTCAAAACCCTAACTAGATTATTCCTAGGACTTGATTAATACTTGGATCATGAAAAATTAATGGTTTCTTCCTTGTCTTAGATTTGCTGGCCGCCATGGGGAGGAAGAGGAGAGAAAATGATTTACTTCACCTTTTAGTATGTGTGTTGTATGTGTTTACTAGATATTATCTAGTGTATTGTGTATATGTGTATAATGTAGAAGCAAAGTCCAATTTGAGTACCCATGAGATTAGGGTGGCCGGCCAAGGGTATGAGGGGGTTTGGATAATTTTGTTAATTAAATGTATTATTTGTTATGTATAATGTGTAATTGTACATAAAAGTATTTATTAGATGTAGCGTTAACTAAAAATAGATTTTAACGGGACACAATAAAATGTATTGAAGTCATAAAAATTATAAAAATACATTTCTTACATGAGTTGAGTGAAATAATAATTATCGAGTTGCATATACGAAAATCGTCAGTATATTTATACATAACAATTTATATACAAAATAAATTGAAAATATCGGTAAACCAATAATATATTTTTATAGTCTTAAAAGGAGTATAAAAATATATTAGAATAATTTTTGGAAGTGTTGGATCAAATGTTTCAAAATAATGTTTGAGATAGCTTTATTTAATAGGAAAATAAACGTTTATTGTAAAATGCAAAACCATGCATGAATTAATATAATGATAATGATGCTAATGATATGTAGACTAAACCTAGTCTATATGAAATGTCCTTGAATGATGGTTCATGAATTCGCAGCTAAACCATTAAGGTTACGCGAATTTGATACTCAGAAACCTAGTTTACGATAAATGATGAAATAGTGAAACTTGAATAGTGTTTTTTCTCCGGGAATGAATAGTGTTTAGTGAATAGTAAAATTTTGAAATACGTTCTCAAAATATTACTTCGACTTTGAAAACGGTGAATAGTAAAATTTTGAATAGTAACCGGTGAATAGTAAATTCCTGAGATGAATAGTAAATTTGAGAAATGACCTGAAATTGCGAGTTGTCACAGGTATATTCACAAAAACCTTAACAATGTGACACAATCAGAGGTACAAATACAAAAGGCCAGACTATCTTCAAAACAATATGTTCTTATGGAGTTTGTTATGTCTATATTGTAGTTTGTTGTCGTTTTATTTCGTCCATTTAGCATCAAAGCAGCGATGAAAGAGGAACCTCAATGGCCACGATTAGTGCAGTGGCGTTTCGAACAATGGTACAAAGAAAGAACTCTTGAACCGGTTGTGTATTGATTCTGACACGAATAAATCACAATGTTGAAGCTACTCTTATCTCATTGTTTGGTGGTATTATTAATTGAATAAACAAATGTACGTAGGGGTTGTTTGTTTCGGTTTATATAGCCGGATTATGACTTATTTGGTTTTAGGATTATGACTTTTTGTGGCTTATTTTGAAACTTTCCGTCTTATAAAAGTTTATTAAGACATAATAAGCTTATATAAGCCGAAAGGTTTCAAAATAAGCCACAAAATTGAGCTATGTGATATAAGCCTGAACCAATAAGCCATAAGCTTCCGCTTATATAAGGTTTAAACAAACAACCCTTTGCACTTTGAGCCGCTGGATATATGAAAATAGCTTAGCCCGGCCAAATTTTGCCGTTTGTAATTGAATTGTTGTATTTTTGTAAGATTTAGGAGTGTTTTTCCTCATCATGCATGCTTTTGGTAGAATTGGTAGGAGGACCTCGCTAAACAAAAAAGAGTTGAACACCAAACACCATCTCATTCATGTAACCAATAAGAGACGATAGGAGGACCTCGCCAAACAAACTGCTAAACTTTGCAAAAGTGAGCAAAAGAGCAATTCTATCATTTTGCATACTCTTAACACGATGACGCGGGATGTAACATAGGGAAGAAAAAGAGTGATAAACCTTCAGTAACAATAAACTATAACTGTGACAAACCTTATGAAATTGAAACTTAAAACAACCATAAGTGAAACCAGGTTAAAGACTGACCCATTCAACAACAAATTGCTTGCAAGGAAATCAAATATAACTAGAACAAAGCTGACCCATCACTTACAACTTTGGCTACCTTATGTGCAACTAAACTCGCATCTTGTGTACATCATAATATCAATAGTGAAATTTAAATAGGAACATCGACATCTATATCAACTAAATATAGTTGAATATTGAGTTATCTAACAATTTTTTTTTTACAAAATTTGATTATACAAAATTCTAATGGATATAATAATAGATACTTGAAAATTGCATAAGTATATAATTATATGTAATTACCTTTAAAGACATAATATTTAGCATTGATACAAAATATTTTTTTGTCAAAACCCTGTGCGTGCACAGGTATTATAACTAGTGATAATACTATAGGTTTTGTGATTACCTTCTATCTCCACCTTTTCAAATCAATTTATATTATCTATCTAGCTCCGGTGGGAATATGATATCAAATTTGATTTGATAGATATCATTGATTTGAAAATATGATATCTATCTCTCAAATTAACATCATCATTTTTAAATCAAATTCGACTTTCCCACCATTATCAAATCAAATGTGATATCCTTCTATCTCTACCATTTAATCTAATCGATTTGATTTGAAAATGGCGATGATGTTAATTTGAGAGAAAGAATGGTGATTGTGTTTGATTGAGATTATGTTTTTTTTTTTTTTTGAGGAGTTTATGAGAATTGAGAATAGTGATTGTGTTAATTTTAGAGAGAGAAGCAGAAATTTAGAGAGAGAAGCAGGAAAAAGAGATAAAGAGAGGGTGGGTGGTGGTGATAGTATAATTTTATTCATTAAATATACCGTTAATCCCTAATTAACCAAAATAATGAAATAATTATTTTAGTTCCTCACTGTGCAGACATGAGAAAATTAACTGATGTTGACTAACAGAAATTTGGTCAAGAGACGTGTCTAGAGTATAAGACACAAGTTTTGGACTTGTCCCATTATGATAATGTGAAAGTATTGTGTTTTAAGCATCAACGTGTGATTTTAAATATACCATTACTATCATCCAAAGTAGCTATTAGTAGTTTTATACGAGTATCGAATAGTTTATTGCAATCTGATACTATATATGTAAATATCAACAAAGATAAGTCTATTTTATGTCACTTTAATAAGAAAGATAACGATAGACATCATTTCCTTTCGATTTGTTTTTTTTTTTTGTTTTTTTCATTGTGCTCTTGTAAGTAGAGGTTAAAAAGTATGACAGATTATCATTACAATAAAGTAAAGTTATACGTAATTTAAGTGCAGCAAAGAGTAAAACAATACACTCCCATTTTATACGCTTAAATTTTACATTTTAATTAAAAACTATTCAAACTCTTGTTGCAACTAGTATGAAACTACCGCCAAGATCCTGAAAAACTCGGTGCGCATCATGTTTCCTTTTAAATACATCAAATGAACCGCACAAATGTCTATCAAATAACACTATAGTAGTTTATAAATCATAAGAAACTTCATGCATGCATCACTAATTTTTACTCACAGCTGTATATAAGTGGTCTATAAAAAAAAAAAATAATAAAAAAAAAAAGAAAAAAAAGAAAGAAAAATTGTGGGTAAGTCGCATTGTCAACACACTCTAACATGACGGCCTCTTCATCATCTGCTCCAAACAAAAACTTCTGAAAACATTTGTGGAATCTTAAAACTTTGCCAAGAGTTAAGTTTTTTTTGTTGGAATGCTTGTTCAAATGCTTTAGCAACTCACGAAAAGGGTGTAATTGCTCGCCTACATGCACTATTTGTTATGCCAATTTTGAGACGGTTTAGCACATGCTATTCGAATATTCGTGAACAAAGTTGGTGTGGTATGGGTCGTTGCTTGGTTTACGTTTTGATGCCACACGTGGTTCGATTGTATTACGTGTCCAGGCTTTGTTAGAAACTGTACTCTCAAAGTCGAAAGGTATGAATCTTCACACTTCTTTGGCAAATACAACATGGTAAATACGGAAGAGTTGGAACGGAAAAGTCTTTAATGCTTGTCAACCTTGTTCTCGGTATACGATATCTTCTTTCAATTCAATGGCATGTGAGTTTAATTTCGTGTTTCCTACATCATCTCTCCCCGCTTTTGATTTGGTTTATCATGATGTTCCTCAAGGGAGTTCACTTAGGTGGATCCCCCCATCAATAACTATGTGAAACTCAATTGTGATGCATTTTATAAACCATTCCGGGCAGCTTTAGGTGTCATTGCCCGTGACTCCACAAGACCAATTTTGTTATGTTATGGCGAGATTTGGTCTGCGTCTGATTCGCTCATGGCTAAAGTTTTAGCCATCAGAAACGCTTGTCATTTAGCTTTCTCGCACGATTGGCAAAATGCAACAATGGAGTCGGACTCCAAATTGGCTATATCTTTTGTTTCTTTAGAAGCCGAACCTCCTTGTACCGTAGGTGCTATCATTCATGACATTAAGCTATGTACATACCAATTAGCTCTCTCTTTCTCATGGGTTGAATACGAACGTAATTTAGCGGCTCATCGTGTTGTTAGAATTGCTTTAATTCTCATGTAAACTTTGTTTGAGATGTAACATTTCCTATAGAAATTTCCTCAATTACAAGTAGTGATATCTAATCTTTTGTGGATGCGGCTTCTCTTCGTAAAAAAAAATAAGACATATACTTTATGAAATAACATTCATGGGATACGTAGCGGCCTTTAAAAAAAATAAGTAGCGCATGTTGTGAAAAGTTTGACGTTATAAAAATATGCTATAAACCAAAAATTTAGCTAAGAGAATTGATGTGGACACTTTTAATTTTATTGGCACCTTTCAATGTATGCATTAAACAATTGTATTTTAAGCATAATTTGCTTTAACTCCTTGAATATTAGAGTGTGCAAATAAAAATTGAAAGTGTGCAAATCACTTTCCTCCACCTTCGAATAGTGCTGGTCCATAGGATTGTGAACGGATTCGCCTCTGGCCTCTGGGCATGTCGGAACCGCATGAGTTCACCGGAGTGGAGCTAAAAAGTATATAAAGTGACAACTTGATTTTTATCTACTTGTAATTCTTTACATTTTTGCTATTTTTCCAAAAGCTATGTATAAAGAAGAAAGAAATTGCCAAACTCAGTATGCATCTTGATGTATTATGGATTTGAATCTTAAGTTGATATTAACATGATCAATAATGTTCTTTCACAATTAAAAAAAATGGTCTTTCACTTCTGTTTGTAAAGAAACATTATCAGTTATATTCATATCAACTTAAAAGAATTTCAATTTATGTATTAATGTGAATTTTAGCGGTTAGCTTAATAAAGACGTACATGCACGTACTAGTTAACTTTGTGGGTTTTAAGATTGTCCTATATAAAAATATAAATCATTATTTGTTACTTTTTATTTTTCCAATCTAATTAATATGTTTTTATTTTTCTTTTCTGATTTCTTCAACTATCACTAAAACATAAGACGTATCAAATTAGTTTGAATATGCTTTGTGCAGATAATCCTGAACTAATCATGTCAATCTTTTCAAAATGAAAAAATATACCCAATTTAGATCGCAGTATATGGAAGTCAATCAAATTAGTCTGCAATATCGGTCTAAAAAAACAAGTTAGTAAAAAAGATTTTGCTATTTGTAGCTAAAAGATATGCTTAAAAGTTCAAAACATGCAATAAATCTATTATATATAACTTGCAGGGTACCCGCGCGTTGCAGCGACGGAGTACCATACAATTAAAATATTCAGCGAAATTTTTTTTAGTTATATATTTTAAAATACAATAGATATACGGATGATGAAAAATTTAGTTTTGAACAATTTTATGCAACAACAAAATTTTTCATATAAAAACCGTAGATTATCCACGTGATGTTGCGACAATACTGAGTAAGTAGCAGTTATATTGTAAATGTATGAGATAAAAGAGTTTTGATAGTAGCCAGAATAAAGTTATCATTAAATAATAACACCATAGTGAATTTTAAAAAACACTTACATTATACTAAGAAAATTTAGTTCTAAAAACAATTTTGTTAAATTTGTCCCATATAGATGGATGATACAAGTAAAAGATTACTTATAAAGATAAAGAAAAAATAAATATTCAAGAAATCATGTGGGTTACTTTAAAGAGTATAATTATTATTATACTAATATATATAATTAGCACTTAGCACTTTCCACCTTTGCATCATTTGCATTGAAAAAATCGTCCGATTTTTATAAAATAAAGTTTTTAGTTTTTACGGTAAGTTTTATTAAAAAGAATTTTAAAAGACGTATATGTTGATTCTCGAGGCACTCTTGCGATTTAATAATATTTTTTTAACACTTTAATTTAGTATGCTTTTTGAAACTCTATTGATTTAACAATATCGTTTTCGGACGAATTTTATGGGCTAGCCAAACCGGTGGTGACCTGGTTCCCGGTTGAACCCGTTGGTCCGATCCATTTTTAAAAACATATATACCATCAACTTGTTTACATATAAATTGTATGAAGATTAATGTGTTTTATTAGTTTGTACAATATGTACAAGAACAAGTATTTTTCATATTAGGAGTGTTTTAAAAATAACATTTATTAGGTATTTAATGTTATAGACGTTTTTTTTCTTATATTAAATTACTTTGTATTTTTTTTAAACATGTCTACAAAAAGTGCTTTAAAGTGTTGTAACAAATGCTATTATAGATGTACATATTAAAATTTGTCATTATAAGCAAGTGTTGAATCTTAATTTTTAAGCCTTCCTTTTTCGGAATGTCCCAAATGCTTTATAATATAGTATAGATATGTGTAAATGTGTATAATAATATAATTAGCACTTTGCACCTTTGCATCATTTGCTTTGAAAAAATCGTTCGAATTTTATAAAACAAAGTTTTTAGTTTTTACGGTAAGTTTATTAAAAAAAATTCTAAAAGGCGTATATGTTGATTCTCGAGGCACTCTTACGATTTAATAATATTTTTTGAACACTTTAATTTAGTATGCATTTTTAAACTCTATTGATTTAATAATATCGTTTTCGGACGACTTTTATGGGCTAGCCAAACCGGTGGTGACTCCGGTTCTGGTTGAACCCATTGGTCCGATCCATTTTAAAAAATATATATATACCATCAACTTGTTTACATATAAATTTTATGAAGATTAATGTGTTTTATTAGTTTGTACAATATGTATAAGAACAAGTATTTTAAATATTATGAGTGTTTTAAAAATAACATTTATTAGGTATTTAATGTCATAGACGTTTTTTTCTTATATTAAATTAATTTATATTTTTTTTAAACCTGTCTACAAAAAGTGCTTTAAAGTGTTGCAACAAATGCTATTATAGATGTACTTATTAAAATTTGCCATTATAAGCAAGTGTTGAATCTTAATTTTTAAGCCTTACTTTTTAGGAATATCCCAAATGCTTTATAATATAGTATAGATAAAATAAGCTTTTGTACAAGCCTACTAAGCACCTTGCATTAAAAATTGGTTTAATGTCATTCCTTATTTAGCTTCTAAGTACAATTATTTTATGTATCACGTTTTTAAAATGACTCCCTATGCACATCTTACTCTCTCTACACGCTTCCATTAATATTTGCGTGCATCTGACTCCCTACGTTTTCTATTCTAAGAAATCATACACAAATTGGTTTTCCAAATCTGTTACAAATCAATATTTAAACCACATTCAAAACAATGTTTCAAAATCATAACAAATCAATTTTCAATTTCAAATCATCTCATAATTCCAGCAATTCATAAAACAACATTTTCAACATTCCTTCAAAGTCGATCTATGGCGGTTGATGTTTTGCTGTCTACACCGAGTAAGTTTTCATTATGGTTTAGATTTGAATCACATAATACAACAATTGCTATTGAATTAGCTTGATTATTAAATAATTCATAATTTTCGCATATACTCAATTTTTTTAGGGTTTTGATTTAAATTCAATGATTTTGTTCAATTTAATTGGGGTAATCTATTTGTATGAACCGATATTCAACAAGCTGGGACAATTTTAGCAGTTGAAGGAATACACAATATTTTTAGTATATTAACTGCTTTCATAATTTAGGGAAAGAAGACTACACACCGAGTTACTTGAGCGGTTTCTGTACCGTTTGTTCAAGGTAGGTTAATTATCTCATGTGATCTCAAAATTATGCAAGCCACACACCATGTTTTTTTAACCCTAAATCTTCATGAATAGTTTGGAAATATGTTTTGTCGCCAGAATAGTTGTAAGCCGGGCGGTTTACAGCCGTCTGTTCAAGGTAGGCTAATTATGTATGTCAAATTTACAAATTTTTATGCAACTAAATTTTAAATGTTTGTTGTGATGTCAGGCGAGGGAGATCTTATCAACGGTGGAGATCTATATGCTGCAAGTCATCACATCCTAACTTGGACTCTATTGCTTCGTCCGCGGTAATTTTTCAAGATTAAATTTTTAATATTTTTTAGTATCGTATCTTTATTGGTTTGTTTAATACATTCGTTATGAGAACACAAAATCATATACATGGGAGGCTGACATTTTGTCAACATATCAGAATGTGTACACAAACTTTTGAATTGTTTTTTAGGTTGTTCACAGCGTAACTTATGTATATTTCTTTTAAATTAAATGACTATATATGAATTATATATGTTGTCTTATTTCTAACCAATTTATAAAGATAGTCAAGTTAACTATTAGGTTGGTTAAGTTCCATCCTGTTTATAATTGATTTTAGTATTTCAATGATTTCCCTTTGTTTCATTATTACTAATGGATTCTATACTTTATGTTTCATGGTTACGAAAGAATGGCATGAACTTTATGATTTTAGTATTTCAATGATTTTCCTTTGTTTCATTATTACTAATGGATTATATACTTTATGTTTAATGAGAAGTTCATATACAAGGATTTGAGCCTAATTAAGTTCATGCCATTCTTTCGTAATTTGATGGTTGGTGGTATGTGCTAAAACACATACCTTTTCATTATCAAAACTAACCCAAAATAACCAAGAAAGAGCCGTTTATTGCTAATATTTGTGGTTTTCTTGAGTTTGTGCATGTGCAGTACTGATATGACGTAAAACAGACAAAAAAGAAGCCAAACGAACAAAACCGAGCACGAGAGAGAGAAGAGTGCAAAAAGCTGAGGCTGAGAAAGGAATTTGCAAGTTTGGACAATCAATTCTCAAAATGACAGATTTAGTCCTTGAAGATTCAGAATTGTCATGTTTGGTCCCTTGGAGTTTCAGAATTTACAAATTCGGTCCTTGGTTTATTTGAGAATGACAATAATGGCCCTTGGATTACATTTTCAGATTTGCACTTATGGTCCCTATATTTTCAGATTTGGCAGCTTAAGTCCCTATGTTAAACCTTGGATATATTTTACATCCTAATCCAAATAAAACCCAAAGGCCCAATCCAAAGCCCAAACTTCACCCGGTCCATTATCCACACCAATACCCGTTATCCACTATCCCATTTACCCGGTTTAGCTAACTCAAATACACCAAACCCGGTCAAACCCACCCAAGACCCGGTCAAAGAACTCAAATAAATAATAAACAAACCAAACGCGCCCAAACAAGCTGTAAACCCATCTTTACTGTTTCACCTCCCTTCCCACCTTTTACCCCGTACACCAAAGTTACCCACACTTAAGTACTCTTCTAGAACCCTCTGACAACGTGTCAGAGGGTGTGATGCAGTGGATAGCCAGCGTGGCAATTTGGAGCAATCTTATTGGCCAAAACACATCACAAGCTTAATCCAAGGGTTTAGATTAGATATGGTGACAAAGAGATGAATCAATGGCTGTGATTAGACGTTCGTGAAGCTTCTGAAAGGATCCCAAGCTCTCCTCAGCTCAGTTATATAAGCTCCGTCATTCACAATTGTAGACTTGTCCAATTTCTCACGCATTAGAGAAGTTTTGACTTTTTACTTGTCAATTTTAAAAGCTTTCATAGTGTAGTTACTCTAGATTCATTGTAGTTTTAGATTTCAGTTTTGTAATTACAACTTATTAATGCAAATTTGAGTTTACTTTAATCTTTGGCAATTTACAATTTTTAGCAATCTTTGTCTCAAAAGTTCATTGTGACTGTTTAATTAAGCTCTCAGAAGCCTTTATAAGCTTCTGTTAGCTTATTACTGCTTAAGCTCACCTTATTTCCATTTATTTTCAAAAAGTCAACATTAGTCAAACTGAGTCCAAGTTTAAAAGTCAAAGTAATTTGTGGTTTAATTCTGATTTGAAATGGTTTTTAAGATTAGGTTAATTGTCATTTGTTCATTACAATTGAGTTTTTGTTTCTTTTCAAATTCCTGTTTTAAATTTAGTTAAGAAGTTTAAAGGTGTGTTTGGTTTAAGCCATATTGCTTAATTTGAATCAGTTGGGTGAGTCAAATCTGAGTGCATTAATGTAGTTACATGTTTTGAAAGCTTTCTCAATCAAGTTTCCAAGTGTGTCAAAATTAATTTGTGATTGTCATTGTTTTTCCATTTCTGTCTCAAATCCATGATCGGTCTAACTGGTCCTGCCAACAGATCATTCCCTCACCCCAAATTGGTTCAAAGTAAGTTTTAATCAGTTTCTTATGTTCTTAGTTAACTCTAGTTTAAGTGTTTGTAGTTTATTAGGATATTAGAAGTTGTAGGATAGCTTGATAATAGGTCTGCAATCATCATATCTGCTTGTTTCTGTTATGCTGTCATACTGCACCATCAGTTTACACTCTTTAATATGCTTCCTGTTAGCTTAATATAGTTGTAGAGATTGCTTAGTTTTGTATCCCATAGATAGACTATAGCTTAGATTTAGTAAGTTCAGCTTTTAGATTCACCTTAGAAGCTTTTATGAACTTATAGATTAGCTGAATCAAGCCTGCTGATAAGCTCTTTCTGCCCATTACAGTTTGCTGCACGGAGACCACTTTTTGTCCATTTCCCTTATGCTTTTAATCTTCTCAATTTAAGTCCTAATTGGATGAAATTTGGTACAAGCACTCTCTGGCTGGTAGACTAGAGATTTCCATCCTTGGTTCTCAGTTTGGCTTATTGGATAAGCAGTTGCAGTAGCTTAAAGTAGGGGCCAGGTCACTGTTTTGCTTAAGTAGCAGTTAGCTTAATATCTAGGTAGACTGCTTATTAGGTGTTAGGAGTAGTTGCAAATAGTTTCTTTAGAGTAGTTATAATATTATCTAGCTTCTGTTTTAGATTGGTGCATTATAGTGCTTATTTGCTTATTTTAAAGTGCTTATTTGGTAGCTGTTTACACTCATGACTCTCATTTCCTTCACAAAAGCATAGTGTTTGATATTTTTCATAGATTTAGTATAATAATTTAGAATTTTCCTGAGTTTTTCATAATTTTAGTCCATGTTTGCTATTTTTCTCAATTTTAAACAGTTTTTAGTCATTTTTAAATAGCTTTTATTGCAAATAATTAAGAAAAAGTTCCAAAAAAATAATTTTTCAATTTTCCCAGTTTAAGAAAAATATAAAAAGCATAAAAAATATTTTTCCCTATTTTTCCCCTTTTATTTGGTATTTTTCACAATTTAAATTAGGTTTAAATAGTTTTAAATTCATAGAAAATAGAAAAATAATCAGAAAAATACAAAAATAGTTTTTGAAAAGTCTTTTGTGATATTTTAGATTTTTGAAAAGTAATTCCATAATTTTCCCTCTCTTTTTCATAATTTTTAGATAAATAGTTTTATTTTTTTTAAGTTAAAAATTAGTTTTTAATTTTAATAAAATCCAGAAAATTCCTAAAATAGTTTTAATTCTTAGTTAATTTTCTAATATCATCTTTAGTTAGAAAGTGATTTTAGATCATATTTAGGACTTAGAATAGACGTAGTTGCATTTTATTTACGTTTCGTTTTAGTTGCGTATTTAGGATTCCCCGTAGTGTAATTTCCCTTTTATGATTTCCTTATCCCGTAGTTTAGAAAACATCATATTATCCCCTTTTCCCATTCAAATCCCGATAATCGCGACGTGAGTTGGAAATTCCATTCAACCCTCGTTCGGAACGATCTCGGTGCTCAAACCTAACACGTTTGAGTTACCCGTATACTACACATTTCTCTTATTATTGATTTTAAAATACGAATCAGTTGGTTAGATAGACTGTTTTTCAATAATTTCCCTTTGTTTCATTATTACTAATGGATTCCATAGTCAAATGATATGGATTGATGAAAACCGTTTTAGAAGGTATTTTATGGTAGTGTTATGCTTTGAAATTCATGGTTGTATTATAGGGTTTGATATTGAATGTGTTTTTAAAATAGGCCTTTATATTTCAAGAATGACATTCATGTCTAAACTCTATTATTTTGTCTGTGTTGTTGGGTTTACCTTTGCGCCAAAGAAGAAAATGTAAGATTACCCAAATTTGTCTGCAGTTACAGGTTCTTTTTTTGCTGATAAGAGATTAGGATTGGGTAACATAAACACTTATGTACATACAGTCTGTGGAGCGAGGAGCGGGCATGGATGGCCAGAAGATCACTTACTCGCTGATTAAGCATCGTTTGGAAGATCTATTTTACCGTTTAGTGTAAGTGAAATAACATTTCATTCCATAAAAACAATTTTCACATTGTAGTTGGTGGGCCTTGATCTAATTAATTTGGTGAAATCAATGAACCGTAACAATAGTAACTTTATGGCGCTCTATGTGTTTGGTGTTCGCTCTATGTGCAAGGGTGAAGATGATATTGCTTTATGTACTCTCTGGGAACCGACAATGTTTTTAGTAGTTGGATAACATTGTGTAATACTGAAGACATAAGAGAAAGGTTCAAACTTTTCTTTTTCAACTTTTTTTCGTTTGCATGCTTTATAGGTTTGATGATACACAAGACCGAGGTTGTATCATGTCATGATAGGCTATTCTGTGGCACTATATGGTTACCCTTTTATTGTGGACTGTGAGCTTCTGGTGGTGTTGCGCCAGTGCTTCTTTTTCCTTTTAGGCTAATGGTCATCGTATCTAAAGTAAGTGATAAGAGATGGAAAATCAGTGATCTCCTAAAAATGAGTATGAGTCTGCTCTCTTTAGCATATTTGATTAGATTGGATCTTATATTTTCTCCCTTTAGCATATTTTATTTACCTTTTGAAGGATATATATGCAGTTCCCCCTTTATATTTTTACTACTTTGTTTAGTTCCCTTTAGATGAAACATGCCAAGAATGACATATAACAATTACTCTAAACCTCTGAATCATATGATTTCATCGTTTGACATGTCGGTTAATTATTTTGGAGCCCTAACAGGAAATTTGATGATGCGAGACTCATGTACGATGCAAAAGTATCTCCTTCAGTAAGCTAAAAGGGTTTTAGTTTTGTCGGTTAGAGGTTGATATAACTATCAAACCATAAGGTTTCTTTGCAGTGTTTATTTAAAAGGACCTATAACTAGTAAGTCATTATCTTAATTCTACTTGGTTTCCTATACATATTCTTTTAGTTGCTGTTGGTAGATCATATTCAATGCAAGTTTTTATTACTTATTTTCTTAGCTTTTTAGTTTGTATTCATCATATGATATAATTGAGAACCTGAGCAAATATAAAGACATGGGTGGACGGAAAGAAGAGGTTAGGATTGATGATGACTTATCCCTGCTTCACATTAAACTTATAAGGTTTAAAGTAATTATTGCGTGTCGTGCATCATTTAACTTTGAAATTCACTTATCAATCTATTTCAAAGCGAATTCCAGTCTTTTTAAGGGTCAAAATCTAAGATCATACTTTTTTATTACATTTCTTTAACAATGGGTGAACTTTGGTATGAGTCACAATGGGTGAATCTTGGTACGAGTCGGATTAGGACCACCTATGTGATATAACCTTTATGCAGTCATAACTCTTGAATGAATAATTTATTTAACCATGGGTTAGGCCAGTCTGCTTATGTTCTTATTTTGAGCCGATTAACTACAAGTAATAAGGGGTTGTTTGGGGTTACATTTTCTACTTTTCTCCTTATGCACTTATTTGTTAGTTTAAGTAACTTCCGTTAAAAAAGGGTGTATTTTATTACTTTTCCGCTTATGTACCAAGTAATAAGGGGGTGTTTGGCATTACATACTTTTTCTACCTTTCTTTTATGTACTTACTTTTTAGCTGAAGTTAACTGCAAATAATAAGGTGGTATTTGCGATTGCTCCTTATTTATAATTATCTGCTTATGTATTTATTTTTTTCGATGTGGTAACTCCAAGTAATAAAGTGGGTGTTTCGTATTACTAAATTTTTCTACTTATTTGCTTATGTACTTAATTATTTGCTTATGTACTCAACAACATCTTTTTGCAATGTATTATATTGATTGTGTCCTTATCAATCGGACTTTTTTGTTTCTGACATTTTATCTTTAGGCTTGATCTGAAGTTTATGCAAAAGATGTACATGTTAGAATGGCGTGTTTAAAGCTGGAAAAGGTATAACACGAATATCAAACTTCGTTTTTCATTTATACATTGCTTTATTATATAATCTACATTGCTTTGTTATATAATCTACTTAAGTATAATTTGCGAATGGTTGTTGTTGATGCATTAATTGTTGTGTTAGATGAGTACCCGGATACCTTACAGGTTACTAATAAATTTATTTGAGTCGTGTAAACATCTTAGAATCATTATCTTATAATTCAATGTCTTTTTAGGAACCTTTAGCGACTTTTTTCTCTATATATATACGCGATAGTGGTATGGCGTGGACTACATTGCAACTGGTAGGTTAGCTTAGGCAGGCAAGGGACTGCATTGGCTACTGTCATGTGCGGTGATGTACTAAGAACCAAATACCGTCCAGTTGTCATGACATTGTTGATATTTATAGGAATAACTACTATGTTAAAAATAATTAGTTGATCAGCTAAACTGAGTCGAAATCCGATTATAGATGGACCCACAGGAAGACTATAATGAGAAGAAGGGTATTGTGTGTGATTGGATTTATAAGTAGACACATTTAAGATTTCTAAAATTTACATATAATCTTATCGGTAACTTTTTTTTTGCTTACTTTTGTTTTTCTAATAAAAGTTGTGCTTGCATCCCTTTTGCGAAACCGTGTTGATTGCACCCTCTACTGATATTGATTCTAATTCTTTTTTGGAAATTGGTTGAATATGCTTTTTTGGATTGTTTATATGAGGCATAACTCTAAACAATGTTTATGCTATATTGAATGAACATATATAAGAACTATACATGCACCCTCTGCTGATTGAGTTGTTTTTTAATGAAAATGACATTCCTTTCATTACATTCTATATTGAAAACTATATTAACATTATACTTGGTATTAATGCTATATTGAACACTATAGTAACATTATACTTGGTATTTACATCTGTCTCATTTGTTTATTAAAGGTTTTGCATAATTGGCGTGTGTTGAGAAGTTTGGGAAAGGGGTTGAAATAACGGGCCAAATGGAACATTTTCTATGCATTAAAAAAGGGATGGAGTGCGATATTAACTGAAATACTATTTTGAGCAAACATATCTCCATTCACTGAATAGAAAGTATCTTTATATAATCAATAAAAAATATACTATTTTGAGCAAACATATCTCCATTCACCGAATAGAAACTATTCGTGTTTCATTTCCGACTTTATGTTTCAGGAAATTAAGTCATATGCTTCTTTGGTTTCATCCACTGTTGAATGTGTAAGTAATATGTACATATTTCACAATATTCGATGTATCATGTATGTGCATTCTAAATGGCAATGTGTCTTTCTATGTAACAAATTGTATATGAACATGTTACGAACAAAATATCTATTTTGTTACACGAGTAATGATTTTGAACACACTCTTCATGCCTCATAACTGGAACAACAAGTACAAATATAGTCCACGTATCGGTGTTTCAAAGATATACATGTAATACTGACAACCAATTTCAAAATTTAACATGATCAGGTTACCAAGATGAAAAATGTCGGCTACATGGGTAATTAGTGGGAAAAAGTGTTAAATTTGGTGGAAAAGGCACCTGTTGGAAGCTTTTGAAAGTTTTACAACGTAGCAACACCACCAATAACAACAAGTTCAGCACAACAAATATGGCTTTTAAAGGTGGGTCGTGCGAATAATCCGACAAAATAAACTAGATATGAAGTTCTTAAGGAAGAATTGCCCAAAGTTTAGGAACTTGTGTATACACATTGCTCAATTTCATTATATTGAAATCATCCGCTTTGACATGTGCTATTAATTTTAGGTAGTCAATTATTGTGAAGTCCATCATATCTAAATTTTGTGCATCGGACCCATTATGCAGCTACATATGATAACTTGCTTGAGTTCACATGTTTTTGAATGTCTAAGATTGTCTGCTCATGAATACTAGATAGATATAGCTGCGTGAGTTTCATAATATAAGACTATCAACTATTAGTGATTTGTTTCATTGTTTTCAAGTATGGTGTTTAGGTGTATGTTGACAAATGGTGACAAATAGCGCAAAATAGTGTCAAGTATATACATAGAAGTATGTACAAATAACATTTCTCCATTGACGGGTTTTCGTTACAAGCATCGCTTAAAGTCATGACGCATAAAAAATAACTGCTAAATTTAATGAGAAGTTCATACACAAAGATTTGTGCCTAATTAAGTTCATGCCAATTCTTTCGTAATTTGATTATTGTTTCATGGCAACGCGATGCTTGTAAATCGATTGTGACTCACACATATTTTAAATTTAACACATTTACGTTATTACTTTTATTATCATCTCATTTATCTATTTTTTTAAAAAATAACCCGGTGTCAACGGGTCTCTAAGCTAGTATGATATATTTTATTAGTCGGGAACAATTAAATTTAAGAGTAACTAGTTATTATGAGGCTGATGCTAATAGGAGGGGTTACATCTCAACCAATCGAGTCTCCCGCCAATGCTAATTGAAGGTTGGTTGCTTGGTTGGTCGCCTCCAAACCGAGTCTCTCCCGTTAGCTCAATCAGATGCAACCAAGTTTCACCTTAACTTTTTTAATCTTTCGGTTGGCTACCCAACCATAACTTTCATTTTGTTTGTGCGTGTTGTTTTTTATTTAATTTGTTTTTGTGGGGTATGTTTTTGTTGTGGTTGCGGTCGTCTTACTATTTGTTTGTGGTTAAAGTGTAGTCTTAGAGAGATAAAGTTGATGTAGCGCGAACATGATAAGAGGCGATCACAATATTTATGGCTCCCATTAAGCTGGGCGGCAAGGGAGCTTACCCAAATTAGGTGACCAGCCATTATCACCTTTTTTACCATGTCTATCTAAAAAGTCACGCGTGAGTTGATGATTTCGATGCCAATTCGATGACCAAGTCACCTTAAGTTACATGATGTGAAGTGGGTTCCCTTTTTATGTTTTATAGTGTTTTATTTGGTTATGTATACATGGGTTATTTAGTAGGGTATATTTTTATAAAGTGAGTATTTTAATGAAATGTGAGGTTAAGGTGACTATGTAAAAAAAAAAGATAAAAAGTTACGGGAAGTGAAAAAAGAGAGAAAATTGAGATGACAATGAGGTGTAAGATGAGAATGGGTATTCCTTGCCTTTTTAGCTTTTGCATTGGCATGAAGGTAGAAACAATTTATGTCATAACTAGAAGGGTACCCGCTCAATGCGGCGGCGGGTACCCTGATTCCTCCCGAACTACCTTCTTTTATTTCTCCGTCACACTAATCAATCGCTTGCGAACGGTCAACCGTAACAGATGATAAAAGGGCGACAGCCCGGGAGAGAATGCAAGTTTACCAAGGATTAAAAATTTCCTTGGATCGTTTATGTCCCGTGAGGCGATGTTCGGTAAAATGACTTGTGAATTGTTGAAAATAATATTAGTATAGGAAAACGGAATCATTGACTAACACTAATGAATAGTAATAGCTCGCTGCCAAATACGTCAATAAAACGCATAAATCGAAACCTAAAAACGTGAAGATATACAAACGTACGCTTAACTAAAACGTAAACGTAACGAATAAAACAAAACTATTATAACTATAGTAGGGATTTGCATGTCTAAGCGACTTAAATGCAAATTAAAGAAAATAAAAGATAAAAACTATTAAATAAACGCTATCACTATTTTTACAGATCGATGAACGTTTATTTGATTTTATAAAACAAAATGACTTAAATAAACTATCTTAACTAAAACGTAAACTCAAATTATCTAAAAACGTTATTTAAAACGGAAACGAAGCGTTATTTATAAAATTGCTGGGAGCAATATAAAACGTAAAATTATTGAAATAAAAGGCCTACGAGTCTAAAACTAATTTTATTACATACTATTTTATAAAAGAAAATTTTACAAAAAAGAATTATATTTTTTAGATAATTATTTTATTTATTATGAATTAAATACTATAAAACACTAATTAAATGTTTAAAAATAGTAAAACTAATTAGAAAAATCTCAACTTTTTACAGAAAATACTAAAATCTAATCTTAATCTAAGAAAAATAAGAAAGTCGTGGGTTACTGTGGAAAATAAGCTGGAAATAAGCTCAAAAGAGCTTATAACAATAACTGCCAAACACCCTTATATATTTGATTTTGCATTCCATAACAAGAAAGACCCAAGGGCTTATGGTTACGTACCCCACAATCACTCTTAAAGGGTGGAGGTCTCGTTCAGTCAGCTTCCACCCTTTTGTGAAAACATTTTATTTTTTTTTATTTTCTTTTTGCAAAACTAATAATAAGCTAAATATAAGAAACTTTAATAAAGACAACTTTTTAAACTTGGAAATAAGCTGTGGGAGCTTATTTCCATGACAATACAAATAAGCCAAAAGCTTCCATATAGAAGCTAGGACTTGTAGCAAAAGCTTGTTTTTGGGCTTTTCTGTTTTTAGAACATAAATATATACAGATATTAAGTACATGTAATGAATTAAAAGCTTTACAAACAAAGAAATAAGCAATTCTTGGCTTATAAGCTTATGCAAAGGAGCTTTAACTCACTGCTTGGCTTATAAGCTTTGAATAAGCTTAACAAAGGAAACAAAAGGAAAAAGGTATGCATGTACATGTAATATGAACAAGTTTAAAGAAAATGGAAAGCTACAAACCTAGAAATAAGCATATTATGAGCTTATTAGTCATTCAGTTGAGCTTATGGGCTCAAAGAGACTCCTAGGCTCACAATAAGCTTGAAAAGCTATAAAGGTTGAAACAAAAGTATGTGTATATGTAAGTGTATGATTATCATATTTATACAAGATAGTGTACTGGAATAAGCAAATAAGCTTGCAATAAGCTAATAAGCAAATCCAATAAACCTCCGGCCCAAACAAGTCTCAGAAGCATAAGATGGACAATTTAAGCTCATTAAATAAGCTCAAAAATCCAAAGTGAGCATTGCAATAGCAAGACATGCCGGTTGGCTTTCCAAAGCTCAAGCTCACTCCAGGGTCCACTATGAGCTTGTAGGAAGCTTAGAAAAGTCTCCCATTTCATTGTTTGACTCGTTGAATGCCGAAAAATGGGACACACAAAGTCTGTATGCCCCTAGTAAATGAGCTACAAGGAAAAATTAAGCATGATCCAAAGTCGGGTAGCTAGGCTTCCTAAAAAGCCAAGCCACAAAGACTAGTGATCACTAAGGAGCTTGGTGTGAGCTTGTGGAAATGGTGCAAGTTCATGGTTTGAACTGTTAGGAATGGGCAAACACAAGCTCACAAGATTTATCAAATAAGCTCATGAGAGCTCAACCAACACTGAGACATTGAGTATGAATGGATAGCTTAACAAGAAGCCAAAATTCACAAGCTCAAGCTTGGGTGGGAACTTTTCATGAGCTATGGGAACCAACTCCACTTCCACTGTCTTCAGGGAAGGAGTAAATGGGACAACATAAGGGGTCAAATTAAGCTATCTAAATAAGTGAAAATGTAAAATAAGCATACAAGTAACAAAAAGACCACAAGGGCTACACAAAACAGTAAAGTGCATAAGCTAGGGTCAATTAATGAAGCTTATGCAAGCTCATTAACTTGACACCATAACCGTGGTGCGGCATGTTAACGAAAAGGACATAAAGTAAGCTAATGAATAAGCACTAAATAAGCTAAGTATATGTAAACTAATATTTTTGTAATTAAATTAAGCATCTATATTTAACTATCCCAAAATATGAAAAGCTAAGTCTTAGTAAATAACACACACTAAAATTATACATTTAATTCAAAAACGACTATTTGAGAAATTTGACTTTTAACAAGAACTCTAAAGTTTGACTTAAATGAATTTAAAACTTAATTTATGGATTATATATGTTATATTATGACACAAGAACATGAAATTATGAAAGATTAACAACTTTTAAACACATATACATGATTTTAAATTCTATCAACCTCTAAGTTCTCATAATGAGACTGTCAAGAGTTAATTGACATTCTACCATGCTAAACTCATTGGTTAAGGTTTTACTGAGTATAATAGGACATATAGATAGTAACTTACAAGAGCAACCACAAATACATTCATACACACAGTCTAACCCATAGAACCAAACAACTCTTAATATGGACTGATTTGAAGTTTTCAAAACACAAGACTGCCTAACCCAATTCCATCAAATCCAGAGGTACCAAGGTGTCAGAGTGGACCTTTTTCACCTAAACCGATGTCAAACAAGTTTAGGTCTAGGATTTTCAAAATTGACATATTAACAAGAAATGCCATATCAAACCATGATCAAATCCAAAACATAAATACCTAAGATAAAGCTCTAATATCACTTAATAACAACAAATAAACATAAAAACATGAAATTAAAAGCACATAAAACATTAAAACAAGAATTGCAAAAATTAGAAAAATGCTTACAAGTGAGAAAGTGGACTGAGACATAGATACCAAGGACAAGGTTACACCTAATAGCTTCCCATTAAGCTCCTAATACCCCATAGCATTCCAAATCCACCCAAACTTCATCACCTTCTTCATAAATCTGATTTTTGATTATTTTCCTATTTTATCTATTTTTTATAGTGATTTTCTATTTTAAAGATCATTGCAGAATTATTGTATCTAAAAGCTATTTAAGCTTTGTCAGGAGCCTAAATTATCTAGTAGAGTCCATTAATCTACTATGATCCAACAAGTAATTTAAAGATAAGAAATTTAGATGAATTTTAAGCAAAACATGAAACCAAATTTAAATGAAATTTAAAGGTTCAAGACACTAATTTAAGATAAAATACAACATTTGAAAGAATAAAAGACATTTTAACTAAGAAAAACAAGAAAAGCTACAACTATGTGACAATGGCCTAATGCCAAGGTGCTTCATCTCTTCTCTCCTCCTTTTTATAATCATGTCAATTCCTTGTCGACATCTGATCAAATCCCACTTGACTTCTTCTCTTGAATTCATCCAAATGGTACACTTGGCATTTTGGCGCCAAAAGTCTTGGAAGCAGGTTATTTGCATTAAATGGGTTTGGACGGTAGAGTGGAGTGGTGTAATCAAGTGGGAAAATGAGGTGGAAATGGTGAGGTGGAGTGAGAAACCACCACCGGTTTTGGCTAAACCAGGTGGGGAGAGACAATGAACAAGAGACGCCGGGTTTTATTCGGATTTAAATTTTGGACCGGTCAAAGTATTTGGGCTGGATTGGGCTTAGTATTAATAAAGGATCCATTGGTTTTATTTAACAACAAGGACCATTTTTGCAATTTAGCCAAAGTTGAAGGTTTGATCTTGAACATTTTCCAAAGTTCTCATAAGGACTAAAACTGCCAAGTAAGATTAGTACAAGGACCTATATTGGTAATTTCTATTTTTGTAGATCCAGTGGACTAAACTGCCAATTTAGAAACTTGAGGGACCAATATTGTAATTTTCTCCAAACTTCCTTTGAAGGACCAAACCTGCCATTTATATAAACACAAGGACCAATATTGTTAATTAAAACATTTTAATACTTAAAAGGACCATTTGTGTAAATTTTGGATTCTTGGGGGACTAAAGTGTAAATTCCCAAAAGTTATCAAAAGTGTTCCAATTTGTAAGTTCATGAATAGTACAAGGGTATATTTTGTAAAATTTCCATTTTTGAATACCCAGGGACCATTTTTGCCAATTTTGTAACTTGAGGGGTAAAAATTGCCATTTTGTGTAAACTTTCATCCAGGGATCATTTGTGAATATTTTTGGTTTCTCAAGGACTTAAGTTGACTTTTCATTCATTTAAAACATTTAGGGAATAGTTTTGACAATTTGAGTAACTTCAGGGACCTAAAATGACAATTGTTGTGAAATTGATCATTTTTCACTTGTTTTTCAATCTTTTGTACTTGAATCACATAAAAACACATTTTTATGAATTTGTATCATTTTGAGAGTCATTTGTGTGTTTTTGGTTGTTTTTGTAGGTTTATACAATACAAATATATGTGTATTTAGACACATATCAAATCCCCACACTAAACTATTGCTAGTCCCTAGCAATCTTTTATTTAAAAGTTAATGGATTTTAAAACTCTTACCAAAAGCCATCACTCGAGTAGCCAATTGTTTTTAGTTCAAGTAAGAACCTTGGTACAATGATAACCAAATGATTTTGAGCAAATCATAAGTCAGAACGATTTGATTTGTCCTACCGTAGTAAGCCTTTGCTCGACTAGCTAACTCTTAGATAAATTATAAATATTATCTTTGGTGAGTTAATTACCAATTATGGTTTTTCCACTGCCTTTACCACAAGCCATAAACTTGCGGGCTAGCCAACTCTTCACTTTTAAAGATATGGTGAGTTGAATACCATACAATTTTGGGCAAATTGCAAGCCATAAAAACGGATTTGAGATATCTTTACCAAAAGCCGTTTGCTCCTGGATTAGCCAATCCTTATGTGGGTTAGACATGGTGGACTGATTACCATTTGTTGTGTTTAGTACATAGTACTAAAAAAAAAAATTTTAAATTTGGCCATTTTGGGGGGGACTAAAAGGTACATTTATGATCAAATTCGCCATTTCCCCCACACTTAAATGAATATTGTCCTCAATATTCAAAACTAAATGGGGTAACACAACAATTATTTTATTTTTTCAGATTTACAATTTTCAAAGTTTTTATATATATGTACAACAGGGGTATTACCCCACACTTAGGTGGTAGAAATGGGTAAGAAAAGTAAAATGATTTGACGAGAAATTGGATGGGTTTACTCACGAATTATGAAGATAAAGGTAGGGAGAATCTGGTTTTTGATATAATATAAACAGAAACGAAAAATGTTTTTGTAATTTTATAACTTTTATATATATATACAAAGAAATGGCTAAAAAGGAAACCTAAATGAGATTTTTAATACATGATATCGATTTAAACCTAATCTATCACATTCCAGAATTATACTAAGCTAAGAAATCCTTTTTAGTGTAAACATGGTGTTTAGCCAAAATTTAGACCTAGGAATATCAAGATTAGGAAAATTGACAAATCAAATGCAAATCAAAGCACAGATAGATTTCAACCATAAAAATCTTTTTGTATTTAATATTGTTTATATGAAATGAAGTATATGTAATTTACATATAAGGATAGGTATTTCAACAAAGCACAAAATACAAGTCATAATACGCAGCTAGCCTCTCCCCCGCAATGCCAAATTTGATTCCTCCCGAACTACCTTCTTTATTTCTCCGTCACACTAATCAATCGCTGCGAACGGTCAACCGTAATAGATGATAAAAGTGACTGGGGAGAATGCAAGTTTACCAAGGATTAAAAATTTCCTTGGATCGTTTATGTCCTGTGGTGGCGTGATGTTCCAGTAAAATGACTTGTGAATTGTTGAAAATAATATTAGTATAGGAAAACAGAATCGATTGACTAACAATAATGAATAGTAATAGCTGCAATAGTATTTCGTCAATAAAAGCGTCAATCGAAACCTAAAAACGTGAAAGATATACAACGTCGTTTAACTAAAACGTAAACGCCGAATAAAAACAAATATTATAACTATAGTAGGGATTTGCATGTCTAAGCGACTTAAATGCAAATTAAAGAAAATAAAAGATAAAATCTATTAAATAAACGCTATCACTATTTTTACAGATCGATGAACGTTTATTATGATTTTATAAAACAAAATGACTTAAATAAACTATCTTAACTAAAACGTAAACTCAAATTATCTAAAAAGCGTTATTTAAACGGAAAGCGGCGTTATTTACAAAAATTGCATTTGGAGCCAATAAAGCGTAAATTATTGAAATAAAAGGCCTAAGAGTCTAAAACTAATTTTATTACATACTATTTTATAAAAGAAAATTTTACAAAAAAGAATTATATTTTTTAGATAATTATTTTATTTATTATGAATTAAATACTATAAAACACTAATTAAATGTTTAAAAATAGTAAAACTAATTAGAAAAATCTCAACTTTTTACAGAAAATACTAAAATCTAATCTTAATCTAAGAAAAATAAGAAAGCTGTGAGTTCTTTATGGAAAATAAAGGCTGGAAATAAGCTCAAAAGAGCTTATAACAATAACTGCCAAACACCCTTATATATTTGATTTTGCATTCCATAACAAAGAAGACCCAAGAGCTTATGGTTCTGTTACCCCACAATCACTCTTAAAGGGGTGGAGGTCTCGGGTTCGACACCTCCACCCTTTTTGTGAAACATTTTATTTTTTAATTTTCTTTTTGCAAAACTAATAATAAGCTAAATATAAGAAACTTTAATAAAGACAACTTTTGTAAAACTTGGAAATAAGCTCAGTGGAGCTTATTTATAATGATATTAATAAAGCCAAAAGCTTCCACATAGAAGCTAGCACTTGTTGCAAAAAGCTTGTTTTGGGCTTTTCTACGTTTTAGAACATAAATATATACAGATATTAAGTACATGTAATAATTAAAAAGCTTTACAAACAAAGAAATAAGCAATTCTTGGCATAAGCTTATGCATGAGCTTTTAACTCACTGTTTGGCTTATAAGCTTTGAATAAGCTTAACAAAGGAAACAAAAGGAAAAAGGTATGCATGTACATGTAATATGAACAAGTTTAAGGAAAATGGAAAGCTACAAACCTAGAAATAAGCATATTATGAGCTTATAGTCATTAGTTGAGCTTATGGGCTCCTGATGAACTCTAGGCTCACAATAAGCTTGAAAAAATATAAGGTTGAAAACAAAAGTATGTGTATATGTACTGGTATGATTATCATATTTATACAAGATGGTGTCTTCGGAATAGCAAATAAGCTCAATAAGCTAATAAGCAAATCCAATAAACCTCAGTTCCAAACAGTCTTGATTAATAAGATGGACAATTTAAGCTCATTAAATAAGCTCAAAAATCCAAAGTGAGCATTGCAATAGCAGAACATGCGGTTGGCTTTCAAAAAGCTCCTCACCAGTGGGGTCACTAGTGAGCTGTGGAAGCTTATGAAAAGTCTCCATTCAGCACATTTTGACTCAGTGAATCTTTGAGTAAAATGGGACACACAAAAAGCTGTATGCAGCCCTAGTAAATGAGCTACAAGGGAAAAATTAAGTGCATGATCCAAAAGCTGGGTAGCTAGGCTTCCTAAAAAGCCAAGCCACAAAGACTAGTGATCACTAAGGAGCTTGGTGTGAGCTTGTGGAAATGGTGCAAGTTCATGGTTTGAACTGTTAGGAATGGGCAAACACAAGCTCACAAGATTTATCAAATAAGCTCATGAGAGCTCAACCAACAAGAACATTGAGTATGAATGGATAGCTTAACAAGAAGCCAAAATTTCACAAGCTCAAGCTTGGGTGGGAACTTTTCATGAGCTATGGGAACCAACTCCACTTCCACTGTTTGCTTCAGTGGAAGGAGTAAATGGGACAACATAAGGGGTCAAATTAAGCTATCTAAATAGTGAAAATGTAAAAATAAGCATACAAGTAACAAAAAGACCACAAGGGCTACACAAAACAGTAAAGTGCATAAGCTAGGGTCAATGTGAAGCTTATGCAAGCTCATTAACTTGACACCATAACTGTGGTGCAGGGCATGTTAACAGAAAAGGACATAAAGTAAGCTAATGAATAAGCACTAAATAAGCTAAGTATATGTAAACTAATATTTTTGTAATTAAATTAAGCATCTATATTTAACTATCCCAAAATATGAAAAGCTAAGTCTTAGTAAATAACACACACTAAAATTATACATTTAATTCAAAAACGATTATTTGAGAAATTTGACTTTTAACAAGAACTCTAAAGTTTGACTTAAATGAATTTAAAACTTAATTTATGGATTATATATGTTATATTATGACACAAGAACATGAAATTATGAAAGATTAACAACTTTTAAACACATATACATGATTTTAAATTCTATCAACCTCTAAGTTCTCATAATGAGACTGTCAAGAGTTAATTGACATTCTACCATGCTAAACTCATTGGTTAAGGTTTTACTGAGTATAATAGGACATATAGATAGTAACTCAGACAAGAGCAACCACAAATACATTCATACACACAGTCTAACCCATAGAACCAAACAACTCTTAATATGGACTGATTTGAAGTTTTCAAAACACAAGACTGCCTAACCCAATTCCATCAAATCCAGAGGTACCAAGGTGTCAGAGTGGACCTTTTTCAGCCTAAACCAGATGTCAAACAAGTTTAGGTCTAGGATTTTCAAAAATTGACATATTAACAGTAAAAATGCCATATCAAACCATGATCAAATCCAAAACATAAATACCTAAGATAAAGCTCTAATATCACTTAATAACAACAAATAAACATAAAAACATGAAATTAAAAGCACATAAAACATTAAAACAGTAAATTGCAAAATTAGAAAAATGCTTACAAGTGAGAAAGTGGTGAGAGACATAGATACCAAGGACAAGGTTACACCTAATAGCTTCCCATTAAGCTCCTAATACCCCATAGCATTCCAAATCCACCCAGCTTCATCACCTTCTTCATAAATCTGATTTTTGATTATTTTCCTATTTTATCTATTTTTTATAGTGATTTTCTATTTAAAAGATCATTCAGAATTATTGTATCTAAAAGCTATTTAAGCTTTGTCAGGAGCCTAAATTATCTAGTAGAGTCCATTAATCTACTATGATCCAACAAGTAATTTAAAGATAAGAAATTTAGATGAATTTTAAGCAAAACATGAAACTGAAATTTAAACTGAAATTTAAAGGTTCAGTACACTAATTTAAGATAAAATACAACATTTGAAAGAATAAAAGACATTTTAACTAAGAAAAAGCAGTAAAAAGCTACAACTATGTGACAATGGCCTAACGCCAAGGTGCTTCATCTCTTGCCTCTCCTCTGCTTTTTATAATCATATCAATTCCTTGTCGACATCTGATCAAATCCCACTTGACTTCTTCTCTTGAATTCATCCAAATGGTACACTTGGCATTTTGGCGCAAAAGTCTTAGG
Source organism: Chrysanthemum makinoi (assembly GCA_910596185.1). Lineage (NCBI taxonomy): Eukaryota > Viridiplantae > Streptophyta > Magnoliopsida > Asterales > Asteraceae > Chrysanthemum > Chrysanthemum makinoi. Next base: position 200,675,343 of record OU343225.1, on the reverse strand, counting down.
CGAGGTTATTTGCATTAAATGGGTTTGGATTGGTGTAGAGGTGGAGGGAAAGTGTAATCAAGTGGGAAAATGAGGTGGAAATGGTGAGGTGGAGGTGAAACCACCACTGGTTTTGGCTAAACGGTGTGGGAGAGACAATGAACAGGAGCGGTTTTATTCGGATTTAAATTTTGGGCCGGGTCAAAGTATTTGGGCTTGGATTGGGCTTATTAATAAAAGGATCCGTTTGGTTTAATTTAACAACAAGGACCATTTATGCAATTTAGCCAAAGTTGAAGGTTTGATCTTGAACATTTTCCAAAGCTCTCATAAGGACTAAAACTGCCAAGTAAGATTAGTACAAGGACCTATATTGGTAATTTCTATTTTTTGTAGATCCAGGACTAAAACGCCAATTTAGAAACTTGAGGGACCAATATTGTAATTTTCTCCAAACTTCCTTTGAAGGACCAAACCTGCCATTTATATAAACACAAGGACCAATATTGTTAATTAAAACATTTTAATACTTAAAAGGACCATTTGTGTAAATTTTGGATTCTTGGGGGACTAAAGTGTAAATTCCCAAAAGTTATCAAAAGTGTTCCAATTTGTAAGTTCATGAATAGTACAAGGGTATATTTTGTAAAATTTCCATTTTTGAATACCCAGGGACCATTTTTGCCAATTTTGTAACTTGAGGGGTAAAAATTGCCATTTTGTGTAAACTTTCATCCAGGGATCATTTGTGAATATTTTTGGTTTCCCAAGGACTTAAGTTGACTTTTCATTCATTTAAAACATTTAGGGAATAGTTTTGACAATTTGAGTAACTTCAGGGACTGAAAATGACAATTGTTGTGAAATTGATCATTTTTCACTTGTTTTTCAATCTTTTGTACCTGAATCACATAAAAACACATTTTTATGAATTTGTATCATTTTGAGAGTCATTTGTGTGTTTTTGGTTGTTTTTGTAGGTTTATACAATACAAATATATGTGTATTTAGACACATATCAAATCCCCCACACTAAACTATTGCTAGTCCCTAGCAATCTTTTATTTAAAAGTTAATGGATTTTAAAAACTCTTTACCAAAAGCCATCACTTCTGGAGTAGCCAATTGTTTTAGTTCAAGTAAGAACCTTGGTACAATGATAACCAAATGATTTTGAGCAAATCATAAGCTATGAACGGGTTTGATTTGTCTTTACCAGAAGCCGTTTGCTCTGGACTAGCTAACTCTTAGATAAATTATAAATATTATCTTTGGTGAGTTAATTACCAATTATGGTTTTTCCACTGCCTTTACCACAAGCCATAAACTTGCGGGCTAGCCAACTCTTCACTTTTAAGGATATGGTGAGTTGAATACCATACAATTTTGGGCAAATTGCAAGCCATAAAAACGGATTTGAGATATCTTTACCAAAAGCCGTTTGCTCCTGGATTAGCCAATCCTTATGTGGGTTAGACATGGTGGACTGATTACCATTTGTTGTGTTTAGTACATAGTACTTCCACTAAAAAAAAATTTTTAAATTTGGCCATTTTGGGGGAAAAAGGGACTAAAAGGGTACATTTATGATCAAAATTCGCCAATTTCCCCACACTTAGAAATGAATATTGTCCTCAATATTCAAAACTAAATGGGGTAACACAACAATTATTTTATTTTTTCTATTTACAATTTTCAAAGTTTTTATATATATACAACAGGTGGGGTATTACCCCCACACTTAGGTGGTAGAAATGGGTAAGAAAAGTGAAAATGATTTGACGAGAAATTGGAGTGGGGTTCACTCACAGAATTATGAAGATAAAGGTAGGGAGAATCTTTTTTTGGGTTTTTATATAATATAAACAGAAACGAAAAATGTTTTTGTATTTTTTTAACTTTTATATATATATACAAAGAAATGGCTAAAAAGGAAACCTAAATGAGATTTTTAATACATGATCTTGATTTAAACCTAATCTATCACATTCCAGGAATTATACTAAGCACGATAAATCCTTTTTAGTGTAAACATGGTGTTTAGCCAAAATTTAGACCTAGGAATATCAAGATTAGGAAAATTTGACAGTCAAATGCAAATCAAAGCAGGATAGATTTCAACCATAAAAATCTTTTTGTATTTAATATTGTTTATATGAAATGAAGTATATGTAATTTACATATAAGGATAGGTATTTCAACAAAGCACAAAATACAAGTCATAATACGGCTAGCCCCCCACTTGGCGTAAATTTGATTCCTCCCGAACTACCTTCTTTTATTTCTCCGTCACACTAATCAATCAACTGCGAACGGTCAACCGTAACAGATGATAAAAGGCGGCACCGGGAGAGAATGCAAGTTTACCAAGGATTAAAATTTCCTTGGATCGTTTATGTCCGGTGGGCGTGATGTTCGGTAAAATGACTTGTGAATTGTTGAAAATAATATTAGTATAGGAAAATAGAATCGATTGACTAACAAATGTGAATAGTAAGCTCAATCGCAGCTCGTCAATAAGCGACAATCGAAACCTAAAAACGTGAAAGATATACACAACGTCGTTTAACTAAAACGTAAACGTAACGAATAAAACAAAACTATTATAACTATAGTAGGGATTTGCATGTCTTAGCGACTTAAATGCAAATTAAAGAAAATAAAAGATAAAAACTATTAAATAAACGCTATCACTATTTTTACAGATCGATGAACGTTTATTATGATTTTATAAAACAAAATGACTTAAATAAACTATCTTAACTAAAACGTAAACTCAAATTATCTAAAAACGTTATTTAAAAGAAAACGAGGCGTTATTTACAAAAATTGCTTATTTGCAATAATATAACGTAAAATTATTGAAACAAAAGGCCTACGAGTCTAAAACTAATTTTATTACATACTATTTTATAAAAGAAAATTTTACAAAAAAGATTTATATTTTTTAGATAATTATTTTATTTATTATGAATTAAATACTATAAAACACTAATTAAATGTTTAAAAATACTAAAACTAATTGGAAAAATCTCAACTTTTTACAGAAAATACTAAAATCTAATCTTAATCTAAGAAAAATAAGAAAGCTTGGTTCTTGTGGAAAATAAGTGGAAATAAGCTCAAAAGAGCTTATAACAATAACGCCAACACCCTATATATTTGATTTTGCATTCCATAACAAAAAGACCCAAGGGCTTATGGTTCACAGTACCCCACAATCCTCTTAAAGGGGTGGAGGTCTCCGAGGTTAGCTTCACCTTTGTGAAACATTTTTTTTTTTAATTTTCTTTTTGCAAAACTAATAATAAGCTAAATATAAGAAACTTTAATAAAGACAACTTTTGTAAAACTTGGAAATAAGCTCTGTGGGAGCTTATTTCCATGACAGATTGAAATAAGCCAAAAGCTTCCACATAGAAGCTAGGACTTGTAGCAAAAGCTTGTTTTTGGCTTTTCGTTTTTAGAACATAAATATATCGAGATATTAAGTACATGTAATGAATTAAAAGCTTTACAAACAAAGAAATAAGCAATTCTTGGCTTATAAGCTTATGCTTGAGCTTTTAACTCACTGTTTGGCTTATAAGCTTTGAATAAGCTTAACAAAGGAAACAAAAGGAAAAAGGTATGCATGTACATGTAATATGAACAAGTTTAAGGAAAATGGAAAGCTACAAACCTAGAAATAAGCATATTATGAGCTTATTAGTCATTCAGTTGAGCTTATGGGCTCACAGAGACTCATAGGCTCATAATAAGCTTGAAAAAGCTATAAAGGTTGAAAACAAAAGTATGTGTATATGTACAGGTATGATTATCATATTTATACAAGATAGTGTACTGGAATAAGCAAATAAGCTTGCAATAAGCTAATAAGCAAATCCCAATAAACCTCAGTTCCAAACAGTCCTGCAGTTAATAAGATGGACAATTTAAGCTCATTAAATAAGCTCAAAAATCCAAAGTGAGCATTGCAATAGCAAGACATACTGGTTGGCTTTCCAAAAGCCCTCACCTAGTGGGGTCCACTAGTGTGAGCTTGTAGGAGATGAAAAGTCTCCCATTTCACTGTTTTGACTCAGTGAATGCTGAGTAAAATGGGACACACAAAAAGCTGTATGCAGCCCTAGTAAATGAGCTACAAGGGAAAAATTAAGTGCATGATCCAAAAGCTGGGTAGCTAGGCTTCCTAAAAAGCCAAGCCACAAAGACTAGTGATCACTAAGGAGCTTGGTGTGAGCTTGTGGAAATGGTGCAAGTTCATGGTTTGAACTGTTAGGAATGGGCAAACACAAGCTCACAAGATTTATCAAATAAGCTCATGAGAGCTCAACCAACACTGAGACATTGAGTATGAATGGATAGCAACAAGAAGCCAAATTCACAAGCTCAAGCTTGGGTGGGAACTTTTCATGAGCTATGGGAACCAACTCCACTTCCACTGTTTGCTTCAGTGGAAGGAGTAAATGGGACAACATAAGGGGTCAAATTAAGCTATCTAAATAAGTTGAAAATGTAAAAATAAGCATACAAGTAACAAAAAGACCACAAGGGCTACACAAACATAAAGAAGTGCATAAGCTAGGGTCAATTAATGAAGCTTATGCAAGCTCATTAACTTGACACCATAACGTGGTGCAGGGGCATGTTAACAGAAAAGGACATAAAGTAAGCTAATGAATAAGCACTAAATAAGCTAAGTATATGTAAACTAATATTTTTGTAATTAAATTAAGCATCTATATTTAACTATCCCAAAATATGAAAAGCTAAGTCTTAGTAAATAACACACACTAAAATTATACATTTAATTCAAAAACGATTATTTGAGAAATTTGACTTTTAACAAGAACTCTAAAGTTTGACTTAAATGAATTTAAAACTTAATTTATGGATTATATATGTTATATTATGACACAAGAACATGAAATTATGAAAGATTAACAACTTTTAAACACATATACATGATTTTAAATTCTATCAACCTCTAAGTTCTCATAATGAGACTGTCAAGAGTTAATTGACATTCTACCATGCTAAACTCATTGGTTAAGGTTTTACTGAGTATAATAGGACATATAGATAGTAACTCAGACAAGAGCAACCACAAATACATTCATACACAGTCTAACCATAGAACAAACAACTCTTAATATGGATGATTTGAAGTTTTCAAAACACAAGACTGCCTAACCCAATTCCATCAAATCCAGAGGTACCAAGGTGTCAAAGTGGACCTTTTTCAGCCTAAACCAGATGTCAAACAAGTTTAGGTCTAGGATTTTCAAAATTGACATATTAACATAAAATGCCATATCAAACCATGATCAAATCCAAAACATAAATACCTAAGATAAAGCTCTAATATCACTTAATAACAACAAATAAACATAAAAACATGAAATTAAAAGCACATAAAACATTAAAACAGTAAATTGCAAAAATTAGAAAAATGCTTACAAGTGAGAAAGTGGACTGAGACATAGATACCAAGGACAAGGTTACACCTAATAGCTTCCCATTAAGCTCCTAATACCCCATAGCATTCCAAATCCACCCAGCTTCATCACCTTCTTCATAAATCTGATTTTTGATTATTTTCCTATTTTATCTATTTTTTATAGTGATTTTCTATTTTAAAGATCATTGCAGAATTATTGTATCTAAAAGCTATTTAAGCTTTGTCAGGAGCCTAAATTATCTAGTAGAGTCCATTAATCTACTATGATCCAACAAGTAATTTAAAGATAAGAAATTTAGATGAATTTTAAGCAAAACATGAAACTGAAATTTAAACTGAAATTTAAAGGTTCAATTACACTAATTTAAGATAAAATACAACATTTGAAAGAATAAAAGACATTTTAACTAAGAAAAAGCAGTAAACTACAACTATGTGACCTAATGCCAAGGTGCTTTATCTCTTGCCTCTCCTCTGCTTTTTATAATCATATCAATTCCTTGTCGACATCTGATCAAATCCCACTTGACTTCTTCTCTTGAATTCATCCAAATGGTACACTTGGCATTTTGGCGCCAAAAGTCTTGGAAGCAGGTTATTTGCATTAAATGGGTTTGGATTGGTGTAGTGGAGGAAAGTGTAATCAAGTGGGAAAATGAGGTGGAAATGGTGAGGTGGAGGTGAAACCACCAGTTTTTGGCTAAACCATTAATGGGAGAGACAATGAACGAGAGCCGCGGTTTTATTCGGATTTAAATTTTGGACCGGGTCAAAGTATTTGGGCTTGGATTGGGCTTAGTATTAATAAAGGATCCGTTTGGTTTTATTTAACAACAAGGACCATTTTTGCAATTTAGCCAAAGTTGAAGGTTTGATCTTGAACATTTTCCAAAGTTCTCATAAGGACTAAAACTGCCAAGTAAGATTAGTACAAGGACCTATATTGGTAATTTCTATTTTTGTAGATCCAGGGACTAAAACTGCCAATTTAGAAACTTGAGGGACCAATATTGTAATTTTCTCCAAACTTCCTTTGAAGGACCAAACCTGCCATTTATATAAACACAAGGACCAATATTGTTAATTAAAACATTTTAATACTTAAAAGGACCATTTGTGTAAATTTTGGATTCTTGGGGGACTAAAGTGTAAATTCCCAAAAGTTATCAAAAGTGTTCCAATTTGTAAGTTCATGAATAGTACAAGGGTATATTTTGTAAAATTTCCATTTTTGAATACCCAGGGACCATTTTTGCCAATTTTGTAACTTGAGGGGTAAAAATTGCCATTTTGTGTAAACTTTCATCCAGGGATCATTTGTGAATATTTTTGGTTTCCCAACGACTTAAGTTGACTTTTCATTCATTTAAAACATTTAGGGAATAGTTTTGACAATTTGAGTAACTTCAGGGACTGAAAATGACAATTGTTGTGAAATTGATCATTTTTCACTTGTTTTTCAATCTTTTGTACCTGAATCACATAAAAACACATTTTTATGAATTTGTATCATTTTGAGAGTCATTTGTGTGTTTTTGGTTGTTTTTGTAGGTTTATACAATACAAATATATGTGTATTTAGACACATATCATACCCGGTGCATAATTTTATGGCGAGCAAATATTTTTTATTTATACGTTTTTTTCTAACAATAACTTTACGAATGAATGAAAAATTTTAATCAAAATAAGTATAATCAATAACAATGCAAACTATTTCATATCCAAATAAAAGTTGTCATTCTATTGCTATAATCGGAGAAGCAAATCTTATTTATTTCTCTTTGTAGGAAACCAAATACCAAGATGAGTAAATTTATGAATTTTGTGTGTGTCTTTCTATGGTTATTTCGGAAAAAAAAAAAAAAAGAGATAGCGTGTTTAAATTATTGGTGTTTGTGTTTTAGGTTGACTTATATCTTGAGTGAGGTTTGAGAACATTCTGAGTCGTGACTTAATGGATTGTATAAATATTTATCGTATTAATGGACTCTATAAATATTTGAAGGGATGTTACTTTTTATTTATGAAAATTGTCATGAAAGCTATATGGTGAATAACATTAACTAATAACTTATTAATTTTTTATTAAAAAAATGTTTTTGGTCTTAAAAATTTTAAGACTTCTTCAATACTGCTTTATAATGCATTTAGGCCTTCTAAAATTTGAAGGCTTAAAAATTCAGACTTTTTTACTTGCTTATTATGAAAAGAGTTTTTCTAACCAAAAATTAAGATAAGGAGCTCCAATCATGAGATGACATGTGTCACTTCTTAACAAAATCCAAGCCTAACTTCTAACAAACTCCAAACCTAACTCCTAACCACTAAAAATTAAGATAAAGAGCTCCAATTATAAAATGACACGTGTCATTTCTCAACTAAAAATTCATCTTTATTTTTAAATTAAAATATATTTTTATCTACTTATTTTTTTTATAATCTAATTTCATCATATTTTCTTAAAATTTTATGCTTTTTAATTCAACATCCATTTTGATATATTTTTATGAGTTTTTAGTTTTTATATTTTTAATGGGTTTATTTTATTTTAATTCAAATTTTACAACTTTAACCTTTATTTCATTTATTTCAATCAATATAATCTTGATTCACAGTCAAATCATATACTTTTATATTTTTTGGGGTAGTGTTTGACGCGTACGCGAGGGGTGAGATATTGTTGGGGTATTTCTATATGCGTGAATAATGATGTAGGTGAAATTTGCGGAAAGTTACGGATTAACCCAAACAAACACTTACCACTAACACATATACATTCGAAGTGTTGTGAAACGAATTCACTAAACGGGTAAGCAAACACATATAACTATACTTATCGCCGCCGCTGTGCGCGGGTACCCGACTAGTTGTTTAAAAGTCCTAAACATTTTATAAAGTAGTATAAATTTGTATTTGGGTTTTGCTAAACATTGTCCATTAGGTAATGTTTAAAGTACATTAACAATCTATTCTTTTTATATTTAAAGTAATTATGTTTTTGATGCACAATAAATGAACATAAAAATTAACTTGAATATATGTCATTTTTGATTTAATAAACTCCAAATTTATTTTTATATTCATGTTAAACATTGACCAAGGAGCATTGTTCAGCAAAAGCATTTGTATTTTTTTTTTAAGGGATAATTGTTTCTAAATGTATCGAAGTTACCACTTTTTGCTAAGTTGTGTATGCATCTATTAATCCTCCTAAAAAATGCAAACAATTTACTAATCCTACTATTATATGCATAATTTACCATTTGTTTAGAGTTATTTACATAAATCGTCCTTGTGGTTAGGATCAAATTGCAACGAAGGTCCTTACTTTCTGTTAAAATTATTTGCATGAATCGTCCTTGTGGTTAGACAGGTCAACGGGTCGGTCAACGCCACGTGTCACCACCTGAGTTTTTTCGTGCTCTTTCCAATGGTATACCCGGGGAATTTTTTCGACTTAGTTTGAACCTCGAAAAATGCGAAAATCACCATTTTTTCTTTGTTTTCGCATTTTTCGAGGTCCAAAACAAGTCGAAAAAATTCCCCGAGCATACCATTGGAAAGAGCACGAAAAAACGAGTACGATGGTATATTTATTTATTTTTTGATAGTCCATATTCCCCTTAAAATGACAGTCCAAAGTTGACATTGACCCTTTTATATGTTGACAGTCCATATACCCTTTAAATGTGGTTAAATAATGGAAAGAGCATAATACTAACGAAGGTATGCACCAGCGCAGATGGTGCATCCTTCGCTTGTGACTCAAATATCCAGGGTTCGAATCCCAGGCGAGCCAAGCAAAGAGTATTAATACTCAGTGCCACGTGTCACCACCTGAGTGGTCCACGTGGCAACCCGACCCGTTGACTCACCCGACCCGACCTGAAATTGACACGTGGCACCACTCAGGTGGTGACACGTGGCGTTGACCGACCCGTTGACCTGTCTAACCACAAGGACGATTCATGCAAATAATTTTAACTGAAAGTAAGGACCTTCGTTGCAATTTGGTCCTAACCACAAGGACGATTTATGTAAATAACTCTAAACAAATGGTAAATTATGCATATAATAGTAAGATTAGTAAATTGTTTGCATTATTTAGGAGGATTAATAGATCAGATACACAACTTAGCAAAAAATGATAACTTCGATACATTTAAAAACAATTATCCATTTTTTTTAATAAAAGAAAGAAAAAACTTCATTTATATATTGCAAGCAACTCTTCAGGACATGGACATGTAACGTCCCAACAGATCTTTACAATCAACTTGTCATTCATTCCATCCTCACACAACACAATTCACCAAAATGCCACTCGCCGGAGACCACCACAAACACCGCCGAAACCACAACCTCCGCACCACCCCACTCCTCCCCAAAACCACCACCACCACCTCACAACCCGACCAACCACATTTCTCCGGCGCATCATTCTCAGGTGCAGTCTTCAACTTATCAACCACCATAGTTGGAGCAGGTATCATGGCATTGCCAGCAACTTTGAAAGAGCTGGGAATGATACCTGGGTTGGTTGTGATTGTTTTGGTGGGTGTTTTGACTGAGTGTTCAGTTGATATTATTTTAAGGTTTAGTAAAGGTGCTAAGGTGGGTTCTTATGGTGGTCTTGTTGGTGATGCTTTTGGTAAAGGTGGGAAGATGGTTTTGCAGCTTGGGATTGTTGTTAATAATGTCGGCTTGCTTGTAGTTTACATGATTATCATTGGTATGTTTGGAATGTTGAGTTGCCTTTTTTTTTCGGCTAATTGTCTAAAAATGTATCATACTTGCCACTTTTTGTAGTTGTATGTACCGTTGTTCGAATCTGATTATTTCGTGACATCTTTTCAAATTTTGATTATTAGTGTATCTATTGACGTACTTTTGGAAATCGAATCACGTATTTTTAGGAATCGATATATATAATAATCAAAACTTGAAAATATGTCCACGAAATAATCAGATTCGAACAATGGTACACACAACTACAAATGTTGACAAGTATGATACGAGTACATTTTTAGACAATTAGTCCTCTTTTTACTGTTCTATAGCTTATTGGGTTTTTAGTGTAATAAATAGTATTAAGTGATTTTGTATAATGGGGTGTTTAAGATCCAGAGATCTGTCGAAGGGTACGCACGTTAAACTTTGAAAAAGAATTTTGCGTTTTACTTTTTACACTATGGATGGTAATATCGTCTAAACATCAAAACTGCTTATCTGCATTAAAAATAAGCTGTTTCTTATAGTCGAGCGTATTTCAGACTTGATAGTTTGTTGTGCGTTCAGAATTAAACTTTTACTCTTGTGGTGAGATAAGTTGTTTTCAGTAGATTACGAATTTCAGATTTGATTATTTTAGAGTGATTGATGGGAACTTTAGGATTGCTTATCTAAGTGTTTATCTGCTTAATATATAGTGTTTTGAGGTATATAAGCATCAAAAACTGTATATCTGCTTTTTTTAGAAAGAATAATTACTTAAAATATGCACATTTTTCCTGCTTATTTTCATTACATAATATGTCTACATGATCATCGTCAGTATTTTCAGAGGATTTCATTGCATTAGTTTTAAGCAAACTGTTGTTTGCACCTGGGTGGATTTCTTATCTACAAAGGTTTATCATATTTATCACAAAATCACATGTATCATAAAGTGAAATATGCGAATTACGAGCTTGGTAACTTTTTCTGGCCAAAAAGATAATATGCTGATAATGATGAGATCAAGAAGATCGCAATTGATGATACATGTGATTTTGTGAGATTACAAATACTATTGAAAGTTTGAAACTATTGAGAGAATGCAATGACATCATGGACAGTTGGAAAATATTGACTTTGAGTTAAATTACTAAGAATGAACAAACATAAAACTTAATTTTTACATTCAACTTGAACTTGACTTCACTTGAACATCCGCTTGGATTACGATCTTGGTACCTGATTGTTCTAACATGCCCTTGCTTTTTTTTTTTTTTTTTTATATCTGGTAATTAGTTTAGTGTTTGGATGAAGAAAAGGGTTTATGTTATATGCGTCTATTAGGGTAAAATATCTTGTTTTCAGTAAGCTTTTGCTGTTTAAAGATACAATCACGAACGTCATCTATCATATGTGCTAAGTATTATGCTCTTGTACCCTGCAACTTTTCGCAACAATGAAATTTTAAAGAGATAATAACAAAAAATAAAGAAATACTAGAATCCTAAGATTTGGATTAAGATATATTGATATTAAGGCTCGTGAGTATTGGTGACAGGTGATGTGCTATCTGGAACATGGTCAGAAGGGGAACACCATTTGGGAGTGATGCAAGAATGGTTTGGTCATCATTGGTGGACCGGGCGTTCTGTCTTGCTGCTTTTAACGACCCTCCTTGTTTTGGCTCCTCTTATATCCTTTAAACGTGTAGGTGAGTTTTCCCTACTCTGTAGTCTGACACACTTATTGCTTCTTCCCTTAATTTTATATCTTTTTTTTTGCAACAAAGGAGATCCAGTAAGTTATATTGTCTTAGATAGTGTTAAGCTCTCAACCAGTTTCTGCTGAAACTGGATGCGGTAATGTTTAACTATCTAACTAATAACACCGAATCCAGCATCATGTTCATTGCATATAGTAAAATTTTAGTTGTATCAGTATCTAAATGCATTGCCATACATTAATTGCCAATTGGTCATGTCTCGTGTCACTTGGACTTTTTTTTGGTTTTTCTAACTCTAAATTTAGATAAAACAACACATTTATAGTTATCAATAAACGCCACTTTTGCAAGTAATAAAGACTGGTTTGTGATGTTTTTGATGATAATATCAAATAAGAGAAGGGAAACGGTATCTTGTACGTCGAATTGCCTCGGATTTTGGATTTCTAGACTGTCCTACATCTTATGGAGTCATTTATGGACGGAGGACCTCCATGAGGTTACAAACGCAGTTGTTTTGTCTAGATGCTGATAGAGTTTAGACAAATAAAGGATGCCGATAATCTTTTTTGCCAATTATAAGCTAGAGAACTGTGAACTTATGTCGGCCATTTCCTCTTCATGCCCCGTGGTTAATTATGTGTTTCGTTGAGGTGAACACAAGTAGCGATCATTCTGAACCGGTCATTTTTTGGCTTATGGTTGGTGACTGATTGTAGTACAAGTATGATGACCTACAGACTGTGACACCATCGGAAGAAGCTAATAGGAGAGCCTTGAGTCGGAAACTTGTGAGCTGGCTTCATTTGCATAGAGTACGTGGTAGGGATCATCATTGAAAGCTATCTTTAAAAGGGTAATAGAATTTGTGTTGACCATCATAAGTCAAAACCATTATTCAGTAATGCCTTTTCACTTTGCTATGTATCTGCTTTTTGTTTTAGTGGTCATGTGAATATTTAAACCCAATCCTATATATTTGGAAGAGATTAAGTAAATTGCACATCCTGTAAAAATAGGATATAATAATGGTTAACATTTTTGGTTTGAGAAAGAGAAAACAAAGTTTGATGGAATTCCAGAGAGGTAAAGGGTTTGAGGGTCCCCGTTCTAGCAATTCCAGTATTTCTAGTGAGTTTTTTTTTTCAGTAGGCTTGAAAAGCCGAATCACACTATTTTTTGTCAGTCAATTTTATTTTTATTTTGGTAGCAGTGTTTGCTTTCGTCTTGGGGTAGTTGGATGCGAGATCTCATAAGTACTTCTAGGTTCACGAACAGAAATAATTAGTAATCTCGTTAGCCTTTTTCCAAAAATGAAAATAAAAAAAAAAAATTGTAATCTCGTTAACGTCATGTTGGGAACAGGGAACACTCTAATCATATGAAAGAACATGCTATTGGTTGGCGTTCCTTAGTTCCCTCTTTAAGCCATCATTTATGAAACCACTTTAATTCCTTATTAAACTAAAGTAGACACATATTGAATCTTTTTTGTGAGATGAAATCTTGTTAAAAGTTATAATTACGTTTAAGTTGGACAGGTGGTGACATAACTCAATATCATTTAAGTAGTATTACTTTCAATGGATTTCACTAAATGATAGATGACTCGTTTATTTTTACACGTTAGAATTAGTTGTAGTACTGCATGCAACTATGCTACTGTGTAATGGCGATATCTACCTGAATGACATCAATTCTAATCATTTTTTCAAATGTACTTCATCCAAAGGAAATTCACACTGTTTAGCAATACAGAAAGGTACTAAAAAGTTCTGAGTTGAAGAATAAACTTATAAATTGTATTTTACTCTTCTTAAGTAGCATTTTAACAATACTTTAGCTTGATGGGATTGGCTAAAACTAAAACCTAATGGAAATCATTTGACCAGTCCTTTAATGGTTAATATACTGTATATCAAAACCAGATTTCTGATTGTATTTCATTTGCTTACAAATGCTGCCAGATTCACTAAGATACACATCAGCCTTGTCTGTGGGATTAGCAGTTGTTTTTGTGGTGATTACAGCTGGAGTAACCATAACTAAGATAAGAAATGGAAGTATTGCAATGCCACGTTTGCAGCCTGAGCTTGTTGATCAGGCCTCATTCTGGAAGCTCTTCACAACTGTTCCCATACTAGTTACTGCCTATATCTGCCACCACAATGGTAACGGCTCACTTCCAAGTCCTTCAGATTCTTTCATTTTATCATTGTTCAGTTTAATTTATACTGTTAAAGAAACGAACTTTATTTATGATCAAGTTGGGCAACAAGGTAACGGACTTTAGTCTGACTTCTATTTTTGGAAACGCACTGTATTTGCACTCACTAATATGTTACAAACTTTGAGAAAGTTTCCATTTAGCATAATCTTGTAACTTTGTAAGTAGTTAACGACTTTTCAGATGCCATGACATAAAAAGTTAACGGTCACAGTTAATGACATATCAGCTATTCAGCTGACATCCCATCATTTTGACTGTGTAACCCGTGTTGAAAGTTTGAGCTTTTTATAGAACTGGATTAATGCTGATTACATCTTTATGCAATTTTCTCTTTATTTAACTTATTGTTCTCGTTACTTTTTTTTCACAGTTCACCCGATAGACAATGAGTTAAAAGATCCTACGCAGATGAAGTCTATAGTCCGAACATCAATCATGTTGTGTTCCTCAGTCTATTTAGCAACGAGCTTTTTCGGTTTCCTACTGTTTGGTGATCATACACAGGATGATGTACTTGCCAATTTTGATGGTGATCTTGGAATCCCGTATAGCTCACTAATTAATGATGTTGTGAGAATAAGCTATTGCCTCCATTTAATGCTTGTTTTTCCCATTGTCTTCTTCTCGCTCCGTCTCAACCTCGATGGCCTTCTTTTCCCTTATGCGATCCCTATTGCTTTTGACACTCGAAGATTCTTCATGGTTACGACTTTTTTAATGAGCTTTATTTTTCTTGGAGCAAATTTTGTGCCTAGCATCTGGGATGCTTTCCAGTTTACGGGTGCCACAGCTACTGTCTCTGTTGGTTTCATTTTTCCAGCTGCAGTTGCTCTGAGGTGAGTCTAACTATTGCTGTCTCAACTAATTCCAACAATTTCGGTTTTAAAAAGCCCCCCAAAGGTGCATTATATCCGTTATTGCTTAGTTTACTAATTTAATATGTTCCCTGTTCACAAATAAATGAGGATAGTTTTGATATACACCAGTCCTCAAATACTAGAAAGGTGGAGAAAAAGGGCCGGCGGTTGGTTTGTCAATGGATCAAATGAGTTTGGGTTAAAACGGATAAGTTTTTGTACCTGTCAGCAGGTTGGGTCTTTACAATTCATATCCAGATATCAAGGTGATATCATTCCAAAAATAATCTAATTTTCTTGATAAAATGATTTAGGAGGTTTTATCCGGTAAATTTGCACTTTGGAAGACTTTTTATCCATTTACTTGTGACCTAAAACTATCTATCATACCAATTTGATCTGATCCTTACAGATATGAGTTGAAACGTTCATAAGTGAATAGGTTGATACTATTACTTGACACTTGTAAATACTATGCTTAAACGTGTTCTGTTCCTATTTCGAGAAGACAGAGGGAGTGCAAATTAATAATTGAAAGCGACAGGATTGTTACATTTTCATTCGGTTGTCAAATATATCTTGATACTCAAGAACTGGTACTCGATTTGCACCGTTCGCAATAAATAAAATCAGATTGTTGTGTTAAATTTGAATAAAAACAATCTTTTGTTAGCTTATAATTGGTTGGATTTTGAAGTTGATGTTGTGGTGTTGCAGGGACAATCATGGAATTGCAACCAAAAAGGACAGACGCGTGTCGTGGGTGATGATAATATTGGCAATATCGTCAAGCATCATGGCAATCTGCAGTGACATTTATAGCTTATTCTTTATAAGCAAGAAAGTGACCGCGTCTTGATCATATGCTAAATACTAATTACAAATGTAGATAAGTTATATAACTCCTGGATGGTCTAAGTTACAATCTTGCAGCGATAGAGGCTAGAAATACACACACAAATATAGCTTCAACCTCAAAATTGAGCTGTGAATTGTTCATTTTTTTCATCTGTTACAGCCGGATGAACTCAGACAAGTAAATGGAGGTATAACTGATTTTAAGATTTTTAATGTGTCATTATATATACATATACACCATCGGCTGCAATCCTGCATTGCAGATTTCAGATGGATGTGTGATTTGAAAGTTTTGTTAAACTTGTATCAGCCGGATGAACTCAGACAAGTAAATGGAGGTATAACTGATTTTAAGATTTTTAATGTGTCATTATATATACATATACACCATCGGCTGCAATCCTGCATTGCAGATTTCAGATGGATGTGTGATTTGAAAGTTTTGTTAAACTTGTATCAGTTGTATGCTGCACATAAGAAATGTTTTTTTTTTTTTTTCCTTTCAAAAGGCAGATATATTACCAAAAAAACAAACCAAGATACAAACAAAGGCACGCTACATCAGCAAGCCGGCGAGTCCCTAAAACATGAGCAAAAGAAAAACTTTACAAACAAAGGGACAAACCAAAACAAACATAAGAAAGCCACCATATCAGACATCAGTGGCCACATAAACACAAGCTATAAAAGTGTTGTCCCCCACTCTCATGGTACTAACCACACGGACCCACACGAAAAACAAGAACCTGCAGTGCCAAATTTTGGATCAGACACATGTTTGACAGCAATCATAGAACCTTGTATTTGACAGCAAACATAGAACCCACACTAAAGACATTCATAGCTTGGTTCTTTGAGTTAACAATTTAACATGTTTTTTTGAGTTTACATGTTTCACGTATAAAGGTGATTGACTAGTTTGTGACTATATAAGACAGAATCGACACCCACCAACTTATAAGGCATCACCTCGTCGTTTTTTAACGCTTCTGGTGATATATCAGCTGACTAGAATTATATGTCTCAAGAACATTTGTATGTCATTAAAACAGAATGAACTAAGATCAAATGTGTACTACATGAGTACGATTTAATATGGGAAGTGATTCTTCCACGGAAGAAATTGATTCATCCACAGCAATTAATATCCAAATTCCACATCTACCCATGACAATTAAATTGCATCATTTTTATGTGTACAGTAGCATGCATTTAATTTTCGATATTTACCCTTGATATTTACATTCATTCCCACCTTTATCGTATATTTTAGCTTTGCAAATTTTCTAAATAGAACATGAGAAAAAAACTTAATTATTTACGTACAACATAAATTTTAGTCGGGGATGTGAAGATTGTAACCTCTTCTAAAGATCACAACATAAACTTACATACGTACTAACATTAAGTTTATGTACAACATAAACTTATTTACATCCATAAGTTCCTTTTCATCACTGACATTTACGATTTCCGTTTCATCTTTTCATTGTAATTTTATTCTATATCAAACAACCAAATACAAAGAAAGTCATCCCTTAATTTAACAATATACTTTCAATAGGGGACACAAAAAAAAGACAATATAAAACAAAAACAAGAACTTGACAATAGACATAAACAACTTGTTACAAAGTAACCAAACTATGATACATGAAGAAAAACATGAGCACTTATCATCCCAAGTAGTAGCTGCACAAACACCACTTTTTTCACTTAGCCGACCCACGAACAATGAGTACCAAAGGCCAAGTTCTTCATATTCAATCACACTTATTGATCCTTGTATATCATGTTTAGTAATGATTAAAAAAAAAAAAAAAAAAAAAAAAAAGATTGTGACACAAGAATATGGATTACATACATGTGGGTGGTATGCTTCCGAGACATCGAGCACTAGGTGATGTAAAGTCATAGGCATGTATAGCAACAAAATAACAACATACAAATATAGTATCACTTATAACATGGGGAGGGACGGAGCCAGGAGGCCAAAACAAAAAATATTTAAAAGTCGAGAAGAAAAAATATATAAGTTTTAAGAGTCGTACAATTAAAATTTTCATTTCAATCGCACACGACGCTTTTTAACATTATCTTTTCAAACTAAAGGCATCGAACTTCCGGCATCCGTAAACCATGGTTTCAGTTTTGATCATTCATTTGGATGGAAATATTTTCTAATCTATTTGGATGGGCCTTTTTTGTTTTAACTTTGGGTGGGCTAATTAAGATTTTGTGCTGAAAATACATTGCAAAATATACGTACTACACATGTGCCGACTAAAATAATAGGGCTGACTATGACCCATCCTAACCACAACGTGGCCCCGTCCCTGGACATGGGGTTTATAGGGTATATCGACTCACAAAATAACAAATACAGAAACAAACAATTGCACAAAAAATAGCAAGAGAAAAGAAACATGGACATGTGTCATACTTAAGGTTGCAGAAATCGTTAGGCGCTAGCCGGGTATCGTTTAGCGATTAATCGAGGATTAATCGAATTAGATTTTTATAAATAAAATTATAAAATTTTGAAACTACATGCTCTATTTCGCCGATTTAGCCAAAAAAAAATTTCCAATTCGACTGATTTATGCCTAATTTGGCCGATTTCTATTCGTAACCGAGTTGGCCGATTTATCCGATTTTTGTTCCATTTGGCTGATTTAAGCCTACTTTGATCGATTTTTATCCGATTAATCGTTATGGCCTAGCGCTTAGGGGCCAATTAGGCCGTTTTTTGCAACACTGGTCATAATTATTGGCGCAGGTGCCTAAAACGGCCGTCACAACTTGAAGCCATAGGTACTTATTTTTGTCTATAATGTGATGATACCGAATGCTCTAACCATCGTACTAATAACTTGGTTTTAGGATTCCAACAGAAAGCATACTCCGTAAATCTTATAAGAGGAATGCTAGACTCACAAAAAATTATTCACAAAAACATCCACAAAATGAGTTGTCGGAGTATGATTGGTGTTTTTTGCTATAGTTTCTCTCTCTTCTCTTTGATTAAGTCAATCACATCTTGACAACTCATTTTGTGGATGCTTTTGTAGATATTTTTTTGTGAGTGTAGCATTCCTCATCTTATAAACTATGCTAAATTTACCAAAAAGAGTTTTAAGATATGAAGTGATATGTTTAGTGATTCTAACTTCAAATCTATACAAACATGAGTCCTTCTAATGATGTACTTCGTGTCGGTGCAACGACTCTAGCATCGGAATTATAGATCAAAAGGTGTGTCGCTTTCATATTTATATTTTGTACATGTAGCATGAAACATCAATGTCCAGTAACAAACATAACGACCATCACATCCATAAATGCATTCAATACAAAAGAGATATGTGAATGCATAACTGATGGTGGTGTATAATTTGATAGTGATGTATAATTTGATTAGTGAGGTTCTTTTTTTTTGGTGCACAAATATTCATTTTGTAACTACAAATAAGATTGAGATAAAGTTTAATGAGGTGTGTTTTTTTTTTATCTATCAAATATATTTATTTATTAAACTTAAAATGATAGTTGAAATATCAAGCTAAATGAATTTAGGGCCCGTTTGTTATGGGGGTTTGGGTATCTCGGAATGACATTTGGGTTGATAATGTTTATTTGGTTAGAGGCTATAGGTGTCAGATTCAAAATTCATTCCCAATTTGTGTACTATTTAAAATGTTGGCTACACAGTGAGGATTTCTGACGATGTGGGGCCAAAAGTTTCCACTCTCTCTATATCTTTTATTTTTTTATATTATAAAGTAATAAACTTAATTTTAAATACTTTAATTAATTATTAAAATATTCTTTTTTAATTTAATTATATTATTTTCTCTTATTTTTTTTTTCCTCTCTCTTATATCAAATCCAAATCCAAATCCTAATCCAAATTTAAATCCAAATCCAAATCCAAATCCTAAACCCACCTATATACCAAACGGGCCCTTAATGTTTACTTTTAACATTTTTAGTTTTTTTTTTGAACCATGACTTTCATTCAAAAAAAAGGCAAAGTCCTCAAACTGAGGACCGCCCAAACAACCCACAATTACAACATATAAAGCGGGAAAATACACCAATCCTTCCACCTAATGTGCTTATGTCTAGATCTATGTTTAAGCCATAAAAAGGAAACGGACTTCACACATGAGACCACTTCCGCCATTTTAGGAACCTTACCCCTAAAAATTTTATCATTCCTCGCTTTCCATATTGCCCAACAAGCCGCCAAAACAATCCCATGAGCTATTTTTTTACCTTCCTTTCCCATCTTCACTTGCTTGTAGAGCATCAAAATATCACGAAAATCAAAAGCGAAAAAAGGGCCAATCTTGAGCCAATTGGAAACCGAACTCCAAACACCATAAGAAAAAGCACAGGGCGTGAACAGGTGAATAGCAGACTCCTCCTCTGTGTCACATAACCTGCACAAAACATTTTCCACTCGAATATTCCTTCTAGCCAAAGCATCAGTTGTGGGAATTCTGCTCATCTCTGCCCGCCACGCTAAAATATTACATTTTAGCGGCACCCACGACACCCATTTGAATTTAAAAAAGGTCCCATAGCCTCTCGCTTCTCGAATTAACTGTTTCATATTCTTTTAACATTTTAGTGTTTTTGAATTTGTCAACATGAAATTTATTGTTCATAAAAAATAGTTATATGTTGAGAAATGTTATTAGATAAATAAGCATAAATGCTCATAATTATTTAGTAATATGATACTTTATTACATTGGTTTCTTATGGGTATATCCATTTCGGACCGTTAGAAATATATTGATTTCTTTTTGGAAAAGTTTTTGAAATGAACCAAAAAAATTATGAATTATGAATAGTGGAATAAAAAGAAATAATTTAGTTAAGTGGTAGGGTAAAGTGATGCATAGGTTTTTATTTAGAAGTTGGGATTAGGTGTAAAGTGTAGGATGTGAAATAGTCAATAATCCAATATGAAATTTGTTTTATGCATTTCATTTTCATCAACGTCCATTGATTAAGACAAGGGATACGCTTACACTCACACATCATTCTATTAAAGATTCAAAGACCATAACAAAATCCAAGTGTCACCGACAAAAAAATTCATCTATTTTTCAAAGTTACACATGTTTTTGTATATTTTTGAATCAAAGACTTGTTCAATAGACCACTCCAAATTATTTAATGTTGCATTGGAGAACATATCAACGTGTTTCGATGTTTTCTTCCTAACTTTTAGTTTTTATTTCGTCACGTATCCATACTCGAACCAATATGAAATACAAGCCAAACTTACTAACTCGTAACTAACCTAATTGTTAAAATTAT
Source organism: Chrysanthemum makinoi (assembly GCA_910596185.1). Taxonomy (NCBI): domain Eukaryota; kingdom Viridiplantae; phylum Streptophyta; class Magnoliopsida; order Asterales; family Asteraceae; genus Chrysanthemum; species Chrysanthemum makinoi. The sequence continues at coordinate 200,654,180 of OU343225.1, read as the reverse complement.
AACTGTTTGTTATTAACAATTTGTAAATAAAAAAACGTAGAGGGATCTGGATGCATTATTGAAGAGTTCAAGGGTTGAATGTGTTCCTGGCTTACTCTTTGTGTGTTGGACTAATATTAGGAGACTTCTATTAGTGAAGATGGAACACATTCTAATAGGGCAGATATGTTTTTTAATGACAACAAGTTTTTTAATCTCAACTTTAAAACTAGAGGTGGTAAAATGGTTGGGTTGGGTTTTGGGTCTTAGATGGGTATGAGTCTATATGGGTATGGGTATAGATGGGCACTTGGAAGGATGGGTCTAGATGGGTATGGGTATAAATGGGTAAGAGTCGGGTCGGGTTTTTTTGGGTTTTGCTAGTTTTTTTTTGTTTCATCATGGAACATAATAATTAACAACTGTAAATAAAGACAAAAAATATTCAATATCCATTTTTTTACGTTTTCGTCAGTTTTTATACGTTTTTATCCGTTTTTGTCTGTATTTTACGTTTTTATAGGTTTACATCCGTTTTATTCCATTTTTGTCTCGTTTCATCCGTTTTTATACGTTTTCGTCCGTTTTTATACGATTTCGTCCGTTTTTATACGTTTTCATCTGTTTTTATAAGTTTTCATCCGTTTTTATACGTTTTCATCAGGTTTTGTCAGTTTTAATACGTTTTCGTCCGTTTTTACACGTTTTCATCCGTTTTTATACGTTTTCGTCAGTTTTTATACGTTTTCGTCCGTTTTTTTACGTTTTCGCCCGTTTTTTCACGTTTTCGTCCGCTTTTTTACGTTTTTGTCCGTTTTTACACGTTTTCGTCTGTTTTTACACGTTTTCGTCCGTTTTTTAACGTTTTTTACGTTCTTGTACGTTTTTGCACGTTTTCGTTAGTTTTTTTTTTACGTTTTTGAACCTTTTTTTTATGTTTTTATCCGTTCATTTTTTTTAGTTTTCGTCCGTTTTTTACGTTTTCGTCATTTTTTTCGTTTTGCCGTTTTCACGTTTTCGTCAGTTTTTTACGTTTTTGTCCGTTTTACACGTTTTCGTCCGTTTTTTACGTTTTCGTCCGTTTTTTACGTTTTCGCCCGTTTTTTCGTGTTTTTGTCCGCTTTTGTCTGTTTTTACACGTTTTCGTCTGTTTTTTTTTACGTTTTCGACCTTTTCTTAACGTTCTTTTACGTTTTTGTCCATTTTTGCACGTTTTCGTCAGAGTATTTTTGTACGTTTTTGTCCGTTTTACACGTTTTCGTCCGGTTTTTTATGTTTTCATCCGTTTTTTACATTTTTGTTTGTTTTTACACGTTTCCTTCCATTTTTTCACGTTTTCGTCCGTTTTATACGTTTTCGTCTGTTTTTTTTACGTTTTCCCCCTTTTTCACGTTTTCTTCCACTTTTTTATGTTTTCGTCCATATTTACACGTTTTTTGTTTGTAAAGACGAATAAAAACATAAAAAACCGGACAAAAACGTGTAAACTGGGAAAAAAAACGTAAAAAAACTGACGAAAACGTGCAAAACCGAAAAAAAACGTTAAACAAGAAAAAGCGGGCGAAAACGTAAAAAAACGGAGAAAAACGTAAAAAACGGACGAAAATGTGTAAAAACGTAAAAAATCTGACGAAAACGGACGAAAACGTAGAAAACCCTAAATTATGGACGAAAACGTAAAAAAACAGACGAAAACGAGTAAAAAAGGAGAAAAACGTAAAGCGGATGAAAAAGTGAAAAAAACGGGCGAAAACGTAACAAAACGGACGAAAACGTGTGAAAACGGACAAAAACGTAAAAAACAGACGAAAACGTGTAAAAACGGACAAAAACGTAAAAAGCAGACGAAACGTGTAAAAACGGATAAAAACAGAAAAAAACGTGACGAAGACGTCTAAAACGGTCAAAAACGTAAAAAACCAGACGAAAACGTGCAAAAATGGAGAAAAACTTAAAAAAGCGGACATAAACGTAACAATTCGGACGAAAATGTGTGAAAACGGGCAAAAACGTAAAAAACAGACGAAAACGTGTAAAAACGGACGAAAACGTAAAAAACGGACGAAAACGTGTAAAACCGGATAAAACAAAAAAAACCGGATGAAAACGTGTAAAACGGACAAAAACATAAAAAATGACGAAAAAGTGCAAAAACGTAAAATAAATGTCAAAAACGGACGAAAACGTAAAAAAAAGACGAAAACGTGTAAAAACGGACAAAAACGTAAAAAAAAGACGAAAACGGACAAAGATATAAAAAACGGACGAGAATGTGTAAAACGGACAAAAACGAAAAAACAAATGGTCGAAAACGTGCAAAAACGTAAAAAACCGTTAAAAAGCGGACAAAAACGTATAAAAACGGACGAAAAGGATAAAAATGTATGAAAACGTAAGAAAACGTATAAAATAGACTGTGAGTGATTTTTATAATTTTAGTTAACAATCAACTTAAACCATGTAAATATTGTACTAGACCCATGTGGGTATAGACCCATCAATATTAACTAGAAGGGTACCCGCGCGTTGCAGCGGCGGGCGTCATACAATTAAAATATTCAGCGAAATGTTTTTTTAGATCTATATTTTACAATACAATAGAAATACGGACGACGATAATTTTAGTTTTGAATACTGTTATGCAATAACAAAATTTTTCATATAAAAATTGTAGATTATCCACGTGATATAGTGAAAATAATGAGTTGGTAGTAGGTATATTGTAAATGTATGAGATAAAAGTAGTTGACAATAGTCCGTAGTCATAAGTTATCATTAAATAATAACACCATAGTGACTTTTAAAAATCACTTACATTATATTAAGAAAATTTAGTTCTCAAAAATAATGTTTGTTAAATTTGTCCCACATAGATGGATGATACAAGTAAAAGATTACTTATAAAGATAAAGTAAAAATAAATATTCAATAAATCATGTGGGTTACTTTAAAGAGTATAATTATTAATATTCAATAAATCATACGGTAAGTTTTATTAAAAAATTACAAAAGGCGCATATGTTGATTCTCGAGGCACCCTTGCGATTTAATAATATTTTTTGAACATTATATTTTAGTATGCATTTTTAAACTCTATTGATTTAACAATATCGTTTTCGGACGACTTTTATGGGCTAGTCGAACCGGAGGTGACTCCGGTTCCCGGTTGAACCCGTTGGCCCGGTCCGTTTTTAAAACCATATGTACCATGAACTTGTTTACATATAAATTGCATGAAGATTTGTGTGTTTTATTAGTTAGTACTCCAGATAACAAGTATTAGGTATTTATTGTTATGGACGTTTTTTTAAAAAATAACAAGTATTTTTCATATTAGAGGTGTTTTAAAAATAACATTTATTAGGTATTTATTGTTATGGACGTTTTTTTTTCTAATATTAAATTACTTTGTATTTTATTTATTTTTTATTTTTTTAAACATGTCTAAAAAAGTGCTTTAAAGTGTTGCAACAAATGCTATTATAGATGCACTTATTAAAATTTGTCATTATTAGCAAGTGTTGAATATTAATTTTTTACGCTTTCCCTTTTATGAATGTCTCAAATGCTTTATAATGTAGTATAGATTAATTAAAATAAACTAAACACATCTAGACCCATCTATTAAGATAAACTAAACTCATTTAGACCCATCTCATTAAAAAAATTTACCCAACTAGACTCAAATTTAATCATTGGGTCTTTAATTGCCACATCTATTTAAAACGAGGAGTGCTAGGCTCACTCACACTTTACAAAAACTTTTCCACACAGTGAGGTGGCTTTTACATGTCACTAAGTTGGTATTGGTTTGGGCTTAAAGTAGAAAAGAGCAAGTAGTTTTAAAATTTGAACCATGCCCACATTTAAAGGATTACGTAAATCTACCTAAGTGGGTGGGGTTTGCTTTTTTAAAATAAAATCATTCTCTAATTCATTTTATTATAACTTTATTTATTAAAACAAAATAAATACTTTTACAAAATTTATATAAAATATAATTTCTCTAAAACAAATAAAATCCAAATCAAATCCAATCGGCCCTAAGTGAGTGCTAAAATTAATCACGTTAGCGAGTGTGTTTTGTGAGTGGGTTTGCTGAGTGGTTCTAGCATTATACATTTAAAACACCGACACTAAAATAAGATTTAAACTTTCTTTTGGAGGTTGGATTGTTGATTCGGGAGCAAATTAACATATGACCTATACTGCTAATTTTCTAATAAATGTTGTTGATTCTAGAGCAAATCAACGTATAACCTCACAACAGAATAGAATTGTGGAAAGGAAACACATACATCTTTTAAATGTGGCAAAATCTCTTATGTTTCAAGAGGGAATATCTCTTTATTTGTGGGTTGAATGTATTTTAACTGCATGTTATTATTTGATTAACAGATTTCCCTCCTACGTGCTAAATGGAAAATCACCTTATGAAATGATCTATAATCATTTCCCTTCTCTCTCTCACCTTATGACGTTTGGGTATCTTTGTTTTGTCACTCTATTGAATAATGCTGGTAAGTTTTATACCATATTTGAAAATTGTGTTTTACTTGGGTATTCTAACGTTAAAAAACGGTATAAGTTTTCAAGTCTTGATAGCAGAAAAACCATCTTCTCCAAAAATGTTATTCTACATGAAAATGTTTTCACTTTTAAAGAAAAGGTTAAACCAAAAGATTTTGAAGATGTTGTTTCCAATGATGTTAATCATTTAAACTTTTTTGATGCCAATGTATATCCTACAAGTCCCAGTGATGATGTGAGAGAGACTAGCGGTTCTAACAATGAGGGTAATCCTTTACCTCATCTAGGAAGTCCTTATAGAAGTGCCATCATAATGATGAGAACACTTCTTCTCATCATGAGAGTACTCCAGATAGCTCTACTAGTGAGAATAGAAAGTCTACAACATTTTAGGAAGATAATGTACAATCTGAGGGCATTGATAATTCAAATGATCATGTTACAACTAACAATTTGGAGTAATAACCAATTAGGAACTCTAGCAGACCATTTTTTTTCCTAATTAATATAATGACTTTGTTGTTGATAGTAAAGTGAAATATGGTCTGAAAAAGTTTGTCAATTATTTTGCACTTGATGTTGATTCTTTGTGCTTTGCTACTGAATTAATTAAAAGTGTTGAACCTACTTTTTATTGGCATGCTAGTAAAGATAGACATTGGATTGAAGCTATGAACAATGAAATGAAAGCATTATATAGGAATAACATTTGAGAATTGACTTACTTACCTAGTGATAGGAAAGTAGTTGGTTATAAATGGGTGTATAAGATTAAGTATAAGTCTAATGGTGAAATAGAAAGATATAAATCTAGGTTGGTTGCAAAAGGATATGGTAAAAAATAAAGAATAGATCTTGAGGAGACTTTCTATCATGTTATTAAAATTCTTACTGTTAGGTGTCTGCTTAATCTTCTTATTCAGAATAATTGGTCATTATTTCATTTAGACATCAATAATGCTTTCTTGTATGGTGATTTGAATGAAACTGTGTATATGTCTTTACCTAAAGGTTTTTTTTATAACAATTAAGAAGTGTTTGTAATTTCAAAAAGTATTTATATGGGCTAAAGCAAGCTCCTGGGCAATGAAATACTAAGCTTAATTATGCTCTAGTTAAAGATGATTTTATTTAGAGTAAGAGTGATTACTCTCTTTTTACTAAAACAAATAGAATTTTTTTTATTGCTTTACTAGTGTAGGTAGATGATATTATGTTACTTGAAATAATGTTCAAGAAATTGAAAACTTCAAAACGCATCTTAAGTCTATTTTTTGATTAAAGATTTAGGAAAGTTGAAATATTTTTTTTGAAATTGAGGTTCTTAATACTAAGAATGGAGTATGTTTGTCTCAAAGAAAGTGTTGTTTTTGGATCTTTATTATGAATTTGGTTGTTAGCAGGAAAGCCTTCAAAGGTTCATTTAGATCCAAATGTCTATATTACTAATCAGGCTAATGCGTATGATCCTTTATTGTGCAACATAAGAAAATATCATAAGCTGATTGGTAAGATTATTTACCTTACTCACACTAGACCTTATTACTTTGTTCATTGCTTAAGTCAGTTTATGCCTTCTCCCTCAAAATCTCATTTGAAAATTGTAATGAAAGTTTTTAATATCTTAAAGGGTCTCCAGGTAATTGTATTCATATCTATAAATCAAATTCTCTCACTTAGTGCATATGTAGATGCAGACTGGGCTAAGTATGTAATAACTAGAAAGTCAGTGACTTTTTTTTTGGTATGGAAAAGTAAAAAACAAAACACTTTGTCAAAATCTTCTAAAGAAGCAGAATACAGAGCTTTAAGTTATGTACCTTGTGAGATTATATGGATTTTAAAATTCTTAAGGTTTTAAACTATGAAAATTTTCTTCCAGTCAAAGTGTTTTGTGATAGTAAAGCAACTATTAAGATAGCCGTAAATCCAGTCTTCTATGAAAGGACAAAACATTTGGAAATTGATTTGCATTACGTGAGGTGTTATTAACACAGAGAAAAAAGATTCTGCAAATCAAGTTGCATATATCTTCACTAAGGGTCGGATACAAAGAAACACAATTTTTTATGTTCCAATTTACAAACGTCGGATATGTTTAAGAATCCAGTTAAGGGGGATGTTTAAATTAAATTGGATCCAGGTTTATGATATCACAAGGACTAATTATGTATTGTTTGAAACTTGTGTTATTAACAGTTAGTATATAAAAAGAAGTAAAGGGGGTCTGGATGCATTATTTGAATAGTTCAAAGGCTGAATGTGTTCTCGGCTTATTATCTAGATGTTGGACTATATAAAAAGATGTTACTACCTCCGTCCCTAAATAAATGTCCACTTTGACTTTCTGTAGTCTTTCTTGATCAACTTTGACCTTAAATAATTTTGTTTGTGTTATATAATATTTGATAAAAATTATACCAATGAAAATACATTTAAAACCTAATCCATTCATATATTTTGCATCAAGTATTATATAACGTAAAAGAAAATATTTAAGGTCAAAGTTGAACAAAAAAGACCGCAAATAGTCAAAATGAACATTTATTTAGGGACGGAGGGAGTATATCATATGTAGGGTTAATAAACGTCATTCTTTCTTTCTCACTTTTACACACAAGTTACACGATCTTTAATTTTTTCAGTTGTTCTCTTTGAGTAATATTGTAATAAAACATTCACTAATTAAGTGAATAAATCACAGCCGATTAGCAATGGTGATTGTTTTGTGGCTATTGGTTAATCTGTTTTAGATCAAATTGTTGATTTGTGTTGAATTGAGATTTAATAAATATATTTTTGTGTGTGTGTTAAATCCTGTTTTTAAACTAATAACCAAATGCTCTTAGGGTAGCAGTACGCATGCATCGAGTTAAACGTAGTTGAATAAAACTATTAACGAAATTGTAGGTGTGGTATCAACCAATTATCAGCCGTTTAGCTATAATATTACCCTATTAGAAATTGGGGTTAAGATGATGATAATCTTAGATATCTTCACGAATCGTGTAGGTTCACTTTATGTATAAAGTATCTCGACCCTATTGGTGTCTGGGTATCAAGAAATCCTTATTGGGATAATTCGAGAAGAACACTTTGTTTCTAGGCACAAGAGAATAAAGCAAGACAAAGAGAATTGTGTGAAATTCGTATGTTCAAATGAGACCAGATGTGTCTGTTTATGTTAGAGACGTTTGTGACAGTTATGGCGGTTAAATTCAATTAGAATCGGTTAAATCCCAAGAGTCACAACTCTTCACCAACAGACATGTTGGTTGGTTTTTGGTGGGAAAACATGTTAATTCCCTTAATACCGATTAACAAAAACTGTTTACTGCATGAGGGCGCGGCCCCCTTGACCCCCGCATATTTGTTTGGGCGAAACATATTAGCTCAATGAGTGTACACTCCACACTTTCTTAACTCGTACCCGAGTTTAATATAAAATTCTACTAATCTCTAGTAAATCGCAATTATCTAACATAGTTGATGACACTAAAATCACCAACATATATACCTAACCATAGTGACACTAGCGTGGTGTTTGGTACCTAGAAACCGAAGTCGTAATAGGACACTGCAATGGAATAAATATGTGTTCTTTGTTTTGAGTTTCGGAATGGAATCACTAAAACATAGTCCTTGATTCATTCCTTGATTATGTTATATACCAATGAACACGTACATTATGTTTTTCTTGTTAAGGTTATTTATGTATGTCGCGTCTACTTATACAATAGAGTTTCCTCAATACCGTTCTCGAACCTATTTAGGACCACTCATAAACTATTTATCAAGTTAAATCCAATAATTTTCTCTGAAGATATCAAAACATCTTAACATTAAACTAACTGATGACAGAACATAAACCATAACTCACATTAAAAATAGGAAGCTAAATAATGCTCCGTGGGGAATAATTCCTAATAAGAATTAAGAATAAGCGAAATGTGACCGAGTAACTGACACATCTAAAATAAAATCCTTAAATTTATAGGCGTACGTGTTTCATATATGACAAAACTAGAAACGGCTAGGTGTAGTTATATATTTGAATTAGTAGCAAATCAATATAAATATGATAAGACAATGACTTCATAACTAATATTTACAAAACTATAGGATAAAGTGTTCAATTATGTTGTAGTTACGAAAATATTTATGTAGAATTAGTTACAACACCATCTTTACAATAAAAAATTATTGATGATTATTGCTATTGATTTGCAAGATTACAACTCGTATTATTATATTATATTGAATCACTATAACATACACCAATTGAACACGCCCTTTATAGTATTTAATTTAATAAAATGAAAAGGAAGATACAACTACACTTGTATAACAAAAGAATCATAGCAAGAGCCAGGTGCGATCATTTGAAAAGGAAAATAAAATAAAAAGTCTAGAAAGCCAATAAAGTAGTGACATGTGTCCCCCACCCACTTCTTCCCTTTCTAATTTAATAATTTCGGTTAGAGGGTATATTGGTCATTTGACTCGTTTTTTTAATTTCACCCTAAATTTCAAACGTAAATAACTTTCAAACGACAAAACTTTACAAAAAACTGATTTCACCATAATTTTTAAATTTTAATTATCTTTAATTTGATATGCTTTTTGATATATAAATCGCAACTTTTTTTTTTCAACTTTTAAAGTGGGTGTTGATTTTCTTGAAATTTTTGGTATTTTTGACTTTAATTTTGTCTAGTTTAGAGACCGAATTATGCAAAACTTACAACATGAAAGTTGTAGCCTTTTGGCCATTCTTTAACCAGGAATTTGAATCACTCAAATCCGATACGATATGAGTGAGATATCCCACGTTAAAGATGGCGTCTTAGTCATACTTAATGCACACAAAGTGTTTGATAAAATGTCTAAAAGAAAATTTTCTTATAAAAATACATTTAAATGCACTAATTGGTATACCACAATACATCTTTTGTTATTTTTATCTTTTTATTAACTGATGAACAATAACTAACTGATGAACAATGTGACCACAACTGATGAACATTTCAATGAACAAGATTAACTGATGAACAACACTAACTGATGAACAATATTGTACATCAGCTTGTATTGTTCATCAGTTTGTATTGTTCATCAGTGATAAACTGATGAATACTGTGACCATAACTGATGAATAAGATTAACTGATGAACAATACTATTCATCAGTTATTATTGTTCATCAGTTAGTGTTGTTCATCAGTTATTGTTGTTCATCGGTGACAAACTGATGAACAACACTAACTGATTAACAATAATAACTGATGAACAATACTAAATAATGCAAAACACTAACTGATGAACAAGATTAACTGATGAACACTTATGAACAATATTTAATTGATGTTGCCATGTTCATCAGTTAGTTTTATTCATCAGTATTGTTCATCAGTTAATCTTGTTTAACATGTAGATTAAAAAAAACCTTTTCCACAATCATTGAATCATTAAATTGTTCATCATTCTTGTTAGATGAACTGATGAATAAGACAACATCAATCTACGTGTTTTTCATTAGTGTTCACCAGTTAGTCTTGTTGATGAACTGATGATCAACACTAACTGATGAACAAGACTAACTACTGATGAACAAGACAACATTAATCTACACGTTGTTCATAAGTGTTCATCAGTTAGTTTTGTTCATCAGTTCATTAGTCTTGTTGATGAACTGATGAACAAGACAACACCAATCTATATATTGTCCATCACTCTTGTTGATGAACTGATGAACAACATTAACTGATGAACAAGACAACACCAATCTATATATTGTTCATAAGTGTTCATCAGTTAATACCGTTCATGAGTTAATATTGTTCATCACCTCATCAGTCTTGAACAAGATTATTGATGAACAATACTAACTGATGAACAAAGACTAACTGATGAACAAAACATATATTTCTTTATTAAAAAAAACGATTAAAAACATTGCTTTCTGATTCTTAAATTAATAAAATTATTAATAATGCATTGTGGTACAAAAATTAGAGCATTTGACGCAATTTTAACACTATAAATCTAAGGTAGACATTTTATCAAATACCTTGTGTGCAACAAATATAAGTAAAACGTCATCTTTAACAGGTGATATCTTACTCATATGATATTGGATTTGAGTGATTAAAAAACCTATGTAAAGAGTGAACCAAAATCTATAACTTTCGTGTTTTAGGTTTTTCACGAATCGACATTTATGAGGGTAAAAAATAGAGCAAAAAATGCCAAAAAAATCAAGAAAACTAACACCCATTTGATATGTAAAAAAAAAGTTTTGAAATTTTAAACAAAATTTATACCAAATTAAAGAGGATATAATTTTAGAAATTACGGTAAAATCGGTTTTTTCTAAAAGTTTGTCGTTTAAAAGATATGCACGTTTAAAGTTTGAGGTGGAAAAAGAAAAAATGGGTGAAATTACTACTCTACCCCTTTGACCGAAAATAATTAAAAAAAATAAAGTAGTTGACTAGATCTCATCTAATGGTGGAGATTACTTTTTAGACTTTGCAAATTCATGTCACTTTGCAATAGATCCGGTACCACTAGCAAGAGCTGTTATCCACGAGCACACTTTATATAATCATTTTGCTAATCGATGGTTTAGTTTCCCATTTGCCTTGTAAACGATCCAATACTTGCTGTTAAAGACGTTAATGAGAAGGCACCCCTAGAATTATAGTTCTTGTGTGTTTTATGCATTTGTGTAGTCGTCTACATTGTACGTGCTTGTATAGTATCCAAGTGAAATGCGACGAGGAACTATTTTGACGATTTTTGTGTAGTACTGTATCTCGAAGTTAGTAAATGTGATTATTGGAACTAAAACTCAAATGACTAGAAAAGCCATATCATATAAGGATGTTCCTTTAAAATTTTCTTACAACCAAATCTAGCTAACTTCAAAAATTAAAAGTTGATTGTACATTATCTATTGTTAATTTCAAGAAAACATTTGTGGTCAGTTAAAAATAAAAACAGTATCAATAAGTTAAAGACACCAGAAGGGAGATGGCAACGTAACTAATATGTTTGCTTAAATTATTGAGTCAATAATTGAATTACTAGAATGTCATTAGTTAGACCCACTCAGGCACTCATGTGCATACAAATATAAAATTTAGTCTCATGAAATTCTGGTGAAGAACGCCCGTCATGACGTATTTTCCACTGATTCCGCCACCAGATAAGACGGTGTCAAGCTCAACAATTTTCAATTTTTTAAGAAGATTACACCTACTACTCTAAGAATCTGTTTGGTAAACGTAATAAATTGATAAAAGAATATAATTGACGACTTAATGGAATAAACATGGTAATTAAATGAATCGTTACTGTTTCTTTGACATATGTAACACCCTCATATTTTGATATGCGCAGCGGAAATAAGTTTAGGGTATTACTTCAAGTATCACAGTCATAATAACAGAAAACGACTCAAAAGAGACGTTTTTAGATAAAACATTTATCATTCATTTATTTAATCAAAGTTTATACAAAAGAGAGGTCCCAACAGAAAATTATACATATAAAAGTACTAAAGTTTGAATGATAACATGATGGACACCCTTTTCATAAGAAAGTCCATTGCCACTCCGTGCCTAGTTATGCTTTAGCTACCTGAGATAAAACATGCTAAAAGTCAACACAAAGGTTGAGTGAGTCCATAGTGTTTGAATAATAATCAGTTGAACACAATTTAGATATGTTGGGTTTTACTAATCATAACAATTATATAAAACAAGTAAACATCATCAAAGCATGCAGCGGAAGTAATAGAAATAATACTTGTAAATTAACTAACCGAATTAAAAGTATGTGCGTACCTTTTGCGAATCAATGCAATTAGGGTTTATGGAAAAACCCCAAATTAGGATCAAGAACAAGAAACCCAAAACCCTAATAAATTAGGGTTTGTGAATGTCGACCAACACCTATGTCGACTCACCAATGAAATCAACCACCAAGATTCACAAGCTCAAGTGTGCTTGTTCTTCGTTCTTGTACACACGTACTAATAGCGATTTGATGTGAAAAGCTAGTTTCTTGATCACGAAACAAACCAAATACTTATTCTTTAGTTAAGCAAATCGAATCCCTATGGGAAGGGGAGTTCGACCGGCCACACAAAAGAAAGAGGGAGAAGGAGAGAAATTAGGTTTGCAAGTCACCAAGATTAGGTTTAGAATGAACACAATAGGATTGTATTTATAGTTAACCAATCTTGGAGGACAAGTTAATGTGTGGGTTGGGTTAGGGAACCCCAACCGATCGGCCAATCAATCCCAAAGGGATTCTAGATCCTTCCCGACTTATAATTTCATCTCTAGTCCTTTAAGTTTACATTTAACGACCATTATCCAAACCTCGTTAAATATTAACCACCGTTAAGTATTTATTTCGTGACTAATAATTGATAATAATAACGTTTTATATATTATAATTATTTACATCAATTCTCATACGTAATGTGTGCAATCCCGAAGTCTCGAGTTCGAATCCGGTCATACTAATATTAATAATTATCCATAAACCTTTCAGCTCCCACTTGGATATTACTTAATATAGTAATGACATTGGTTAGTCTAGCTTTCACACGCCAATGCCCCCAGATCAAATCGAGTATGGTCTCCTGGAAAAAACCATTTAATGATTCATCATTTTTACTTATCCTTTTGTTACTAATACTACATTAACTATGAATATGGATCAAGTCATTTCATAAGTTAATATTCTGATTCTCGTTGTATATGATTGAACAAGATTACCAAATCATCTGAACGTATTCCAGATAGATCTTGGGTAAGGCCTTACAAACATCTTGCCAATCCTACGAGGGGCCCAAATATAGTATTATGCTTTGAAACAAATTCAAAGGAACAAATTCTCTTGACTACAAACATAACTCATGAACTTTGTAACACTTCCGAAAATAGCCCTTATAACTACCAGTTACGGATAGCGTTAGACTATCTTACACAAATGCACTACATTCACAACAGTTATCTGGTATCTCAAGTCTGAGGATAAACACTTCATGATATACTTAATGACAAAATCCATAAAGTATCATCATGTAAAGTTGGGATCTGTCCTATATTCAATTCATTGAATATCATGTGAATTTGGCATGTCCCACGCATCAATATACTTAAAGTATATTCTACCAAAACTCAGATTTGTCTTAATTCAATGACATTCCCACATCATTGATCGACAACGGACTTTTAGAATAACATAAGTTATTCACGGATTAAACATGCAAATATAGGATATAATATTAAGAAAATGAAAAATAAACATAACCAATATTTTATTCCATTTAAATAATATTTGTTCATAACATCCCTTATCCAAATACTAAATAGATCAATGCATGATAATACTTGTTAATGAATTATGTCTCAAGTAATGACAATCATACTTGTTGACAAGGCATAATTTCAACTAACTTTGATCTATCGAAATTTTGAGAATACTTATTTCAAGAATTCAACTAGTGAAGTTCTTGTATGTGTGCATTCAAAATATCTTGATATTGCCACATAATATATTTCATAAAGTGTGTGACATCCTCAACACCAATTTATGACAATCAAACTTTCAAACAATTTTTAAAGTTTAAAGCATTCTAATTCTTTATTGTATAATGCAACTATGCTCTTGGTTGAGCACAACTAGTTCACATGACCATTTACAAGGATGAAATCCTCCCATGACTAGTATTGAGTGTCATCTCAATTAAACCAGCATCATTGTATACAAACAACAATATGCTCTTTAAAATCTCCGTAAACTTCAATATCTATAGTGTAATGTTTGATACCTTCCAAACTTTCAAGTTTGTTGGCTATGACAATTATGCAACAATTGCTGTATTGCTCATCCTTAGAATTTTGAGAGCAAATCTAGGCTGAGGAATGTAATTCTAGATTCAAACATATTCTATTAGAATATTCATTACACTAGTTATCTAATAACAACAACATGATGTACATGAAAAATCCTTATGTCAAACAAAGATTTAATTCATGTTCTACATATCCATTTTCCAAATGATATATCATGTTCTATTAGACTCATTAATTTAATACCGCCATGTTTATTAACAATAAACATATACTCCAAGGTTGTATGTCTTATTTTCTAAATCTTTCATGTGAAGTTCCATTCCAAACTTAACATTTAGCTTAGATGGAATGTTACTACCCACAACATATAAGATTTAAAGAAAATAAACACAATACTCCCACTAGCTTTCAGGAATACTTAGAAATTATCTTATTTTAATTTTAAACCAGAACATGGATTTAATAGTTAAACATAAGAATCATCTCCTAGATGCATGCATATATCCATTCATGGATTCTTGCCGTTTGTACATTTCCAAAGATTATGTGAATTCATAAAACTCATTTGTATTACTTATCGTCCTCGCAAAAGTAATCACACAACAAAGAGTTTTAATATCCAATTGTCATTTTTCATATCAATGAAAATAAGTATGACAATCATAATCATTATATATTTAATGTGCCAAGGAAAGAATATTCAATCACAGTTAATTGCTTAAGCGTGATTAATAATCTTGTCACAAGCAATGCATTAAACACATGTACAATTTTGTCCATATGATTTCTACACAAAGAATTTTAAACCGCTAGGGTTTTCTTTCCTTTGAAGAAACTCATCTTTATTAAGATAAACCAAGTTTACAAAGTTGATTATCTCTTTGGACAGCATCTTTACATTCATAGTATGAATAATTTACCACAATTCAATATTAGGTAATATATCATTATGATTAACAGGTTTACCATGATCCTGTAAATCATATTTCTCATCATATCAAATATCTGAGATATCCTTGTGGATCTATGAATGAGAATTCCATCATTTTGAGGTATATCATATTTGACCTCATCATGATATTCACTAGTGTATTTTAGAAGATTATGTGTTTTGTAATTGTAATTTAATCTCTTCAAGATCTAAACAAAACTCCCACTTGCTTTTGTAATTTAAAGACTATCTATAAATACTTTAGCAATTAGAACAACACTAAATTGTTTTCTTGTGGGATATTACAAAATACATTGACAGTTCAGAATCTTGTTTGTTAATAACCTACTCCATAAGTAGTTTTAACAATTCAAAACTTCAATATATAAGACTCAATGTGATTCATCACATTCCATACTAAAATGGTGTCTTATTAATCTTCTAGGTTTGAGTTTTATTAAGTATATCCAATCAATACTCAATTTTCTAACCTTGATAACTTTTGGAAGAAAAAGATATTATTATCTTAAATCAAACAATATAACAAATGTTTGATTCTTCTAACTGAACATTCCATATACATACAGTATTTCGTTAGAATTAATATTGTAAGACAATCTAACAATATATAAGATAAACATATTCCTTTTGGCTTACCTATTTACCAACTAAGACAACTTAATGGTATAATAGAATTTTTAGGCCAATTGCATACTTTATAACATGAGTATTCTTTGACTAAGTCAAAAGACATAACAGTTATAATATCTTACTTTATATTATAAGTCTTTAAAAGACTTCATGTTGGTGACTTTACAAAGAAACACATAAACATTTATAATTTAAAGTAATTATGAACACCACATCATGGTTTCAATTAATTTATTTTCAAGTTAATATACTACTCTATCTATTTATGTCATTCTAAAAATACATAAATATTTAAGATAGTATTACTTTACTATATTTATTTTATGTCATTCCAAGAAGTGTTCAACTTAAGAAACTGTAAAAACATCCACGCCCGATCCCACGACAAGTGGAGATTTACCTTGAGATTACAATCTAGCCAAGATCTCACTTAAACTAAAATGTAACTTCAAGTGTTTCTATAATTTTGAATGACATAAGACATAAAAGTAGTCTATGTTATAATCTTGACACATGTTCTAAACAAGTCAATCTTATTAGAACGATAATCTCTTATCTTACGATCAAGAGAATCCATTAATCATATTTGTATGTGTTTGTTCTTTTGCACACAATTAATACTTCTCCCACTTGTGCATAGAACAACACCATATAACATATAAACACCATGACATTCGTTTGTTTATGTGAGCAATATGATAGTGTCATAGATATATAAGCATTACAAGTAGATGTAGGAGCACTTAATTATCAAGGAAACGTTCATAACTATCCTTGAGAATATGAATGTCTACATTTTTAAACGTAATGTATTATTTCAAGAAAATCTAGAAATAATCTGAGTCACTACCAAAATAATAAATCTTGTAACTTCCACTGAATTAGACAACGTTACAATAATGTCTTATTCAGTAATACACCACAATACTCCCACTGGATTTGACAACATTGTAAGTGTTGCATTAACCAGTGAAAATAGCGTGCTATTACGTTGTAACTCTTTTCAAAGACTATTCGTAACAATTACTTAGGTACTAAAAGAGTGTATTCTACTCTGTAGATGATGAATCATCCATCATACTATTAACTTGAAAAATTGAGCATGCAATTTCTTCCTCAATAGGTCTACTATCCCCACAATGGTGTGTAGCACCTTTAATTGGTCAAATCAAAACAACTAGATACAATATACTAGTTTGTCTTTTACCAATTTTGCGGTAATTAGTCTAGATTCTAATGTAATAACTCATATAATATCAAACATGTTTTCTAGTTGACCAAAATGTCATATAAGAATTCAATCACCAACAGAGGGTAATGAAATCTCTTAAGGAAAACATGGTGTGCAATTTTCTTAACTATTAAAGTTGCTATGAGTTATATTAGAATTTAGACAATTCTAATGTTCCTAACATACCTTTCTCAATCATGAAAAGGAATAGGATTGAGTCACACTCTTCTTCCATGGAAAAGAGTTTATGTTTGTCTTTTAGTAAATTTTTCTTGATCAAACATTCGTTTGAAAACAGAACTAGATCAATTTACCAAAGCCCAAACTACGTTTACGGTTTAATGTTGCATTAATACAATCAAAAGAATTTTCAAAATTCAGTTTTAGTATTTTCGATAATAAAATCTTTCAAGAAAATAAAATACCCTTGGTCAATATTCATATTAACCATAGAATTTTCCTTGAATCTAGGACCCTCATTATCATAGTTTCACCACATCAGTTGATCTGCTAGTGATGAAAGTATAGAATAGGTAATTGTCGAAGAACAATAATTGACAAACAAGTTTTCAATTCCTAGAAAATATGGGATTTACAATTTTGCCAAAACAATTAATGCAAAATGTAAGCATGTTTTATCCCATCTTATGCCTTAAGTCATAGGTCTCACTAACTAACTTAATTAAGTTGTCTAATTTAAAAACTGCAAATCATTAAGCTGAGGTCTCACACAACAAAATAATTCACCTTGTCATTGTAATCTAGATCAAGGTCTCACATAACTAAATTACAACTTCAAGTGTTTCATATCATTAGATGGCATAAACTTAAATTTAAAGGGTACAATTTTTGACGTGTAATCAAAACTTATGTATAAAGAAGCATGCATACAACTTTATAACAAAATATTTTCGAAAACCTTACATACGATTTTAATTGCTAAGATTAAATTCTACAAAGTTTTAATCGATGCGTTGAGAAACTTACAACTTTGCACTAAGATGCTTCGTACATAGAATGGTTATACTAGGTAGCTCCAATCGAACTCACAGGGGGCAGAGGACCAGGTAAGCGTAAAGCATAACCTTAGACATCAATTCAGTGAGACTGTGCTCACTTCTTAAACAACCCCTTTATAGTTTGTTCTAGTGGGTGAGCCGTTCTAACCATTTAGTACAGTCGCATCAATCGATTAAAAGTTCAAGATTTTAATACTTAGAAAAACAAATCAAATTTTCGCCATTATTTAGTCCATTTAATTTTCTATTCTAAAAAAACCCTTTTTGCTTACTAACATGTCATACAATATAAACAAAAGGCATTTTAATAAAATTAAAAGGAACTCAAATAATATACATATAACTTAACAATTAACATATGTAAAAACAATTAGCCACATGCATAATTATTTCGATAAAACCTAATAAACAATTCTAGGCGTAAAAATGCATACATCAACTAGGGCTTTCAACTACAAGGTAGATAAACCACATACATCGACAAGTCGATTGCGTAAGCCAAAGTCAATAGTATACCAAATAGCACATAACGAATTTTTATTAGTATAATCGAGGTCTTCCCCAATTCAATATTATCAAATAAATAAACATGTGTATATCACTTAACAATTAATCAAAAAAACAATACTCCATGGCAAAACATGCATGTTTCACCATGGATTCCTCATAACAATTATAATCCCAAGATACGCATATAATCATGGCACATAACAATTATTCATGAAAACCACATAAAATATACATGCAATCCTAGGGTTTCTACAAGTTTTACAAAAAATAAAACCTAATAAACAATTAAAGGGTAATCGACCCAATAATAAAAAATTAGGGTTCCAATTTTCAAAACCCTAGAAACCATAAAAGCATATAATAATCATAAAGATTCAATTTTTTATGTGTTTCGGTAATTAATTACAACATATTAACCTGGCTCGTGATGCCACTGTTGGGTTTTACTAATCATAACAATTATATAAAACAAGTAAACATCATCAAAGCATGCATCGGAAGTAATAGAAATAATACTTGTAAATTAACTAACCGAATTAAAAGTATGTGCGTACCTTTTGCGAATCAATGCAATTAGGGTTTATGGAAAAACCCCAAATTAGGATCAAGAACAAGAAACCCAAAACCCTAATAAATTAGGGTTTGTGAATGTCGACCAACACCTATGTCGACTCACCAATGAAATCAACCACCAAGATTCACAAGCTCAAGTGTGCTTGTTCTTCGTTCTTGTACACACGTACTAATAGCGATTTGATGTGAAAAGCTAGTTTCTTGATCACGAAACAAACCAAATACTTATTCTTTAGTTAAGCAAATCGAATCCCTATGGGAAGGGGAGTTCGACCGGCCACACAAAAGAAAGAGGGAGAAGGAGAGAAATTAGGTTTGCAAGTCACCAAGATTAGGTTTAGAATGAACACAATATGATTGTATTTATAGTTAACCAATCTTGGAGGACAAGTTAATGTGTGGGTTGGGTTAGGGAACCCCAACCGATCGGCCAATCAATCCCAAAGGGATTCTAGATCCTTCCCGACTTATAATTTCATCTCTAGTCCTTTAAGTTTACATTTAACGACCATTATCCAAACCTCGTTAAATATTAACCACCGTTAAGTATTTATTTCGTGACTAATAATTGATAATAATAACGTTTTATATATTATAATTATTTACATCAATTCTCATACGTAATGTGTGCAATCCCGAAGTCTCGAGTTCGAATCCGGTCATACTAATATTAATAATTATCCATAAACCTTTCAAGATAATGGAAATATTGTAGTACAGTGTATTGCCTTAAGTCTCATGACACGCAAACCTTCACAATTGGACATCATAAAAATGATGTAGTTCAGACATCATAAAGATGATGTCTGTAATAGTGCCTTCGGGCAGGAGCTTTCCATTCTCCCGTTTATTCTCAAATATAATGCATTTGGTTACGGGTTACCTATCCGGCTAACACAAATGGGGCGTCAATTGCCAATAGATCCATTCACTATACTCGCGTTCACTCGCAAGTGATTAATGGTGCATGATATGAGGGTCTTTTAGTAGCAACAATGGGAACTTAGGCAATATCAATCATGATAGCATACAAAAAAATACTTGTGTTCAGGTTTGTAGCATGTATCTCCATACGGGGTTGAAAAATGTATAAAAGTGGGACTACGAACTCACCTTGATTGTACAGTAGTTTGGTTGGAAAACTAATCAAGTTGTGTGAATAAACTGCTCCGACACGCGACCTGAGTTGGTATGTCAAGTTTCAGTATGTTGTTGTCGTTCAAAACTTTATCAATATGTAATGTTTTATTAATAGTACAATATGTGTTTTATCGATAATTATTTGTGAATATTTGTGTGGAATTAGAACAACGCGTACGGTTAAATGAGAAAAGTACAAATGATAGAATTTATAATTTTGAAGTCTCTTCAAAAATAAGTTTTATCATATTTCATTTTTAAGGTTTGTTTGATTATTAACGAGACAAGGATTTCCCGTATATTGATTTTTATCAAAATCGATTCGATATGTATTAAAAGTACATTCCTGTAATAATATAAAATGTTACACTTTATACTATTATAGTTTCTAGTATTGACAGTTTATACTTTCATAAAATGATAATTTATACCCCTTAACTTTAGTGAAATGACAGTTTCTACCCTAAAGTTTCAAAAGTGACACTTTATACCCCTTGCTTAATATGATTTCCATTGGAGGTTCTTTTTGTAACTTATTAATTCATAAATACACTTTTTATCCCCATGCATTAATTTATTTTTAAGTTTAGTCCTTTATATATATAGTTTTAAAATTTTGGCAAGATAGGTCCTCCATGCATTTTGCAAATTATATACATAGTCCTTTTTCTATAATATTAACTAAATTTACAGTTTTGGACCAAAAAACTCCAAGTTTAACGTTTTTAACCTCCATGCACCCTTGTCGTTGCATTTCTAGTCCTTGTTTTGCAAATTCATGTTTTTGGTTTAGAAAGAGATATGGCTTGATTTGGATTATCACTATGAGCTGTTTTAAGCTTAAGAATAAGCTGTGAAGGCTTATTGGCTTAATATTTAGCTTATGGGCTTTTACAGCCTATTAAGGTGTGTTTGGTTTTGTGTTTGCGACCAAAAGAAAAGGGAGAAGCAAAGTGAGTTCTCGCGGGAATTTTGTTCAATGTCTAGTGGCTTTCTAAACTTTGTTAGGAGCGTATTTAGGTAGCCAAAACGTTTGGCTTATGGCTTATAACTTATGGGTTTAAAACCCGAGCAAAGAGGGGTGTTTGCTTGGTTCTCGACAAGAAAAGAAAAAGAAAGAAAACAAGGTCGAACCTGATACAGACTTATGGCTTGTTGTTATAACTTGTTAATAGGTTACTAGCTTATCCAAATGACCCATGGTGTGGGTTGAAGTTCAAGGTTAAAAAAAATGTAACGAGGGGGGTTTTGTTTGTTTGAGCTCTCGCTAACAACAAAAAAAAGGAAAGAAATGCTTCTTGATCATGTTTTGGCTTATGGTCTCGTGGGTTTGTAAAGTTAGGTGAGAGCTTACTACGGTGGCTTATTTGTTTAGTTTTTAGGTTCTAGCTTATGAGTTAAAAACTAACTCAAAAGAGGGCGCTTGGTGGTTTCGCGACAAGAAGGAAAAAGAGAATGATAATAGCAATTCAATCTTAAAACTTATGAGCTTATTTCTATGACTTGTAGACATGTTATCTAGCTTATTTAGATGATTCTTGATGTAGGTTAAAGTTTATGGTTTAAAAAAAAAGATGTAACGACAAGCTTTGTTGGAACCTGTTGTTGCGACCAGGAAAAAGAAAGATCAAAAATGGTTTTTGATCTTTGTTATTTAGTTATACTTGATTATAATCATGAGTAAATGGTATGTGAAATTAAATTGAAATGGTTTTGTAAGAGTTACAAACCTTGTTGCATTTTGAAGAACTCGGCTAGAACCAACTATCCCGATTTGACTTTTAATATGTTACAGAAGTTTTTTACAAAGCTACAACCTTCCCTTCCTCTTCTTTTATTCTTGAAATGCAGTAGCTAAATGGGTGTGTGAGTGAGAGTTTTGCTTGTAAGTAAAAGGTGGTATAAAAGGGAGCTTGTTTTAGGTTCGACTTATATAGACAACGAGGATAGTATTTCATTGGATGTAACTTGCAAAAGGATGAAAGACACAATGCATGTTGAGGATAATATGGGGTTTATGGATTGTCCAAGTGGTCTTAGTATCTTGTTCGAATGAATGCCAGCTTGACACTTTGACTTAACTTCCATAATATCTAAGAGACAATGTGTAAGTGAAAAACTAGTTTGGGCTAAAGGTATTCAAATTAGACTAGTTGAGATTTAGTTTATTTTAGGACTTAGTTTGGTTTCATTTTAGTTGCGTTTTGTTGCAATTTAAATAATAGAAACAAAGTATGAGAATTGCATTTGAGCTTAGGTGTCTTGTACATAGAGCGAGATTTATTGTATTAATAGTTTACATTGTAATTTTAATTTTTGGTTTATTGGTGTGTAGGCTACTAGTTAAGATACATTTTTAAATCTTTATGTATTAGATACTTGTACCATGAGCTTTAGAATGTTGTACATGAGGCTTGTTTATTATGAGAAAATCAAGCTTAAAGTTGATGCATTAAAGTAAGTATACTAAAGTTTATAATATAATTTATATTAATAATAAGTTTTTATGCATTAGTAACTTGTACATGTGCATGAAAGGTTTGTACAATATTACTTTATAATAATTATATATATATATATATATATATATATATATAAATTAAGTTTTGTGATTTTCTTTACATAAAATAATAGTTTCGGAAATTTAGGGTTTGTAATGGGAAATAACGTAAGATTAGGTCTTCGTGCTATAAAAGCTTGTACATTAGCTCTGAGGTGTTGTACTTTAGGGCTTATGATTTAGTTACGTGAAATCATAGTTATAATAACTTAGGGTTTCACGAAAACCCTAATTGATATCAAACGTTTAATAATTGTACGTTAACGAGTTAACGTAAAGTGGCAAGTAAAAGTTAAAAACTATTATACTTGACATATATGGGTGTTTATTTGAAATAAACATAAGGCATGTAGGTGTCGGTTCGCGTGCAAGCAGTTTAGCAAGAATGCGAGTTAAATCAAATTAACTAGTCGTTATGAACTAATAACATTTAAAAAAAATTGTACGTAGAAAATAGATTATATTAATTTAGTACAAGGTGAAATTTTACCAGTGGTTACAGTATTCCCCCGTCAAACGGAATCTCGTCTCGAGATTCGGTATGTGTTGGTTGAGGTGTTAGAAAAAGGTGAGGATATTTTGCATGGATTTTATCTTCCCATTCCCAGGTGAATTCTGGTCCTCTTTTAGAGTTCCATCTAACTTTAACGATGGGAATACGGTTCCGTTTCAATTGCTTGACATCTTTGTCCATAATTTCCACGGGTTCTTCCACAAAATTGAGTTTGTCATCGAGTTGAAGTTCTTTCAATGGGATAACAAGTGTTTCATCTGATAAACACTTCTTCAGATTAGAGACGTGAAAGGTAGGGTGTATATTACTGAACTTTACAGGAAGCTCAAGTTTGTAGGCTACTGGGCCGATTCTCTCAAGAATCTTGAATGGCCCGATGTATCTGGGATTCAGTTTTCCCTGTTTTCCAAATCTAAAGCACCTTTCCATGGTGATATATTCTTAACATGACTTTGTCCCCAATTTCGAATTCCATAGGTTTTCGCCTCACATCTGTGTAACTCTTTTGTCTATATCGTGCCCTTGTAAACGTTGCCGAATTTGCACTATTTTATCGGTGGTTTCCTGAATGATCTCTGGTCCGGTGAGTTGAGCTTCTCCAACCTTAGCTCAACAGACGGGTGATCGGCACTTACGCCCATAAAGTGCTTTGAATGGTGCTGCCTTAATACTGGCATGGTAACTGTTGTTGTATGAGAATTCTACCAGAGGCATGTGTCTATCCCATCCTTTTCCAAAGTCTGTTACACATGCCCGTAGCATATCTTCCAACGTTTAGATGGTTCTTTCGCTTTGTCCGTCTGTTTGAGGGTAGTAAGCAGTACTCATATTTAACTGAGTACCAAAAGCTTTCTGAAGCGATTGCCAAAATCGGGATGTGAAACAAGCATCACGATCTGAGATAATGGAAATTGGTACTCCATGTCATGAGACTACCTCTTTCAGGTATAATCGGGTGAGGCTTTCCATTTCATCTGTCTCCTTGATTGGTAAAAAGTGTGCTGATTTCGTAAGGCGATTAATGATGACCCAAATAGTGTCATACCCACTTGATGTCCTAGGTAACTTAGTAATGAAGTCCATGGTTATTATTTCTTATTTCCATTCTGGAACCTCTGGTCGAATTAACAAGCCAAACGGTTTTTGATGCTCAGCCTTAACTTGTGAACATGTCAAACATTTACTAACATACTCTGCGATGTCAGCTTTCATGTTTGGCCACCAGTAAAGCTTCTTGAGATCTTGATACATCTTTTCAGAACCTGGGTGAATGGAATATTTTGACTTGTGTGATTCATGCATAATCACATTTCTCAAGCCACCTAAGAGTGGCAACCAACTTCTGTTCTTTATACAACGTGTTCCATCAGGACGACTTTCAAACGCCTTGTCCATACCTCTTAAATTTTCAGCCTGAATGTTTTCTTCTTTCACTGCTTCAGTTTGTGCTTTGAGAATTTGGGATGGCAATTCCATGTTAATGGTCATGACTAAAGCTCTGACTCGAAGAGGCTTAATCCGTTCTTTCATGCTTAAAGCATCTGCTACAACATTTGCTTTTCTAGGGTGATAACGAATTTCACAATCATAGTCACTTAGCAATTCTAACCATCGACGTTACCTCATGTTCAAATCTTTCTGGTCAAGAATGTGTTGGAGGCTCTTATGATCGGTGTACACGATAGATTTTGTGCCGTACAGATAATGTCTCCAAATCTTAAGAGCAAACACTACTGCTCCTAGTTCGAGATCATGAGTTGTGTACTTCCCTTCGTGAGGCTTGAGCTGTCGGGAGGCATAAGCAATAACCTTTTCCTTTTGCATTAATACAACGCCCAAACCTTGGTGTGATGCGTCGCAGTAAACAACGAAATCTTCATTACTTTCGGGTAGCGCTAGAATTGGAGCTTCACAAAGCTTTTGCTTTAACATCTAGAATGCTTCCTCTTGATCTTCTCCCTAGATGTATTTCTTGTTCTTTTGAGTTAACTCGGTTAAAGATTTGGCGATCTTCAAGAATACTTCTTTGAATCTACGATAATAGCCAGTCAATCCTAAGAATTAACTCGGTTAAAGATTTGGCAATCTTGAGCAATTCCATAATAGTTTTCAAATGCCCCTTATGTTCTTCTTTGTTTTGAGAGTAGATGAGAATGTCATCAATAAACACAATCACAAATTTATCCAGATAAGGTTTGCACACCCGGTTCATGAGATTCATAAACACGGCTGGTGCATTGGTTAACCCAAACGGCATTACTTGAAATTCATAGTGACCGTATCTTGTTCGGAAGGCTGTTTTAGGAATATCTTCTTCCTTTATTAGCAGCTGATGATAACCTGATCTCAAATCAATCTTCGAGTAGACACTCGATCCTTGTAGTTGATCGAACAAATCATCGATCCTTGGTAATGGATATCGATTCTTCACCGTAAGTTTATTCAACTCTCGGTAATCAATACACATCCTAAAAGATTCGTCCTTCTTTTTGACAAATAGGACAGGAGCTCCCCAAAGCGAAGAAATTGGTCGAATGAAACATCTATCCAGTAACTCCTGTAGTTGGTTGGACATTTCTTGAATTTCTGATGGGGCTCGTGCTACTGGCGCTGCTCCTGGAACTAAGTCAATTTGGAATTCTACTTGGCGAATAGGTGGTAGACCAGGCAATTCTTCGGGAAAAACTTCTGGAAAATCTCTTACCACGGGTACATCTTCTAGTCGTTTCTCATCCGACTTTTTCTCTATCACATGAGCTAGGAATGCGTGACATCCTCTGTCGATATACTTCACGGTTTTGATGCAAGATATAATGCTTCATTTGGTCTTACTTTGGTTACCTCGAATAATCAAAGTTTCACCCTTGAATGGAATGTGAACCACCTTCTCGTCACATATGATTCTTACATGGTACTTGGATAGCCAATCCATGCCAATGATTACGTCAAAGCTACCGAGTTCAATAGGCACGAGGTCAATGTCAAAAGGTTGGTTTAGTAAGGTTAAGGTGCAACCTTGGATTATTGAGTTAGTGCCTACTAGTTTTCCATTGGCTAGTTCAATTTTGTAGGTTTCGCTTAGGGCAGTGGGAGTGAGTTTAAGTAAGGAAGCAAAATGGATAGATATAAAACTTTTATCGGCTCCTGAATCAAATAATACTTTAGCTAGATGTTGGTTAAGAGGAAACGCACCCGTGAGCACATCCGGGTTATGCTGAGTGTTTCTGTCTTCTAGCAAGTAAACTCTTCCGTGGGCATTGTTGTTCTGGTTAGCATTCTGTTTTGGGCACCGATTCTTGTAGTGTCCTTTTTCACCACATCCATGGCATATCACGGCTACTGGTTGTAAGTTAACACCAGTGGCTCTGCAGTCTTTGCTCTGATGGCCGGTCTTCCGACATTTTGTGCACCTAACAGTGCAAGGCCCATTGTGATGCAACATGCATCGGTAGCACAGAGGGTAGTTTCCAATATAACCCTTCCCTTCATCATGTGTGGCAATATAGGCTCTGACAGCTTCCTGTCTGTGGTTCTGTTGGTTGTGGTGGTGGTTGCGGTTTTGCTGATAATTGTAGTTATTGCTACGGTTGTTGTTGTTGCAGTAATTTTTTTTGTTGAGGTAGCTGTTGTTGCTGTGATGGGAGGTTCTTTTGTCATCAAACTTTCGTTTGTGATCATTATTCCCTTGCGTAGAATTACGTTTGATTTCTTGATCCAGTAATATTTGAGCGGTGGAGATGGCTTCTTCCAGTGTCTGGGGTTTAGACGAGGTGACGTTCCCCTCAATGCTTCGAGGTAGTCTTTCGATATATTTTTCCAACAACTTCTCAAGGTATGGTACCATGGTTGGGCACAGTACCATAAGTTCCTGGAATCTCCTGTTGTAAGTTTTGAGGTCGTTTCCTTTCACTATCAAAAGGTGGAACTCATCTTCTAGCTTTTTTATCTCAGTACGAGGACGATACTTTTTCAACATTTTCTGTTTGAAATCAGCCCAGGTGATTGGTAAGCTCTTTCAGTACCCATAGTTTAGGCGGAAGAATTCCACCAAGATAGGGCATCATCCAGAAGAGTCCGTGTGGCAAAGATGACTTTGCAGTCGTCAGTACAACCACTTCGCATAAAGATTATTTATGTGCGTTCAAACCAACGAGCACGATCAGTTACTCCTTCATTTCTCTTAAAATAGGTTGGTTTGCAATTAATAAAGTCTTTGTAGGTGCATTTGCGAGCTATAGCTGTCTCGCTTTCTCTAGTCGTCCTGTTGGTGCTGCCAGAACGAGCCATTGCTGCTGCTTGAGTTTTTAATGTTGTATCAACACTGTCAGCAACCAATTTCCGGATAGCAGCCTGAGTCGTGGTTGGTTCTGGTATCGCAGTTATTTTCCTTTTTGGAGGCATATTTCTATTAATACCTGATAAGCAGGGTTCGGGGTTGAGAAAACCTCCTTTTCTACGAGCAAGCTTTTCAACCCTCTAGACAGTGAACCTAATCGTTGTAGTGTAGTATGGGGTAAGCCTCGGGGATTGATTTCATTCTCTAGGGGAATAGGAATGCTAGAAAGAGATATATGACTAGAAAGTGGGGTTGAGGATGATTCTCTTTAGTATTTTTTATGGTTTTTTAAAAAGCAAGGGTAAAATCTCGGGGTATATGATTGGGGGGTGGTACTTCTACCGATTTCACTAATTTAACTACTTATCTAATTATCTAATTAACTATGGATAGATTATT
Source organism: Chrysanthemum makinoi (assembly GCA_910596185.1). NCBI lineage: Eukaryota > Viridiplantae > Streptophyta > Magnoliopsida > Asterales > Asteraceae > Chrysanthemum > Chrysanthemum makinoi. The sequence goes on along the minus strand of OU343225.1, from coordinate 200,625,933 downwards.
CTAATTGAGGTTTGCTCGTATGATGATTAAAGATGTGTTCACTTAGATGCTATTACTCCCTAGTTATCTTTTATTGGTCGGTTGAATTATCACTTCCTTTATCTTTATTGATGCGTTGTATTCCGGTTAGTCATAAGGGGTGCCTAACTCCCTAGTTCTATGAATTGTAACTCTCCTTTAGAATACCCGGGATCGGCAAGTGCAATAGCATCTCCCCCGAATACACTACTAACCTAAAGCTACAATTCACGCAATAAACACAACGATGGCTCAAGTGCACTCTCAAGCTTTTTACTATTTAGGACGTTCAAGCTCGCAACAATTAAAGAAGAAGCCAGTTTTCCTTACTCTAGCGTCTACCAATTAAGAAAAGAGACAACCTAACAACAATCAATAACTAGGTTTCATAGATCTAAGCAAACACAAGAATAATTTAGCTAGACATGTTAAACAAGCAAGCATAGACACAATCAATTGAACATGGGGTAGACATAATGATAAATTGGATAAACAAACTTATCTTGCAATGTAAAATAGGGTATGAGACCCTAGAATACTGTCCAATCCGGACTACAACTGAGTTAGGGTTTGCTCTCCAAAATTCTACCTCCTAAAATACAAAAAAATCGAATTCTATATATAGATTTACAATCGCGACGACGTCACCTTTTGCTAGTGACGCTGTCAGGTTGCCGTCATTAGGGTTTCGTTTGGGCCAAGTCATCGTTGGGACGGCGTCATTTGAGATGTGTGACGCCGTCAGTCTTCAGTAGCGACGTCTTCTGATTCTTGGATCTTGGGTGTCTGGTGTGAAAGTTGTGAGTGACGCCTTCCTGAATTAAGGCGTGACGTCGTCAGGCTTTAGGACCAAAAATTTCGCTGAGCCGTCGCGTGCACTTTTGATCAAGTCTTCAATAGAGGGACGACGTCGCCCTTTTGGTGGGACGCCGTCAGGTGTGATGGATGGCCTTTGATCTTGACTTTGCCATTTTCTTCATGTTTTCGCTCCTTTTCGTCCAAATGTGCTTCATTCCAGCATTTTGCTTCCAAAAGACCTAAAAAGTGAAAAGGAACTATTTTCAGCAGTAACAGATATAAAATATGTCGATTTAGGGCTTAAATGACCCCTAAAAATGTACGTTTTAAATCCTTATCAAATACCCCTACACTTGGTATTTGTTTGTCCTCAAGCAAATGTGCTTTTGACCAATCAATTTATAAGTTAGGGGCATGAAGCATTGGTTTAAAATAGTTTTCAACAAGTAAAAGCGCCACAATAGTCATAACAAGCACATAAATTATACACTAGCACCTCACAATTGGTGTTTGGATTCTTTCATCTCTCGGGTTTATATGAAATATAATATGAATGGAAATGGAAGATAAACACTCATTACCTGGCATAGTACATAGATTATCATATGCTTGAGAATAGATCAAACCTCCACCGCTTTGGCGTAAGCACCTAGGAATAACTATCTAAGAGGTCTTTACAAGGGTTGTAACGTTAGGCTTAGGGTAGGGAAGTAAAGGGTTTTGTTGGATAGAGATATTTAGTGGTGGCATGTAAAGTGTGGCGTTGCTAAGCCAAGACTCGACTCACTAACACTAGATAACTTGAAACAAAACACAAACACAAACTTAAAAACATAAAGATAAATATAGATGTAGGATGGTAGCCCATATGTTTTTCTATGTTTTTTTTCAACAACTCTTTTTACTCTACCATCCTCTACGATAACATCAAAATATAAGAGATTTATAGGAGCATCCCTACACTTGAGTTTTTATTTAACTAATACTAATTGACACGATTTGAAAAGATCAAAACACTTGGAGTATTTAATTAAGTAGACAAAGGGAATTTAAATTTATCGTTCTTTCCCATTACTCCATAAAATATTACTTTTGCCCATGAGTCTCAATCGTCCCAAAACTATTTACAAAAGATATGACTCGACTTAGCAACCATGCAAGTAACTAGATAATTGAACTAAGGGTTTAGTAATGGTAACAATAATGCATTAAAGATGAGTGCATACAAGGTGAGCTAAGGTGATTTGGGTGTAACATTTTAGGGTGGATTGTAAACAACGCTCTTCATTGATATTCCGGAAAACCGAAACATCACGAGAACCGCGAAAAGGATAGGCTCTGAGGGGTTAACTAGGGGTATCGTGTACTAAAGATGAGTACATCGCAAGGGTGTGGGGTAATTATTCAACCGATGTGGAAGAAGTAATTATAATACAAGTTTCAAACAAGGGTTATCCTAATGCCTCTTATCATTTAGTTACTCCTAACTACACAAGTGTAGTCTCACTAGCGATCTCGGAATGCATCACAAAACAAGTTCTAGAATCTATTATACTACCGGTACACTCACTAAGCATTAAAGATGAATGCTTTTATTCCTAAAGATCTAGGGGCGAACCTCACATTTTTGGGGTGGAATTTGAGTGGTATACGGTTTTTGTGATAGTCATATAATTCCTATCCATGAGACGCTTTATTAAGACTAAAGTTTTGCTCGTAAATGTCATATTTAAATTTGGTGCTAAAATTGCCCTAACAAATATTTCTTATGGTTTAGTACACAAATTATCAAGGATAAGACAAATAATCAAATGAGTGAATAGTTTCTAAGTTCCCGTTTTATTCTCCCTCCCTACACTTAAACTGAACATTGTCCCCAATGTTCCCCGAAAGCATCAAATTTATGATAAAGGAAGGTAAGTAAGGAAAAGAAACTAATACTCCCCTGATTAGCTCGGTAGGATATGTGCGAAGTTGCGGTTAAATCCTCCTCCAAGAAGAATGCATAAGTAATAAGCTTCATCCAATATGTGTTTCTTATTCTTGTCCAATATAACCTGCATACTTATAAGAAAACAAACGAAACCTTCGCGTAAAATCGGCGGTAAAACTATATATGACACACAACTACACTAGAAAGCAAGTAAGATATAATGCTTGTGGAATGGATGTTTGTTGTTTTTCTAGAAAATTAAGAATTGGGAATTTTCAAAAATTATAATTTACACAAAAAATGAAACTGATATTTTATTTCTACATTGCCTGACGTCGTCAGGTGTTAATCTTGACACCGTTAAGTTGTCTTGACAAAAACTGGTCTCCTGCGTTTTTCTGGAAAAATTCTGGAAAAATTACCTCATTAAAACCTGGAAACATTTCTACAAGACATCCATTATGACTCGATACAAGCATTTGACTCTAACAAACACATATATATATATATATATATATCAATTTCAATTGTTGTTAATCTCATGTTCATGTTCTTTAAAACATATATGATTTTCCCTATACTTATCTTTTGGTAAAATACCTTTATATGCAATTAAGATGAAGTTAATGTTGGATCGATATACTTTAATCAAACTAACTTAACTAGCTTGTTAAGGTTTAATAACCTCGGATAAATCCTAAGTTATTAACAAAGAAACACTGAGCAATCTTTATCAAGTACGCGAAATTTACATAACAAAGCTAAAAAGAATAACCTTTTATTATAAACTCTAAATCTGCTTATTATGCAGATACTCTAATACAACTCTAAGATAATCGAACTTCTCTAAAACACTAATTAACTTGTGAATTCGTAAACTCTAAAACTCATAGACTCATAGACTCTAATGCCAATCTAGGAGTCCTTTTATAGGCTCAAGGATATCCTAGTCGGTTTACAATTGATAGCCTTGTACGACAAGTAATCTAAACATAGAATACAATACTTTCCATAAACGAATAACAGTTCTTTTGTTCTTGCAGTACTTTGACTTTTAGGTGCAGTACTTTGACTTTGTCTTTAGCAATACTTTGACTCTTTGACTTTTCCCAAGACTTTGCAGCTTACAAGACTTTCATATCTTCAAGACTTTCATGTCTTCAGAACTTTCATATCCCAACAATCCTCCCCTAACTTGAATTCTACTTGCTTGACTTCAAGTTCCTTTGTGAATGTATCTTTAATGCCTTCATCTTTAAGATCAAATTGTTTCTTAGTCTTTTCAATATATCTCTGTAGTGTCTGTGCTTGTCAAAGTATCTCTTAGAATTGTTCTCTCTTAGCAAAGATCCAAAGAAGCTCCATCTTTTCAAAGAACACAAAGAATATATGACAATTTGTACATTAATTCAGTTTAAGTTGCATACTATTCTCATCACTTCCGGGTGTGTTAACTCCTGTGAGAGGTGAATCATTGAAAATTTAATGGTTTTAGATCTCTTTACCAAAGCCATTATCTTTGGAGTAGCCAAATGTTTTGGTGTTTAAGACCATGGTACATTGATAACCATATGATTTTTAGCAAATCATCACCTATCAACAGATTTGATTTGTCTTTACCAAAAGTTGTACCCTTCTCGACTAGTTAGTTCTTCTATCTAATGGTGAACTAATTACCAATAATGGTTTTTCCACTGCCTTTACCACAAGCCATTTTCTTGTGGGCTAGCCAACTCTTCACATTAACTGATATGGTGAGTTGATTACCATACAACTTATTAGCAAGTTGTCAACTAAAAATGGATTTGATATATCTTTACCAGATCCGTTTGCTCATGGATTAGCCAATCCTTTTGTAACCATGGTGGATTGATTACCTATTTGATGTTGCCATCTCAAAATCCATTTATTTAACCTTTGTTTCAAAAATTTTGTTACTTAGCAAAAGGTTTCATTGAAAAATTACTTAACTGGTTTTAAAAGTGCAAGCAAGTACTTTGATGAAAATACTGTTTGATCAGCAGTACTTTGAATAAAGTACCGATTTATCAAAAATAAATTATTCAATAAAATTCATACCAGTTTACTCATCTTCTTCAAAGAATGGTAGTCCAGTTTATAAATAAATTGATAACCATGCAAGCAGTTTCATTATCCTCTTCTACTTCCAATCCATGCTCTAGCATTCTTCTCATGAGCTCAACTGTGAGAGGATATCTTCTGTTTACAAACATGTGTATCATTTTACCATTCTCTAGTTCCAAAACATGAACTCCAGATTCTTCAAAGAATCTCCAACAAACAATTTCCCAGCTTTTCTTGATTTTTCCATATATCATCAAGTGCTTTCCTCTTCTGCTTCCCACATGGTTATAAGATCTCCAAGCAAAACTGCACCAATTCCTTCGATGGAATATCTCCAACATAAGCTTTTACCACATTATATAGATAGAATAAATCCACTCTATCTATAATATGTAACAAATCCCATAACCTATTGAAAACTTTGAAGCTTTCATCTTCCTTATGAAAAATCATATAATCTCCTTCTTTGGATTTGATAATATCAAAAGCACTAATCTGAGATCTGCTCATCTTCATGTCTCAGATCTTCTTTTGAATAATAAAAATCTACCACTCTGAGATAATTTCTTAATGCATCTTTAGACTCAGATCTCAATTCAACCCTTTCTTTCTTTGAAAACTGCTATCTCAGAATTCAGTTTTTCTTTTTCTTTTAAGCTCTTCTTCCTTTCAGCTTCAAATCCAAAAAGCTTCTTCTAAAATCCTTGATATCTGCAACACTCTTCTTATAAGCTTCGTCTCAAAGATCATAGAGTCTTTTCATGTCAACATAGTTCAACTTCTCCAATCCTTTATACCCTCGACCTTTTAAATATGCCATCATAGCATTCCTGTCCTTAGCTAAATTAGGTCTTCTAGGCATATATCTAACAGAAGTAGGTGATTGTAATGGTTCATCAGTTTCCAAAGATCTAATTGCTCTTGCAACTTTTTAGCCGCTTCTCTACTTTGAGCTTCTTCAGCTTCTTGAACTGCTCTATCTTTAGCATTTAACTCTTCTTGAAGTTTTCTAGCAGCAGCTTCATTCCTAGCAACTTCAATTTCTCTAATTTCTGCCAAAGAAAGTTTCTTCTTCTTTACTTCTACTAAAACACCTTTCCCTTTATCCTTAGGATCAATTTTAGGTTGAGAAGTTCTTTGTTGTTCATCTTCTTGTACTTCTCTAATAGTAACACCACCTCTAGGTTGTGATAATTCTTGAAAAATTGTAGCAATGAACTCATCATCACTTGCAGAATGAATTGGTTTGAGAATAGCTTCTTCCTCTTCTTGTATAACAGTTGTAGAAGGACCAGCTTCTTCTTCAAAATTCAAAACTCTTGGAGTTATCACTTCTTGAAAAGCATTACTTTGTTGTTCAGTACCTTGAACTTGTTCAGTACTTTGTTGTTCAGTACCTTGAACTTGTTCCTCTTGTTCATCAGTACCTTGAATGATCTTTTCTTGTTCATCAGGACTTTCAGTTGTTTCTTCTTCTCAAAATCTTCTTTCAAATTATCTTTTTCTAAATTCCTCCCCAAGTTGACAAAAGATTGTTGATGAACCTGGTGGCGTTTGTTTTTCCTAGATTGCTTTTGCGCCTTTTTCTTGGATTTAACCCAGATTCGAAATTTTTGAACTAATGGCCACACAAAAGTCTTTAGTCTTCAAACTTCAGCTTTTAATTTCTTTATCTGTTTGGCTTGGACCTCTGTAGTCTTTTTCAACTTGACCAACTCCATTGTCAAAACATAATTATCTAATGTGATTTCATCAGGAGGTATGGTATGGGAATCCTCTCCTTGAATAGGTGAATAATCCTCTGTTGAGAAACCGAATGCACCCTTGTGGAGATGAAGAAGGTGAAACTGCAACATCTTCTTGAAGTTCAGTACTAGGAGAAGCAGTACCTTGTAGAGATGCAGACTTCTTTTGATGTAGCTGTGAAGAAGCAAGATTTGCAAAAGCAGACTGCAGATGCAGTACCTTCAGATGCGACTGCAGATGCATCCTTCAGATCATCAAACTCTAATAGCCTGAACAACATCCATCATGGAAGTTGTTAAAGGAGTATTTTGACCCTTGAATAAAACACTCCTTTTTGCCATAAAAGTAAAAATCTTGGATTGTTGAACAATAATAGGCAATAAAGTCAGTAGGTTTTGGCACATCAGCAAGTTGCTTGTTCAAGAAAACCTGTATAAACCTTGGGTACATCAGCCAAGTAGATCCATGTGAAATATGTGAGAGCATTCCATCCAAGATAGCCTTGAGAAGTTAAAAACTCTATCAGTAGCTAACCCAACCATAGCAGATGCTATATTTGACCCAAACTGCTCCCAAGAGGTACTCTTAGCACTTATGCAATGGAGCAACACATGAACCAAAAACTTCCAATGCGGACAAAATAATTGTTTTCTAAACGTTTGTTCATTCAAAGATCCTTCATAGCCAATATGTCAAAAAAGTATCCCATATCAACTGCTTATCAAACCTTAAAGCCCCATCTGCATCATTGAACAATAAATCTTCTCGGATGGAGTCTTCAGAAATCTTAATAGTTCTTCCAAAGAATCGTTGATCTAATATAATATGCATCATTCTCCATGTTATCTCTAGCATTAGCCCAAAATTCTTGAATCCAGGGCTCAATAATATCCGGCTCCACTAAAAAAGCATAACTGATAGGCGAACCAGTAAGATAATCAATGATATCATGAAAGAGTATATTCGCGTCAGTCTTATCCAAATTAGCAACCATGTTATGCTTAGAAACAGTAGGACGATTCGCCATTGTTGATTATGTAAGCAAAAAGAATTAAATGCGAAGAATATGAATATGATGAGAGAAAGATGGAAAAGATTCTAATGTATCAATATGAGAGGGAAAATCGGAAAGTAGGTATTTATAGGTGAGATTTAAAAAATCACAGCCTAAAATAACATTGTTACCGTTAGCATTAAATTACCCCTCAAGATAACCGTTGGAACAATACTTTAATAAGACAAACAGTACTTCCACGTAAGCAGTACTTTCCAAGCAAGACTTTCCAAGCAAGACTTTAACGAAAAACAATACTTTTCCAATTTCTTCAGTATTAACTAAGTATACATAACTATCCTCCCCTCAAGCATTACACAGGACTATACAAATACTAAATAGTCCTCCCCTTAAATGTAGCTCAATAGTTAATCATGCCAATGCTCACCACCAAGTGAGTGAATCTAGAAACATCAAAACCTTTGGTGAGTAAGTCACCTACATTATCATCTGTGTGAACCTTAATCACATTAATAAGCCGATGCTCATAACAATCTCCGATAAAGTGATGCCTAATCTGGATGTGCTTGGTCTTGGAATGATAAACTGGATTCTTCACAATACAAATAGTACTCTCATTGTCAATGTTAATAGGAGTATTCTTGAAGTTGAATCCATAGTACAAGAGCTGATTTTGCATCCACAAAACTTGTCCACAACAGCTTGCAGCAGCCACATATTCAGCTTCAGTAGAGGATGTTGCCGCAATTGTTTGTTTCTTGCATTGCCAGGAGACTAATCTTCTTCCAAGATATTGGCATCCTCCAGTGGTTGATCTTCTATCATAGTTATCACCTGCATAATCACTATTTGAAAAAGCCTCTAAGTGAAAAGGTGACTCTTTAGGATACCACAACCCCAACTTTGGTTGTTGCTTCAAATAGCAGAAGATTCTCTTTACTGCATTCATGTGAGAGATCTTTGGTGAGACTTGATATCTTGCACATAAACAAACTGCAAACATAATATTAGGCCTTGATGCAGTGAGATACATAAGAGAGCCAATCATTGATCTATAAAGCTTGACTTCAATAGGGTGTCCATCTTCATCTTTGCCCAATGAATTGATAGATTTAATGGGTGTAGTAACAGCCTTCATATCATCAAAATTGAATTTCTTAAGTATGTCTGTAACATACTTGCCTTGACTGATAAAAATACCTTCCTTTGACTGCTTAACCTGAAGTCCTAAAAGAAAGTCAACTCTCCCATTGAACTCATTTGAAATTCTTTCTCGCATCACCGCTCAAACTCCTTAACAATGGACTGTTTGGTAGCCCCAAAAATGATATCATCAACATAAACTTGAACTAACATGATATCTTTCTTGTCTCTCTTGATAAACAAAGTCTTGTCAATAGCTCCCCTTCTATATCCATGTTGCAATAAGAATGTGGAGAGTCTCTCATACCAAGCTCTAGGTGCCTGATGAAGGCCATAAAGAGCCTTAACCACCTTGTAGACTTTGTTTGGGTGTTTAGGATCTTCAAAACCAGGAGGTTGTTTGACATAAACTTCCTCTGTAATCTTGCCATATAAAAGGCACTTTTGACATCCATCTCGTAAACTTGAAAGCCCATATAAGAAGCAAAAGCAAGAAATATTCTAATAGCTTCTATTCTTGCTACAGAAGCAAACACTTCATCATAATCTACTCCTTCTTCTTGTCTATATCCTTGTGCTACTAACCTTGCCTTATTCTTTATAACATTACCTCTTTCATCTCTTTTGACTCTAAAAACCCATCTGGTTCCAATAACTCTCTTCCCATCTGAAAGATCACATAAAACCCAAACCTCTTGAAGTTTAAATTGAAGAAGTTCTTCCTGCATAGCTTCAACCCAGCTTTCTTTAGTCAAAGCTTGAGCAATATTCTTGGGTTCTTCTTGAGAGATAAAACAAGTAAATAGACAGTTTGATGATCCTTATGATTCAAATGCTTTTTGTTTATACACAAAGCTAAGTAAAGCATTGTGAGGTGTAGAAAAAGTCTTAGCTCTGTCTAGTCAAGACTCCGTAAGTAGAAGGACCAACGATTTGATCAGAAGGATGATCCTTATGAGTTCTTAAGTTTGGAGACTGTGGAACTTCATAATTATCCTCTAAATTAGTAACATCAGAACCTTCATTGGAATTTGGGAAAATACCTTCATCTTCAAATTCATCATCAAGATCTTCTAATCCGTGCATGGTATGATCATCCGATCCTCTAAAGTATGGCAACTGGTGTAGCAAGACTTTGGTCGAAAAGTACGCCCAAAGTACTGTGAGAGTACTCTGCAGCCTTGTTCTTCCTCTTTGCCTCTTCATAAGTTCTCCTTTGTTCATCAGTGTAAGAATGTGCTAAAACATCTTGAAGAAGCATCCGATTAAGTTCCTCTTGAATAGATTGATCCTCAGCAGATAAAGAAGATTCTCGAGCAACAAGATTTTTGTGGGGCAACAAGATTTTGTTTTGGAATTTCAGTACTTTGTTTTGGACTAACAGATCTTCATTAGGAACAGATCGTCTAATATGAACTCCATGAACAACATATTGTATATCTTCTCCATTGTGCACTGGTTGATTTTCTTCTCTAACAGGTACATAGTTCATAGATGGAGTTAAAACCTCAAGATCAAACATCCAATCAGGACCTTTACCTTTCTCATTGTCTTGATCTTCTAAAAACTCAACATGAAGACAATCTTGAACCTTCTTAGTAACCTTGTTGTATACTCTAAAGCCCTTATTGTTAGTGCAATAACCCAATAAATATCCTACTCTGACTTGCCATCAAACTTCCCTAGATTATTAATAGTGTTTAAAATAGTAAGAGGGCATCCAAAAGGTTTCATAAAACGAATATTGGGTTTATTGCCCATCAACAATTCATAAGGTGTCTTCATCTGTGGTTTAGTGACTGAGACTCTGTTAAGTACATAACAAGCATTTACAGCCTTCTCGAACCTAATAGGTAGGTGAGAATCTGCTAACATTGTTCTTGCTACCTCAATCAAAGTCCTATTCTTCCTTTCTGCAACACCATTCTGTTGTGGTGTTCTTGCAATACTAAACTCCCTTTTTATACCTTTGTTTGCACAAAATTCATCCATTAGCTTGTTCTTGAATTCATTCCCATTGTCACATCTAATACCTCTAACCTTGAGTCTCAATTGGTTTTCAAGAGCAATAATCAGTGTCTGGATAGCATCAAAAGTATCATCTTTAAAACCCAAGAAAAATACCCAACTGAATCTACTGCAATCATCTGTTACAACTAAGCAAGATACTTTTTCTTGTTTGAACTTGCCACAGAAACAGGTCCAAACAAATCCATATGTAACAGCTCCAAAGGTTCTCTAATAGTTCTCTCCTCAAGCTTCTTGCAGAAAGCTTTGTGTTGTTTACCCTTCTTGCATGCCAAGCATGATTGATCATTCTTGTAAGTCTTTGAAGGTAAACCTCTAACTAGATTGCCTTTGACCAGCTTTATTGATATTCTTGAAGTTAACATGGCCCAATCTTCTATGCCATTGATGTGCCTCCTCAGATGTTGCTTTAGCCACCAAACATGTGGCTCTTCCATAGGAATGTAGACTCTTCATGTCTAAACTATACACATCATTTGTCCTTGGTACTCTAAGAACTACTAATTCATCATCAACAGTGCTTAAAGTCGAGGAAAGGATAAGACATTATGTGTCAGTGAATAACACATGATGCTTTTATCACGATTTGTGATAATCTTGACAATAGATTGAACTTTAACTCTTTTACATATCTAACATTCTCAAAATCTATAAGCCCTGCTTTGATAGTCCCTTTTCCAGTAATCTTTCCTCCATTGGGATCATTCCCAAATGCAACTCTTCCTCCACTAATCTTCCTAAAATCGACAGATCTCTTTATCTCCTGTCATACTTCCAGAGCAACCACTATCCACAATAAGATGATCTTTAAGCTCCTCTTCCGGGTTTCCCTGCACATAAAGAAAAGAGTTAGAAACTTTTAGGAACCCAAGCCATTACGGACTTGTGTTCCCCTTGTGGAGTTACAAACTCAAATTCTTTGAGTATGTAATTACCACTATCTTTTAAATGATGATCCATAATTATCTTTTGATCTTTATCATGTGGTTTTTCAAAACTTTCTGGTTTTTCAACACAAATCTCTTTTTCTTGTAGCACAAAAACATCAAATTCACTTTTGGTTGAAAGTACTGTCGTCCCTCTGCAGACTTTCCCTCTTAACACATTCTGTTTTAACACTTGGTTCCTGTGATCTAAATCTCCTATGTGAATTGTAATACCTTCTAGGTTGATAGTGAGATCTCCTAGAATTTCTATACCAAGTAGTGTGATCAAGACCTTGTTTTGTCTCGAAAGCAGACTTTGAGAAAGTATCGGGCCAGAGTTAACAGACTTTGGAAAGTACCGTGAGATAATCAAGGTTTTGAAAAAGGTTTTCTGGTGTGGGTATCTATGATCCGTGAGAAATTTCGTGATTGTCCCTATTTAAATTATTCCAAACTGGTTTGTGCTCTCTAGGTTTCTGGTTAGAAGTCCTGTTCTTTGGAAATTTTCTAAGGTATTCTGAATGATGTTCACAATTTTTAATTAGATGAGTAGGACTAAAACACACAAAACACGCTTTCGACCCATACGTCAAAGTGACATCTTTTATGTCTATGCCCAAAATTATTTTGCCTTCTTGGTGAATGATTAAACCTATTTTGACCAAAATTATCCCAAAAAGGTTTAGCAAGATGCTTTTGAAAAGGTTTTGTAGAAGGTATCGCTTGTGGAGCAAGACTTTGATTTGAAGGTACGCATCATTTTGAACATCGCTTTCAACAGTGTTCTTTGGGTTTTTCTGACCTAGATTGAGCAACTAGCTTTTTCCTAAACTCTAGACTGTCTACTCCAAAACGAGAAACATCGGGCCTAAGGGGTTGATGAATGCCAGTGGGATGTGGAACAAAATGATAATCATTAGCTTTCTTATATTCAGGAGGTGAGTCACTTATTGAACCATCATTACTAGATGTATCTACATAATTAATGAGTTCTTCATCACTAGTGGTTATATCCTCATACTCACCTTCATCCCGATTACTAGATTGGTTTTCTTCTATCTTACTAAAATCCATTCCAAAACCTAATCCAGCTTTTAAGGTAGGCTCTTTGTCGCTTTTTGAACATAAGAAACATGTGACATCTTCACCCCAAGCAGCAAAACTTAGCTAACAAATCATCTCTTTCCTTAGTTAATTTCTCAATTTCAAAGCAATTTTACAGCTTAATTTCCATTCACTAAGCTTTAACTGGTAATCCTGTTGTGCATATTTTTCACCCCAAGCTACTTCATTAGTTTCATGTGCTAAGATTTTGGCTTCCATAGATTCTAAGGTTATTTGATAACCTCGCTACCTCGCACCTAGCCTTAACACAATTATCTCTCTCAATCACATAACCGCTAAGTAATTTATGATAAAAATCATAGCAATTTGAGCATACCTCAGAGATAGGAGATTGATTTGGTGAAGTAGCCACCAATGCTAGTTGAACAGAATCATCTTCACTTTCCTTGCTCCAGTCAAATCCTCCAAAGCCATCATCGATTCCAAAACAAGATGTTCGTGTTCTTCAAAGAAAAAAAAGGCTCCAATCCAATGCTTCTATCAATCTTCAATTTCTTCTTCCACAGCTATCATGCAATAAGTTACTGGTTCATCATCAAACTCTTCACTCCAGTCAACTTATGATAACTTCTCTTGAGCAACCAAAGCCTTTGTTTCAATAATTGGAATTTCCTTAAGCTCAAGTTTTGGCTTTTCAGATGTCCTGTTTGCTTGATACTTAGCAAACCTCCACTCCCTTGCAAAGTGACCAGTCTTTTGACAATTGAAGCATTCAATCTTAGATTTGTCAAAAGTTATGCCCTATTTTGGTTTGAAATCAATGCTTTTGCCTGTCTTCTTCATGTACTTTTTGATTCTTGCAATGATCATAGCAACTTGCCACCTGATATCAATTTCTTCAAGTGCATCTTCTTCAATCTGCGCTAGATCTTCTTCATAAGTGACAGGTAAACTAGCTTGTTGTGCAAAGAAGGAGCACATAACTTCATCTGAGGCCATAGTGGTAGTTGGTGGGGCCTGTTGAACATATGAGGGGGTGTATAGACAACAGATTTGAGAAACAAGATTTGAGGAGAAGCAGTACTTTTAATGGAAGTACGGCCTTCTTTTCGATGATAGAAAAGCAATATTGTGAGACTTAGAACTTGTTTGACCACTCATCTCATGCTCATACACCTTAAGTTGATGATAGAGATCATCAAAGTCCATGACATCTAAACCTTGTTGTCCTCTGATCATTGTAGCAATCACATGCCATGAAGATGGCAAACTCCTTAGAAACTTCAAATTAGCATCTTCAACCGATACTTCTGCCTTGTATAGCTCCAACATGTTGAGAAGATTCTGAAACCTATCATATGCAAAGATCAAGACTCTCTTTCACCAACTGTGAAAGTTTCAAACTTGCTTTTTAGCAAATTTCTCAGGCATCTTTTAGAGGCTTCATTCCCTCCAAATCTGGTCTCTGAGAGCCCAAAGTCGCTTAGCATCTTTAGCATCATGAAATTTGAGAAGATGACCATCCGGAATGGCGATAAAAGAATGTTGAGTGCCTTCTCTTGATTCCTTAAGGTTGCCGGTAATACCGGTTTAGGTGCCTTGGGTTGTCTAGGAATATCAATGGGGTCCGTACAACTTCATTCCCATTCACAATTACATTCCATAGAGCATGATCTCAGTAATGGCAATGTAATCGCCTCATCTTCATGCACCGTAGATCATATTCTCCTTCTTGATTATTGGAATTCGAGGAGGTGATTGAGGGTGGTGGAAACACGACATCTTGAATATTGTTGAAGTAGGGTTTCTTCCTAGTCAGAGTTTCCACACAAGCTCTAATACCACTTGTTGGATCGATATACTTTAATCAAACTAACTTAACTAGATTGTTAAGGTTTAATAACCTCGGATAAATCCTAAGTTATTAACAAAGAAACACTGAGCAATCTTTATCAAGCACGCGGAATTTACTTAACAAAGCTAAAAAGAATAACCTTTTATTATAAACTCTAAATCTGCTTATTATGCAGATACTCTAATACAACTCTAAGATAATCGAACTTCTCTCTAAAACACTAATTAACTTGTGAATTCGTAAACTCTAAAACTCATAGACTCATAGACTCTAATGCCAATCTAGGAGTCCTTTTATAGGCTCAAGGATATCCTAGTAGGTTTACAATTGATAGCCTTGTACGACAAGTAATCTAAACATAGAATACAATACTTTCCATAAACGAATAACAGCTTCTTGTTCTTGCAAGATTTTGACTTTTAGGTGCGATTTTGACTTTGTCTTTAGCAAGATTTGACTCTTTGACTTTTCCCAAGATTTTGTACAAGATTTTCATATCTTCAAGATTTCATGTCTTCAACACTTTCATATCCCAACAATCCTCCCCTAACTTGAATTCTACTTGCTTGACTTCAAGTTCCTTTGTGAATGTATCTTTAACCTTCATCTTTAAGATCGATTGTTTCTTAGTCTTTTCAATATATCTCTCAGAGTGTCCGTGCTTGTCAAAGTATCTCTTAGAATTGTTCTCTCTTAGCAAGATCTAGCAAGCTCCATCTTTTCAAAGAATACAAAGAACATATGACAATTTGTACATTAATTCAGCTTTAATTTGCATACTATTCTCATCACTTCCAGTGTGTTAACTCCTGTGAGAGGTGAATCATTGAAAATTTAATGGTTTTAGATCTCTTTACCAAAGCCATTATCTTTGGAGTAGCCAAATGTTTTGGTGTTTAAGACCATGGTACATTGATAACCATATGATTTTTAGCAAATCATCGGCTATCAACAGATTTGATTTGTCTTTACCAAAAGTTGTACCCTTCCGGACTAGTTAGTTCTTCTTATCTAATGGTGAACTAATTACCAATAATGGTTTTTCCACTGCCTTTACCACAAGCCATTTTCTTGTGGCTAGCCAACTCTTCACATTACTGATATGGTGAGTTGATTACCATACAACTTATTAGCAAGTTGTCAACTAAAAATGGATTTGATATATCTTTACCAGATCCGTTTGCTCATGGATTAGCCAATCCTTTTGTAACCATGGTGGATTGATTACCTATTTGATGTTGCCATCTCAAAATCCATTTATTTAACCTTTGTTTCAAAAATTTGTTACTTAGCAAAAGGTTTCATTGAAAAATTACTTAACCGGTTTTAAAGTGCAAGCAAGTACTTTGATGAAAGTAATGTTTGATCGCCAAAGACTTTGAATAAAGTACCGATTTATCAAAAATAAATTATTCAATAAAATTCATACCAGTTTACTCATCTTCTTCAAAGAATGGTAGTCCAGCTTGATAAATAAATTGATAACCATGCAAGCAGTTTCATTATCCTCTTCTACTTCCAATCCATGCTCTATCATTCTTCTCATGAGCTCAACTGTGAGAGGATATCTTCGCTTACAAACATGTGTATCATTTTACCATTCTCTAGTTCCAAAACATGAACTCCAGATTCTTCAAAGAATCTCCAGCAAACAATTTCCCAGTTTTCTTGATTTTTCCATATATCATCAATGCTTTCCTCTTCTGTTTCCCATAGTTCCAAAACTTGATTTTTCCACTCTATCTATAATATGATAGCCTTGTACGACAAGTAATCTAAACATAGAATACAATACTTTCCATAAACGAATAACAGTTCTTTTGTTCTTGCAGTACTTTTGACTTTTAGGTGCAAGATTTTGACTTTGTCTTTAGCGATTTGACTTTTGACTTTTCCCAGTATTTCTGCAAGATTTTAATATCTTCAGTACTTTCATGTCTTCAGCACTTTCATATCCCAACAGTTAAAAACAAAATAAAGCATTTTCACAAAGTAATATAAACATGAGAATCAACCAACAATAAAAAAGATATATAAAACACACAAATAAAAATGAAAAACAAATACGCAAACAAATAAACATGGGTTGCCTCCCAAGAACCGTTTGTTTTTGTTCGAGTCACGAGCTTGACTCTACCCTTATTTAACGGATAAAGGGGAGGTTTTCCCTACACTTAATTTTAAGTGCGGTTGATAGTAGCGATACACACCCTTAGGGTGGAAATATGCCATGTGAGGAGAAGGTGATGGGTAATTTATATGCCTAAAAGAGTGTGCTCCTGTCATACTAACCTTACCTAATTCAATTGGTGTAGCGGGTAAATCAAGTCTTTCTCCTAAAAAGGGATCATCTTCTATCAACTTTAAGAGATTCTTAGTTAAGGATCCATCTTGACCTAATAAACCCGGTTTAAACCCATAATGTTTCTTTTTATCAACCATGAATGGGTGATGTAAGTGTGTAAGGTCATGGGTTACTCCTATATTAGCTTCCACTCTACATGGCTTAGAGTCTACTACATTTATCACGCAACTACCCGGACTATTTGTTTTAATGAGTGGATTGGGGCCTAATTCAATTCCTAGCTTCACATCTAAAGATGAAAAATTGGGTAAGGGTTTTGGTTGAGGCTTCGGTTCATAAAAACTAGGAACTTCCTTAAAACTAAGAGAGAGGTCATGACAACAAGCAACTAAACCTACTTTCTCTAGTGGTGTTTGGTCCAAAGGTTCTATATCAGTCGGGGTTCCTATAGTCTCTTTTACTTATCCAAGTAAGTTATAGGCGGTGTGTGTTCCCCAAGTGATGGTAGGGCTTGTGGGCTTGGAGTTTCCACCTCATTTTCCATTATATCTAGATCACCTAAATGTTCATCATATGTTTTAGTATGATCTAACCCAAATACACTCCTAAGTATCAAATCCTTCTTTAGCCATTTCAAATTCTTGGTCCGATTCATAAGAACCATTCTCAAAAATTTGATCACTGGTATATGTGAAAACATATACCTTTTCTTTATCAAAACCAACCCAAATAAACCGGAAACGAGCCATTAATGCCTAATATTTGTGTGTTTCTTGAGTTTATGCATGTGCAGGTACGGATATTAGAAAACAAACAAAAGAAAGACAAAACAGAAGAAAACCTGGCACGAGAATGAGAAGAGTGCAAAAGCAGAGCCGGGGAATCAGATTAAGGGTTTTTAATGCTCAAAAGTTCAAATTACGGAGTCATGGATCATGTTTGGGAAACTTTCACAACAAACCCTTACCTTTATCAAATTTACACAAATCACCCTTCACTTTATCATATTTTCAAAACATACCCTCAACTTTACCATTTTGTCACAATACACCCCTCATTCACCAATTTACATAATTTATTCCTCACTTACCCATAACTACCTTTTATACCCTCATACCCTCATATTAGCAATTTACCAAGTCACCCTTACCATTTAAAAATTTTTACATTTGGTGCTTTTAATTTGAAAATTTTACATTATTGGTCCTTATTATATATATCCGGATGCAAAAACATAAAACCAAGTGCAAATCTAATACTACCCTTTTACATCCAAGCCCAACAGCCCAACCTTTCCCCTTACAAGTCCAACCCGTTTCCTCATTTTAGTACCCGGTCAACAAAATAATAAAACACCCCAAGGTCAAACCAAATTCCCCTTCCCCGCCAAATATTACCCCTATTCACGGTTTATCCCTCCCAAGTCATTTTTACCCTTATCAATCCAAAATTACCCACACTTAATATGATTTTAGAAGGTCCTAACACTCCTGACAAGTCAGATGACATGTTGGCAATCCTAAAGCCACTGATTGGAGGATGATACGTGGGCACATGATCCTAGGGCTACAAATGATTGGGATGACATATCATGAGATCAATGGCCATCAATTGAAGACCCAGAAGCTTCTGTGACAAACCCTAATCCTCCTGAGCAGCTATAAAAGACCTTCATCACCACAGAAGACCTTGTCCAGTTTTCATGTATTTAGAAATCTGTTACCATTTTAATTTTGTCAATTTTACTGTTTTCTTTAAGTTTAAGTAGTAGTGTAATCTCAGTTTTTGGTATTGTAATCTCATTTTTACTTAATGCAATTTCATTTTCATCAATTCAGTTTTAGTTATTGTTAAACTTTGTTTCTGCTTCTACTCTCTGATTTCACAAGCTCACATAAGCTTATTACAGCTTATTGTGAGCTTGACTCAGGATAATTCTGGTTTGCTTACAATTTTCTACAAATTTTACAAAAAGTCAAACATAAGTCAAAATCAAAAGTCAACCAAGTTTCAGACTAATTTATGTTTTAAATCTGTTAAAATGTTGAGTTATAATTTTGTTTAGTCATTTGAAGTCAGTTTATGTCATATTTCATCGAGTGTTAAAAGTTATTTGCATTTTTGAAACTTAAAGGGAATGTTTGGTTTAAGCAATTGTTCAAAGTTTTAATAATTTTGGTGAGTTAAAATTAAGTCAAATGGTTCTTGTTACTTGTTTTAAAGCTTGTTAGTTCATAATCTCAAGTAAGGGTGTGCATGGTCCAAAAACCGGACCGGACCGGACCGAAAACCGATTTCGGCATAAACCCTAGACCGAGACCGGACCGAATGTGGTCGGTCCGGTCTCGGTCCGGACCGGTCCGGTCGGTCCTTCGGTCGGTCCGGTCCAACAAGGCCAAATTAGTCGGTTTTGGTCCGGACCGGACCGGACCGAGGACCAATTAGCCCAAAAGCCGGGACCGCGGACCGGACCGAATGTGGTCGGTCTGGTCTCGGTCCGTGTCGGTCCGGTCAGTTTGGGTCATATGCTCACCCTTAATCTCAAGTTTGTCAAGTCCTTTTTATGATTTAAGCTTCTAAAATGTGAATATGTCTTTATCCTCATTGCTGCCCCAAACAGTTAGTTTAAAGGTCTAAATGAGTTTCAAAATTAGTGCAAATTGTTTTTTCATGTTCTTTAAACATCCAATTTTTTATAGTTTGCAGCTTATTGGCTCAATAGAAGCCTTTTGTTAAATTATTTTTGATCTCAAAACCCCCAATCTGTCCCTTGTTCTACTGATGTTCCAGATTGCTGTCCCAAATAGCCTAGTTAACAAATAAATTTATGCGTATTCCCTTATTGAAATTACTTGATTTTTGCTTTCTTAAGTAGCCCTTAGTGTAGATTAGATCTGTTTTGCCTTTTAGATCCATTTAGGAGCTTGTTTAAGTGCTTATTGAAGCTGCAAAAACCCCCCCTTAGTGCCCCTCTTAACCTGTTGTCCCAACAGACTCCTCATAGTTCTTATTTCTTTTGTTTCAGCTTATTTGATTGCTTTAGGATAGATATAGTTAAGTAATTTAGTTAGCTTGAATTTTCATTAGCTTATTGTATGATTATTAAGCTTTCCTTTAAGCATTTAGTTCATTAGATATCTTTTAAGTGTGTTTGGCTATGCTTATCTTATTATCTGTCCATTTAATCTGCTTGAATCTGCTTATTGTTTGTTTTTCATGTGTTAAATTTTGTCAAAAAGTTTAGTTGTAGCATATTTTTAGATTGCATAATAGAAAAGCCAAAAACAAAAAAATAAAAATAAAAAGAACACTGCCTGGGATTCGAACCCAGGTCAGAACACATTCCATGCCCCACACCTCAAACCACTTAACCACTATGCCCCCTTAGTTATTGCGTACTTAGTTTGCACAATTTATTCTCTTAAAGTAGTTTTAGGTTTTAAGCTTAATAATCTGTTTCCCTTCTTTACTGCTTATTCAGTGCTTATTTTTTTAAGTTTTTATTTTTTTAAAGTCTAGCTTTACTTAAAGTAATTTCCTGCAAAAGTTGATATTTTTCCATTTAGTTTTAGTATTTTTAATAATATATTTTCTACTTTTTAGTTTTTAATTCATAAAAATTTAATAAAAACTCAAAAAAATATTCCGCTTTTTTAAAATTATATTTTGTCATTTTACACGTAGGAAAATTAGATTTACGTTCCTAGAGTCGTTATTTCATAATGTTTACGTTTACGTTCCCTAGGGTCGTTATTTCTCTTACGATTTAGGTTATAATTGTATCGCTTTATCATTTTACATGCTTTATGAATTTATCTTAGCTATCGTTTATCATTTTTAGCATAATTCCCCATTATTTGCCCTATTTCACTATTCAAAATATCATGAACGCGACGCGAGTTTATTACTCCATTCATCCATCGTTTGGAACGATCCGGGGACACAAACCCAACCGTTTGTGTTGCTTTTGGAATTATATTATAATTGAGAAATCAATTTTTTGGCGCCGCTGCCAGGGAAGGCTTGAAGTGAGTTTTGATTCCGTTCTGATCGCGTGTTTTTGAAGATCCTTCCCCGTGAAGTTATCGTTGTTTTTTGTAAATATATCTTTTATAAAAACCCAAAAAAAATTAAAAAACCAAAACACTTTTCCTAAAGTGTTTAAAACACCAAAAAAAATTAAAAATCCAACAAAAGAAATCGAAACGTCAATTGTTACGTCGGCTCACCTTTAGAGTACAGCCTATACATGGGGTTTAAGGAGGTCTTGACATTAAATTGCAGACCGAAGAGAGATCCACTCTTCTCTCCCGCCACGCTGCGAGTACTTTAGAGAGCTACCGAGAACCGGTTGACGGGATGGTTACCAAAAATATTGTGTTTTCAAAGTTTTCTATTATAAAAACCCAAAAATATTTTCCTTTTCAAAATTCGTTTTTTATCAAAACCCAAAAATAATCTTCTTTATCCTCTAAACCGATAATTCTATCTTCTTACCCTCTTATCCGTTTAATTCTTCTCGGTGTCTTCGTTTTACCAATTTGGTTGTCAATGGTGCGGGGGACCTCAAAATGGTGGAAATTGTCCCGGTTGTAGCATTGTGAATTCGGGAAACGAGTTTGTCTATGACCAAAATCCCTACAATGAAACAATCAATTTTCTTAACCAACCCCCGTACCATGAGATGGAGACATACTCTTGTGTGTACTGTGGAGGTCTGCACCAAGGTTTTGAGTGTCAAGGTGGAACCCGCTTGTCTATGAGCAAGGCCATTGTAATAATCAAACCTTTAGTTATGAACCTTATCCGTACAATTCACCAAATCTGTCACAACAATCGTATTGTTGTGAGTATTGTGGAGGTCCGCACTGTAACTCCGATTGTCAAACACAGAACCCGCTTGTCTATGAGCATGTTCCTTGTAACAATTATGACTATTCTTTTTACTAACCTCCTCAATACCAAATGATTCAACCACAACCTCCGCCATTGTCTCAAGAATTTATCCAAAAATTTCTGGTTATAGCAAATGATCTTAAGAATTTGGTTATTAAACTTCACCAAGAAGAAGATCCTCATCAGAAAACCTCTCGTTTACGATACGATGGATTCTGATGAGGAATATACGCCTCCAAGTGGCAATCCCACTCCCGTTGAGGAAGATTAAGAAGGAAAGAGTATGGGAGAATTGTTGGCGGAGGAGAATATGAAGAGCATAAGTGTTATATATGGTTACGATAAGGTCAATAACGTTTATGATGATCCCACCCCCGTCTAAAATGAGCAAAAAGGAAATAGTATGGGAGAATTGTTGGCGGAGCATAATATGAAGAGCATAGGAGATTTATATGTTTACGATAAGGTCGATGACGTTTATGACGATTCTCCAAGTGGAAATCCCACTCCCGTTTTAGAGCCTTTATTTTTCGACTCTTCCCCTTCACTCATGCCGTTTGAGAGAAGTGATTTCCTTTTGGAAGAGGTCGATGATCAAATTTCATCGAATTTTTTTTATCCCGAGGACTCTCTCATAATGGGGGATGAGCATCTCAGCACTATTTCAGAAACATAATCATCTAGTATTGAGGACCTTGTCCCAATCCCAAGTGAGTCTGAGGATATATCCGACGATGAATGTGATTTGCCTTTTCATGATGATTCTCTTAACATTTCTGAGGTTACTTCAGGGATTTTCTCAAATCCTCTTTTTGAATTTAATGATGACTACACTTTTAGCAAAGTAAATCCTCTTTTTGATGAAATGTCTGAATCCGATACAGAGACAATAACGGAAGTGGTGGAAATTCCTAACTCTCAGAGCACACCACTTGTCCCACCTCTGTATTATGACTCATCTCCTCCGTCATGTGATGACGATTCTATCATAACTGATGAAATCTCCATTGAGTATCCCCGTTGAGCCGTCTTGTGAAAACAAAATTTTTAAACCAGGGATACTCGTTGGAAGAGAAATGCATATGGATGCAAATTTTAATGAAACATTTGTGTTTGAAACTTATATTATCAGAATCTTTCTTCCTTTCATCACATATGATGTGACTTCTCCTCTCCTTCACTCCTTCAGGAATGTGGATACAATTTTTGATCCTGGAATTCTTATAATTGATAAATTCCACACTTGCTCCCCCAAGGACAAATGAATTCGGGGACTAGTCAAGCTAGCGACTCGTTTAAGAAAAGCAGTAGTGCTTCGTGGGTGGCAACCCATGCTTATCCTTCTATCTTCTTTCTATTTTCTAATAAGTGACGTGAGTGGGTTCGCCTCTTCGATTTCTCGTGTTTGTTGTTTTTGATGTTTTTGTCCAAGAGTTTCATCGATATAAAGACTCTCCTGCTAGATGTTTTGTCTTTTCTCCACTAGATTTTCATGTTTCGATGCTGATGAAAATCCGATATCCGAAATCTTATCGACTAATGTTTATCTTTTAGCATAATTAATAAACGGCTTTTAGATTTCCATTGAGAGCCCTTGCCTTTAAACATTAAGGAAAATGTTTAGTTTTAGTTTTGGGGGGGGGGGGTAATCTTCGATTTGATTTGACCATACTTGTTTTTTGCCTTACACTCTCGCAACCCCGTTTTTCCTAAAAGATGAAAAACAATTGTTGAAAAAAGTGAGAAAAATTTAAAATTTTTTTAGGCTTTTGCTAGTTTTTTGATTGAAAAGTCTTTGCAAGTCTCTTAGAAGTTACTTTAAATATGCTTTTCTTAAAAAGTCTTTGCTAATTGCTTAGACAAGAGGCTATAATATGCGTATTCTAGCTCAAAAGGCCAAGAATTTGCAAGCTTCTCTAAGTAATTTTAAATATGCGAAGCTTTGAAAGATTTGCTAGTTTCTAATAAGTGATTTTAAAATTGCGAGACTTGAGATTATTTAACAAAGCACTTGCCAAAATAATGTATATGTTTTGACACCTTGTTGACTTTCCGCTGGTGAGAGTAGGAATAGAATTTTGACTTGGCCGGGCGTGTTGAGCCCTAGCATTGTTCCCTTAACCATTGATAATTAAATTATCTGCTAAGCATTCGCGGATCTCATTATTTGAGATTTTAAATTTGCGGAGATCGAGAAATGATAGAGTTATTTATGAGTTTAGATGCTAAGCGTGGAGTTGTTGGTTCTCTTTAGAGCTCATCGAAGGTACTTGTGGCTTTTTGCTCCCACAAAATTGTTTCACCATAAAAATAAAATAATAATTAAAGGTGTTAGATTTTGGCGATAATTAGTTTTTTATCTTCTTAAGAGAATAATTGTTTTAAAAATTGGGTACACATCAAGGTCACGTAATAAATAAGTTTGAATAATTAAGTTATGAGCTGCGGTTCAAGATCGAGCCCTTGGATCCTTATTTCCAAAAGGTTTTAGGTCTTGGCTACCCTATTGCACCGGCCCTTGGACCTCTATCCGGGATTGTGTGTGGTCTTGGTCTAACACCCTTGGATCCTCTTTTCATGAACGTTTAGAGTCTTGGAATTCTCCGTCGTAACGGCCCTTGGATCCTTTACTCCGAGTAGGTGTAAGGTCTTGGAATTACCCTGTGAAGCTCCGTAGTTTATGTTATATGTCGTCAATGAAAAGTATAAGTAATTAAAAAATAATAATAATAAAAAAATGGAAAATGGAAAAGTCAAAAATATAAATGAATAAAATCACTTTGATGTGGACCTCATTTTTAAGACAACGATTCTCGAGAGAAGATGGAAAACTACTTAGCGTCTAAACTTTGTATCTTTATCGGACTAAAAACTTATCAAAACGAGAAAATATGAAGAAATTCATTTCTCACCAAAAATAAAATAAATATAGGAAAATAGGAAAATGGGAGCAAGAGGTAATCACACAATTAACTTCCATGGGTAGTGTTAGCTTCTAAAATCATGTTTAGCTGTGATTTCGATTTTAAGCTTAGTTTGGGAACTCGTGAAAAATCAAGGACGATGAATTCTATCCGTATGGTCACTTCTTTATGAGTTGTGTTTCCTACTCCGTGATCCTAAAATGTCTTTCAAAAAGATGTGAGAGTTATTGATTGACATGAAATTTCAACAAACCGTCACTCATAATGGAAAGTACTTAATCATTATATCTATATATGCGGAATATAAAAAGGTAAACGGGGGTTTTTTAGAGCTAAGGGGTTCTTAATCTTTTTTAAGAAAGCTTTGCTACTTTTCATAGCTTTAGTAGAAACATGTTGAAATCTTTGGTTTTAGAAGCGTGAGTTGAAGGCATTGCGTGAGGACACGGCAATACGTTAGTTTGGGGGATTTTGGTATATGTGAAAACTTATACCTTTTCTTTATCAAAACCAACCCAAATAAACCGGAAACGAGCCGTCAATGCCCAATATTTGTGTGTTTCTTGAGTTTATGCATGTGTGTACGGATATTAGAAAACAAACAAAAGAAAGACAAACAGAAGAAAACCGCACAAGAATGAGAAGAGTGCAAAAGCAGTAGCGGGAATCGATTAAGGGTTTTAATGCTCAAAAGTTCAAATTACTTGAGTCATGGATCATGTTTGGGAAACTTTCACAACAAACCCTCACCTTTATCAAATTTACACAAATCACCCTTCACTTTATCATATTTTCAAAACATACCCTCAACTTTACCATTTTGTCATAATACACCCCTCATGCACCAATTTTCATAATTTATCCCTCACTTACCCATAACTACCTTTTATACCCTCATACCCTCATATTACCAATTTACCAAGTCACCCTTACCATTTAACAAATTTTACATTTGGTCCTTTTAATTTGCAAAGTTTACATTATTGGTCCTTATTATATATATTCGATGAAAAACATAAAACCAAGTCCAAATCTAATACTACCCTTTTACATCCAAGCCCAACAGCTCAACCTTTCCCCTTACAAGTCCAACCCGTTTACTCATTTTAGTACCCGGTCAAAAAAATAATAAAACACCCTAGGGTCAAACCAAATTCCCCTTCCCCGCCAAATATTACCCCTATTCACTGTTTATCCCTCCCAAGTCATTTTTACCCTGATCAATCCAAAATTACCCACACTTAATATGATTCTAGAAGGTCCTGATACTCCTGACAAGTCAGATGACAGGTTGGCAATCCTAAAGCCACTGATTGGAGGATGATACGTGGGCACATGATCCTAGGGCTACAAATGACTGGGATGACATATCATGAGATCAATGGCCATCAATTGAAGACCCTAAGCTTCGCGACAAACCCTAATCCTCCCGAGCAGCTATAAAAGACCCTCATTACCACAGAAGACCTTGTCCAGTTTTCATGTATTTAGAAATCTGTTACCATTTTAACTTTGTCAATTTTACTATTTTCTTTAAGTTTAAGTAGTAGTGTAATCTCAGTTTTTGGTATTGGAATCTCACTTTTACTTAATGCAATTACATTTTCCTCAATTTAGTTTTAGTTATTGTTAAACATTTTTCTCGCTTCTACTCTCGATTTACAGCTCACATAAGCTTATTACAGCTTATTGTGAGCTTGAGTCGATAATTCGGTTTGCTTGCAATTTTCTAAAAATTTTACAAAAAGTCAAACATAAGTCAAAATCAAAAGTCAACAAAGTTTTAGACTAATTTCGCTTTTAAATCTGTAAAATGTTGAGTTATAATTTTGTTTAGTCATTTGAAGTCAGTTTATGTCATATTTCATCGAGTGTTAAAAGTTATTTGCATTTTTGAAACTTAAAGGGAGTGTTTGGTTTAAGCAATTGTTCAAAGTTTTAATAATTTTGGTGAGTTAAAATTAAGTCAAATGGTTCTTGTTACTGGTTTTAAAGCTTGTTAGTTCATAATCTCAAGTTTGTCAAGTCCTTTTTATGATTTAAGCTTCTAAGATGTGAATCTGCTCTTTATTCTCATTGTCCCCAAACAAGTCAGCTTTCAAATAGCTTAGTTTTAAGGTCTAAATGAGTTTCAAAATTGGTGCAAATTGGTTTTTCATGTTCTTTAAACATCCAATTTTATCTCTTTGCAGCTTATTGGCTCAATAGAAGCCTTTTGTTAAATTATTTTTTTATCTCTAAACACCCAATCGGTCCCTTGTTCTCAGCCGCTTCTTCCGCATTGTCGTCCCAAATAGCCTAGTTCATAGATAAATTTCTGCTTATTCCCTTATTGAAATTACTTGATTTGTGCTTCCTTAAGTAGGCCTTAGTGTAGATTCGACTGCTTTTGCCTTTTAGATCCATTTAGGAGCTTGTTTAACTGCTTATTGAAGCTGCAAAACCCCCCTTAGTGCCCCTCTTAACTTGTAGTCCCAACAGACTCCTCATAGTGCTTATTTCTTTTGTTTCAGCTTATTTGATTGCTTTAGGATATACATAGTTAAGTAATTTAGTTAGCTTGAATTTTCATTAGCTTATTGTAGGATTATTAAGCTTTCCTTTAAGCATTTAGTTCATTAGATCACTTTTAAGTGTGTTTGGCTTTGCATATCTTATTATCTCATTCCATTTAATCGCTTCAATCTGCTTATTGTTTGTTTTTCACATGTTAAATTTTGTCAAAATTTTTAGTTGTAGCTTATTTTTAGATTGCATAATAGAAAAGCCAAAACAAAAATAAAAATAAAAGTGTATTACCTAGATTCAACCCGTGTCAACACTCTCCATGCCCCACACCTCAAACCACTTAACCACTGTGCCCCTTTAGTTGTTGCGTACTTAGTTTGCACAATTTATTCTCTTAAAGTAGTTTTAGGTTTTAAGCTTAATAATTTGTTTCCCCTCTTTACTGCTTATTCACTGCTTATTTTTTTAAGTTTTTATTTTTCTAAAGTTTAGCTTTACTCAAAGTAATTTCCTGCAAAAGTTGATATTTTTCCATTTAGTTTTACTGTTTTTAGTAATTTATTTTCTACTTTTTAGTTTTTAATTCATAAAAATTTAATAAAAACTCAAAAAAATATTCCTTTTTTTCCCAAAATTTTATTTTGTCATTTTACACGTAGGAAAATTAGACTTACATTCCTAGGGTCTTTATTTCATAATTTTTACGTTTTAGGCCCGGGTTTTCCCCGAAAGCCATTTTTTATATTTTCTTACGCTTTTAGGTTATAATTGTTTCGCTTTATCATTTTACATGCTTTATGAATTTATTTTAGCTATCGTTTATCATTTTTAGCATAGTTTCCCATTATTTGCCGAATTTCACTATTTAAAATACCGTGAACGCGGCGCGAGTTTATTACTCCATTCATCCTTCGTTTGGAATGATCCGGGGACACAAACCTAACCGTTTGTGTTACTTTTGGAAATATATTATAATTGAGAAATCAATCACTATGTTCTATTTGCCTAAAGGATTCCATGGGTAGTGTTAGCTTCTAAAATCATGTTTAGCTGTGATTTCGATTTTAAGCTTAGTTTGGGAACTCGTGAAAAATCAAGGACGATGAATTCTATCCGTATGGTCACTTCTTTATGAGTTGTGTTTCCTACTCCGTGATCCTAAAATGTCTTTCAAAAAGATGTGAGAGTTATTGATTGACATGAAATTTCAACAAACCGTCACTCATAATGGAAAGTACTTAATCATTATATCTATATATGTGGAATATAAAAAGGTAAACGGGGGTTTTTTAGAGCTAAGGGGTTCTTAATCTTTTTTAAGAAAGCTTTGCTACTTTTCATAGCTTTAGTAGAAACATGTTGAAATCTTTGGTTTTAGAAGCGTGAGTTGATGGCATTGCGTGAGGACACGGCAATACGTTAGTTTGGGGGATTTTGGTATATGTGAAAACGTATACCTTTTCTTTATCAAAACCAACCCAAATAAACCGGAAACGAGCCGTCAATGCCCAATATTTGTGTGTTTCTTGAGTTTATGCATGTGCAGGTACGGATATTAGAAAACAAACAAAAGAAAGACAAAACAGAAGAAAACCGGGCACAAGAATGAGAAGAGTGCAAAAGCAGAGCCGGGGAATCAGATTAAGGGTTTTTAATGCTCAAAAGTTCAAATTACGGAGTCATGGATCATGTTTGGGAAACTTTCACAACAAACCCTCACCTTTATCAAATTTACACAAATCACCCTTCACTTTATCATATTTTCAAAACATACCCTCAACTTTACCATTTTGTCATAATACACCCCTCATGCACCAATTTTCATAATTTATCCCTCACTTACCCATAACTACCTTTTATACCCTCATACCCTCATATTACCAATTTACCAAGTCACCCTTACCATTTAACAAATTTTACATTTGGTCCTTTTAATTTGCAAAGTTTACATTATTGGTCCTTATTATATATATTCGGATGAAAAAACATAAAACCAAGTCCAAATCTAATACTACCCTTTTACATCCAAGCCCAACAGCTCAACCTTTCCCCTTACAAGTCCAACCCGTTTACTCATTTTAGTACCCGGTCAAAAAAATAATAAAACACCCTAGGGTCAAACCAAATTCCCCTTCCCCGCCAAATATTACCCCTATTCACTGTTTATCCCTCCCAAGTCATTTTTACCCTGATCAATCCAAAATTACCCACACTTAATATGATTCTAGAAGGTCCTGATACTCCTGACAAGTCAGATGACAGGTTGGCAATCCTAAAGCCACTGATTGGAGGATGATACGTGGGCACATGATCCTAGGGCTACAAATGACTGGGATGACATATCATGAGATCAATGGCCATCAATTGAAGACCCAGAAGCTTCTGTGACAAACCCTAATCCTCCCGAGCAGCTATAAAAGACCCTCATTACCACAGAAGACCTTGTCCAGTTTTCATGTATTTAGAAATCTGTTACCATTTTAACTTTGTCAATTTTACTATTTTCTTTAAGTTTAAGTAGTAGTGTAATCTCAGTTTTTGGTATTGGAATCTCACTTTTACTTAATGCAATTACATTTTCCTCAATTTAGTTTTAGTTATTGTTAAACATTTTTTCTGCTTCTACTCTCTGATTTCACAAGCTCACATAAGCTTATTACAGCTTATTGTGAGCTTGAGTCAGGATAATTCTGGTTTGCTTGCAATTTTCTAAAAATTTTACAAAAAGTCAAACATAAGTCAAAATCAAAAGTCAACAAAGTTTTAGACTAATTTCTGTTTTAAATCTGTTAAAATGTTGAGTTATAATTTTGTTTAGTCATTTGAAGTCAGTTTATGTCATATTTCATCGAGTGTTAAAAGTTATTTGCATTTTTGAAACTTAAAGGGAGTGTTTGGTTTAAGCAATTGTTCAAAGTTTTAATAATTTTGGTGAGTTAAAATTAAGTCAAATGGTTCTTGTTACTGGTTTTAAAGCTTGTTAGTTCATAATCTCAAGTTTGTCAAGTCCTTTTTATGATTTAAGCTTCTAAGATGTGAATCTGTCTTTATTCTCATTGCTGCCCCAAACAGTCAGTTTCAACAGTTAGTTTTAAGGTCTAAATGAGTTTCAAAATTGGTGCAAATTGGTTTTTCATGTTCTTTAAACATCCAATTTTATCTCTTTGCAGCTTATTGGCTCAATAGAAGCCTTTTGTTAAATTATTTTTTTATCTCTAAACACCCAATCTGTCCCTTGTTCTGCTGCTCTTCCAGATTGCTGTCCCAAATAGCCTAGTTCATAGATAAATTTCTGCTTATTCCCTTATTGAAATTACTTGATTTGTGCTTCCTTAAGTAGGCCTTAGTGTAGATTCGATCTGTTTTGCCTTTTAGATCCATTTAGGAGCTTGTTTAACTGCTTATTGAAGCTGCAAAACCCCCCTTAGTGCCCCTCTTAACTTGTAGTCCCAAATGGACTCCTCATAGTGCTTATTTCTTTTGTTTCAGCTTATTTGATTGCTTTAGGATATACATAGTTAAGTAATTTAGTTAGCTTGAATTTTCATTAGCTTATTGTAGGATTATTAAGCTTTCCTTTAAGCATTTAGTTCATTAGATCACTTTTAAGTGTGTTTGGCTTTGCTTATCTTATTATCTGTCCATTTAATCTGCTTCAATCTGCTTATTGTTTGTTTTTCACGTGTTAAATTTTGTCAAAATTTTTAGTTGTAGCTTATTTTTAGATTGCATAATAGAAAAGCCAAAAACAAAAAAATAAAAATAAAAGTGTATTACCTAGGATTCGAACCCAGGTCAGAACACTCTCCATGCCCCACACCTCAAACCACTTAACCACTGTGCCCCTTTAGTTGTTGCGTACTTAGTTTGCACAATTTATTCTCTTAAAGTAGTTTTAGGTTTTAAGCTTAATAATTTGTTTCCCCTCTTTACTGCTTATTCACTGCTTATTTTTTTAAGTTTTTATTTTTCTAAAGTTTAGCTTTACTCAAAGTAATTTCCTGCAAAAGTTGATATTTTTCCATTTAGTTTTACTGTTTTTAGTAATTTATTTTCTACTTTTTAGTTTTTAATTCATAAAAATTTAATAAAAACTCAAAAAAATATTCCTTTTTTTCCCAAAATTTTATTTTGTCATTTTACACGTAGGAAAATTAGACTTACATTCCTAGGGTCTTTATTTCATAATTTTTACGTTTTAGGCCCGGGTTTTCCCCGAGCGCGCTCATTTTTTTATATTTCTCTTACGTTTTAGGTTATAATTGTTTCGCTTTATCATTTTACATGCTTTATGAATTTATTTTAGCTATCGTTTATCATTTTTAGCATAGTTTCCCATTATTTGCCGAATTTCACTATTTAAAATATCGTGAACGCGGCGCGAGTTTATTACTCCATTCATCCTTCGTTTGGAATGATCCGGGGACACAAACCTAACCGTTTGTGTTACTTTTGGAAATATATTATAATTGAGAAATCAATCACTATGTTCTATTTGCCTAAAGGATTCCTCATGCGTGTCATATGTTTTGGTGAAATCTATCCCACGCATGCAACTAGGTGGTTCAACTCTAACCATCTCACAATCTTGCTCGTATGTAGGTTCCATGTTCTAAAAAACTAGGTCTTTTTGTTCATGGTGCCTAAGATCGGATAAATCCTCCTTATCTATTTCCTCAAATTGTGATGTAGGCAAGCCTATGACTTCATTCAAACTATGGGTTACGCTTAGGAAGCTTTTCTCAAAAAATTTCCAAATGGTCGCACTAAAAGGAGTGGATCCTAACAATGATCTTTGAATAGAAGCCACACATGCACAAAATTCATCAAAGCCCTCAAACTTTACACCCATCTCCTCTTGGATATCTCTAATATCACTCACAAATTCATTAGAACAATAAGAAGAATATCTATCAGTGAAATACATTTGTTCCTCCATTGTTAATGATTTAAATGCAACTTCATTCGTCATGGTGACAAATGAAAAAGGGTTTTACGAACAAAGGGCACAAAGAAAAAGATAGACTAAAAGAAAGCTACAAAAGAAAAATAAAAATCTCACTTGATAGGAATCAAGCGAGTAGACATAAATGAGATATAAATCTAACTAGCTATTCTATTCCCAGGCAGCGGCGCAAAAAACTTGATAAGCAGGGTTCGGGGTCGAGAAAACCTCCTTTTCTACGAGCAAGATTTTCAACCCTGTAGGCAGTGAATCTAATCGTTGTAGTGTAGTATGGGGTAAGCCTCGGGGATTGATTTCGTTATATAGGGGAATAGGAATGCTAGAAAGAGATATATGACGAGAAGGTGGGGTTGAGGATGATTCTTTTTAGTCTTTTTTTATAGTTTTTTAGAAAGGAAGGGTAAATCTCGGGGTATATGATTGGGGGTGGTACTTCTACCGATTTCATTACTTTAACTACTTATCTAATTATCTAATTAACTATGGATAAATTATGCTAATTGAGGTGTGCTCGTATGATGATTAAAGATGTGTTCACTTAGATGCTATTACCCTCTAGTTATCTTTTATTGGTCGGTTGAATTGTCACTTCCTTTATCTTAATTGGTGCGTTGAATTTCGGTTAGTCATGGGGGGGGGGTGCCTAATTCCCTAGTTCTATGAATTTTAACTTTCCTTTAGAATACCTGGAATCGGCAAGTGCAATAGTATCTCCCCCGAATACACTACTATCCTAAAGCTACAATTCACGCAATAAACACAACGATGGCTCAAGTGCACTCTCAAGATTTTTACTATTTAGGACCTTTAAGCTCGCAACAATTAAAGAAGAAGCCAGTTTTCCT
This sequence comes from Chrysanthemum makinoi, assembly GCA_910596185.1. Taxonomy (NCBI): domain Eukaryota; kingdom Viridiplantae; phylum Streptophyta; class Magnoliopsida; order Asterales; family Asteraceae; genus Chrysanthemum; species Chrysanthemum makinoi. Next base: position 200,592,877 of record OU343225.1, on the reverse strand, counting down.
TACTCTAGCGTCTACCAATTAAGACAAGAGACAACCTAACAACAATCAATAACTAGGTTTCATAGATCTAAGCAAACATAAGAATAATTTAGCTAGACATGTTAAACAAGCAAGCATACACACAATCAATTGAACATGGGGTAGACATAATGATAAATTGGATAAACAAACTTATCTTGCAATGTAAAATAAGGTATGGGACCCTAGAATACTGTCCAAGTTGGACTACAACTGAGTTAGGGTTTGCTCTCCAAAATTCTACCTCCTAAAATACAGAAAAATCGAATTCTATATATAGATTTACAATCGCGACGGCGTCACCTTTTGCTAGTGACGCCATCGGGTCGACGTCATTAGGGTTTCGTTTAGGCCAAGTCATCGTTGGGACGGCGTCATTTGAGATGTGTGATGCCGTCAGTCTTCGGTAGCGACGTCGTCTGAATCTTGGATCTTGGGTGTCTGGTGTGAAAGTTGTGAGTGACGCCTTCCAGAATTAAGGCGTGACGCTATCAGGCTTTAGGATCAGAAATTCCGCTGAGCCGTCGCGTGCACTTTTGATCAAGTCTTCAATAGAGGGACGGCGTCGCCCTTTGGTTGGGATGCCGTCAGTTGTGCTAGATGGCCTTTGATCTTGACTTTTCCATTTTCTTCATGTTTTCCCTCCTTTTCGTCCAAATGTGCTTCATTCCAGCATTTTGCTTCCAAAAGACCTAAAAAGTGAAAAGGAACGATTTTAAGCAGTAACGGATATAAAATATGTCGATTTAGGGCTTAAATGACCCCCCTAAAAATGTACGTTTTAAATCCTTATCAATACCACAAAACACATGTTTAGAATTTGCATAATGACCGTGTTATGTTGGAATAATGCAAATAACAAGGTAAATACGTAGGAATTATAACAGAGAATACAAAGTCACAACAATTTGAGTCTATAAGAATCATAAGATTAAGACATGTCTGAATACTATCATTCATGTATATAAAATGATCAACTCTGGCCCACATCAACCGATATCATATCACAGCAAGATATAACAAAATCACAGCCACATATAGTCATAAGAAACTTCCTAGTTTGTTATACAACAAAATAGATACAAGCGTCATATTTATGCCACACATCTCGTGGCTGGGATAAAGTACAAAAGCTGATAGATATACAACGAGCTAGATACTATTGTTATATTTATACCACACATCCCGTGGCCGGGATATAGTATAAAAGCAACAAACTAGATACTAGTGTCATATACACACCCTGTGGCTGGATATGGTACAAAGGCTGGTGGATAAAGATCTAGTCTAATGGCTGCCAGATGCTCCTCTGAGACGACTCTCAAGCTCTTTAATCTTGTTGAGAAGGGTCTGTATGTACTCTCGGTATCGGACCTGAATATCTTCCACAACTATCTCTAATGTGGCAATCCTAGATTGAGCTATCACTAGATCATCATTTCACTTCATCATCTCTTGTATTAACTTCTGTTCATTGTCATATAACAAAGGTATATCCTGTCTTAGTTGTCCGTGACATTCCTCCAGATTATTTGCCTTTTCACGAGTCTCTTGTAACCCTGTGCTTAAAGTGTCTAACTCCTACTGTATGGTTGCTTGCTTAGCAACTAGGTCCTCAGCTGTATTCTCGACTGACTCTATGCGCTCAAGAGGTAACTCATCAAGGTGACCTAACGCAGTGTCAATCTGTTCCTCATGTCATATCAAATGTTCCATGAGAGTGGGGAAGGTAGGTTGTCGGTCCATTGCTTCCTGTGAACTTTCTCCTATCTCGAACACCCGTGGTGGAGTAGGGAGATCAGGAGTGGGTGATTGCAAAGAGTTGTATCATTCAATAATGGGCCTTGCTCTCTCTACGAGCTCAAATGGTTGGGATGGGGGAGTGAAATCTGTAGATGATGGTGGTGGGTAAAAGCAGGTTCTCTTTCGAGGTGGCATCACTTCCTCAGGGATAACATCTCGAGGATGAAGTGATGGCGGAGGTGGTTCTGAAGATGCTAGAACTGGTGGTGGTGCATATGTAGGCAACATGTATGGATGTGGGTGTGGTGATGGTGAAGGTACGGGAAATGTCCTTTTCTGTGCAGTCTCACGGGTCCTCCTAGGGCGAACCGATGGAGCGTCCGATGAGGGTGGTGGGGGTGGATCTGATGGCATTAATGGTGCTTTGAAAGAACGTGGTCGGATAGAAAATACCTTTTTGCGTGGTGTGTTCTTTCTAATTGGACCATTAGGCTGGTAGCAGTATGGTTCCATGATTGGTTCGGGTTCGTAAGGCTGTAAGATCCAAGCTTTCTTACGTCTAATTAGTGTGGGTGATGCTGGTGGTGACTCAGTAGATGAAGAAGAGTCTGACGCAGATGACTATGCATCTGCAATGGTATGATATCCCTTCCTAAATTGCATATACGAGTCATCAAGAAAAGGAGCAATATTAGGTATTATCGGGATGTCCTCAGATGGCTCCTTTGAAGGATCTGACTCCGTAGCGTGCCTAGGTGCTGGGGAATGAACTGGTGGATCCGTGGAGGGATGAGTGTCCTCGGGCTGGGAATCCGATAGGATGATAATAAGGGGGAAAAGGAAGACATAGCTACCAGAACAACCCAGTAATTATAAATATTTCACCATGTAACTAAATAATCAGCATAAATATGCCTAAGTAGCGTTTTAGTGGCGTAGTGGCACGGAGGACTTTAAGTGTGATAAATAGTTATAGTATAGGTTTGCACCTTGTTCTTTATAACTATGGCTCTGGTACCATTCTGTAACACCCCTATATTTTGATATGCGCAGCTGAAATAAGTTTGGGGTATTACTTCAAGTATAACAGTCAGAACAATATAAAACGACTCAAAAGAGACGTTTTTAGATAAAACAATTATCATTCATTTATTTAATCAGAGTTTATACAAAAGAGAGGTCACAACAGAAAATTATACATATAAAAGTACTTAACTTTGAATGATAACATGATGGACACCCTTTTTATAAGAAAGTCCATTGCTACTCCGTGCCAAGTTGTGCTTTAGTTACCTCAGATAAAACATGCTAAAAGTCAACACAAAGGTTGAGTAAATCCCTAGTGTTTGAATAATAATCAGTTGAACACAATTTAGATAATGGAAATATTGTAGTACAATGTATTGCCTTAAGTCTCATAACACGCAAACCTTAATAGTTGGACATCATAAAAATGATGTTAGTACATACATCATAAAGATGATGTCTGTAATAGTGCCCTCGGGCAGGAGCTTTCCATTCTCCCATTTATTCTCAAATATAGTGCATTTGGTTACCTATTCGGCTAACACAAATGGGGCGTCAACTGCCAATAGATCTATTCACTATACTCGCGTTCACACGCAAGTGATTAATGGTGCATGATATGAGGGTCTTTTAGTGGCAACAGTGGGAACTTAGGCAATATTAATCAGGATAAAATAAAGAAAAATACTTGTGTTCAGGTTTGTAGGATGTATCTCCCCACGGGGTTGAAAAATGTATAAAAGTGGGACTATGAACTCACCTTGATAGTATAGTAGTTTGGATGGAAAACTAATCAAGTTGTGTGAATAAACTGCTCCGACACGCGACCTGAGTTGGTATGTCAAGTTTCAGTATGTTGTTGTCGTTCAAAACTTTATCAATACATAATGTTTTATTAATAGTACAATATGTGTTTTATCGATAATTATTTGTGAATCTTTGTGTGGAATTAGAACAACGCGTACGGTTAAATGAGAAAAGTACAAATGATAGAATTTATAATTTTAAAGTCTCTTCAAAAATAAGTTTTATCATATTTCATTTTTAAGGTTTGTTTGATTATTAACGAGACAAGGATATCCCGTATATTGATTTTTATCAAAACCGATTAGATATATATTTAAAGTACATTCCCGTAATAATATAAAATGTTACACTTTATACCATTATAGTTTCTAGTATTGACAGTTTATAATTTCATAAAATGATAATTTATACCCCTCAACTTTAGTGAAATAACAGTTTCTACCCTAAAGTTTCAAAAGTGACACTTTATACCGCTTGCTTAAATATGATTTCCATTGGAGGTTCTTTTTGTAACTTATTAATTCATAATTACACTTTTTATCCCCATGCATTAATTTATTTTTAAGTTTAGTCCTTTATATATATAGTTTTAAAATTTTGGCAAGATAGGCCCTCCATGCATTTTGCAAACTATATACATAGTCCTTATTCTATAATATTAACTAAATTTACAGTTTTGGAACAAGAAACTCCAAGTTTAATGTTTTTAACCTCCATGTACCCTTTTCGTTACATTTCTAGTCCTTGTTTTGCAAATTTATGTTTTTGGTTTGGAAAGAGATGTGGCTTGATTTGGATTATCACTATGAGATGTTTTAAGCTTAAGAATAAGCTGTGAAGGCTTATTGGCTTAATATTTAGCTTATGGGCTTTTACAGCCTATTAAGGTGCGTTTTGTTTTGTGCTTACGACCAAAAAAAAATGGAGAAGCAAAGTGAGTTCTCACGGGAATTTTGGTCAAAGTCTAGTGGCTTTCTAAAATTTGTTAGGAGCTTATTTAGGTAGCCAAAACATTCGGCTTATGGCTTATAGCTTGTGGGTTTAAAACCCGATCAAAGAGGGGTGTTTGCTTGGTTCTCGATAAGAAAAGAAAAAGAAAGAAAATAAGGCCGAACCTGATAAAGACTTATAGCTTGTTGTTATAACTTGTTAATAGGTTACTAACTTATCCAAATGACCCATGGTTTGGGTTGAAGTTCAAGGTTAAAAAAAATGTAACGAGGGGGGTTTTGTTTTTTGAGCTCTCGGTAACAACAAAAAAAGAAGGAAATAAATGCTTCTTGATCTGGTTTTGGCTTATAGTCTTGTGGGTTTGTAAATTTATTTGTGAGCTTATTACGGTGGCTTATTTGTTTAGTTTCTAGGTTCTAGCTTATGATTTAAAAACTAACTCAAAAGAGGGCGCTTGGTGGTTTCGCGACAAGAAGGAAAAAGAGAATGATAATAGCAATTCAATCTTAAAACTTGTGAGCTTATTTCTATGACTTGTAGACATGTTCTCTAGCTTATTTAGATGATTCTTAATGTAGGTTAAAGTTTATGGTTTAATAAAAAAAGATGTAACGACAAGCTGTGTTGGAACCTGTTGTTGCGACCAGGAAAAAGAAATATCAAAAATGGTTTTTGATCTTTTTTATTTATTATACTTGATTATAATCATAAGTAAATGGTATGTGAAATGAGATTGAAAGGGTTTTGTAAGAGTTACAAACCTTGTTGCCTTTTGAAGAACTCGGCTAGAATCAACTATCCCGATTCGACTTCTAATATGTTACCAAAGTTTTTTACAAAGCTACAACCTTCCCTTCCTCTTCCGTTATTCTTGAAATGCAGTAGCTAAATGGGTGTTTGAGTGAGAGTTTTGCTTGTAAGTGAAAGGTAGTATAAAAGGGAGTTTGTTTTGGTTTCGACTTATATAGACAACGAGGATAGTATTTCATTGAATTTCACTTGCAAAAGGATGAAAGACACAATGAATGTTGAGGATAATATGGGGTTTAGGGATTGTCCAGGTGGTCTTAGTATCTTGTTCGAATGAGTGTCAACTTGACACTTTGACTTAACTTCCCTAATATCTAAGAGACAATGTGTAAGTGAAAAACTAGTTTGGGCTAAAGGTATTCATATTAGACTAGTTGAGATTTAGTTTATTTTAGGACTTAGTTTGGTTTCATTTTAGTTGTGTTTTGTTGCAATTTAAATAACAGAAACAAAGTATGAGAATTGCATTTGAGCTTACGTCTCTTGTACATAGAGCTAGATTTATTGTATTAATAGTTTACATTGTAATTTTAATTTTTGGTTTATTGGTATGTAGGTTACTAATGTGCTATTTCATCCTGCTTTTAATATTTATAAACTTAGATAACTTAGGATAGACACATACTAACGGGCAGAGTACCCGATCAGATATAGTAAAGCCTTAGGTAAATTCGAGTATCGTTCCAAGAGAGCTGTGACCTTGAAAGAACTAAGATGATTAGAGATGATATTGATAATATATTGGTATGCCAGAATATAATCCAACGATATGCTATTATTCTATTCACACAGAAACCAGAAATTTAGGGAAAATAGATAGATAAACGAAGCTTAACAAAGAATACAAATATGAATTGATTCTCGATACTAAGATTCAATATAGTGGTTAATTATCACCAGACTCCTTTGGTCGATTCATCATGGCCTATGGTTCTTAGATTCCTCACCAAGATGAGCAGGTCACCCGGGATAAGTGATCATTTGGTCAGTTCACACATCTAGAGTGGTCGTACTATGGCCAATTCCTTCCATACTTCGCTATCTATCAGACTGGGGTCAGTTGGTCATATCTCCTAGCCATTTAGATATTACCAAGCTTATAATACTACCAAGGCTAGCGATCTATGAAAAGATGATAACATCAAATAGTCCTGATTATTAAGTGTCAATTTCCCCCGATAATGCTCGTTATTTATATCATTTATATGGATTTACGCTTGTTTTCCATTGTTTTCCACTTTCAGGTAAATTACGAACATTGGAGCTAAAGAGACGCGGAAATAGAAACATTACTAAAGATTTATCACATTATGCTTATTTGGAAGAAGTTACAGCGTAACTCGTCTCACACATTACGCCGTAACTATTGCGTGACCTAGAAGTCTAACTTATCAAGAGGTTACGGCGTAACTCTTCCCAAAGGTTACGACGTAACTTCATTAGGTCAAAAGAGGTTACACGCCACTGATACTTACGCCGTAACTACTGCATCACTTACGACGTAACCGAGTTTATTGAAGACTACGGCATAACCACTTAAAAGGTTACGCCGTAACTAGCAGATCTAGTGCATTTACGAAGAAATAGAAGGTTACGACGTAACTCCTCTATTGGTTACGCCGTAACCCAGACCTGGCCTATAAATACCCCACGAATTCCAATTTCAAAGCATCCCATTCCATACACAACACTTCGAGAACGTGGGAAAAAGCTCAAGGCAGGTCTAGGGAAGCATACTGAGCTGTTTCCAAGGGAGAAGTCACACCATTACGATAAGCTTTAGCGTTTATTATTTCTTTTACTTTCAATTCATGTATTTCGTACATTTGAATATTGAATTGATTTGCATGATTAATATGAGTGGCTAAGCACCCTTTGGTGCTAGCCTAGTTATGATTCCTTAATTGTTTTGTTTGCGTTTACCTTTACTTCCGTACAATTATTTCTAAGTGTATGCATGCATAGTTCTTTGGTAGTTACCCTTGGTTCGGTAGTTTTGAATGGCGATAGAGGCCAATTGCCTAGGAGATATGACCAACTGAATCTAGGTAAGCGGACTGAGACGGGAAGGGTAAGATATGACCAACTGACGACCCTTTCTACTTGTGCGATTTGACCAACTGATCACCTATCATTTGGATGAACTTAAGAATTGGGGGGTGTAGTGTCTAAGTTCCTAACGGCCGGGCACTCACTATTTAGAATCTAGCATGTAGCGGTACTTAATGACTCGGGTTAGGGGACCAGGAACAACAGGACTTATGACGGTGCGCCTGATTTCTCCTGTGGTGGCATCTTTGCTGATAGGTTAGGGCGAATTGACCAAATGCTGTCCTCTCGAATTTGACCCCACCTGAAGTAATTGGAAGTAGGTAGATGTAGACATAACTAGCTAGGAGAATTAACTTGGTTAGCACCACTATTCCTCTATTGATTTCCCTTCACACGTTTATTTGTTTTTATTTTATTTTCTGCGTTACTAGTTTAATTAATTAAAACCCTATCAAACCATTAATATTCTGTGACAATTAGACTTAGTAATTATCCGACACACATAGCTCTTGGGACGACCTCGGCTTTACCATTTACTACACTACACACGACCGGGTACACTGCCCGTTAGTGCATTAGGGTAGACCATAGGTATAGCGAGACAATATAAATATTAAGACCTGGTCAAGAAACCGCATCAAGTTTTTGGCCACGCGGGGAACTATTTTAGGATTTCATATTAAGTCTATTTTTAATTTTCTTTTTGATAATGTTAGGATACAAGACTCGCAGCTCTAGGCCTTTTCTGGCTACCCCATTTGTTGACCCGGAGAAGTAATTTTGGAAAAAGAGGATCTATTCTCCGGTTCCTATTCACAACATCTTCTCATTTTATGAATTGGACCAGTCGGACACAGAACCAGAGGTCATCAATGAAAATAATATCAATGACCTAACCATGGAGCAGTATTTGGACCGACCAAACGATAACTGCCAACGAAGCTTCACTAAGGATTCTCCTACCTAAAAATACTCCATCTCGGATCATATTATTCGAGAGTTACACGAGCTTAAGTTTTCTGGAGACGAAGATGAGGACATTCAGGATCACGTAGATGAAGTTCTCCACTTATCTTCTCTTTTCAACGTCAGGGGTACTCCAAGTTATTCAGTCACTGCAAGGATTTTTCCTATGACTCTCACTGGAACAACAAAAAGATGGTATAACAAACTTCCTAGTGAAAGTAAAGAAGCATGGGGAAAACTAAGAAAGGAGTTCGTCCAACAATTTTGCCCTCCTTCAAAAATGGCTAGGCTTCTCGGGAAAATCTACCAATTCGTGCAGATTGGAGAAGAAACGCTGTACCAAGCATGGGAAAGATTTAATGAGCTTCTATATCGATGCCCTACTCATGATTTAAACAAACATCCGATCGTATACGTATTCTATCGGGGGATTAATGCGCAAACACGAGAACTCCTTGATTCACCAAGACCTATTCCTAGCATGACTCCTGATCAGGCCTTGGAATGTATTCAGCGGATTTCTAAACATTGCTACAAGTGGCACATGGATAAAGGATACGGACTGAGAGATAACTTCGATCATAAGGTAATGAAGACAATAACGAAGCAAGGATACAATTACGGGGAAATTTTCGAAAAACGAAGGTTGGAAAGAGAAGCTGAAGCATGTAGGGTTGAGAAAGTTAAAAGTGTATTTGAGACCAATACCGGGAACAATCTTGAGAAAAAGATTCTTGACCACATCAGAGAATCAAGAGAGCGCGACGATAGGATAGAAAAGATGATGAAAGCATTCGTGGATTATACAGTCTCTTCTATTAAAATTCACGATGATAGGATAAAAAGATTAGAGAAAAGTGTTAGTTCATGTTCAGAAGCCATCTCTGATTACCTAGCAGCTCGGGAGGAAGAAGTTGTCCACACTATTGAAACTATCCTCGAAGAACCTTTGACCTTTTCAAAAAAGGTTAAGCGACGGATCAACATGGAGAAACAATCACTTTTGGACCAAACTTTGCTGGTAAACCCTCCTACTAATGATTCTGATAATACTAATCGTCATAATACTACGCAGGAATTAAGTTATGATGAGACTATTCGCCTCAACGAAAGATGCTTAGCGGTTTTGAGGAATGAGCTACCACAAAAGGAAAAAGATCCAGGATGTTTTACTCTCCCTTGCTACATCGGGAGCCTAAACATGTGTAACGCCCTGGCAGATCTTGGAGCTAGTATTAGCATAATGCCTCGTTCGATGTTTTTGCGTATGGGAATTGGCAGCTTAAAACCAGCCAAGATGAAAATTGAAATGGCCGATCGATCCATGCAATCGCCATTTGGAATTGTTGAAAATGTATTAGTGAAGATTAAGAGATTCCTTTTCCCAGTAGATTTTGTGATTCTTGATATCCCGGAAGACAACAGGATACCTGTCATTTTAGGAAGACCCATGCTTGCTACTGTTCACACTAAAGTGGATGTCTTTGCCGGAAAATTGACTCTGGAAGCTAATGGTGAGATCGCCACATTCGGACCTAATGAACATTTGTCTACCCCGGAGAAGGTGTGTGCAATTGACCTAGTGGGGAATTTTGGTGAAGCCCTTGAAAAGTTTCTTAGCGACCCCCCGGATCCTGGAGAAGTTGACTCGGGGAAGGATTTTGATGTTTTCATGAATTTTGAGGAAGAGGATAACTTAGGCGTTGGGAATTCTGCAAAGTAGGAATTCTGCTGAAATTACTGCCGATGGATTCTGCTAAAGAACGTGGAATCTGCTGAAGAAGAGTTTCTACTGAAGTAGTGAAACCGTGTAGACGGTTTCTGCGGATATAGTTATTCCGTATTTTATATAGTTTGTTAGGGTTTGAATGAGCTATTTTAGGTAGTGATATGCATTTATTTTATATTATTGTGTATTTAGGGTTCCTTGTGTATAAAAGGAACTAATAGCTTTTGTTTTAAGAAACACTAGAACTCTTGAGAAAAATATTCCAGAAAAACATCTTTAGAGAGAGTGAAAAAGATCCATAGAGGATCATTGTTTTATGAGAAAAACCTTGTTGGTAACTTTGATTGTGTTAATTATTATCCGCTGTGCATCTGTTCAATCATTGTTATTAATACCCTAGTGATATGCATTTATCCGCTGTGCTCTGATACCAATTGTAGAAACCAAGATCCGGACTCAACTAGGGTATTAATAACAATGATTGAACAGATGCACAACGGATAATAATTAACACAATCAAAGTTACCAACAAGGTTTTTCTTATAAAACAATGATCCTCTATGGATCTTTTTCACTCTCTCTAAAGATGTTTTTCTGGAATATTTTTCTCAAGAGTTCTAGTGTTTTAATACAAAAGACATCAGTTCCTTTTATACACAAGGAACCCTAAATAAAACAATAATATAAAATAAATGCATATCACTACCTAAAATATCTCATGCAAACCCTAACAAACTATATAAAATACGGAATAACTATATCCGCATAAACCATCTACACGGTTTCACTACTTCAGTAGAAACTCTTCTTCAGCAGATTCCACGTTCTTCAGCAGAATCCATCGGCAGTAATTTCAGCAGAATTCCTACTTTGCAGAATTCCCAACAACGGCGTAATGTGTGAGACGAGTTACGCCGTAACTTCTTCCAAATAAGCATACTGTGATAAATCTTTAGTAATGTTTCCATTTCCGCGTCTCTTTAGCTCAAATGCTCGTAATTTACCTGAAAGTGGAAAACAATGGAAAACAAGCGTAAATCCATATAAATGATATAAATAACGAGCATTATCTGGAGAAATTGACACTTAATATTCAGGACTATTTGATGTTATCAAATATCCCCCCACTTGAACTCTACTTGCCCTCAAGTAGACCTTATTAGATAGATTTCTAAAAAGATATCTCCCAAAACCTGGAAAATATGAGTTGACAAATCCCTTATGCTATAATAAAACAAAGCCGAACACCTCATGAAAGGGGAACAAACACTCAAATCTCTCAACTATTCTAAGTGTCAATTTCGGGGTGATCACTCAATCGCACAGTCATGGCATGTATTCTATCATAATCTTGGCGGTTACACAAATCTCCACCACTAGAGTTCAGGGCTAAACAATTTTCGAAGGCAATATGGGTAGACACGACAAAGGTTAAGGGGTGACTCGTCATTACTAACATGTCACGGCGAAGTGGACAAAATCAATGATACATGACCAAATCCATGGCCAAGACACCAAAGATTGCTCGCTGCATCACCTAGACACGCTTCATGACTAAAGGGTAGGATAAGAAATGGGATATATAAGTGGTGTAAAATGAAAAACAAGCAGGTAGTCTAAATCTATAACTAAGTCATCACCACTTACCGTCCGCCCAAAGTTCAAGCTTAGAAGTATAGAGACCGGATCATGAAATGCAAGGTAGATGTGTCATTAGAGGACGTCGTGATGGGCACACTACCTCTTCTTCTTCAGTTGGTATAACTCCAACTCCTATCTTCTAATGTGACTGAGGTGGGCTCCTCGATACTAAACAATAAAACTCATACTATAGTGCTTATAACATCGCACTTTACATACATCAATCAACTTTTTTATTTATTTATTTATTTTTGGAACATAACATCCCCCACTTGAGATGAACAATGGGAATTCGGGGGGTCTTCAATGATCTTCATAATTGTTGTCGATGAAAGCATGATTTCCAAACCTTTCCACTCGAACCTTGAACTTAGGCAAATGATGACTTCCCAATTACAAATAAAGACTACAGGGTAGGCTAAGGTGTAAGGGTGTAACGAAATAATATATTGGGTTGACAAAATGAAAGGAATGGCTCAGAAGGGTGTATCTAGGGGTATCTTGCACTAAAGGGGAGTGCAACAAAAGGGTTTCACATTGGGGTCGAAAAGTCGAGGTGACTAATCGATAGACTCACAATGGTAGGCTGTTTGGGTGATAATCCTATAATATTGCCTTCTAAAACTGAAAAGTCCAAATACATCGAGCTAACTCAACATACCTCGTATATGGTCTCGAAATGATGCAAAGGCCAAGTTCTAAAGTTTATAAGCTACCGGCACACTCATAATTTGGTGGATTTGGGGTAAAATATTGGAAACAGATAAGGCTAATCTCACCATGTAATGTCAAGGGTTGTATGTGCTCGGCTAAGGTCTAATCTAGTTAGGCTCGGAAAAACATGTCAAAATTTTCAAAATGGCATAATTTTTCAAAATAAACTAGAAAAATGAGGGCGAAATAAAGTTCAAGAGATAATTCTACTCCCGTCCCCCCACTTGAATTGTACAAAGTCCCTTTTGTACTAGGCATTAAAATAAAGGTGAAGAGAAAGGTAGAATTAGAGCGAGAACTTCTCTGAAATTTGCTCTAAAAAGAAGAAGGCCCACGAGAAAGGATCGTGCCTTCGTTTAAGCGTCATGAACAAACTTCAATCCCTGAAATCACAATACCGACAAGCATAATTCTAAAAAGAAAAATAAAATAAAAATGAAAAAAAAAAAACAAACCTAACTCACTTTCGTAGGAATTACGGTTGCATTTAGCGAATGCAACAAGCCTTTTAAACCACTTGGTGTCCCAAGTGGATGAGTGAAGTCTCGTGAGGGTTTCACAGGGAACATCACCCACAAAGTTCATTTAATAAACTAGATTGTTTACAAAACTTATTTGAGCTTTGACTGTGTTTTCATTTTAAATGAAAGTAGTCTTATTTAATCATGCCCGATAGGAGAGTTACGTCGATAACTCCTATGAAAATCAGTCTGGCGAAACCTGGTATGAGCTGTGAAGCGAATAGTTACGGCGTCAAATAAACTGAGATGGTATATTTTACGCCTTATTTTATTTGGTACCTTTATGGGTCAAGAATTCATGCCAAAAAAAAAAAAATGTTGGTTACGGCGTATATCACCAAGATGAGTTACGCCGTAACTCGTTGATCCGAGACCTAAAAGAACCAACAAGCCTAATTACGGGTTCACCCATTTCTCACCGCAAAAATGGTTAGAAAACACAAAACCCAACAAAAATGAAATAAAAACATAAGAAAGGGATAATTCGGGTTGTCTCCCGAAAGAGCACTTTTCTTTATTTACAAGTCTTTAAGTTAGACTCAGAGCCGCGAGGCTACCAGTGCTTGTCCGTCATCTCGTAGACTGGGCAATCTCTATGTTAAAGCTAGCTGATCAAATTCTCATCCCGTTTGTATCCATTCCCAAGTTCTAAACACCCTAAGTAAAAAAATTTGATATTTTGGTAGGGGTGATCAAAACCTTTGGCCTTATCTTCTTCACTAATACCAAGCAGTGGTCTAGCATAACTTAACTGTTTTTTAGTCCAATTTTTAAAGTTTTTCACAGTCCTTGGCATTTTGAAAACAGTTTTCATGTATCATCAAGCCAACATAAACTTGGTCTTTAACCAAACCAGTCCTTCCTTCTCGTTTTATCAAGCCAACAAGCTCATCACATTCTCTTTACAAAATCTTTCCGAAAACCTCACAAAGCTTAGCCAAGTCAACCATCGCCACGAATTCGCTAACATCATCTTCAAAAATACAAAGTCGAAAACTAGAAACGAGCATAAGTGTTCCAACAAAAAACTCGTATGTTTGTTGCTATCCCGAGGAAGTTGTTTCCTTTGTAATCAAGCTCCTTTTCCATAACCTGGTTGTAGCATTCCTTAGAGAAACCAACTAATGTTAACTGGGGAATACATGTGACGATAAATGGGTGAAACTCGTTTGTTGAACCCAATTTTAACTACACACGCAATGTAGATTTTCAGATAGTGAGGATTCCTATGATGGATTCATGCCCCCATCTCATAAAATTGTGGTTGGTCCGATTGCAAGAATGTTTTTTCAGAGTTATCTTGCCAATGGGTCATCTCGACATCACTAGAGAGGTCTTCAGCACTTAACCCTAATGTAGAAACCAAGATCCGGACTCAACTAGGGTATTAATAACAATGATTGAATAGATGCACAACGGATAATAATTAACACAATCAAAGTTACCAACAAGGTTTTTCTCATAAAACAATGATCCTCTATGGATCTTTTTCACTCTCTCTAAAGATGTTTTTCTGGAATATTTTTCTCAAGAGTTCTAGTGTTTTAATACAAAAGACATCAGTTCCTTTTATACACAAGGAACCCTAAATAAAATAATAATATAAAATAAATGCATATCACTACCTAAAATAGCTCATGCAAACCCTTGAACATTTCTTAAAATCTATATAAAATACGGAATAACTATATCCGCAGAAACCATCTACACGGTTTCACTACTTCAGTAGAAACTCTTCTTCAGCAGATTCCACGTTCTTCAGCAAAATCCATCGGCATTAATTTCAGCAGAATTCCTACTTTGCAGAATTCCCAACAATCCTCCCCTAAACTGGAATTTGACTTGGTTAAGTTCCAGTTTCTTGATAGATCTTTAAAACTTCAGAACTTGAGGATTGTGCTTGAACTTCAGTAGCAAAGAACCAAAATATTAACATCTCTATGATGTTAAAACTTTTGAAACGCCAGATCTTTGCAGCAACAAATGACAAAATGTACATCAAAACATATTAGTTTCATACTATTCTCATCACATCCAGGTGTGCTAACACCTGTGAGAGGTGAATCATTGAAAATAATGGATTTGATGTCTCTTTACCAATAGCCATCACTACGGGAGTAGCCAAATGTTTCAGTTCGAAAACTATGGTACACTGATAACCATCTGATTTATTAGCAAATCAGCAACCATATAAACGGATTTGATATGTCTTTACCTGTAGCCGTTTGCGCAGGACTAGCCAATCCTTTTGTCACCCAATAGGGCAACAACCATGGTGAATTGATGACCATACAACTCTCATCAATTAAGCATGGGTGAGATGCAGACCCTATGATTTTAAGCAAACCATTACAGCTATCAACGGAATTGAGATGTCTTTACCAAAAACCGTTTGCTTTTGGACTAGCCAACTCTTTGATGGAATGTCGTCATCATCATGGTGAGTTGATTACCATTTATGGATTTCCGCAGCCTATACCACAAGCCATAATCATGTGGGCTAGTCAACTCTTGTGTCAGAAAGACATGGTGAGATGAAAACCATTAGTTGTGTGGTTATTAACCAACACCAAAACCTGCAAGCAAGAAAGAGTAGAAACTGAACACAGACATGTTAGAGCTTTTTTTTTTATTTTTATTTATTTATTTATTTTAATCACTAAAAGAAATAACACGATTTTTTTTAACTAAGAAAAAGAAATAATACGATTTTTTTTAAACGAAATATAAAATAAAGAAAAAATAAATAAATAACCATAACATGGAAAATAAACCATCAAGCATCAGTAGAAACCAAAGACAGTGGTAGTGTCAGCGGAAACACTAAGCCTCCCCTTAGGCGTATGAGGATCCAACATCTGCAAAAATGGTTAGAAGACAAATATACAACAATAAGCCTCCCCTTAGGCTTATGCCTCCCCTCAATCAATGCACCTGACAAAGATTATTGTTCTTGGGTACCCAGAATGAACCTTTTCTTTGAGTTTTCCAAGAATAACCTTTTGAGGGCTTAACAGCAGTTGCCACTCCAACTCCACCATGTGCCATATTCATATGAGATACATAAGGTGTATAGGACTGAAAATAAGAACTAGTAGGTCTATAGGGCCTAAGTCTAGCATTACTGTTCCACCAACCAGTAGTAACTGGTGAAGAATATCCTCCACCAGAGGGAACTGGAAAAGGCCTATTAAGTCTTTCAGCAGAAACAGATGCATACACCTTTGGTTTACCAGTAGAAATTGGTTTACCTGCTCTCACATGTGCAGCTTTGGGAACAAATGGAGGAATACTAGCAACATTAGTCCATGTGGGTCTAGAAGCCTTATGGCCAGAGGAAACACCCATCCTATTCTCATGATAATCACAGTCTTTAATAAGATGGAGTTTACTACCACACACAAAACAAGATTTCTTCTTAAAAGACTTATTCTTAACACAACTTTGTTTATTACATTTAAACTTATCAGAAATAGAACTAGCCGCAAAATTGTGTTTAATAGAATAAGTAACTAGCTTTGTTTTGGGTTCAACAATATTGGGCTCATCATTAGCTACTTTGGACATGGGTGTGGTCTTGGGTGTCTGCCTAGATGAGTCAGACTTTTCACTTGAATCACATGAGGCATAGTCAGTGGCCTTTAGGTCTGATGACTTGTCACTTTTAGAACAAGAAACAGAGTCATTAGTTTTGCTACTAAGGTCTGGCAAGTCACTTGACTTTTTGCCATATAAATGGTGTGATCCATCAAATTCAACTGTAATAGAAAGGTCAACATGCATAAATTCTCCTCTAATAGGACCAGGGATAGCATGTAATTCACTTTTTTTTACATAATTAGCTAAGCCTGCTGGTGTAGTTTTACGTCCATCATACCTAGCTTCTAATCCTACATACTGTTTAAAACCTAAACCAATTGCAGAGGTCTCAGATTGACTACTATATATCTCTCTAGCTAAATTTTTTCCTGAAATTAACCATTCTTTATGTCTAGCTATTTCCTCATCTAGTTTCTCTTGTAGCACTTGGTTTTCAGAAACTACCTTAACTCTTTCTTTCTCAGAATATTTTAACTCATTTTGAGCATTAGTTAGATCTCTTTCTAACACTCTTATCTTTTCTTCATAAGCCAACTGATTCTTTTGAAACCACACTTTTTGTCTTTCTAATGTTTTTAAAGCATGTTTATAAGCTTCAAATTCAACATAGCATTCATTATATTTAGGTTTCAAAATATCATAGGCTTCCTTAAGTTCATTGTATTTATCACTACAACCAAACACACAATTTTGTACCTGAGAGACGCCCATGAATGCAAAGTGTGGACTGGCAAGTTCTTCAGCATAACCTGCAGCATCAGCTTCCTTGCTCATCTTCTTGAATTCAGCCTTTCCACCATACCTTTCTTTGAGTGCATCCCATATAAGACTTGCATCATCCATATAACGAAAATCTGCTACATAATCAACAGGAATAGATTTAAGCAAAGTAGTTCTGGCCTTTGACTCTCTTTGTACAGCAATGTGTTCATCTGCAGTTGTTGGAGGAAGAAAAAAAAGATTTCCATCTTGATCACATCCAGTCCTTTTCAAGCTGTTGCCATTTTGGATCACCTTCCAGATATTCATATCATTATTCATGATCCAGTGTTCCATCTTCTTAGCCCAGACTTCGTACTCATCATCCATCAAATAAGGAAACATAACATCATCTCTATTATTATCAAATTCTGACATTTTAAATGATGTAAATAGATCAAATCTTACTGTGCCACTTTTGCGAAGAGTACGACGGATCAAACAATAACAAATCTTCAATATGACACAGAGTATAGAACCACCACAGACAAGTATTTAATATTAAATCCCATTCGTGTACATCAATAACCACAAACCTTAATACTACTTAGCCCCTCCACGTAATAATATACCTTACGTGTATCACTGATCAGATGTACAAGAGACCAGTCAAAATCAGCAGCAATGACTCGTGTAGGGACCAGCAGAAACACATGACCTTCAGTAGGATCCAAGCGAGACCCACACTTAATGACACAAAAATGAAGAATAGCGAATAATTGTGATATCAAACAAGTGGGGACCCATTTACCAATTATAACTTGATGTGTGAGTGACACCACGTGCGTATGGTCAAATAAATGCCCATGTGATCAGTATAATATCACAATTGATTGGGACCTACGTGAGTAACAATTACAGCCAATCAAAGAATACGCCTACCATAACAACAATACACTGCAACACATTGAATCATATCCCACGTATGATGGACCAATTGGATGAGGGACCAACAAATGAGAGACCAGTCACATGCGAATCACCACATCGAAAACAATTAAAATATTACATTCGATTATTTTATCACATATGTTTGTATCTTGTACTTCCTCTGATCAGCGTATCTTGTACGTCCTCTGATCAGTCTTTGCCCTTAAATAAAGCCTGCTCTTCCGTAACCAGAATTCCTTCCTGCCGCCTCTAACACCAATTATAAGAAAACCTTATAAACCCTAGATCGAGAGCCACTCGCTCTGATACCAATTGTAGAAACCAAGATCCGGACTCAACTAGGGTATTAATAACAATGATTGAACAGATGCACAACGGATAATAATTAACACAATCAAAGTTACCAACAAGGTTTTTCTCATAAAACAATGATCCTCTATGGATCTTTTTCACTCTCTCTAAAGATGTTTTCCTGGAATATTTTTCTCAAGAGTTCTAGTGTTTTAATACAAAAGACATCAGTTCCTTTTATACACAAGGAACCCTCAATACACAATAATATAAAATAAATGCATATCACTACCTAAAATAGCTCATGCAAACCCTAACAAACTATATAAAATACGGAATAACTATATCCGCAGAAACCATCTACACGGTTTCACTACTTCAGTAGAAACTCTTCTTTAGCAGATTCCACGTTCTTCAGCAGAATCCATCGGCAGTTTCAGCAGAATTCCTACTTTGCAGAATTCCCAACAGCCGTAACTATTGCATGACCCAGAAGTCCAACTTATCAAAAGGTTACAGCGTAACTCTTCCCAAAGGTTACGACGTAACTCCATTAGGTCAAAAGAGGTTACATGCCGCTGATACTTACGCCGTAACTACTGCATCACTTACGACGTAACCGAGTTTATTGAAGACTATGGCGTTGTGACAACTCGTAATTTCAGGTCATTTTACAAACTTTAAAAGTTTCACTATTTCATCATTTATCGTAAACTACGTTTACGAGTATCAAATTCGCGTAACCTTAATGGTTTAGCTGCGAATTCATGAACCATCATTCAAGGACATTTCATATAGACTAGATTTAGTCTACATATCATTGATAACATCATTTCATATCAATTTATGCATGGGTTTGCATTTTTCATGAAACGTTTATTTTTCCTATTAAATAAACGCTATCGCGTAAACATTATTTTGAAACATTGATCCGACATTTACAAAAATAATCCTAATATATTTTTATACTTATTTTTAGACTATAAAAATTATATTATTACTTTACCCGATGTTTTAAATTTATTTTGTATATGAATTGTTATGTATAAATATTTACGACGGTTTTCGTAAATACTACTCGATAATTATTATTTCACTCAATTCTTGTAAGAAAAATATTTTTATAATTTTTATGACTTCAATATATTTTATTGTGATCCGTTAAAATTTATTTTTAGCTAATGCTACACTAAATAATTACTTTTACTTACCAAATTACACATTATACTTAACAAATAATACATCTAATTGTCAAAATCATCCAATCCTTTTCCATTTATTGTTTGGGCCGACATCCCCCCTTGTCACCATTTTCAACCATTTAAATTATCACCTAAGTGTACACCTCTTCAAAGTAGATAGATATTTGCAAGATATATTTTATATACTAAATTAATAACACATAGTTTACACAATTCAAGGTGAAATGATACAAAAACTCTCTCTTTTTACTTGAGGTGGTCGGCCAAGATGAAGAAAAACAAGAAACCATTAATTTTTCATGATCCAAGTGTTTATCAAGCTCAACTAGTAATCTATGTTAAGGTTTTGAAATAAAAACCTATAGATTAATAAGGTTTTCATCATTTTCTTTCACATAATCATTCAAGTAAGCATTTCATGATCTTCATAACTTTTTCATATTCATCTTATTGTTATTTCATCATTTTTGCAAGAAACATGCATGTTACATATGAATTTATACCACTTTTAATGTTTTTATTACATATTATTAGTTATAATCATCCTATAAATTATCCCTTGTAACATATCACTCTTGGTGATGTCTAGGAACCCATGACACCCTAAGAAGGTGTATGGTAGGATTTGAATAGCTTCGGAGTTGTTTTGAATTGGTTAGAATAGGTTTGGCGCGAGAAAAACTCATTTCGACAACTTTAATTAAGGGTCTGTCTATATTTTTGAAATCTGGAATTTTCGACAGTAGATAAAAATTTTTGGCCTAGATATTTAGAAAATACACTTTAAAACGAAAGCGTGGCCGCTTGAACGGGTTAAAACGGAGCTATAACGAAGAAGTTATGAATTTTTCAAGTTTGACGACAAAAACTACTTGTTTCAGAAAATTCAGCATATTACTTTTACCTTTTTACGAGTAAAAAATGAGTCTTAAGCGTTGTTAAATGTGTCGACTTATCAAAAATATATTAGTATATGTTATCACGATTCCGTGGATATAAAGAACGTAGAAAACGGACTTATAACGACTAAGTTATTCACATTTTAAACAAGTTGCCGTAACTACTTTATTATAAGTAAAACTAATATATTTCTATTAGACAAATATTACGGCCACGAAGGACCATGTTGAGGGTCGTTTTTAACAATGACGGAGTGCTTTTTATAAAGTGATGTCTTCTAGTAAAAGTAAGTTCGCTAAGCATATTTTCCAAAATGTCCGACCGTTTGTCAAGCGGAGTTGTAACGAGTAAAATACGGTCACTTAAACTTTGCCGAAAACCATCCTTAAACAATATTCTGGACACAAGTACCCTACTTTACCTATATTTTTCTCCATGGTCGAGACCTCTAGGACGAAAACTTAAATGCTAAAACTTTGAGATAATGATACAAGCTTCCCAAAGCCGTTTAGTTCGTTTCCTAACACTCGACGTGCACCATTTTACGACTAGCTTTTCGAGGCCGTTTTGTCACTTTCATGAAATTTCAACGACATTATTTTACGACGAAAAGTTATAATTTCACAATAAATCATTAAATGATTATCATAAGATATCATTTCAACGTAAATACTTGTAAAGTATTTTATAACATGACGAGATGTCATAAACATATATTTCGACGATAAATTCTATTTTCAAAAGCGTACAAGTGGTATAGATTTCATATGAGTTTGCATGCACGACATTGTTTCATGATTTACATTAGAACATATCATTCATAATAGGTCACGGTCAGAGGTTGCGCCTCATTTCAGTATTGCCATTACATCATCATTATCATTGCAACAGGTGAGTTTTCATAGCCCCGATTTATTCAAGTTTTTACTTATTTCAAACCTACGGGGGAGAATACATTGCACATCATTTTTATTACGATACCAAGTATATCAAATTCATTACATTGCTTAAGTTACCTCATGCCAATTGAATGTCCCCATTATATAACATGAACCGTTAATTTCATAGAAGCGAGGGTGAGTGGATAGATCTATCGAGGGTGACTCCTCCATCCGGGTTGGTGGATTCCAACTGGTTAAAAGGATGCATTTCATTTAATATCATTATTTGAGTTGTTTGGCAAACACTCTGTTGGGGCGAACATCATGATCAGTCTAGTTTCGGTGTCATGGACTTATAGCAATTGTAACATTTTTGTGACATATTTGTCATACATAATTTATACTTGTGGTAGCCGTATTAAACATTTACCTAAACTCTATGAACTCACTCAACCATTGTGTTGACACTTTTAGCAATGTATTTTCAGGTAATTAACTAAGGCATTCACTTCATGGCTTGCATGTGGACATATCACAGAGTCGCGATGACGACGCGTCTCACATGGGATTTATACACTTTAAAAACATCGTTTGACTTGTACCAAATTTATTTTCCGCACATGTAGATTTTCATTTGGGACCTATACCTTGTAAACTCTGATTATTTTATTAAATCAAACGATGTATTTTCCAAACGACACTTTAGGTCGTTCAATATAACTGTGATTGTGATGCTATGACAGTCAACCCCCAGGAATTCCATTCCGCTGCAAAACAGGTAATTTGGGGGTGTGACAGATTGGCATCAGAGATTCAGTTATAGAGAACTAGGTTGCATCATTGACCCTAGACTATAACTACATTATCATAGCATCTCATCATTTCATCATAAGTGCATAGTCACTATACATGCGGTTTTATACGCACATTTTACGAGTTATTTACTTTCATTTCAAAATCGATTGTCACATAGATGCCTTCAAATACCCATCCGATCATACTCACATCACTTTGACATGGAGAATGCCCTGTCATTCCCTATCACAATTTTAACATCAGTTGACTCAACACCGATAACATCAGATGATGAGACTGAACCATTTTAGGAGGACGAAGTTGCACCTACACCATCACGATCACCATTGATTCACTGTAGGATCAGGACAATTTTTATCATTCGGTTGGGACAGAATATACCATTTGGTAGAACTTATAGGTTTAGTCCTAATGAACCTATTTTCTTAACTCACCACAAGGATTTTCATTATCATCATTGTCATCATTTTCATCATCATTGTCATTTAGAGTACCATCCGTGCCATCACGTCTCATACACCTGACTTGCAGCTTGGGAAGCGTGCATGATTTGACACACCATTATCATTTATCACTAAGACTATAGACACTACACCGTCTCATAGGTTTGAGGACTGTGAGATTTCTAGGGCTATTGCTGCTAGACCACCTACTACTCCTACACTTGAAACACGATTAGACCATCAACAGGAACTGATAATAAGTACCTTTCTAGCTAATGTAATCTTTATCATTTATTATCTCCACAATAATCACAACCTTTGTTTATTTCATTCCTTATTCCAAGTGCCCAATTTTCAATCATTTCACGACGATACATCACTATCTTACTAGGGGTTTGGCCAACTTTATTCTTGACCAATTAAGAGACTATTACCACTCTATGAGGTTCTCCCATGTATCCTACAAACCATTAAACAAATTTTATTTCAAGTTATTTTGCTACCATTTCATGAAATTATTTCACTTAATTTTATTTCAAGCTATTCTACACTATCTTAGAAACATTGTTTCATAAAGTTTTAAAACAAGTTGTTTCATTACCACCCTATCAATTAGCTTTCAGTCATTTTATCAACTATTTAATACCATCATGCGAAACGATTTGCATGTTACTTTGAAAAATCATTGAGCCATTATCTTACAAAACAAAAAGTTGAATACCATCTAAAACTTCGGAGGAACATAATATCATTTCAACAAAACTAAGCATCACATCATTTGTCCTCGATTATACATGGCCTGATCACCTATGTATAATTCAGGAAGAATTATTTCATGAAAGTAACAAGCATCATTTCAAATCTCTTAAAACAATTTTCACTCAAAAGCAAAGCTTTGTAATCAGATAAATTGTTCATAAACATTTCTTTTTGTTAACACTCTATAGAAGCCCACACCATTCATCCCTCACTCAACCGATAAGTTAGAATTTGATGAGTTACCTTTTTAGGAAAGGCTTCCTATACCATCTATGAGGACGATTCCTCGATACAAGAAAACAATGACAGGATTTCAGAATTTCCCCACAAGGACTAGAAGTATGTAGTAAGATGATTCAAACTCAATAAAAATCTCAAGACATCACGAGACATTCCGAACCACTATTTTGGACTAGAAGCCAAATTATATCATTTCAAAAGTACTAGCAAGACCGAGTTATAAGATTTAGTACGAAGCGAATACACACTAAGTAACACTGTAGGGATCAACCAAGTCTTCTAGCTGAGACTGCAGAACATTCCATTAAACATGGCCTCAACAATATGTGAACTTCCCTACAATGAGTTTTCCTTAAAGGAAAATTTGGTTAAATTAAGGTTATCAATATAAACTTCCCCTAAGGCATTGTGTTCCCTAGAAATTCCAAGTAACCTCACTTCTATATCAAGAGATGCAACAGGTTTGAACATATCGGACAATAAATGACTCTCCATCTACAAGTGAAATTAGAACAAACATTCCTCGGTATAGTATCAGCTGATATCTATGTTTTGCGGACATGATGACAATCTAGTGATGAACTATTTTAGAAGCACTCAATATCGGAACGAGTCTTGAAAACCAATCACAATACTACATCACTTAAATATTTAAGGTTTTGTGACTTTACAACATAGAGCATGGAGACACCTCGATAATCAAACAATAAATATTTTAGTCATGGAGACTAAACACCTTAGGCAAGTAAGATTCAAGTCATGACATTCGTTAGAACTAGAAACGCGAGGAATCACAACTGTTACCCATAATCTATTCCTTTCTATAAGGTCCTTTTCGACAGATTTAACATTTCGAAATTTGGCATGAGACACGTGGTATCAATTCTAGTTGTACCTATTACAAGCTATTCGATTCACCTTAGACTTCTTACAATCATTTTAAGATTCCTTTGGAATTCACTAGTACATGATTACCGCTTATTATCCTCAGCTCAATGGTTAGAGCGAGAGAACAATTCCCACATTAGACACATCATACAACATTGTATTAGCTAATGGTAACTTAATTAGCACCGACCCCATTGTCCGTAGTTGTACACTCAATTTTCTAAATCATGCCTTCAATATAGACCTTATGCCCGTAGAACTTGGTAGTTTCGACGTCATCATCGGCATGGATTGGTTATCCAAACATCGTGCAAGAATCATTTGCGATGAAAAAGTTGTTCATTTTCCTTACAACGGCGAAACTTTGATCATTCGTGGGGAACGAAGTGGAACTAGACTCAGTATTATATCATGCATCAATACGGGGAAGTACATAAAGAAAGGTTGTTATGCTTTCTTAGCACATATAACCGAGAAGAAGTCGGAAGAGAAACGACTTGAGGATGTACCAATTGTCCGAGAATTTCCTGAAGTCTTTCCCGAAGACTTGCCAGGACTTCCACCGGCACGTCAAGTAGAATTTCATATTGACTTAGTGCCCGGAGCTACACCAGTTGCACGAGCGCCTTACCGTCTAGCACCATCAGAAATGCAAGAGTTGTCTAATCAGTTGCAAGCACTTTTAGACAAAGGATTCATTAGGCCAAGTTCCTCGCCTTGGGGAGCACCGGTCTTGTTTGTGAAGAAGAAAGATGGATCCTTCAGAATGTGTATAGATTATAGAGAGCTGAACAAGTTAACGGTGAAGAATCGTTACCCACTCCCCAGAAACGACGACTTGTTCGATCAGTTGCAAGGCTCTAGTATCTACTCAAAGATTGACCTAAGGTCAGGTTACCATCAACTTAGAGTTCGGGAGGAGGATATCCCAAAAACGGCGTTTAGAACACGTTATGGACATTATGAGTTTCAAGTAATGCCGTTCGGATTAACTAATGCACCTGCAGTATTCATGGATCTCATGAATAGGGTATGCAAACCGTATTTGGACAAGTTTGTTATAGTAATCGTCGACGACATATTGATTTACTCAAAGAGCAAAGAAGAGCATGAAGGGCATTTAAGAACGATTTTAGGACTACTCAAGAATGAGAAGTTGTATGCCAAATTTTTGAAGTGTGATATTTGGAACCGTAAAGTACAATTTCTTGGTCATGTCATTGATAGTCAAGGACTACAAGTTGATCCTCCAAAGATTGAAGCCGTAAAAGATTGGGCTACTCCAACAAATCCTACAGAAATCCGACAATTTCTAGGACTCGCCGGGTATTACCGAAGATTCATCAAAGGTTTTTCAAAGATAGCTAAAGCTTTGACCAAGTTGACACAGAAAAACAAGAAGTACGAATGGGGAAAGAAACAAGAAGCTGCTTT
This sequence comes from Chrysanthemum makinoi, assembly GCA_910596185.1. Taxonomy (NCBI): domain Eukaryota; kingdom Viridiplantae; phylum Streptophyta; class Magnoliopsida; order Asterales; family Asteraceae; genus Chrysanthemum; species Chrysanthemum makinoi. The sequence continues at coordinate 200,566,795 of OU343225.1, read as the reverse complement.
TCAGTTGTTGAAGCAAAAGCTTTGCAGTGCGCCAATTTTGGCACTACCCGAAGGAATTGAGAACTTCGTTGTATACTGCGATGCTTCACATAAAGGGCTTGGAGCTGTATTAATACAAAACGAGAAGGTGATAGCTTATGCTTCTCGACAACTTAAGGTTCATGAGAAGAATTACACCACTCATGATCTTGAGTTGGGGGCCGCAGTTTTTGCACTCAAGATTTGGAGACACTACCTTTACGGTACAAAGTGCACAGTGTTTACGGACCACAAGAGTTTACAATATGTTCTTGATTAGAAGGAACTTAACATGAGACAACGTCGTTGTTTGGAATTACTCAACGATTATGATTGTGAAATCAAGTATCATCCGGGAAAAGCCAATGTTGTGGCTGATGCTCTTAGCCGGAAAGAAAGACCCAAACATTTAAGAGACCGATCATTAGGAATGACGATCAGTTCACCTTTACCATCAAAAATACTCGAGGCATAAATCGAGGCACTCAAGGAGGAAAGCCGACCAAGTGAAAAGCTTTATGGTATGCCCGATAATGCAAATAGCTTTGTAAAGAGAGCAGATGGAGAATTATGCTTCGAGAATAGAATGTGGGTACCATTTTATGGCGGGATACAAGAATTGATTATGCATGAGTCGCATAAGTCAAAGTATTCTATTCACCCAGGTTCTGATAAGATGTATCAGGATCTCAAGAAACTTTATTGGTGGCCGGACATGAAAGCGGAAATTGCCATGTACGTTAGCAAATGCCTTACTTGCTCTAAGGTAAAAGTCGAATATCAGAAACCTTCAGGGTTACTCCAACAACCAGAAATTCCCCAATGGAAATGGGAACGCATTACGATGGACTTTGTCACAAAACTTCCTAAGACATCGGGAGGTTACGACGCTATATGGATAACCGTCGATCGTCTTACCAAATCAGCCCATTTCATATCAATTAGAGAGACTTATTCCATGGAAAAACTTACTAGACTTTATGTCAAGGAAATAGTCTCAAGGCACGGTGCACCAATTTCCATCATTTCCGACAAAGATAGTCGATTCACTTCAAACTTCTGGAAATCATTACAAGATTCATTTGGAACCAAATTAGAGATGAGCACAGCATATCATCCACAAACCGATGGTCAAAGTGAAAGGACAATTCAAACATTAGAAGATATACTCAAGGCATGTGTGATTTTCTAGAAAGGAGTAGGCAAATCATTCTTAATCGAACAAGTTGCTTTACAGCAATAGCTAGCACCTGAACATATTGACTACACCAATTGAGGCACTCTATGGTCGAGGTGTCAATCACTTATTCACGGGTCAAAACCAGGAAAGTTTAACTCACAAGTCCATAAGTCATTCACGAAACAACAAAGTGATCGAACCGATCAAAAATCAGTTACAAGTAACAACATATAGCTAGATAAGCTAGGTCGATATACGACACAAAATATTGGAAGTATGTGCCATAAGTCGCAAACCATTAGAATTTCAAGTTGGCAACAAATATATGTTCAACGTCCCGTCTTGGAAAGGCGAGGTACGATTCAGAAAACACTGGACGACCCGATGCGACCCAAATATCCTCACCTTTCACCGGTAACACCATAGGACCCAATATGGACTGAATTCAGGGACTGAATTCCTTTTTGGTTGGGCGAATGTGACAACTCGTAATTTCAGGTCATTTTACAAACTTTAAAAGTTTCACTATTTCATCATTTATCGTAAACTACGTTTACGAGTATCAAATTCGCGTAACCTTAATGGTTTAGCTGCGAATTCATGAACCATCATTCAAGGACATTTCATATAGACTAGATTTAGTCTACATATCATTGATAACATCATTTCATATCAATTTATGCATGGGTTTGCATTTTTCATGAAACGTTTATTTTTCCTATTAAATAAACGCTATCGCGTAAACATTATTTTGAAACATTGATCCGACACTTCCAAAAATAATCCTAATATATTTTTATACTATAAAAATTATATTATTACTTTACCCGATGTTTTAAATTTATTTTGTATATGAATTGTTATGTATAAATATTTACGACGGTTTTCGTAAATACTACTCGATAATTATTATTTCACTCAATTCTTGTAAGAAAAATATTTTTATAATTTCTATGACTTCAATATATTTTATTTTGATCCGTTAAAATTTATTTTTAGCTAACGCTACACTAAATAATTACTTTTACTTACCAAATTACACATTATACTTAACAAATAATACATCTAATTGTCAAAATCATCCAATCCTTTTCCATTTATTGTTTGGGCCGACATCCCCCCCCCCCCCCTTGTCACCATTTTCAACCATTTAAATTATCACCTAAGTGTACACCTCTTCAAAGTAGATAGATATTTGCAAGATATATTTTATATACTAAATTAATAACACATAGTTTACACAATTCAAGGTGAAATGATACAAAAACTCTCTTTTTTTACTTGAGGTGGTCGGCCAAGATGAAGAAAAACAAGAAACCATTAATTTTTCATGATCCAAGTGTTTATCAAGCTCAACTAGTAATCTATGTTAAGGTTTTGAAATAAAAACCTATAGATTAATAAGGTTTTCATAATTTTCTTTCACATAATCATTCAAGTAAGCATTTCATGATCTTCATAACTTTTTCATATTCATCTTATTGTTATTTCATCATTTTTGCAAGAAACATGCATGTTACATATGAATTTATACCACTTTTAATGTTTTTATTACATATTATTAGTTATAATCATCCTATAAATTATCCCTTGTAACATATCACTCTTGGTGATGTCTAGGAACCCATGACACCCTAAGAAGGTGTATGGTAGGATTTGAATAGCTTCGGAGTTGTTTTGAATTGGTTAGAATAGGTTTGGCGCGAGAAAAACTCATTTCGACAAGTTTAATTAAGGGTCTGTCCATATTTTTGAAATATGGAATTTTCGACAGTAGATGAAAATTTTTGGCCTAGATATTTAGAAAATACACTTTAAAACGAAAACGTGGCCGCTTGAACGGGTTAAAACGGAGCTATAACGAAGAAGTTATGAATTTTTCAAGTTTGACGACAAAAACTACTTGTTTCAGAAAATTCAGCATATTACTTTTACCTTTTTACGAGTAAAAAATGAGTCTTAAGCGTTGTTAAATGTGTCGACTTATCAAAAATATATTAGTATATGTTATCACGATTCCGTGGATATAAAGAACGTAGAAAACGGACTTATAACGACTAAGTTATTCACATTTTAAACAAGTTGCCGTAACTACTTTATTATAAGTAAAACTAATATATTTCTATTAGACAAATATTACGGCCACGAATGACCATGTTGAGGGTCGTTTTTAACAATGACGGAGTGCTTTTTATAAAGTGATGTCTTCTAGTAAAAGTAAGTTCGCCAAGCATATTTTCCAAAATGTCCGACCGTTTGTCAAGCGGAGTTGTAACGAGTAAAATACGGTCACTTAAACTTTGCCGAAAACCATCCTTAAACAATATTCTGGACACAAGTACCCTACTTTACCTATAATTTTCTCCATGGTCGAGACCTCTAGGACGAAAACTTAAATGCTAAAACTTTTAGATAATGATACAAGCTTCCCAAAGCCGTTGAGTTCGTTTCCTAACACTCGACGTGCACCATTTTACGACTAGCTTTTCGAGGCCGTTTTGTCACTTTCATGAAATTTCAACGACATTATTTTACGACGAAAAGTTATAATTTCACAATAAATCATTAAATGATTATCGTAAGATATCATTTCAACGTAAATACTTGTAAAGTATTTTATAACATGACGAGATGTCATAAACATATATTTCGACGATAAATTCTATTTTCAAAAGCGTACAAGTGGTGTAGATTTCATATGAGTTTGCATGCACGACATTGTTTCATGATTTACATTAGAACATATCATTCATAATAGGTCACGGTCAGAGGTTGCGCCTCATTTCAGTATTGCCATTACATCATCATTATCATTGCAACAGGTGAGTTTTCATAGCCCCGATTTATTCAAGTTTTTACTTATTTCAAACCTACGGGGGAGAATACATTGCACATCATTTTTATTACGATACCAAGTATATCAAATTCATTACATTGCTTAAGTTACCTCATGCCAATTGAATGTCCCCATTATATAACATGAACCGTTAATTTCATAGAAGCGAGAGTGAGTGGATAGATCTATCGAGGGTGACTCCTCCATCCGGGTTGGTGGATTCCAACTGGTTAAACGGATGCATTTCATTTAATATCATTATTTGAGTTGTTTGGCAAACATTCTATTGGGGCGAACATCATGATCATCTAGTTTCGTGTCATGGACTTATAACAATTGTAACATTTTTGTGACATATTTGTCATACATAATTTATACTTGTGGTAGCCGTATTAAACATTTACCTAAACTCTATGAACTCACTCAACCATTGTGTTGACACTTTTAGCAATGTATTTTCAGGTAACTAAGGCATTCACTTCATGGCTTGCATGTGGACATATCATAGAGTCGCGATGACGACGCGTCTCACATGGGATTTATACACTTTAAAAACATCGTTTGACTTGTACCAAATTTATTTTCCGCACATGTTGATTTTCATTTGGGACCTATACCTTGTAAACTCTGATTATTTTATTAAATCAAACGATGTATTTTCCAAACGACACTTTAGGTCGTTCAATATAACTGTGATTGTGATGCTATGACAGTCCACCCCCAGGAATTCCATTCCGCTGCAAAACAGGTAATTTGGCGGCGTGACAGGCGTAACCACTTAAAAGGTTACGCCGTAACTAGCAGATCTAGTGCATTTACGAAGAAATAGAAGGTTACGGCGTATTAACCCTTTATTGGTTACGCCGTAACCCAGACTGGCCTATAAATACCCAACGAATTCCAACATTTCAAAGCATCCCATTCCACACACAACACTCTGAGAACGTGGAAAAAGCTCAAGGCAGGTCTAGGGAAGCATCGGTTGTTTCCAAGGAGAAGTCACACCATTACGATAAGCTTTAGCGTTTATTATTTCTTTTACTTTCAATTCATGTATTTCGTACCTTTGAATATTGAATTGATTTGCATGATTAATATGAGCGGCTAAGCACCCTTTGGTGCTAGCCTAGTTATGATTCCTTAATTGTTTTGTTTGCGTTTACCTTTACTTCCGTACAATTATTTCTAAGTGTATGCATGCATAGTTCTTTGGTAGTCACCCTTGGTTCGGTAGTTTTGAATGGCGATAGAGGCCAATTGCCTAGGAGATATGACCAACTGACCCTAGTTAAGCGGACTGAGATGGGAAGGGTAAGATATGACCCACTGACGACCCTTTCTACTTGTGCGATTTGACCAACCGATCACCTATCGTTTGGATGAACTTAAGAATTGGGGGGTGTAGTGTCTAAGTTCCTAACGGCCGGGCACTCACTATTTAGAATCTCGCATGTAGCGGTACTTAATGACTCGGCTTAGGGGACCAGGAACAACAGGACTTATGACGGTGCACCTGATTTCTCCTATGGTGGCATCTTTGCTGATAGGTTAGGGAGAATTGACCAAATGCTGTCCTCTCGAATTTGACCCCACCTGAAGTAATTGGAAGTAGGTAGATGTAGACATAACTAGCTAGGAGAATTAACTAGGTTAGCACCACTATTCCTCTATTGATTTCCCTTCACACGTTTATTTGCTTTTATTTTATTTTCTGCATTAGTAGTTTAATTAATTAAAACCCTATCAAACCATTAATATTCTGTGACAATTAGACTTAGTAATTATCTGACACACATAGCTCTTGGGACGACCTCGGCTTTACCATTTACTACACTACACACGACCGGGTACACTGCCCGTTAGTGCATTAGGGTAGACCATAGGTATAGCGAGACAATATAAATATTAAGACCTGGTCAGTAAAACCTGCATCAAAAGACTAGCAAATGTCTATAAAGAATTATAGAGAATGACAATAACATAAATGCAAACTTAAATTAATGATATGAATTCATAGTATAAGATCTAGAAAAATATAAAAAGAATCCAAACTCGAATACAAAATAAATTGTAGACGAGGACTTCGTTATTCAGTGCTCCTAAACCATGCTTCTTCTTCAGTGTTTTGATCTCCCCAAACCCTAGAAGGTTTGGGAAAGGAGAGATATCTAAAACTGATGAAACCATCGACTATTTATAGGCTTCAAACTGATTACGGTAACATTAGGTAGTTACGTCGTAACTTCTTTCACTCTTTTGTGCTTATCCATGGTTACGGCGTAACCTTAGCTGAGGTTACGCCGTAGCTTCTGTAATCCAGTGTATTTCATCATTACGGCGTAGCCTAAACTGGGGGCTACGCCGTGGTATTTGTTAAATTGGTGCTTATCAGCAGTTACTGCGTAACCTTAGCTGAGGGTTACGCCGCAGCCTTCATAATCTTTAGTTGCGTCATAACTTCATCACTTAGTTACGCCGTAGTTAAGAGACAATCGTATCAATAGGGCCTGAAAACGTCCAATTGCAGCTTCCTTACTTGAAATGGGTCCTGAAATGAAATAATAAGGAATAAGGATGTTTTCACTAGTATTTTACTCAAAATGCGATAATATATGGGGAAATTAACGCTTAGAAACTCAGGACTATTTGATGTTATCAAATATCCCCCCATTTAAACTCTACTTGCCCTCAAGTAGACCAATTTAGACTGCAAAAGATATATCCTTAAAGAATGCGCAGTTTTAATTTCCATGCTAGAATATTAATAAGAGTCGAACACCTCACAAAATGGGAAGAAAAACACTCTCACTCTCATCCTATTCTAAGTGTTAATTTCAGGGTGATCACTCAATTGCACGAACATAGTAAGTATTCTATCATAAGCTTGGCAATTACACACAACTCCACCACTAGAGCTAAGGTTAAGACAAATTTAAGAAAGCAATGTTGGGCTGAGTTTCAAAGGATTAGGGGTGGTGTCATTACTAACATGTCACGGCGAAGTGGACAAAATCAATGATACATGACCAAATCCATGGCCAAGACATCAAGGATTGCTCACTGCATCACCTAGACACGCTTCATGACAAAAAAGGGTAAGGATAGGCATGGGATATTTTAATGGGTGAAAAAGGAAAAAGAAAACAAATAGTTTTAGCTTAAAACCGAGTTGCCATCGCCCCACCAATAATTCAAGGTTCATCTTCACATGGATAATGTATGTCACCGGAATCCACCATCATTTATTCTTGAATTATTCTTCCAACCTTCGAATGCGATTGAAAGATTATTCTCGATGCCAATTTCTTCATATAGTGCTTATAATTTATTTGCACATATAACAATTTTTTTTTTAATTATTATTTTTTTTTTGTTGATCTTCAATGCCATCGATGCAACGAAATGCTTCCCTCCACTTGAACTGAGCATAAGGTGATAACTTGGGGGTCCTTGACGATCTTTAGCAAGATGTAGATGATGAGGAACGCCTTTTGGAACTTTATTTTGAACCTCAAATTAGGATGAACAATGGCTTTAAGGTAAAAAGGTAAAACTACACGGTAGGCTAAGGTGTAAGGGTGTAACGAAAATAAGGGTTAGAAAGGATAGGCTCAAAAAAGGTGTAACTAGGGGTATCTTGCACTAAGGGTGAGTGCAACAAAAAGGGTTAACACGGGGGTCGAAAAGCCAATGCGACTAATCGATAAACGCACACAAGTGAACATATATGTGCTATTTGGGTTTAATCCTAAAACATTTACTTTTTCAAATCGCCTTTTCCAAATGCACCAAGCTAACTTGATACACTACTCGTTTATGGTCTCGAAGTGATGTAAAAGCCAAATTCTAAAGTTTACAATACTATCGGCACACTCAAATTATGGTAGATTTGGGTAAAATGGGGGAAACGGAAAGGCTAAATCTCACCAATGGCAATATGGGTTATAGTGTGCTCGGCTTTATGTGATTCTAGATTGGTTAAAAATATGACAATTTTTTTCAAATAAGCTTAAAATTTAGAAACCAACTAGAAAATTGAAAATTAGGGCAAGTAAGCTAAGTAATCATACACTTCATTTCTATTCCTATCCCCCCACTTGATGTGTACAAAGTCCCATTTGTACGAAGAAAAAGGAAAAATAGAAATGAAAAATAATCAAGAAAGAAATAAACTCCCCTCTCGAATGCTTGCCCAAGATGTCTCACTAAAGGTTGAAGGTGGGTCATGGGGTGACTAATGAAAATCGTATCCGGGATCTAGCCTTAACTATTTGTGTCTCTTCAAAAATGTCCTACTGCAGCAGGGGTTACGGCGTAACCACTCCAAAAGTTACGCCGTAACTGCACCACAGAACCAAAACCTGCACAACATATAAGGAAAATTTTGTACCCGACGGGTACAATTGATGATAGATCATCCAAATATCCAAATAGTTAAGTTATTACAAACATAATTATCAAATTGTTTTAAAATGTTTCAAATTGTTTCATCAAATAGGGAAATTAATCGTCCCAAGAAAGATCATGATCCATTGAGTAGAATTGGGAGGGCTTATATGGAGTGCTCGTGGTGTTTCCAGGAGTGGCGCCAGGCTACATGAATGCCACTCCTCCTTGGACTCCGATAACGGGGATGTTGGGCTGGTACACATACTCCAGACCTTCCCACCTAGGGTGGCTCAAATGCATGTGCAGTAGAATTTGGCTAGTCCGATCCGCACTCCAATGAAATAAATCCTGTTGGAGCTGCTGCACCTGATCCAATGTACCTGTAAAACCCTCAAACTGGTTACTAAGACCATAAAGACCCACTTCGAGGCTTTCAATCTCCTCGTTGAAATGGGTTGACATTCCCTCGATCCTCTCATCAATGATCTGCAACCTCTCCCCTACATTCACATGGGTCCTTCTTCGTCCCCTGGGCACCTGCTCCTCGCCCTCCTCTTCAGCATCACCCCCAGCACCACTAGCTTCCCCGACTTCTCTTCTCGGGGCAATCCTAGCCAACTCAATTACTCCATATATATCCTGGGTGCAGATCCCGAACTCGACTAGCGTAGATAGCCCTATCAAACTAGTCTCCCTACCTCGAGTCACCCTAGCTAAAGCTGCATCGGTCATAAGATTAAAACTCCTAGCCAACTTCCCAATAAAGTGAGCCCCTGCAAAGGACTCCTAGATGAAAACCCCTTAGCACCAACAGCCATAAACCTCGCCAAATAGAAAGGAACATCAATGTGGTTCCCCCCTTCCATGCCCGGCATTAGGTAAAGATCATCCATAATCATCTTTTCTTTGGCGGAGTGTCTTGCTCGAATAGAACAAGCAAGTTGGTGGGCTCTTTGAATCATAACCATCCATGACAACGATCTGGTTGAAATAAGCAGCAAGGTCTTGAGTCTCATCCATTCTTCTCCAACAAGTGTGATAGAACCGCCTAAAAGCCTCAGTTTCCATATCCTCCTCAGTGTACAAACCCATCCTCGTAGTAAATTGCTTAAAAGTCAAACTTCTCCAAACGCCCCCAAGCTGGAAAAACATTGACTCCTCGTCATCATCCACAATATCAGTACGAAATTCCACACTAGCAAGGAATTCACGGACGTACTCCAGAATGACCGGCTCGGTGATCCTGAATAGCTTCAACCATGCACTACACGTGAACTCCCCAGCATTACATGTGAACTTAATTTTGCAAAACTTCCTTAATTTCCTACCAGCTCTTCCGTTTGCCAAAGTACCAAATGCATCAAAATTGAGTGCTTCAGGTTGACTGATGTTCTTCCCTCTTAATTTCTCATACTCTTCCACGCACAACTGCCTAATACCAGCATCAGGATGTGCCAAAAACCTAGGCCAATTTCTGGGATTCTTTGCACCTGAAAATAAGACAATTAACAGTAAGTGCAGATCTTACTGATGTCAGGCTACGGCGTAACCATAGCAAGAGTTACGTCGTAATTAGGTAATTTCAAAGGTTACGGAGTAGCTCTATCAAACTGCTACGCCGTAATTACAGATTTAAATGGTTACGGCGTAACTACACCACTAGTTACGCTGTAACTTCCCCAGAAACTCAGCACCTCAAATGTTCCAATTAAGCAATAGATTACGCCGTAACCATCAATTTTTTTCCAGTGGTAAAAAGTTTAGATAAATTTTTAACCTATTAGTGCTGAGGTACCGTGCCTAACCTACTAAGTTTGTGTTTGACCCAAAACCCAATTTAAATAAAGCCAAAACACCCCAATCGAATCATAGTGATAGGACACGAATCAAAATAACATGGGGAAATCATCAAAATCATCAATTAATCAAACCAATATTAATAATTTATTCAAATAGGCAAGATCCCTAAAATATTAAAATATAAACCCTAATTGAAATAATTAAACAAATAAAAAATAGTAATGATAGATCTTACCAGCCATGGAGAATGATTAGATGAAGAGATCTTGATGGAAAAATTTTTGGAGAAAAATTTACTGTATGGGTAGGCGATGAAAGTATATGTGTAAAACCTAGTTCTTATTCCGTAAGGTTTTATACCGCCAAGATAGTTACGGCGTAATTCGATTAAATAGTTACGCCGTAACTAATATTTTAGAATATTAAATGGTTGTGAATGGGTTACGTCGTAATCCTAATAAGGGTTACGCCGTAATTAATTTTTTTAATTTTAATCAAATTTCAGATTTTTATAAATCTGATTGTAAAGTGGTTACATCGTAACTCAAAAAAGATTTACGTCATAACTAATTAGTCAAAAAGATTTATTAATAATTTTAATAAATTGTAATATGGTTACGTCGTAACCCATGAAATGAGTTACGCCGTAACTAATAGCGTCAGAATATGAATTATGTATAATTGTAATAGGAGAGATTTAGAAACGTACCTTATGGAAGTGCTCAAATCTCTTAATGAGGTGAATATGAAATACCTTAGATCTTTCATTAACTGCTCCCCGGTAGCGGCGCCAAAAAGCTGATGTGCTATTTCATCCTGCTTTTAATATTTATAAACTTAGATAACTTAGGATAGACACATACTAACGGGTAGTGTACCCGATCAGATATAGTAAAGCCTTAGGTAAATCCGAGTATCGTTCCAAGAGAGCTATGACCTTGAAAGAACTAAGATGATTAGAGATGATATTGATAATATATTGGTATGCCAGAATATAATCCAACGATATGCTATTATTCTACTCACACAGACACCAGAAATTTAGGGAAAAGAGATAGATAAGCGAAGCTTAACAAAGAATACAAATATGAATTGATTCTCGATACTAAGATTCAATATAGTGGTTAATTATCACCAGACTCCTTTGGTCGATTCCTCATGGCCTATGGTTCTTAGATTCCTCACCAAGATGAGCAGATCACCCGGGATCATTCGGCAACCTAATAGCAGTCGTTAAGCACCAAATCTACTAGATCTAGACGGTGGGAACCCGGCCGTTAGGAACTTAGATTCCCCCTAACCTCTTAAATACCTCCACTTGATAAGTGATCATTTGGTCAGTTCGCACACGAAGAGTGGTCGTACTATGGCCAATTCCTTCCATACTTCGCTATCTATCAGACTGGGGTTAGTTGGTCATATCTCCCAGCCCTTTAGATACTACCAAGCTTATAATACTACCAAGGCTAGCGATCTATGAAAAGACTAGAAAATGTCTATAAAGAATTATAGAGAATGACAATAACATAAATGCAAACTTAAATTAATAATTTGAATTCATAGTATAAGATCTAGAAAAATATAAAAAGAATCTAAACTCGAATACAAAGGAAATCGTAGACGAGGACTTCGTTATTCAGTGCTCCTAAACCATGCTTCTTCTTCTGTGTTTTGATCTCTCCAAACCCTAGAAGGTTTGGGAAAGGAAAGATATCTAAAACTGATGAAATCATCGACTATTTATAGGCTTCAAACTAGTTACGGCGTAACCTTATTAAGTAGTTACGTCGTAACTTCTTTCAATCATCAGTGCTTATCCATGGTTACGGCGTAACCTTATCTGGGGTTACGTCGTAGCTTCTGTAATCCAGTGTATTTCTTCATTACGGCGTAGCCTAAACTGGGGGCTACGCCGTGGTCTTTGTTAAATTGGTTCTTATCACAGTTACGGCATAACCTTAGCTGAGGGTTACGCCATAGCCTTCATAATCTTTAGTTGCGTCGTAACTTCATCACTTAGTTACGTCGTAGTTAAGAGACAATCGTATCAATAGGGCCTGAAAACATCCAATTGCAGCTTCCTTACTTGAAATGGGACCTGAAATGAAATAATAAGGAATAAGGATGTTTTCACTAGTATTTTACTCAAAATGTGATGATATAGGGGGAAATTAACGCTTAGAAACTCAGGACTATTTGATGTTATCAGTTACTAGTTAAGATACATTTTTAAATCTTTATGCATTAGATACTTGTACCACGAGCTTTAGAATGTTGTACATGAGGCTGGTTCATTATGAGAAAATCAAGCTTAAAATTGGTGCATTAAAGTAAGTATACTAAAGTTTATAATATAATTTATATTAATATTAAGTTTTTATGCATTAGAAACTTGTACATGTGCATGAAAGGTTTGTACAATATTACTTTACAATAACTATGTTATATATATATATATATATATATATTAAGTTTTGTGATTTTATTTACATAAAATCATAGTTTTGGAAATTTAGGGTTTGTAACGGGAAATAACGTAAGATTAGGTTTTCGTGCTATAAAAGCTTGCACATTAGCTCTGAGGTGTTGTACTTTAGGGCTTATGATTTAGTTACGTGAAATCATAGTTATTATAACTTAGGGTTTCGCGAAAACCCTAATTGATATCAAACGTTTAGTTTGAACGTTTAATAATTGTACGTTAACGAGTTGACGTAAAGTGGCAAGTAAAAGTTAAAAACTCTTATACTTGATATATAGGGGTGTTTATTTGAAATAAACATAAGGCATGTTGGTATCGGTTCACGTGCGAGCAGTTTAGCAAGAATGTGAGTTAAATCAAATTAAGTAGTCGTTATGAACTAATAACATTTAAAAAGAAATTGTACGTAGCAAATGGATTATATTAATTTAGTACAAGGTGAAATTTTACCAGTGGTTACAACATATTTGGTTGTTATGAAAGAAAGAAAATTAACATTTGCACATGTTGTTTGGTACGATGCAAACGTTAAAAATGAATGAAATAAATGAAGTTATGGTAAAATGTGAACCATTAAAATTAGGGTTAGCCATATACGTAATCGAATGAACCATTAAATAAATCATTCCATTATAAACCTTTAAACAAACAACATGTTTTAATTTCATCGTAAAATTTATTTCATTGCAATTTGGATTCATCATTCATACATACCAAATGCTACATATAGAGTTGCAAAAACATTTTTAGATATGAGTAAACTGCCTTAATATATGATGTAATCTATATTGTGAATCAAAACATAGTAATGTCTGCAGTCTAGAGCCAGGGCCGGATTTCGGCATGTGCGGGATGATTGACGCACAGGGCCTTCATTTTTTTAGGGGCACCACGACTTTAGACATACAGGCTGGTTTAATTTGATTTCGAGCATAAGACTGATAATATCGTGTTAATCATCTTAAAATAATTTAGTTTACCAAATAAAATCGATAAGTTTCAAGTAATATCCGAAAAAATGGTGAAAACGCAGGCTGCAGCTAGGGAGAAATATGATTACTTTTTCTTATTTATACTTTGGCCCCTATATATTTTAAAATTTACACAATTGTCCAACTTTGAAAGTTATATCTTCAACTAAGAGTAAGTAGTTTACAAAACTAACAGTTTTAACCCTTTTAAAATCCATTATTGTGAATGGTAGAATACGTTTATACAGCTTCATATGAAGCTATAAAGTAGCGTATAGTTACATATTGTCAAACTTGTTTAAGCCAATTAAAATAGTATCACTAATTTACATCCACTATTGTTTTAATTAATGCTCTTATAGACTTTTATTTTAATTACTGTTCACAAAATCTATACTTTTTTACACTATTTTAATCATTTTCCTTTTCAAGCGGCTCATAGTGTGATTGTTGAACAGGGCCTTAAAAATTCACGGGACGGCTCTGTCTAGAGCTAAAATACATGTACTATAAGTTTTATTTAGACATTAATTGGTTTATTGATAAAGATGAGTGGAATTCACATGATCATCTTCTTATGATCTTATGATGTTACGTAGTTAGGATTGGAGGATAAGTAGTAAGAAAATTGTAAAACGATAATTAAAGAGGAAGAAGTTGTAAGATGATATAATAATGCTCTTAAGTTAAATATAACGACAACGTATTTTAAATTTTTTTAACCAATCACGCTAGGCACCAATGTTTTGAAACCTGGGTTGACCCGGCCGGTTCAACCGGTCGGACTGGTACCCGGCCATAAAAACGGGTAAAAAAAACCCGGGTTTCTAAAACCGGGTTAACCGGTTAGACCCGCCGGGTTTTGAGTGACCCGGGTCAACCCGGGTCATGAAACCCGGCCGGGTTTGGTTTTTTTCAAATTTTTTTATAAAAACCGGGTTGACCCGGGTAGATCCGGAGGTCGAACCGGTTGACCCGGTGATCAAACCGGTTGACCCGGTTGGAAAAAATAAAATAATAATAAATGCAAAACTGGGTTGACCCGGCGGTCGAACCGGTTGAACCGATCAAACCGGTGCCCGGTGACTCGACCGGGTCGATTAAAAACCCGGTTTTTAAAACATTGCTAGGCACCTAATATCTTTGAAGTCTCGGTTCCAGACTACATTAGTATATATCTAGGCGGTGGCAAAGGAAAGGGATGAAAACGGTACTTGATATACTTCGGAAGGTTCGTGTGCACCTAAGTCAAAAGACTCACTCGTCCTTTGTAACTTTAATAGTGAAAACCTCATCCGTTTACCCGTATTTTATTATTTGTATTGTTCTTTCATAGTAGAACCAATGAAAATTTATTACAGTATATGAGTACTGTAAAATTGTGTCTCAATTTGATAATGAGGATAGTTATTTTACATACCAAACTTTTCTTACATATAAAGGGACTCATCTTCACCATCCATCTAAAAAGAAATCAATGGCTGAGATTAAAATCATTTTATTATTTCACATATTTTTATAATTTAAATATCTGTTAAACTGTTAATCGTTAGCTGAAAATATTTACACCGTCACGAAGAGCATTTAATTATCTTTCTATAGACGGGCACTTTGATACACTTTCGAAAAAAGAAAAAAAAAATCATTTTTTTTTACGTTTTTTCGTCTTTTTTACGTTATTTGAAATTTGTATGAAAAAATCATATATGATTAAACACTAATTTGAATATCACATGTGATATTAGTGTTAAATCATATATGATATGTGATATGATATGTATATCATACGTGATTTTACACTAATATCACATATGATATTACACTAACATCACATGTGATATTACATATCATATATGATATTACATTAATATCACATGTGATATTCAAATTAGTGTTTAATCATATATGATTTTTTAATGCAAATTTCAGTAACGTAAAAAACGAAAAAACTTAAAAAAAAAAACGTGAAAAGTACGAAAATAATTTTTTTGTCGAAAGTATATCAAAGTGCCTATCTATAGAAATATAATTAAATGACCGTCGCAATGATATTTTTTTTTCACTTAACGATTAACGGTTTGAAAGTTATTAATATTTGAAAAAAGATGATGAAAGTGGGTTTTTTAAATTGTTGAGATTAATCTTATCCATTAGATCAAATAAAAATGGATGGTGAAGATTGATCCCTTGGTATGTAAATAATCTTTTGTCCTCAAATGATATTAAATCTTTGATAATAGATGTATTAGGTTAGTCGACCAAAGTGTAGGCTTATAGTTTCTAAGTTTTTACTTTTTACTGTAATGGAATATTAATACTTGATCAATATAAAACGTATTACTTGTAGGAGTTTCATCATTCAACATATCGGGGCCAGTCGATCTACAGACCTAGTGACTACCTTGAGTTGCCACCTCAAGCCACCTCGTTCAAATCTCCGCTCTATAACTTTTTTTCTTAATCCTTTTCATTTTTGGCAAAAACCCTACTTGAACATCGTTATAATCATAAATCTTAGTCAATTAAGAGTTAGCTGGCGCCATGCGTGTTATTGGCTTTATGCAAGATATTGGGTCAAAAAGGATACTAGAATGGGTACCTTTTGATCTCAAATCGCTTAGAGTTAGTTGACGCCACCAGCGAAACCGAATTCATAATCAAATTCCAATGAAAATACAGTCAAATCGCTGACGCCGCCACTTTGAGGCGCTGGCAATCTTCAAAAAATCACTTGTTTTTTCAAATTTACGTTTATCAATAGCGATTCAAATCAAAGAGTTTTCACGTTTGTGATCATTGGAATATTTAACAACCGTCAACAATTGCTACACCTGGTTTTGGCTTGTTATCGTGTTCTTTAGACTAGGTGCAATGGTCATCTTTCAACACCGCTCCCTCATCTTTTATTTCAACGCCACATTAGCATTCAACACAACACATTTCTTCTCATCTTTTAGGTACAATGGTCACCACTCCCCTCACTTTTCAAACATATCTCACAAAACACCCACACACACTCACAAATCACATAAACAATAATAAAAACAACTACTTCACTCGATGTCCGAGTGGTGAGCAAGCTCATCGTTCGTCCTTGTTTTTAGCTAGCCTCACTGGTAAGGTGATATGTGTGCACTAAGGTGGCGCATGAGTTTCACCATCCAAAGGTGAGGGCTCACCTCGTTGCAACCAGCCTTATCAGCAAATTATCTATAGCTTTATCTAAACTACTTATAAAGCATTTAGCAACCTCCCTCCTATTAATTTTTTAAAACTTTTTAAAATAGATTTTTAAGCAATACAAATAAAGAAACATCATTTACAAGTATTTGCAGCGCAAATAAAACTAAAAAAACACTATTCAACACACAATTAATACACAATTTAATTTACTTGTTCACCAAAATATACAACTATTTAACCATAATGTATAATTTTATTAAGCTTCCAATGACAATTAATATACACTTTAGCAAATCATCAATAAATATATGTTATTTAATTGTTGCACTTTATAAAATATCGTTAAGCATTTGATATACTGATTATTTGCCCGTGACGGACATGCGAACACGCTACTAGATATTAATGCCGTTAACATTTATTTTAGGGTACCCGTCGCCGCAATGCACGAGTACCCTACTAGTCTTTAATAATTACCAATATAATTTTTTTTATCCGGTTTGAATTTTTTGTGTTCGCCACTTGACATATAGGAAACAGGTGTATTAATTTAGTTGACTCAAATCCGGTTGTTAGCTTGTGTCTAGTAATTAAGGTTCGTAGTCTTCTGTTCTAATTGAATACTACTAGTTCTCAACAAAATGTATTTCTTAAGAAGATTTCTTTGGTCAATATGATATTCACATTCTCATATTTCGATTTATCCCCTCAAGCAATATTAAACAATATTTAAGCGAGGATATATTACAAGAAGATGACGTCCATAAATGGACAATACGTTGATTGGCATTGCAAAAAACACCACTAAATGGTTAAAAAGGTTAATATACAAATGATTTACATCGTTCTTTTGTAGATGATGCATTGATACTTGTAACTTCTTAATTAGAATTAGTTAAAGATTGACTACGTTGTTTTGTTCATCGTTGCTAGGAAAATGGTTGACTTAAGGACTACGTTTTAAAACCGATTTCAGTGAACACCCATTATGTGTGACATTATGACAACTATTGATAAGTATGGCACACAATTAATAACTATAGTCACAATTAAGTGTGACATTAGTTTGTGTAAGTTTATGTGATTGAGTATATTGAATAAATAATAATGTTTGGTACATCAAGATTATATATGATATATAACGGGCCTAATATACAATGGGCCAAATACTAATCCTAATACTAATAGTCTAACAATCCCCCGCAGTTTGAGCGGGAGGAGACTGAACACTCAAGCTGTCACGAAAATCAGTAAATAAGGCAGATGGTAACCCCTTGGTAAAAATATCAGCATACTGAAACCGAGAAGGAACATGTAGAACTCGAACTTGACCAGTAGCAACCAAATCACGAACAAAATGAATATCAATCTCAATATGCTTGGTACGTTGATGCTGAACAGGGTTAGAAAACAAATACACTGCACTCACATTATCACAATAAACAATAGTAGCAGATGACAATGGTGTATGAAGCTCACGTAGTAAATTCCGAAGCCAACATGTCTCAGAAACAACATTGGCAACACCCCGATACTCAGCCTCAGCACTGGAATGAGAAATCGTCGGCTAACGTTTAGAGGACCATGAAAGTAAGTTGTTGCCAAGAAAACACAATAACCTGATGTAGACCGGCGAGTGGTAGGGCAACCAGCCCAATCAGTATCCGAATAAGCAACCAAGGACTCAGTAGTAGAAGAAAATAACTGTAAACCGTAAGCCAAAGTCCCCTGAACATACTGTAAGATCTGCTTGAGAGCAGTGAAATGAGGCTCACGAGGATCATGCATATATAAAAAAACCTGCTGCACAACATAAGTAATATCGGGTCTAGTGAAGAGAACCTGCAAGACTCCGATATAAAGTAGGATCAGAAACCGGATCACCATCAGCACCCAACTTAGACTCAGCGTCAACAAGAGTCCTAGAAGGGTTACAACCAATCATGTGTGCACGCTCCAAAATCTCCATAGCATACTTACGTTGTGACAAAAACATCCCAGAAGAGTCACGCGTAACTGACACACCCAAAAAATAATTAAGAGCACCCAAATCTGTCATAGAAAACTCCTTATGTAAAGAAGCAATAATCCGCTGTAATAAACTATTAGAGGAAGCAGTAAGCACAATATCATCCACATAAAGTAGAAGAAAAGCCGTATCATCACCGTGTCGGTAAATAAATAAAGAAGAATCACACCAACTCGAAGTAAACCCAACAGTAAGAATATAAGCAGCAAATCGCTAAAACCATGCCCGGTAGCTTCTTAAGACCATAAACGAACTGTAATAAACAAACATAATCGGATGCTCGGGATCCCGAAAACCAGTGGTGATGCATATAAACAGTTTCAGCCAAATCACCATGCAAAAATGCATTCTTGACATCAAGCTAATGAACAGGCCAATGGCGAGAAATATCTAAACTAAGAACAGTCCGAATGGTGCCCGGCTTAACAACCGGACTAAAAGTCTCATCAACATCGACTCCTTCCACCTGTGTGCTACCATTGGCAACAAGACGTGCCTTGTACCGACTAAGAGTGCCATTAGCCAAATACTTATGGCGAAATAACCACATACTCCTAACAACATTGAAACCCACAGGACAAGGTACACAAGTCCAAGTTTTATTCTTAATAAGCGCATTATATTCATCAATCATAGCATTTCCCCAATTGGGATCATCAAGAGCATCCTTATACGACCTAGGTGACGGAGAAACAGTGGAAACATGACCAACATACTTAGGATTAGGACGAGTAGTCCCGACACGAGAACGTGTGACCATGGGATGAATAGATACAACAGGTGGTGGCGTTAGTGGGTCAGGGACAGGTGCGGGAGAGACAGGTGGTGTGGGCGTTGGTGTAGGTGGGGCAGGGGAGGTAGGTATGTTGACTGGTTGGTGATGTGTAGGTATGTCAACGGGTGGTGTAGGAATCGGGTTTAAAGTAGGACCAATTGGGGTGGTGTTGATAATAGTGGAAATGAGATTGGAAGAAGCTTCCAAAAAATCATAGGAGGGGGTGGGTTTGGACGGATGGGTTTGAAACAGAAAAACCGTTTCATCAAAGGTAACATGACGAGAAATAATAATTTTGTTGGTATTTAAATCAAGAGAACGATAGCCAAAATGATTGGCAGTATGTCCCAAAAATATGGCAGGTGTAGCACGAGGTCCTAATTTATGGTTGGTATCAATATGTGGGTAACAAAGGCATCCAAAAACACGAAGGACACTATAATCAGGTGTAGCACCAAAAAGGCGGGTAAAGGGTATGTCATTGTTAATGGCACGGGAAGGTAGGATATTCAATAAATAAACAGAGATATTAAGAGCTTCAGTCCAATAGTTAGGTGGTAAATGTGCTTGGAACAATAAAGTACGAATAAGGTTATTGATGGTATGAATCATGCGTTTAGATTTTCCATTTTGTTGAGAGGTGCGGGGGCACGAAAATCTAAATTGGATGCCATGGGTTGAAAATAATTTATGAAAAGCAGTATTATCAAACTCACCGCCATGATCACTCTGAAACGACTTAATTTCACACTTAAACTAAGTACGAACATAACTACGAAAGACCTGAAATTTAGACAAAACATCAGATTTATTCATTAATGGATAAACCCAAACATATTGAGAATAATGATCAAGAAACAAAACATAATACTTGAAACCGGAAAGACTCGGAATTGGGGAGGTCGACAAATCCGAGTGAACAATTGATAAGGTTTTAAAATATACATTTTTGAGGGGTCGTTTAAGCCCTTATTTGATCACTTTTGTATCCGTTATTACTTAATATCGTTCCTTTTCACTTTTTAGGTATCTTGAAGGCAAAATGCTGGAATGACACTTATTCGGACGAAAAGGCGCGAATATACGAAGAAAATGGCCAAAGTCAAGAATCGAGACACTCAGGCTGCTAAAACTGACGGGGACGGCGTCAGGTGTTAACTGCGACACCGTCGCATCACTTTTGTGACGGCTCAGTAGCCAAATTTCTTATTTACAAGTGACGGTGTCAGGCTTTAAAAGAGTAGGTCGTCGCAACTCGGGCGACCTAGATTTGATCCAGACGGCGTCGAGACTAAGAAGGAACGGCGTCACGAGCATAAGGTGACGCCGTCGCAAGACTAACGTGGCCAAGACGAAACCCTAATGACGGCGACCCGACGGCGTCACAAATCAAAGGGTGACGCCGTCGCATATGTAATCTTATATATAGAATCCGAATTTTTTTAGTTTTTAGTGTGTAGTCTTTTGGAGTAAAAACCTAAACCGAACCAAGGCTGTCTTGTACAATATTTTAGGGTTCCAAACTCTATCTTACATCAAGATAAGTGTTTTACTTCATTAATTTAATTATGTCTTCAATTACTTGTGTGTATGCTTGCATGTTCTCCATGTCCGGCTAATTTACTTGTGTGTTTGCTTAGGGAATATGAAACTTAATTATTGAATATTGATTGGTTGTCTCTTATCTAAATTGTTAATGATTTAGTAATGCGATAGGTCATCCGTTGTGTAGTTAATGCTTGATTAATCTTTGTGAACCTTAGTTTATAACACCTAGAGTTGTTGTAGGCTAAACCATCCGAAGAGTACCTTATAGTTAAAGTTTATAAATCCTAGAGACTTTGTAGGCGATAACCTTTGGTAGTTTCAAAGAGTTAGGGATAAACGCATACCCTACGACCTTAGACACACAACGCGATTAAGAATAAGGACGTGACAATTTAACCATCAATAGGAGATAATTAAGGAGTAATAAAACCTAAGTAAACACATCTTTAAACCATCATACGAGCACACAATAATTAGACATAGACTACCCTCACCTTAGTTAATTAGATAATTAGATAGTAGAAGTAATCGGTAGAAATACCAAAACCCTCCAAATCCAAACCCCGAGATTCGTACCTTTCCATTTCCTAAAACAAAACATAAAAAGATAAAAAAAAAATAATCTTCCTCAACCCCAACCTTAGCGTAGTAACATCTCACTAGCATTCCTATTCCCCTAGAGAACGATATCAATTCCCGTGGCTTACCCTAATACTACACTACAACGATTAGGTTCACTGCCTAGGGTGTTGAAAAACTTGCTCGACGAAAAGGAAGTTCCTTTGACCCCGAACGCGCTACGTAAGCGTATCAAGTTTTTGGCGCCGCTGCCGGGGAATAGAATAGCTAGTTAGAAGTCCATCTCGTTTAGGTTTCTTTGCTTGATTCCTATCAAGTAAATTTTTTCTCAATTTTAGCTTCCTCGTAGTCTATCCCCCTTCTTCGTGACCTTTGTTCGTAACCCCATCACTTTTCATCATGGAAGGTGATAACCAACCACCATTCATCAACCTACCACCAAATGACCCGCCAAGAGGCCGTACTCTTGGTGAATACTCGAGACCAAGCCACCTAGGCTATAGGAACACCATTGAGCTTCCCGACCAAGCCCAAACTACGGCCCTGCGATCCGACACCATCCGGTTGGTGCAAAACAGATGTGCATTCCGTGGACTTCGTTCCGAAGATCCTAATCAGCATCTTAAGGATTTCCTTAAAATTGTCGATTCCATCGACCTCGATGCTACTACTCGGGAGACCACGCGTCTGCGTCTCTTCCAATTCTCTCTACGGGACCAAGCTAGTAATTGGCTTGAGCGACTTCCCGCCGGCTCCATCTCAAGTTGGGATGATCTCACCTCTGGCTTCCTTGCTCAATTTTTCCCACCGGGGAGATCCACTAAGCTTAGGAATGATATCTTGATGTTCCAACAACGTCAAGGTGAATCTCTCTACGAACCATGGACTCGATTCAAGGACTTACTTCATAAAGTCCCTCATCACAGCATTGATCTTTGGCTCCAAGTCCAACTCTTCTATGATCATGTCAACTTCCCCACCAAGCGATCCATTGACCAAGCGGCCGGTGGAAAACTTAGTGATCTCACCGCGGAAGAATCATGAGATATAATAGAGGACCTTGCTCTCTATGACAACGAAAGTTGGAATGACCCCCGTGAGTTGCCCAAAACCGTTAAGGCAATCTCCTTGCCTCCCATTGACTCACAACCTTCCGACCGTAGGATGCTCGAACTTGAAGATCAAGTTAAATTCCTAATGAGCTCCTACGAAAATCCTAAGTCTTCACGCCAAGTGAACAAAGTTTCTTCCTCGTGTGGGCCGTGTAGTGATCCTCATAACACACGCACTTGCACCCGATTCCCCGAACAAGCTTCCGTTGACTACGCATTCTCGCTTATTAATGGAACGGGAGGAAGATTTCCTACAACACCCGGACCTAGGACTTTTAATGACGCCCGAGAAGCATGGAAGGGCAAGCCCGACTTCTATTGGGGACAAACCAAAGAATTCACTTCCAATGATTTCTCATGGCCCCCATCTCATGGCCCTAACCAACAAAACATTGATGGGATGTTGCAACACCTAGTCGCATCCTAAGAAGCTCAAATAGCTAAGCTCTCGGAACGTTTTAACCAACAACAAACCGAGATGGACAGGAAGATAGATAACCTCTTAAAAGCCATGACCAATAGTGATAGGAAGGTTAATGCTATCTCAACTCCCGAACCTTCCGGTGTTGAGATTAAGGACCCAAGTAAGTTAGCTAAACACGTCCAATTCGTCAATACCATCACCTTAGTGAATCCTAATAGAACAAATGACGAAGCGGACCATGAAACTATACTTGAGGTTAATGAAACAACCGAGGAAGTAGATGAAGTAGACAATGACTATTTCAATAAATTTCCTACGGAAGAAGAACTATCTCGCCACCCTCACTTAGTGCGTGACCTCCGTCACATGTATGTTAGGAAAAGCCCTAGGATCAAGTTTGGGAACCCTTGGAATCTTAACATACCATGTTGCATAGGACACCTTTTCGTGGCAAAGGCCTACATTGACCGCAAGTCCCCAATAAACATAATGACTAGCACCTACTATAATTGGGTAATGAAGAAGCCTATACCAACTAGGCAAGACCCCGATAATCCTAGGGTTAGGTGCAATTTTCTTGGAAGAATTAAGGGATTGCCCGTTTATGTAGGTAGTTTCACATTTCCTACGGACTTCATAATTGTGGATGATATTAGTACGGCCATAGATCCTAGCTTGTCCCACGTTATTCTAGGAAAACCTTTCATAGAAAACAGCGGGATGACTTATGATCCCTCATTAGGAATAGTGCGATTCAAAGATGAGACCGATGATGTGGCTTACCAAATGTCGTTTAAGATTGAGAAGTTTTCATCACTCTCCAATGATGAAAAGGAACTTAAACTATCGGTCTATTATAGGAATGAGGAGGATAAGGAGAAAGGAGTAGATTATGTTATGGCCAAGATTTTCAGATTCTGTAAGGATTGCTTGAACTTAGGACCGGAATATAGAACCGATTGGGGAGAGGACGACCTCTTAGAAAGGTGCATCATAGGGCACTTTTACAACATGGAATCCCCCAATAGAGACCGTCATGAGAAAGAAGGTGACGGTAATGAAGTCACGTAAGGGCACGACTACGAGTCTAGCTACAAGACTCATAAATAAAGAAAAGCGCTTCGTGGGAGGCAACACATGCTTAATTGTTTGCTTGTTTGTGTCATATATCCTTTATTGATTGTTTATTCTCATGTTTAAATTTGTAAAAATGCTTTATTTTGTTTTTAACCTCGTCTTAATTACATATAAAGGTATTTTACATAAAGGATAAGTGTAGGGAGGTTTACACACATTTTCAAAAGAAACGTAAACATGAGAATTTCAATTAATTAAAAGATATACATGTGTGTTTGTTCGAGTCAAATGCTTGTATCGAGTCATAATGGATGTTTTGCAGGAAATTTTTCCAGATTCTAAAGATGTAAATTTTCCGAATTTTTTCGAAAAATCGCACCGTTTTGTCGGATAACTTGACGGCGTCAGATCGCAACTGACGCGTCAGGAAGGAGCAAAAACAACTGATTACTTTTTCTCGTTTTCTGAGCTACTCATAATTTTTTGGAATTTTCCAGGTCTTAATTTTCCAGAAATTCTGTAATCATCCATTCCACAAGCATTATATCGTAGTTTAGTAGAGTCTTATATATATTATTACCGCCGATTTTACACGAAGGTTTCGTTTGTTTTCTTCAAGTGTGCAGGTTTAATTTATCAAGAAGGAGATACATAAGATGAGAAGGAGCTTTTCACGCAAACGTTCTTCTTGAAGAAAGATGTAACCACCACTTTACACGGATCCTACCGAGCTAATCAGGGGAGTACTAGTTTCTTTCGTTTTTATTACCTTCCATTATCATAAATTTGATACTTTCGGGGAACATTGGGGACAATGTTCAGTTTAAGTGTAGGGAGGGAAAATAAAACGGAAACTTTGAAATTATGCTTATCCTTGACTATTTGCTTTGTCCAATTGCATTTGCATAATAAACCATGAGAAAATGTCGGTTAGGGTAATTTTGGCACCAAATTTAAATTTTTTCATGACATATAGGAGTGGGCCATTAGTCTTAATAAAGCGTCTCACGGATAGGAAGTTATATGACTAGCACAAAAAAACCCTTTACCACTTAAATTCCACCCAAAATGTGAGGATCGCCCTTAGATTAGTAGGAATTAAAGCATTCATCTTTAATGCTTAGTGTGTGAACCGGTAGTATATTAGATTCTAGAACTTGTTTTGTGATGCATCCCGAGATCGCTAGTAAGACTACACTTGTGTAGTTAGGAATAACTAAATGATAAGAGGCATTAGGATAACCCTTTTATGATACCAGTAATATAATTACTTCTTCCACATCGGTAGAGTAATTCCCCCACACCTTTGCGTTGTACTCATCTTTAGTACACGATACCCCTAGTTAACCCCTCAGAGCCTATCCTTTTCGCGGTTCTCGTGATGTTTCGGTTTTCCAGAATATCAATGAAGAGCATTGTTTACACCCCACCCCCAAATGTACACACCCAAATCGCCTTAGCCTACCTTGTATGCACTCACTTTTAGTGCATTATTGTTATCACACTAAAACCCTTAGTTCAATTATCTAGTTGCTTGCATAAGTTGCTAAGTCGAGTCATATCCTTTGTATACAGTTTTGGGACGATTGGGACTCATGGGAAAAGTTAAAGTTTATGAAATGACGGGAAGGGAACGTGAAATTCAAATTCCCTTTATTTGCGTAATAATGTATTCCAAGTGTTTTGATCTTTTCAATTCGGGTCAAATTAGTGTTAGAATAATAAAAACTCAAGTGTAGGGATGTGCCTATAAATCCCTATTATTTTGATGTTATCGTAGAGGATGGTAGAGTAAAAGTGTATAAAAAAAATACGGGCTACCATCCTACATCTATCTTTAATTTATGTTTGTTTGTTTCAGTTATCTAGAGTCTAGAGTGTCGAGTCTTGGCTTAGCAATGCCATTCTTCGCATGCTTGTAACATAAAGATTTTTGACTTGCCACCACTAAATAGCCTATCCCACCAAACCTTTTGTTTCCCTACCATAAGCCTAACATTACAACCCTTTAAAAGACCTCTTTGATAGTCTTTCCTAGGTGCTTACGCCAAAGCGATGGAGGTTTGATCTAGTCTCAAGCCTATGGTAATCTATGTACTAGGACCGGTTAATGAGTGTTTATCTTCCATTTCCAACTTGTTATATTTCATATACACCTGAGAGATGTGAGTATCCAAACACCCTATGTGAGGTGCTAGTATGTAATTTCCGTGCTTGGTATGACTTTTGCGGGGCTTATATGTGTTGTGGATTGTTCTAAACCAATGTTTCATGACCCCTAACTTATAAATTAATTGGCTAAAAGCACATTTGCTTGAGGACAAGCAAATACCAAGTGTAGGGATATTTGACAAGGTTTTAAAATGTACCTTTTTTAGGGGTTTGATCACTTTTGTATTCGTTATTACTTAATATCGTTCCTTTTCACTTTTTAGGTATCTTGAAGGCAAAATGCTGGAATGACACTTATTCGGACGAAAAGGCGCGAATATACGAAGAAAATGGCCAAAGTCAAGAATCGAGACACTCAGGCTGCTAAAACTGAAGGGGACGGCGTCAGGTGTTAACTGCGACGCCGTCGCATCACTTTTGTGACGGCTCAGTAGCCAAATTGCTTATTTACAAGTGACGGTGTCAAGCTTTAAAAGAGTAGGTCGTCGCAACTCAGACGGCCTAGATTTGATCCAGACGACGTCATAGACTGAAGGGGACAGCGTCACGAGCATAAGGTGACGCCGTCGCAAGACTAACGTGGCCAAGACGAAACCCTAATGATGGCGACCCGACGGCGTCACAAATCAAAGGGTGACGCCGTCGCATATGTAATCTTATATATAGAATCCGAAATTTTTTAGTTTTCAGTGTGTAGTCTTTTGGAGTAAAAACCTAAACCGAACCAAGGCTGTCTTGTACAGTATTTTAGGGTTCCAAACCCTATCTTACATCAAGATAAGTGTTTTACTTCATTAATTTAATTATGTCTTCAATTACTTGTGTGTATGCTTGCATGTTCTCCATGTCCAACTAATTTACTTGTGTGTTTGCTTAGGGAATATGAAACTTAATTATTGAATATTGATTGGTTGTCTCTTATCTTAATTGTTAATG
The DNA here is from genome assembly GCA_910596185.1 of Chrysanthemum makinoi. Lineage (NCBI taxonomy): Eukaryota > Viridiplantae > Streptophyta > Magnoliopsida > Asterales > Asteraceae > Chrysanthemum > Chrysanthemum makinoi. Next base: position 200,539,284 of record OU343225.1, on the reverse strand, counting down.
ATCTAGTAATGCGATAGGTCATTCGTTGTGTAGTTAATGCTTGATTAATCTTTGTGAACCTTAGTTTATAACACCTAGAGTTGTTGTAGGCTAAACCATCCGAAGAGTACCTTAGAGTTAAAGTTTATAAATCCTAGAGACTTTGTAGGCGATAACCTTTGGTAGTTTCAAAGAGTTAGGGATAAACGCATACCCTACGACCTTTGACACACAACGCGATTAAGAATAAGGACGTGACAATTCAACCATCAATAGGAGATAATTAAGGAGTAATAAAACCTAAGTAAACGCATCTTTAAACCATCATACGAGCACACAATAATTAGACATATACTACCCTCACCTTAGTTAATTAGATAATTAGATAGTAGAAGTAATCGGTAGAAATACCAAAACCCCCCAAATCCAAACCCTGAGATTCGTACCTTTCAATTTCCTAAAAAAACATAAAAAGATAAAAAAAATAATCCTCCTCAACCCCAACCTTAGCGTAGTAACTTCTCACTAGCATTCCTATTCCCCTAGAGAACGATATCAATTCCCGTGGCTTACCCAAATACTACACTACAACGATTAGGTTCACTGCCTAGGGTGTTGAAAAACTTGCTCGACGAAAAGGAAGTTCCTTTGACCCCGAACGCGCTGCGTAAGCGTATCAACAATGTCAAAACAAGAAGTAACATAACTCGACGAATTAACAAATGGAAGCTTCACATGTTTACCAAGCTGACAAGCATGACAAAGAACGGGAAGCTTCTCTTTATTACAAGAAATAGAATCTCTAGACACAAGATGCCGCAACACTTCACTTCCTGGATGTCCAAGTCGTTGATGCCACGTATACTGACTTGTAAGATATGCTTGAGGAATTGGAGAAGGCTTCGTAACAGGGTAAAGATCACCTGTGCTATCACAACGGAGGAGTACCCGTCGAGTTATGAAGTCCTTCACCGAAAAACCAAAAGGATCAAATTCAACAGTGCAATAATTATCACGAACAAATTGACGCACAGAAATAAGATTTTTTTACGATATGAGGGGTAATTAAAACATTATTTAAACGAAGAAGATGAAAAGGTGTAGACAAGATACTATGACCGGAGTTGGTAACGGGAATAAAACGCCCATCACCAACCGTGACAGATGGATAAACGCACTCATTAAGAATATTACTAAGACAATGCACAAAATCATTAAGATGAGAGCTCGCACCTGTATCCATATTCCAATTTCCAGCAGAAGGTTCCTAAAGAGTGTTAGTAGCAAAAGCATGAGGCAAAATGGTAGCTTGACCTGAACCTTGTGAACCGGATGCCAAAAGTTGACTTGGATGAAAACCCCCTTGCTGTTGAATCGACATTTGCTGTGGAACTCTTGGCACAAACCCCCCTAGCTGAACCGGTCCATGTGAACCAGTGAAAGATCCTTCGGTGGGCTGCTGACCTGCTGACGCAACAGGTGACTGCTACTGAACCGGACCAAATTGAACCGGAGGCTGCTGTGAACCTTGAACCTGCGTATAGTGAACCCCCGCTGGTGAACTAGCTACAAATGGAACCCGCACTGACAGACCAATTTAGTTGGACCCCCACTGTGAACTGTGGACCGGTATGGTTGGGCCAGCCATGTATTGAGTTGGGCCGTTGTATTTGTGGGTCGGCTGGGAATAAGGAGAAGGGTAGTGGGCCGAGGTGTGATATGCAACAGGTGAAGAGTTTGCAGTTTTCATTTGTAAATTAGTAAAGCCCAACTTAGCCAATAATTGTTGCAACGTATCCATATCCACGGACCCAGAACCACGAGGAAGTATAGTAGATTTTCCATGCACGCCATTGTGAAGATACCGACACGCCTCACCAAAACGACAATGACCTTTAGCAAACAAAAAAAAAAGGTTTGTTTATTTTCTCCAACGGATTAGACGGACGACGAGTGTTACTATTTTCCAATAAGACCATAGGAGAAGCAGATGTAGCATCCACAATCGGGTCTTGAACTTTAGACTTCATGCGCATCTCTTGTGTGGTCAACAAAGAACGAACCGTCATGAGATCTGGAAAGGGTTCCTGACTAGAAATAACGGTTGAAATCATATCATACGTGTTAGGTAAGCCTTCAAGTGCAAACGTAACAATATCATCGTTACTAAGAGGAGAACCAACACCATTCAAAACAAAAGCAATTGACTCAATTTTTTGAAAGTATGCATGAATTGTTAAGTCCACAAGCTTTAGATTACATAACTCCGCCTTCAAAGCCATAGCTCGAGGGCGTTTATTGTCTTGAAAAATCCCCTCAAGACACACCCACGCCTCTTTGGCAAATTTGGGATTAAGAGTAACCAACCGTTTTTGAAGATTCGAGGCAAGTGTAGTGCAGATCCAAGACCTAATGATGAAGTCAACTTTGAGCCATTCCGCATCCTTAGTCGGGGGTGGAGGTGGTGTAGTAGATGAGGACGCTTCTGGATCAACGAGATGATCCAAGATGCCATATCCATGACAAAGGTGAGAAAGATAATATACCCATGATGAGTAATTCATCTCATCAACATCAAGCTTAATCGGAACAAAAGTATTCAAGTGATTCATCGTCATAAGCTTATCCGATAACGTGAGGACGGGTGGGGGAGGAGTGATATCCGTAGTCATAGTAGTAATTTTTGAGGTTTAGCAATCTGTGGTGTTTAATAACCAGTGGGAATGGGTCGACAATAAATATGTCGAGATGTTAGGGATTGAGAAACAATAAATATGTTGGGAGGTTAGGATGATTATGGTTAGTTGATGAAACTAGGCGATCGTATAGGGTTTGAGAAACAAGTAACAGTAGACGGTCGACAACACACCGGTCGACAAACGAGGACAACGTCGACAACTCTCGGTCGACAAACAATTCAAACAGTTGACAACCTTAGTCGACAAACTTGATAAACGAGCTAAAAAAAAATTGAAACAGTCGACAACCTTGGTCGACGAACTTGATAAACGAAAAAAAAAATAGGGTTTAGTGATTAGATGGATCAGTTTAGGTTTGATACCATGTAAGTTTATGTGATTGAGTATATTGAATGAATAATAATGTTTGTTATATCAAGATTATATAGGATACATAACGGGCCTAATATACAATGAGCCAAATACTAATCCTAGTACTAATAGTCTAACAGTTTGAGATAAATTCATAACAATATATGAAACTAAATTTTGTCTAAATTTTCGATCACATTATATTGCTGCATGTGTAGGATTTCCATGCCTTAATCCAGTTTTGGTTAAGCATTCATGCGCTTAATCCAGTTTTAGTTACATGCAAATCGACCGTCGCATTAAATCTATATTCATGCGCTTAATCCAGTTTTGGTTAAGCAAATGCTGTTTTCTTCTTCTTTAAAACTGATAGATTTCAAGTAAAGTACAATAGTTATCTTTACAGATGACATATAACGTGTACGCAAGTAAAGTAAAGTTCATTGCACATTATGTTGCATTAAGGGTTCTTATTGCAAGTATGTTTTTTGGTTGTCGCAAAATAGGTAAGCTCTCTTTGTCAACTAATATATCTTTGCCAAGTAATATATATATATATATTTTTACTAACGATTTACAATATCTTTACTACGTACATTCGGAAGTTGAATCAAAATGTCTAATTTCTTCATGCATATTGTATTTGTGTTTTATTCAATTTCAAAATTTTCAAAATCTTGGACTCCATATGTTCATCCTTTAACTTCGAAAGATGAAATATTTGACTTATCTTTTATGCTATGAAAAGTCCATTGGTAATTGAATATAAGTCTATTAGTTGTCTATTTACATCACATACTAAAATGTTTATTAGTTATCGACATAGTAGAAAAATGTTTATTAGTTGTCTACTTACATCACATACTAAAAATGTAGACTTAAAAAAACATTTATATATATGGCTGCTCTAAATGGTAAACGCTACAACAAACTTCGAGCTGTTTTCATGTAGTTAGCTATTCGTCATTGCTGATTTCCAAAGAATGTTTTGTCGATTACATGCATATGTTGGTCTATTTTGAACTTCATCATGTTGTGTTATATGTATATTTCTTTAAAATTTGGTTGGTGAAGGGTGTCATTTGTCATGTATGTACGTTATCCAAGTGTGAGTGCAATAAAGGCAATTGTTTGGGTCTATAGAAGACCATCTTATCCTTGTGATTTCTTATCATATATGATCACACTGTTCATGCCACACATGGCACAACATTTAAACTTCAAGCGGCTGTCCCTTGATCCTCATCTACCCTTATCAATTTCTTAACTTCACTAGTTTGAATGATTTGTTAAAAAGAAAAACATTTACTCAAACGAATCCTATGATAATCTTATCTAGTAGATAATTTATATGATATCATGTCAATGGTGTAAATGTTTGATGCTTGGTTATGTATTAAAGCTCTCTATCTGTCCAAAAAAGAGTCTTTAATAATGCTAAATGTCTCAAAGAAAATTCAATGCTAAAGAGGGTTAAGATTAATAAGCAAACTAGTACTCCACTTTACGGCTTTGAGGTTTCATTGGTTTTGAAGGAACATGACTTACTTCATTGATGATAATTTTGTACTCCCTTCGTTTTATTTCATCGTCTTAAATTATAAGTTCATTTTCAAATTACAACTAATAACATTTTCATTAATCAAATATTATTTTTACTCACTAATATTTTTTTATTTGATTTTAATATAAAAATGAATCAGTATTTACCTATTTTGAGACAACCTATAATGAAAAAAAAAACTTGTAAATTTAGACGGAAGAAATTACATATAATTCTCTTTAGCTTGTCTCAAATAGGAAAATATATACTTCATTGCATCTATTAGTTAATGCACATAGTTATTTATAGTTAGCACAGCATATATAAGATAGCTAATTAAGTGATATGAAAAAGTACAATTAGCAACAATGACATTAAAAGTTTAATAATGTATTTTAAAATCATATATTGTGTTTCAGCTTAAAAGCTTAGTAACTTATCTCACTAAATAGATTTGGCAGAATTTAGATTTTACATGTTAGATCAACAGGTACTTTTGTTAGCAAAATGAATCTTAAAAGTTGAAAATGAACCATATGAGCTGATAACATACAAAATCCTTGCTGACGTATAAATGTTTTCAGTTTATATTTGTTTCTTGTTTCGAACTATTAATGATTATTTTAAAATAAATATTTGCAATTGATATTCACGTGACATAATTAAAATTCCTACCAGCCGGTCATGGTAGATCGCATTCTCAATCCACCCACCCACCCACCCCTCCACCATAAGGTATTCAAGGACCCCCTCCACCACTCTTCACTCTTGGTTATATGAAATTCAAGCACAACCTTATATATTGGGTTTATAGCACTTTATATCCTATATAGTTGATATTTACATTTAACTAGAGAAACCTTGCCATAGTTTAGATGTACACTAAAATGAAAAAAAACTAAACTATATACAAAACTACAAAAGAAAATAGCATCAATCATTTATGATTTATGTGAAGTTGTCTCTAAGTGGGATTTTGGAAATTAAGTTATTTAATTATCTGTTTCCTTTTTCATTATGATAAATTACATTTTAAGATGTTCATATGTACACCTATTTATGCTCTTTGTTTGGTTGTATTTGAACTCATCTAGATATGGTGTATTCGAAATCAGCAGAATTTGTGATGCAAGGATGATACTACTTAAACAATGACTTAAGAGACACAATTTTAATGAGCTCTAAATAATCAAGTCTCAATAGTTATACAGTAACAAACTTGATGGAAAAACCGTTAAAACCTCAATGTCTATATCAAAAGATATGTTGACATAATATGATGTTAACAAACATGCTAAAAGTAAAAGTGAACATTTTAATCTCTTGAAAAGGAGGGCATTAACCGGTTCGAGTTTGTGTGACGATGAGTTCAAATTTTATGAATCAGTAAATCAAAAAATCGGAAACCATAGTTACCCAAATAAAAAGTAAACTTCAATTAAAATGTGTCTGATCACATGCATGAGCTAACCACTTTGGGGTGATATAGTGGTAAAAAGCTTGTGAACCACTAAGATATGAGATATTTCAAGTTCAATTTTTATGAGATGCAAACAACTCTGATGTGGTATGCACAAACTTCGTGGATTAATCGACCAAAAATGCAAAAAACATGGTTACAAAAATAAATGAATAAATAAAATGCACGAGCAAAGACAAATTTAAGGTTTCACCGTGAATGTTTGTCCGACATGATATGTTGCTTGCACTTAATTTCGTTACAACAAAGGTGCCCCGGAGCCATATGGCTCAAGTTATAGGGGAAAAGTGTGTCATATCAGCAATTTTACCTTGTGACTCTGAACCTATAACTTAACCAAAAACCAGTCTCACTCCATCACTCAAGTTATAGGAACCTTTTGGACCCTACAATTTTTAATTATACTATATAACATTCATTGAAGTGGTTTGGAGAGCCGACACTATTCCGAACCCGCCAGATTGGAGGTCGGCTTGAGGGAGTGGGGCGGCTTGGGTGCACTGTAGATCCGCGACTTGAGCCGACACTGTTCATACGGCGAGCTGAGTCGAGCCTTCGGCTTGTAGTGATTAAAAAATGCTTGTGGGTTTTCCACTTAATTGCCGGTTCAATGCATGGTGTACACCTGTCATGATTTCCGTTCTTATTGTTGGTGGGTTTTGTATTGAGGTGGCATTTGATTTCTATGATTGTCTGCATGATTTACACATGTATTCCATTATCATATTTCAAGAGATTATATAGTAAGCTGGGGTGGGAGATTTCTAGAGCAATTATTTCTAGATCTGATACAAAAGGAAGTGTGAAGCTGTGGTGCGACGTCGTTTGAGTTACTGGTATGTGAAACATTTTTCTTTGTTATTTCGTTATGGTTAGAGTAGGAGAAACTGAATATGTGTTGTGTCAGTGCTATTTGCTGCTACAGATACATTGTTTGCCGGAGTTGCGTTGTTAAGGGTGCATGTTCATATTCTAGGTGATTTTTTACTTTTTTATGCTACTTTGTAAATAATGTCGGGTTTAATATATGAATGAAAAATTGAATCTTTCAAATGGAAATAATGAGATTCAAGTATCTAATGATTGTTTGTGTTTGTTTATACTTTTTGATAGGCTTGGTGTGTGATCATGTGTGTTTGTAGTAAATGATTTGTGTTTCAGTTTTATTTAGGTTTTTATGCTATTAATGGATATGTGTTTGTGTTTGTTTATGCTTTCTGATGAGCTTCATATGTGGTCATGTGTGTTGAATTTATGTGGTGTGCTACAAATTGTGATTTATTTGCTTTTGATGGTCTTTCATAATTGTTTCAGTACCTTGTTTGCTGTTGGTGGATTTCTGAATGTTGGTTTGTGTTTGTTTGAGCTTCCCATGTATATTTGATTGTGATTTGTGGTCATGGGTGCTACAGTTTACGTTTTAAGATCTTTGAAGTTTTGTTTGTTGGGTCTGTGCAAGATGTTGAGATGCTTAAGTGCGATTTTGACTCGATTTTAGTGAAGTCATGTTGTAGTATTAAGGAGATGTTCTTATATCTGAAGTGATCTTTACATGTTGCAGCTGATATTGGTATCATGATGTTCTGTACACGAGGCAACCAAAAGTTTTTGGTAGACATATGACTAATGATGGTTCGATCATTTGGTTAGTCTACTATTTTGTACATGATTCAATATCCGAGGCAATGCATAAATATTCTTGCTCCAATTGTTAGTCTATTGTTTTGTATCTAATGATTGTTTGTGTTTGTTTATGCTTTGTTATGGGCTTAATATGTGATCATGTGTGTTTATAGTTAATGATTTGTGTTTCGGTTTCTTTTAAGTTTGTATGCTATAAGTGGATCGGTGGATATGTGCTTATGTTTGTTTATGCTTTCTAATGGGCTTCATAGGTGATCATGTGTGCTGAATTTATGTGGTGTGCTATAAATTGTGATTTGTTTGCTTATGATGTTCTTTCATAATTGTTTCAGTATTTTGTTTGCTGTTGGTGGATTCCTGAATGTTGGTTTGTATTTGTTTGATCTTACCATGTCTATTAGATTGTGATTTGTGGTCATGAGTGCTACAATTTGTGCTTTAAGTTCTTCGAAGTTTTATTTTTTGGGTTTGGGCAAGATGGTGTTATGCTTAAGTACGATTTTGATTCGATTTTTAGTGAAGTCATGTTGTAGTATTAAGGACCTGTTCTTATATCTGAAGTGATCTTTACAAGGTTCAACTGATGTTGGTATCGTGGTAGTTCCGTGCATGAGGCAACCATAGGTTTTCATTGGACAATCATTCGGTTAGTCTACTGTTTTGTACCTGATTCAATAACTGAGGCCATGTATAAATATTCTTGCTTCAATTATTACTACTTTGTTCTTTTTGGTATCCAGTATGTCAAGGAAATGTTAGCTGGGCATACTAATGTTGGGTTGGGGAGGATGGGAGAAATCAATTTAAAGGTTCCATGTGATGCTTCACCGAGAACTTTGGTCATGAGGTATGCCTTGATTAGTTGGGTAGTTCCATAATCCAATGGGATATGTTCGCTGCTAGGTGATCTGTTTAGCAGCCAAATGTGGAGTAGGGGATGGAAATCCAAGTTTTATACAAGCGTGTGCCGACGTTTCTCATTCTCACTTTGGATAGGATTGCTAGCCTTTGATTGTCGCTGTGAGTTGCTACGTTTGTTGTTACTACTTTATCACGTTATGCAAAGGGTTGCAGCATTGAATCATTTGTCTGTTGATGTTACTACATGTCATTTTTAGATGTTAATGGTCTTGGCCTATTTTATATATGTTGATGGTATTGTTTGTGGTTTGGATGAAATGTGTGTTTATTGGGTGGAAAATGGAGATTAATGATGTATCTATTTGTGTAATGATCGTTAAATTTTTAAATGTTATTTGTTGTTTATAATCTTAATTAGTACAAGATATGAATTGGCTTTGTGGTTAGGGTTTGTGTTCTTTTGGTCAACGTGTCATTAGTTACGAACTATTTAGTTTATTGTATCTTTGAGGGTTGTTTTTGCATATATATTTTTTGTGGTTGGTTGGTTGGCAGTGATGATTTTGTTGGCTGGTCCGTCTTAATTTTGGCATGGCACAAATTACCACATGTAAAATGCGGCGATGTTTTTTTGCCAAATAGTGTCTGAGCTGAAGCATAAATTGCACAACTTTTTAACATGATACCTTGTGGTTAGGGTTTGTGTTCTTTTAGTCAACGTGTCATTAGTTACGGACTATTTAGTTTACTGTATCTTTGTGGGTTGTTTTTGCATATATATGTTTTGTGGTTGGTTGGTTGGCAGTGATGTTGGTTGGTTGGCAGTGATGATTCTGTTGGTTGGTCCGTCTTAATTTTGGCATGGCACAAATTGCCACATGTAAAATGCAGCGGTGTTTTTTGCCAAATAGTGTCTAAGCCGACGCATAAATTGCACAACTTTTTAACATGAGACATTGGACAAAAACCTGCTTACAAATTTGAAAAGTGCATTTAGATATTGCCACAAAGTAGAATACTTGCAAGTTACATCATTCTTTAGTCTTATTATTTTGGTTTCACTTGTAGATTATCAATGATCTAGGACCCGTCCGTGATAGAAGACACACATCATCAGTATAACGACACAGACAAAGAGGAGTAGTGTACAAGGGGTTTTGAATGCTGCAATGTAGTTGACATTGTGTGCTTTGCAAAAACCAAACGAGAATCGTATGCTGCATAAACCATAAGTGTAAGAGGAAAAAGTTCATCTGTTTAGTTAAATGAAGTGTATAAAATAGCTTTGCTAAAGCTGAAGGTGAATAGGATTTCTAAATTCTTCTTTTAACATATTTTTTTTCAGTTTAGTATATACATATAGAATAGGCTCTTATGATTGTTGACTGCTTTTTTTTTCCTATAATTTATTTGGTTTAGGAATGTCGCCATCTTATTATTTGGAACCAAAAAGTGTCTGAATCAAACATGGCTAACCGCTACTATAGACACGACATTTTTTTGAGAGTGTTTTGGGATATTGTGAGTGGGGTCACTATTCCAAAGCCACCATTTTCAAGCCAAGCCAAAACCTCTCTTCTTCCCTTCTGCTTTAAGCGCTTGTCCCTGTGCGTGTCTTCCTTCTTCGTCAATGACTCATCATAAATGGTTAATTGCATGGCTAACACTTGTAATCCATTATCAAAATTATACCATTAATCTGCCCATTAAAATATCGGCATGCGCCTGATGCAGGTTTTACTGACCAGGTCTTAAATTTATAGTGTCTCGCAATACCTATGGTCAACCCTAGTGCACTAACGGGCAGTGTACCCGGTCGTGTGTAGTGTAGTAAACGGTAAAGCCGAGGTCGTCCCAAGAGCTATGTGTGTTGGATTTTTACTAAGTCTAGTGTCACAGAATAATAATGGTTTTGATAGGGATTTAATTAATTAAACTACTAATGCAGAATAAAATAAAGCAAATAAATGGTAAAGGGAAATCAATAGAGAGAAGTGGTGCTAACCTAGTCAATCATCCTAGCTAGTTATGTCTACGTCTACTTACTTCCAATTACTTCAGGTGGGGTCAAATTCGAGAGGACATCATTTGGTCAATTCGCCCTAACCTATCAGCAAAGATGCCACCACAGGAGAAATCAGACGCACCGTCATAAGTCCTGTTGTTCCTGGTCCCCTAAGCCAAGTCATTAAGTACCGCTACATGCTAGATTCATAATAGTGAGTGCCCAGCCGTTAGGAACTTAGACACTACACCCCCAATTCTTAAGTTCATCCAAACGATAGGTGATCAGTTGGTCAAATCGCACAAGTAGAAAGGGTCGTCAGTTGGTCATATCTTACCCTTCCCGTCTCAGTCCGCTCACCTAGGGTCAGTTGGTCATATCTCCTAGGCAATTGGCCTCTACCGCCATTCAAAACTACCGAACCAAGGGTGGCTACCAATGAACTATGCATGCATACACTTAGAAATAATTGTACGGAAGTAAAAGTAAACGTAAACAAAACAATTAAGGAATCATAACTAGGCTAGCACCAAAAGGTTCTTAGCCGCTCATATTAATCATGCAAATCAATTCAATATTCAAAGGTACGAAATACATGAATTGAAAGTAAAAGAAATATAAAACGCTAATGCTTATCGTAATGGAGTGACTTCTCCCTTGGAAACAACTCCGTATGCTCCCCTAGACCTGCCTTGAGCTTTTTCCCACGTTCTCAGAGTGTTGTGTGTAGAATGGGATGATTAGAAATGCTGGAATTGTAGGGTATTTACAGCCGATCTGGGTTACTTGCGAACCAATATAGGAGTTACACCGTAACCTTCTGTTTCTTCGTAAAATGCACTAGATCTGCTGGTTACGGCGTAACCTAATGAGTGGTTACGCCGTAGTCTTCAATAAACACGGTTACATCATAAGTGATGCAGCAGTTACGCTGTAAGTATCAGCGGCGTGGAACCTCTTTTGACCTAATGTAGTTACGTCGTAACCTCTGGAAGGAGTTACGCCGTAACCTTTTGATAAGTTGGCATACTGAGTCACGCAATAGTTACAGCGTAATGTGAGAGATGAGTTAGGCCGTAACTTCTTCAAAATAGCATACTGTGATAAATCTTTAGATATGTTTCCATTTCTGCGTCTCTTTAGCTCCAATGCTCGTAATTTACCTGAAAGTGGAAAACAATGGAAAACAAGCGTAAATCAATATAAATGATATAAATAATGAGCATTATCGGGGAAAATTGACACTTAATATTCAGGACTATTTGATGTTATCAAATATCCCCCCACTTGAACTCTACTTGCCCGAAAGTAGACCTTATTAGATAGATTCCTAAAAAGATATCTCCCATAACCTGGAAAATATGATTTTACAAATCTCTTAAGCTAGAATAAAACAAAGCCGAATACCTCACGAAAGGGGAAAAAACACTCAAATCTCTCAACTATTCTAAGTGTCATTTTCGGGGTGATCACTCAATCGCACAGTCATAGCATGTATTCTATCATAAGCTTGGCGGTTACACAAATCTCCACCACTAGAGTTAAGGGCTAAACAATTCTCAAAGGCAATATGGGTAGACACGACAAAGGTTAAGGGGTGACTCGTCATTACTAACATGTCACGGCGAAATGGACAAAATCAATGATACATGACCAAATCCATGGCCAAGACACCATAGATTGCTCGTTGCATCACCTAGACACGCTTCATGACTAAAAGGGTATGATAAGACATGGGATATATAATTGGTGTAAAATAAAAAATAAGCAGGTAGTCTAAATCTATAACCAAGTGATCACCACTTACCGTCCGCCCAAAGTTCAAGCTTAGAAGTCAAGAAACCGGATCATGAAATGCAAGGTAGATGTGTCATTAGAGGACGTCGTGATGGGCACACTACCTTTTCTCCAACTGTTGGCATAACTACCAACTCCAATCTTCAAATGTGACCGAGGTGGCCTCCTCGATACTAAATCAATAAAGCTCATACTACAGTGCTTATAACATCGCACTTTACAATAACATAATCATAACAACTATTTTTTTTGAACATAACAATCAATACTAACATAATATCCCCCCACTTGAGATGAACAATGGGAATACGGAGGGTTTTCAATGATCTTCAGAAATGTTGTCGGTGAAAGCGTGATTTCCGAACCTTTCCACTCGAACCTTGAACTTAGGCAAATGATGACTTCCCAATCACAAATAAAAACTACAGGGTAGGCTAAGGTGTATAGGTGTATCAAAACAATATATTGGGTGAACAAAATGAAAGGAATGGCTCAGAAGGGTGTATCTAGGGGTATCTTGCACTAAAGATGAGTGCAACAAAAAGGGTTTCACATGTGGGTCGAAAAGTCGAGGTGACTAATCGATAGACTCACAATGGTAGGCTGTTTGGGTGATAATCCTATAATATTTCCTTCTAAAACTGAAAAGTCCAAATACATCGAGCTAACTCAACATACCTATAATATTAGAGCGAGAACTTCCCTGAAATTTGCTCCATAAAGAAGAAGGCCCACGAAAAAGAAACGTGCCTTCGTATAAGCGTCATGAACAAACTTCAATCCCTGAAATCATAATACCGACAAGCATAATCCTAACAAGAAAAAATGAAAAACAAAAAACGAACCTAACTCACTTTCGTAGGAATCACGGTTGCATTTAGCGAATGCAACAAGCCTTTTAAACCACTTGGTGTCCCAAGTGGACGAGTGAAGTCTCGTGAGGGTTTACAGGGAACACACCCACAAAGTTCATTTAAAAACTAATACAATGTTACTGTGTTTTAAAATGAAAGAATTAAAACAGAGGAAAGTTACGTCGTAACTCTTTTGAGGGAGTTACGCCGTAACTGGCAAAACCTGGAATTAGCTGCAAAGCGAGTAGTTATGACGTAACCACTGAGATGGTATTACGCCGTAATAGGTGATGCGTCAAGAATTCTGCTGCTAAAAGGTTGGTTACGGCGTAATGACCAAGATGAGTTACGCCTTAACCCTGTTCAGATCAGCAACTGCAGCAGCAATTAGTTCCTCGTTTCCTGCAAAAATAGTTAGAAAACACAAAACCCAACAGAAAAGGAAATAAAATAAAAGAAAGGGATAATTCGGGTTGTCTCCCGAAAGAGCACTTTTCTTTATTTACGAGTATTTAAGTTAGACTCAGGGCCGCGGGGCTTCTATGGGGGCCTTTGGACTGGCCCCACTTCTTCAATATCTTTCATCAAGTTATACCTCATCCAGGCGACATTCGAAGCAGTTCGGAGGCATTCATTGGTTTCGATTTTCCAGACATTACAAAATTTCTCTTTCGGTCCTAGGTGGTAGCGAGTGAATTCATAGTTTTCGACAATAATTGGAGGTGGTCTTTTGTAGGGAATCCCCAGGAGTTTGCACCTCCTTTGTTCGTAAGCTTTGTCGTCGGGATCAGTAAACTCCTCATTACCTTGCAACTCAAGGTAATATAGGATCCCTTCAATATCATCATCATCAGAAGCTATACCCTTGAACCATTCTTCATCGAGCAGATTCTCCACTAGAACGCGCTTGCATTCTTCTTTTTCATCATTAACCAACTCTTTGTCATTTTCAATTGTTATTTCACTCATGTTGTTGAGACTTTTGTTGTTTGATTTTTCTTGATCCATGTACTCCTTTCAAATCTTCTCTTTGGTTAATGTGTCCACATGTCCATACTTAATCTTCACCCAACTATCGAACCTAGGTTGTCCAGCCAAGGCAAACTTGTTCTCTCCTCATCATTGGTTGAGGACCAAAAGAATTCATCTTTTCCTATTCTCCCAGAGTTGCTTCCCCCGTTACACATATCATCATACGGGTTGCATGACGCCCAGAAAATTTCCCTAGGAGATTTTACTCTTTCGCACCAGTGGCTGCGTAATTCCTTGTTGTCAGTTTCACTTAAATACTCATCCATGCAGTATATGTCATTATTACCCTCTTTTTTTTCTGAATGTGCTCCTCGTAATCAATTTTTAGCTTCTTAAGGAGATTTGGGTTAATCTTGGCATCCTCGAATTGTATTGCGTACCAGTCACCAAATGCCAAGTCACCGAACTTTATACAATGTATTTCATGCTCATAAGGGCATGTCCACTCTTCCTCTCTTTCACTATCCCCGCCATTGTAATACTCACCGAAGGTGTAGGCCATGCTCGTGTAGACTCCTTGTCAGTTATGATTACAGGAGTACAACAATGAGTGATAAGTGGCTCTTCTTCATCTTCAAGGGAGAGTTTCTCGAGTCTTTCATCATCAGTATATGCTGGCCACATAAATTTTTTATGGTTGATCCTATCCTTATTGCTTCCGCCATCACAAACCTCATTTCTCGGGTCACAAGAAGCCCAAAGATCGTACCAATCTCCCTTAGCAACTGGTATCATTTTGCACCAGTGATATTTCTTCTTAGATTTGGGCAGAGGGCACAAGTTGATGTCATGGGACCAGTCCTTTCCTGATTCTTCTGATTCTTCTACTTCAAGGAATTTTTCTGCCCGCGTATCCCAGTTACGCCGTAACTGAGTTTCTTGGTTACGGCGTAATTCGCTAGAGTCGTTATCCTCAGTGTTCTTCACAACCCCGTTATCGCTGTCAAAGACATAGTTACGTCGTAACTCATTAGGCGGGTTACGGCGTAACTCAGATCTGTCGACGAAATCATCTCTCGAATTCGTTTCATTGCCCTGAACCTTCGAGTTATCATTAGCAAAAATCACTTTACATTCCATAGCTGGTTTAGATCCTTCAGGTTTATCGTTATTCCTCCTTAATTTTTCACTGAGCTTCTCCACCATAGATTCTAGGTTTTTCAGAGTTGTGTCGTGCTTGAAAAGGTTCCTGTCAGCATTTTCCTGGAATTCTTTCAACCACTCATCTTGCTCCTTTTGTCTTTGGGCTGAACTTTCCAGGAACTTATTAATTGTTTCTTCAAGAATGGGCTTTCTTTCTCCATAAGGCCCACGGTTGTAATTTCCACGATAACCATTACTATTTCGATTATCTCCGTAAAATGGTTGATTTTCTCCATACTTAGCTTCTTCAATATTCTCATCGTCCATATGAGGACAATTATTCGTAAGATGTCCTCCTCCACAGCATTTGCAACGTACTTGGATGGCATGAATGGTTTCTCTGACCTTCAACATATCTCGACTGAAATTTTCAATTTTACTAGCGATTGCTGCAATTTCATCAAAACTTCCGCCTTGGTTTCTTTTACTTCCTCTGTCGTGCCATTTTTGAGAGTGATCCGCTATTTTTTGAATGGCTTCAATAGCAAGAGTAGGAGTCATGTTCGGGATAGGTCCTTGATAGTCTAGCATTTTCCTTGTAGTTACGTTAATTCCTTTGTAGAAAATATTGACCTTTGGTAGGACACTTGTAAAGGAGATCGTTGTACCTTTCCCAGGCTTGATACAATGTTTCATCGTCTTCTTGTTTGAAATTATGGATCTCCAAAAGCTGGTTAGAAATCTTCAAAGGTGGGCAATATCTTTGAATAAAGTGTTTCTTTAGTAGCGCCCAAGTATTAATTGCCCCGACGGGCAATCTTTCGATCCAGTAAGAGTCATTGGGAATACCCTTAGCATAACAGCATCATGAGACACGCCCAGAATGTTGAAAAGGCTTGCAATGTATAGGACATTTTCAACGTGCTCATATGCATCTTCGTCCCTGTTTCCGGAAAAAGGGTTAGCACGAAGCTCCCTCATAAATTGGTCTTTGATTTCGAAATGGACATCGGTCTTACGAGACCCGGCCCTTGTTCCGCTCTTGTCAACGCCAAGTATTCCTCAAGAGTTAGGTCATCGATGTTAACAACTTCCATGGTACCTGAAAACTTGAAATATGATCGTGAGAAAAGTTTAAAACGAAATTAAAGACTTAATATCAATCCTAATATAACTCCCCGGCAGCGGCGCCAAAAACTTGATGCAGGTTTTACTGACCAGGTCTTAAATTTATAGTGTCTCGCAATACCTATGGTCTACCCTAGTGCACTAACGGGCAGTGTACCCTGTCGTGTGTAGTGTAGTTCTTCTACACAATTTAATACATAACAACCTTTTGTCTCATATAGCTTATTCGAGTGTTTTAGCTTATTTATAGCTTATTTAGACCAGCTTTTTCATCATTTGTATTTTTCTTTAATTTGTATTAGTATTAAGTATTTTATAAAAAAGTTTCAGATTTTTCCAAATAGTTTTAGTATTTTTAAATATTTAATTAGTGTAAAATAGTAATTAATTCATAATAAAAAATATAAAAGTCAAAAAAATATAAATCTTTTTTCTAAAATTTTCTTTTGTCATATAGTACGTAAAAAAATTGTTTTTACACTTGTAGGACTTTTATTTCATAAATTTTACGCTTTTGCTTGCGCACTCGCGTAATTTTTATAAATAACGTACGTTTTCATTTTAAATCAAGTTTTTAGATAATTTAAGTTTATGTTTTAGTTAAAATAGTTTATTTAAGATATTTTGTTTTATAAAATCACAAAAACATCATTGTAAAAATAGTGATAGCGTTTATTTAATATATTTTAACTTTTTAATTTCTTTTAATTTGCATTTAAGTCGCTGTAATTTGTAAATCTTTTCTTTAGGTTTAATTATCCATCAAAATCCTTACTGATCACTATCCTTAGTGATCATTCTATCATCTGATCAAGTGTTTATACACCAATTCATCCTCCGTGGGACTTAACGACCGTGAATCCACTATATTCCTCTGATCTTCATTGCATTTGGTGTTTGAACTGTTTTAAGTTCCTTACGGTTAGCCATTCACAAGTGGCTCGCTTGCGTGAGATAACTTGACGGTTTTGCACCGATCAGTAGTAAACGGTAAAGCCGAGGTCATCCCAAGAGCTATGTGTGTTGGATTTTTACTAAGTCTAGTGTCACAGAATAATAATGGTTTTGATAGGGATTTAATTAATTAAACTACTAATGCAGAATAAAATAAAGCAAATAAATGGTAAAGGGGAATCAATAGAGAGAAGTGGTGCTAACCTAGTCAATCATCCTAGCTAGTTATGTCTACGTCTACTTACTTCCAATTACTTCAGGTGGGGTCAAATTCGAGAGGACAACATTTGGTCAATTCGCCCTAACCTATCAGCAAAGATGCCACCATAGGAGAAATCAGGCGCACCATCATAAGTCCTGTTGTTCCTGGTCCCCTAATCCAAGTCATTAAGTACCGCTACATGCTAGATTCATAATAGTGAGTGCCCGGCCGTTAGGAACTTAGACACTACACCCCCAATTCTTAAGTTCATCCAAACGATAGGTGATAAGTTGGTCAAATCGCACAAGTAGAAAGGGTCGTCAGTTGGTCATATCTTACCCTTCCCGTCTCAGTCCGCTCACCTAGGGTCAGTTGGTCATATCTCCTAGGCAATTGGCCTCTACCGCCATTCAAAACTACCGAACCAAGGGTGGCTACCAATGAACTATGCATGCATACACTTAGAAATAATTGTACGGAAGTAAAGGTAAACGTAAACAAAACAATTAAGCAATCATAACTAGGCTAGCACCAAAAGGTGCTTAGCCTCTCATATTAATCATGCAAATCAATTCAATATTCAAAGGTACGAAATACATGAATTGAAAGCAAAAGAAATATAGAACGCTAATGCTTATCGTAATGGAGTGACTTCTCCCTTGGAAACAGCTCCGTATGCTCCCCTAGACCTGCCTTGAGCTTTTTCCCACGTTCTCAGAGTGTTGTGTGTGGAATAGGATGATTAGAAATGCTGGAATTCGTGGGGTATTTATAGGCCAGATCTGGGTTACGGCATAACCAATATAAGAGTTACGCCGTAACCTTCTATTTCTTCGTAAAATGCACTAGATCTGCTGGTTACGGAGTAACCTAATGAGTGGTTACGCCGTAGTCTTCAATAAACACGGTTACGTCGTAAGTGATGCAGCAGTTACGGCGTAAGTATCAGCGGCGTGGAACCTCTTTTGACCTAATGTTGTTACGTCGTAACCTCTGGAAGGAGTTACGCCGTAACCTTCTGATAAGTTGGCATACTGAGTCACGCAATAGTTATGGCGTAATGTGAGAGATGACTTACGCCGTAACTTCTTCAAAATAGCATACTGTGATAAATCTTTAGATATGTTTCCATTTTCGCGTCTCTTTAGCTCCAATGCTCGTAATTTACCTGAAAGTGGAAAACAATGGAAAACAAGCGTAAATACATATAAATGTTATAAATAACGAGCATTATCGGGGGAATTTGACACTTAATATTTAAGACTATTTGATGTTATCAGCGCCTCACACCTAGGAGACAAGATTTAAAAAGACATTATTTGTATAATGGTCCGGATCATTTGGTGGAACTTTTGCAATAGGGTCAGGGCACTTCACATCTAGGGAAAAATATTTAAGTAGACGTTGTTTGTACAATGCTCTGAGGTTGTTTGATGTAATCAAGTTGCAATGGGGGTAGTGATTGTTCATAATGCTTTACAAAAACGTCTTTTTCTCGGATCAGATAGAGTTAAAAATCAAATTGAAAAAAATTGGTTTGGGCGATTGTATTTGGTCATGTGAAAATTGTAAAGCGATTTTTAGGTATGGTAAACGTCCAAGAGGATATTGTAGAGTCGTAGAGGTACGTTAGCACCTAATGAAGTCATGTTAAACATCTGATTGTACGCTTGTATGTTGTCTAAAGAAATAATTTTTTCACTTGAATACTCTTATGCAATTATTCCGAATTTATCAGAAGAAAGAATATCCTTACTTTCTACCATAGTGACAATGATTTTGAATCCTAAGATGACGAGATATGACATGCACATTATGGAACGAAACGAGTGAACATGATTTTGTGTAACTTTATTAGTATTTTACCTATAGCAACTATAGCTGAGAAGAACTTAAAATTACCCTCAAATAAAGGGGATTTTTTTCTACATCAAGAGAAGGAGAAGGAGGTACGGTGTTGTGTAATAATTTTATATGTATCTTATCTAAGATCTAAAAGTGGGATAGGTTCATCCAATTTTTTTCACGTTCATTTATGCATAATCAATAATCAATATGAAATCTGATAAATCGTCATTGAAAATAAAAAGCACTTTTGAATTTGCAATTCGTTTGTTAAATAAAAATAAAATAAAAAATAAAAAAAGCAACAAACAGTGTTGTATATAGACACTCCGCAGCAACGTGCGGGTTGAAATCCTTGTTTTTTCATTTATTCAAATAAAATAACACATTTCATTAAATTAAAAGTAGCGATACAATGAAAAAATAAATTTAGTGATTAAGGTTCAATAGATTCTCCGCAATATCTTGTCAAAGGTCATCGTGCACTTTCCTATTGTCTTTCCTTTTATGTATGTCACATATTTTGACCCAAGTATGTTGCAAATTTAGTTGTGGAGAAAAGTACAATTCATTAAATTTACTAACTGCGAATTCTTGATCTTTCAATATCATGCTATGTAATATGATGCAACAATACATGATTCTTCGTAGCGTGTTGATTTGGTAAACACGTGTGAGCTGTTGTAAAATCCCCGATGACCTTGTAGGGCTCCGAAAGCTCGTTCAATATCTTCTCTTGCACTTTCTTGACCTCTTTCAAATTTCATTGTTCTTTCATCTCTTGCTATGAAAAACGTTTTGACAAACGTAGAACATTGAGGATAAGTTCCATTCGCTGGATAGTAACATTCTTCGTATGTTTTTTCATTTACTACAAATGGAGCTTCCGGAGCTATATCGTCAAGAAGGTCATCAAATAAGTTTGAAATTGTTGGGCCAATTCAATGCCCAATGATCTCTGACTAGGATTTGAATAAAAATTAGACTAAGTAAAGAAGACTCCCTAATAATGAAATCAGAGAGCATCTCAAGAAGTCTCACTAATCAAGAAAGTCAACGAGCAACCTTAGTAAAGTTCAAGTCATCGACATCGTCAAGGAAGTTGGAGATTACTTCAAGACATACTCACTAGCTAATGAGGGTCAGCTAGCATGTAGAAGAAACTCCAACTAAAGTTTTAAAGGCTTACCAGGGGTGGCAATACCCTTATGAACCTCTCAGCTCTCTGATCAGGACAACAGAGTAGAGCTCGTGTTCCTCTAAAGTTAAGGCGGGACTTTTCACTAGTATGTCTGAGCGGGATAAAGTGTATTTTAGTGAAAAGTCAAACATACACAAGTTGGTGATAAAGCAACGAACAATTGGTAGAAGTGTTCACAAAACCAATGAAGGAGCGTTTCCCGATATAGATGCATTAAATGGAAGATGTACTTTACTGTACCTTGATGTGTAAGGAAAGATTTAAATTTATATATACTAGTTTCATTGTTTTTTTAAACCAAACACACAGGTAAAGTATATCCAACATATGTAGCATAATCTTTCAGATAAGACCAGGTTGTATCCACATGGACTTAAGTTTATTCAAGTAAGCACATAAAGAAACTAAACAAATAGCTTTTCAAATTAAAATAGCAAATAAGGGAAATTATGAAAATTTAATAATATGTTAATATGATTGCTTAGGATAGTCTATATGATGCAGTAGCAAGATGAATGGTGATGATCTCAGTAGCATGTATAAGTTCTTAGTTGTAATTCACGAATTAGCTATTTTCGTCAAAATCAGAGAATTGCTGATGAAAATCTAACCAAGATATTTCATGCCCTTGATCTGGAAATTATATAAAAAATCAAAAAATCTCTGGATAAACAAGTTTTTACCTACCACAAAGCCTTTACTGAACGTGATGGACATAAGTGGAATCAAACACTGATCAAGCTCTCCAAGACAAGCAAAGTACTAATTGATTTGTTGAATATTTTTAAAAAGTATCTTAGAGACGAACTCCTACTTCCCTTTAACATCAGAAATCTCATACTGAGATGGGTCGTACTCATGAATGATTTACAGAGGTTGTTAATTATATGATCAAAATGTCCAAGACATTTACAGCATCAGCACCTTCCTTCAACGGTCTTGCTGAGGGGGGAAAAGACATCAGATGATCAACAACAACAACAACCCTTATCAGGTATAGAAGACCCCTATCAGGTTAAGAAAAACCCAAAAGAGTCTCCTTTTCTTGAAACACCAAAAACCTCCCCCATCAAAACAAATCTCGTCAGCTGAGGGGGAGCCTGAGCCACAAAAAGGATATCAATCAAGTGAAGGAACCAAAGATCACTCTCAGCTCCCTTGAGACAGTCAAACTCTCATCAACTGAGGAGGAGACTGAGAAAACACTTGGATTAATCTCCAAACCTCAATCATCAGAGTCTCCCAAAGAAGAACTAGCGACAAAGAAAGTTAAGACAACCATAACCATCTCATCTCCACCACAAGTATTACCAATGCCAAAACCTATCATATCTGTAAAGGTTCCTACTACTCCTACATTTGCTGAGTATTCATCAACTTTGTTTCAATCTGAGCTGCAAACTGGCACAACCACAGTGCATAAACTACTAAGCCCAGATGAACAACAGATAGACAAAGGTAAAGGAAAAGCTGAGGATGAAGAAGAAAATCTTACTGGTCTCTTAGAGACAAGTGGTTCAAACTTGGAATTGAAAATATCAGTGGGGTCTCCAAGGATGTAATCATTGAAGGGATGAAAGCAGATAAATATGCTGCAACATATATGACTGCTAGGGAAGCCATTGAAGCACTCTTTTCCATAATTGATGAAACTAAGATGGTTAAACAACATATGGCACATCAAAAGCATGAGGCAAGAAGAGTTGCTAGATTGAAAAGTCTCAAAACTAAATATGATGAAGCAATTGGAAAGAGGGTCAGGGAAGGAAAAATTACAAAGGCCAGATGTAAACTATCAAAGAGTAGAGTGATGACCCTGGATATTTTCAGAGATCATGAAAAGTACAACTTTGATGTCTTTGATAATTTCAAGCTAATGAACTTAAGGTTCTCATAGTGGTTGGAATTACTTGATGTGATAAAGAACCAAACCTCAGGGGCTGCCACAAAACTCAAGAAGAACCTCCCACAAATACTTAGATATGTATTTTCCTCTGCTAAAACACTTGGTCTAGATCCTCCACATGATGCGTATTTTTCATCATGCTTTAAATTTATAAACTAAGACATAAAAGGATTAACACATACTAACGGGCAGAGAACCCGATCGAGTGTAGTAAAGCCTAGGTAAATCCGAGTGTCGTCCCTAAGAGCTGTTGTTTAAAAGAACTAAGGTATCTTATTTTTAAAAGGTTTTGATATGAAAAGATATATTAATAATTAAAATCCTAGTTTTAACAGAATTAAAATAAAGGACAAGAGGATAGGAAGATAAAGTTTTAACCAAGACTTTAGATGTATTCAATTCTAATTTCTCTAGTTTCAAATAGTGGATAAATATTACTAAGACTCCTATGGTTAATTCGTCTTAGTCTATCTTCCCTAGAATCCTCTTTGGAACCAAAGAATCACTTCTTTGTAGTAAGCGGAGGTTGTGGTAGACTAGGTTGAGTCATTACGCGTCAAATCTAATAGACCTAATTCTTTAGAAATCCGGCCTCCCGGATATTAGACTTCCCCTAACTTCTTAAGTACATTCACTTGATAGGTGATATTATGGTCAATTATCACATAAAGGATGGTTTTACTATGGCCAATTCCTTCCGTTCTTCGCAGTCTAGTCGGCTAGGGTCCTATGGTCAATTTCCCTATTCCACTAGATACTATCAAGCTTTGAACACTACCGAAACTAGCGATCTACGAATAGGCAGAGAAGATATCTAAATAAATGAATTCATCGTATGATTACTAGAAAAAACATAAAAGAATCCAAAATTGAATACAATGATAGTAGTAGACGAGAACTTCATTCGTCCGACCTCCTAAACCTTGATTATTCTTCTGTGGTTTATCTCCCCTAACCCTAGTTCAGTTTTAGGAAAGGGGGGATGATTTGGAATATAAAATTCATGTGGTATTTATAGGCATAAAGAACCCAACAAAGCTACGGCGTAACCCTATGCACTGGTTACGCCGTAATCATTCAAAGGACGGATAATATTTAGAGTTTATCCACACTTACGGCATAACCTAGCAAGTGGTTACGCCATATTCTTCAAAGGCCGAATGCTACGTTGTAATCTCCATGCTAGTTAAGACGTAATCTTCACAACATCATTTTGAGTAACTTCTATGCCGTAACCTTAGTAGTTGGTTACGATGTAATCTTCATTTCGTGGTAAACAAGTCTTCAATAGATTACGGCGTAGCACCAACACATAGTTACGCCGCAGTCTTTAATATATTAATGCGTAACATCATCACTAAGTTACGCCGAAATCTTCGTGGCAGAGGAATGATTAAATCTTAATTGTCCAACTGTCATTCCAAACTTCACATAATCCTGAAACAAAATATGAAGAAATAAGGCATAACTTATAATAATATCATCACAATTTGTCAACATAAAGGGGAAATTGATGCTAAAAATATCAGGATTATTTGATTTTATCAAATATTCTCTCACTTAAACTCTACTTGCCCTCAAGTAGACATTTTTTAAAATAATTTAAAAAGATATTCCCCCAATGCTAAGGAGAATATAAGAATTTCCTATGCTAGAATAATCAAATCCGAACACCTCGCGAAATGGGGAACGAAACACTCTCACACTCAATCCTATTCTAAGTGTTCAATTTCAGGGTGATCTCACAATTTCACAGTTATAGCATGTATTCTATCATAGGCTTGGCGGTTACAAGAAAACTCCAACACTAGAGCCAAGGTCAAGACAATGTTTGTAGGCAATCTTGGGTGAAAAATTATAAAGGCTAGGGTTAATCGTCATTACTAACGTTCCACAGCAAAGGGGACAAAACCAATGATACATGACCAAATCCATGGCCAAGACACCAATGATTGCTCGCTTTTTCACCTATACACGCTTCATGACTAAAGGGTAGGATAAGTCATGGGATATTTTAAAGGATGAAAAATAAAAAAAATGAAAAAAACAAATAATCTAAGCTCATAACCAAGTGGTCACCATCTTCCGTCCATCCGAAGTCTATGATTCAAGACGCAAAAACCGGATCATGATGTAATAAGTTAGTGTGCCAATGTAGGTATCATGTGGCGCGACGCATACTAACTTAGAATTAGTTGATGTAGAAGCCATCATCTTTAATATTTAATCGAATGTGATTGGGGTGAGTTTCTCGATTCTAGTCCATTAAGCTTCAATACACAAGGAGTGGTACTTATAATTCATGCACTATCCTTTTTAAATAAACTACTATTTCTTTTTATTAATTTCTTTATTATTTTTTTTGAAACTACAAACGATAAATAGACATCTCGCACTTGAGATGAAACATATATTAGGAATACGGGGGGTCTTCAATGATCTTTAATAATATATCTTCAATGTAAGCACGATTCCCGAATCTCTTTACCCAAACCTTCAACTTAGGCAAACAGCGACTTCTCAATCATAAAATAAGACTACATAGTAGGCTAAGGTGAATAGGTGTAATGAAACAATACATTATATGGGTGTAAAAATGAAAAGAAAGGCTCGAAAAGGTGTATCTAGGGGTATCTTGCACTAAAGGTTAGTACAACAAAATGGGTTTTAACATGGGTGTCAAAAAGTCGAGGTGACTAATCGATAAACACACACAAATATACACATATGGGCTGTTTTGGTGTTAATCCTAAAACATTGCCTTCTCGAATTGTCTCTTCCAAATGTATCAAGCTAACTCGACACACTACTCGTCTATGGTCTCGCAATGATGTAAAGGTCAAGTTCTAAAGTTTACAATATCACCGGTACACTCATAATTTGGTGGATTTGGGTTAATAAAGAGGAAACGGAAAGGCTAAATCTCACCAATAAAATAAAAGGTAATATGTATGCTCGACTAAGGTCTATTCTAGTTAAGTTAAAGAAAAACATGTCAAAATTTTTAAAATGGCACAATTTTTCCACAATAAACTAGAAAATCAAGGGTAAGAAAGCTAAGTATAAAATTTTAAAATTAAGTCATTTTTATTCCTATCCCCCCACTTAGGTTGTACAAAGTCCCTTTTGTACAAAAGTAAAGAAAAAGAAAATAGGAATGAAAAACTAGAATACAAAGAAAAGTCCTCTCAAAATTACTTGTCACGAAAGTCCAATCTAGGGTCATCACCAAGGTTACGGCGTAACTCATGTTACGTGTTACGCCGTAATTTCAATCTCCAAATACTTATCTCTATGAGTAAAAGTTACGGTGTAGTTGAAACTACTTGTTGCGCCGTAATTCTAATTATTTCAGTCTTTCATTATGTGTAAAAGTTACGGCGTAACCCTATTACTAGTTACGCCGTAATTAGCTTCAAAAATTAAAATCTGCACACTAAAACATTAGGAAAATTGTACCCGGAGGTACTAAATATGCATAATTGTAATCCGAGCTGTTTATTATTACAGACATATTCTGTTAATTCAAATAAACCGTAAAAATGTTTATTTATATTTTACGATCTTCTAATGTTTTGTCGATGACAATCGTAAAATCATTTTAATGAAATAAATAAAATACGTAAAAGCTTTGAGCCAATAATTTACTAATACACTTTTACTAAACATATAAAATAATCGTAACAAGTTTAGTTGGATAAGTTATATAAAACCAAAACCATTTTTATAAAACACTTACAAGTAATTTTGTTTACTTATATTTTATAAAAATGTATAGGTGCTTAGTATAATTTATAATGGGTAAATGATGGGTAAAAACCAAAGTCTATGACCCATATCCATGGAGCATGATCCATTGCATGACATCATGCATGAATTCATGTTGGATATTATCCATGATCCATGACCCAAAGTCCATGAACCATGACCCAAGGCCCACGACCCATTAACTAGGTACAATGTAACTTGTTGGGTATCCATGATCCAAAGTCCATGTCCCATGGTCCATGGTCCATAACCCATAACCTGGTTTGAAACCCAAAATCTGGACTAGCCTGACCTAACTGCCGGATCCCTTGGATTGCACTGGCCGGATCCCTTGGGTAAGGGATCTGCCTAATCCGGGTTAAATGTAGGCAGATTGCCTATAAATAGTGAGCCATTTCTCTCTTGACAAAAACCCCTTTTAGACATATGTTCTCTCTATTTTCTAACCTCTCTAACCTCAGATCCAAAGGATCATTTTATATAGTTTTCTCTTTGTGTGATTCTCTAGGTTCCTCTTAAAGGCGATATCAAAACCTCTTGAAGATGTGCAAGCTCAAGGTCATGAGTTACTAAGCTTTATCATCATCAAGACCACTGAAGTGAATCTTATTGATAGTTCTTGTCTCCCTCCATTAGTGTGACAAGTTGAAGGCATTGGTGTATAGTGCCAAAGGTGTACATTCGATATGGGGTGTCGATGTATATTTGTGTAGTTTGAGTAAAAGGGTATTGATATCCTTTGAAGTTTTTTAAAAAGGAGTTTTTCTCCTTTGGATTGTAGTGTTGGGTAGTAATTCCTCCTTTGTAATGGAACTCGATGTCTAGCCTAGTACCGGATAAAGTGTAGGCGATGTTGGTTCTACCTCGTGGAAGAACTCGGTATCTAGCCTTGTACCGGATAAAGTGTAGGCGACTTTGTGAATGCTTTATCTGCCATATTAAGGAGCTTATGTTGTGTAGTGCTTAGAAACGCTCGATTTGAGTACTCAGGGAGTGGAGTAGGGCAAGGAAGGAGTCCTTGTAGCCGAAACACTATAAATACTTGTGTCGTGGTTTTGTGTTCCTTTACTATTTATCTCTTTGCATTATTTGTTTATATGTCTATCTATCAATATCCAACACACGATCTAAATGAATTGACATAAGTCGATCTAAATACTTTAAAATAAAGTGTTAATCAGCAAAACTATTCAACCTCCCCCCTTCTAGTTTTCTACAATTGGCATCATAGCTTTGTTACCAAGTTTCTTAGAGTATATTGTACTTTAAAAACTTGATACGATCCGTGTATGTTTGAAAACTACAAAGATGGACAATGTGCTTTCACTGAATATTGGTCCTTTGATTCTCTCTTTAACTATCGTGAAGAAAACAGTCCATATTGTTCATACATACCCTCTCAACACGAAATCACTCGTCTTCTGTGTTTTTCTCAATGTTTCAACTATCTGAATCCAAACATAATTCACACACTTGAACTCCGGGATGAACTGAAACCTCTTGCAGTCATTCTACGTGAGAATGTTTTTAGTCTTACAGGAAATCATGAGATACTTCCCACATATTGTGCTCATATGATCTACTGTCTCCTAACCCAAAAACCATACAATCCTGCCTATTTCTTCGCCAGGCGAATTATACACCTCCAAGGCAACAAGAACAAGTTAATACCTTATGGGATGTTCCTGAACCGCCTCTATCATCACTTCATGTACGATCATCCACAATTTAAAAGTCCTCAATATTTACTTGTGAATAAAATGATGGAACCTTTGAATGCATCCTTCATTGCCCCCTTCTTCATTCATGAATCATCGACTGCCTACGAGCCATTTGGTGATCCATCAAACGAAAACGACGAGTGAAAGAAGTTAGTTTATGAATAAAATACTTCCTGCCCTTTCTAAAATCGTATTTTAGTTTTCCTTTGGTTCACCATTGTAACTTGATAATTTCTATGAAATATTTGTTGGTTGATCGATTTGTCTATAATTGCTCAAAATCTTATTTTATGCTCATATGCTAACTTCTACATGTTATCTTTGCTATGTTTTACTTGTATACATATATGCTTGTTGTAAAGATAATTGTTTTCAAAATTTGATATGTGGAATTGCGTTTTGAGAATATTCTGTTAAGGATTCTATCTCAGAAGCCGGATGCCTTGGCTATAACTAGCCGGATCCCTCGAGGGAAGGATCCGGTAGATCCGGTAAGACAGAACCAATTTTATGACTTTTAGCATCACTCCAACCTTCCAGACCATATTGGACTAGTTGAACATGCTACATTAGGATCACTTAGGTTTTCCTTAGGCTCAATTGATCCCACATTCACTCATGGATGACTTAGGATCACATTCAAGGTGTTTTTGATTTTTTATTACTTCAAAACTCATCATCTTTCTGCTCCAAAGTTTACACATTATTTCTAAAATTTCAAAACACCTATTTTGATATTTCTGTCATTTTTAACAAATAGATTTTGTTCATTTTAACCTTAAAATGCTCTAAAATCTTGTTTTTCATTTCTTATTGTTTTTAAGGAATTTTCTAAATTTTTCCTTAATCAACATCGGTTTCTACAACCATTTACCATCCTTAAAACTCTTAGTGTCATCCATGATCACCCATTGGTGTTTTTAAAACTGCATTTTCCCATAAAAGTCATCATTAACTATTCTCACTCATTAAACTTGGCCATTTAAGTCTTCTACCATTTAAGACACCTTAGTGGATCAAATCACTCAAGATATGTAGGTACTAGACCTATCTAGAACCCAATCATTCCTTTTTCCTACCTTCTGATAGCCGGATCCCTAGTTTAAAGCTAGTCGGATCCCTCAAGTGAGGGAACCGTTGGAAACGGGTGCACAGAAAGATGTTTATCACTTAAGATAATCATTTCAAACCCCCTTAGTTAAACTAGACACTCTACATTGTCTTAAAAGACTCCCTAGAACAGAGCAACACTGTAGTTGACTCTTGTACATGCAAATCTTTGCAATTTGAATAATTTTAGTGGTTTAGGATTTAACTCACTTGCCTAATTTCTCCCTTTATAAACCACTTGTGTTTGTGCTTCCAAACCACCATCCAAACACTCATTCTCAGTAGCAAAACTTCTTCTTTCAACTTTTACCTCTTACCATTTCACTATGACAAAAGCACGTAGTGCAAATTCATCAACCAAAAGTGTTGGGAATATGCTTTTTGGGAGTTAAAACTTATTTCAATAGAGTTAGTACTGATAGTGTTAAATGATAAGTATTAACTAGTTAGTACTGATAGTAAGAAAGTTAGTACTGATAGCTTTAAGTTTGTACTGATGTAAGTATGGAATGACGTGTAAGAGTTGTAACAACATATCTTCTATTCCAATAGAAGATATGATATACTTAGTCCATAGTTATCTCTGTAAGGGATCTCCTTAGTGTATAAAAGGAGATCCTAGCTAGGTTAAACACACATCTCATATTCTAATCGTCTAAAGTAGAGCTTCAAGGTTGGAAACCCTAGTACTAGGAGAGTACTCATATTATTACTTAATAATATTGAAGCTGTTGGTGTTATACTCTGTTTACATTGTCTTTGCTTTAATATTCTAAGTGCATTCAAGTAGATTCTGCATACTTGTGTGCATCTACAACAAAGTTTCTCATTGTTGTTTTGGAACCATCCAAGGCAACTAATACGTTTGCAAGCTAAGTGTTCTAGATCCAAGGTTTGAGACTTCACAAAAAGCCCTCCAAGGAAAATTGCTCGTGTTGTCTATGAAATTTCATCAACCGAGTCATCACCCAACAAAACTCCAAACACTAGAGTTCCTCTCCAAGCAACTCTACCAATCAAACCAACTCCTCAAAGTCTTGTTTTCACCAGAAAACCTTTGCCAAACACCACCATACCTTTGAAACCAAACTCTCATATCTCTACTATACCAACCAAACCTTCACCTCTAGAACCTAGAGTTCTCTCCTTCACCTCACCTCACTCATCACCAAACCTATACTCTCTAAAAGATTTGCCACCTAGGCCTTCTCATCCACCACCATTGCCCACATTCTCATCAATCGAGAAAATGGTACCACAACAACCTTATATCCAAAACCTCAATGTTGGAACTTCACTAGCACCCGTCTCTTTCTCTCCTTCACCCTCAAATGGTCCATTTTGGATTATGAGGCATTTTAGAACCTCAACAATTGGATCATATAGATGTTGATACTTCTTTGCCTCCACCACCAAAACATATGCCACCACCTTCTTGCTTTGTGGAACCACCACCTTCTTCATCAAACATACCTCTACAAATTTCTCCACTAGGTCCATCCTTACCACCACCTTTTCCACTTCCTAGTCATGACAATGATTACTATGATTGTCAACATGTCCAAGGGTCAGTCCATGAACTATGTGATGAAGTACGATTCATGTTCCATGACCTTCTTGAACGTCTTGATGAAGTCAAGAAACCTAACCGTCCCTAAACCTTGGAATGCAACGCACATGTTGTGTTCTTCATAGTCTTAGGCACAATCTAGGTTGTTAGGATTTTTCTTATTTTGTTACATGTTTGTATCATTTTCTTAGTTTTAGAGAATTGAAATATATGTATCATTTCTCTCATTTTATTAAATGAAACTACATGTTTGTATGTTATATGATTATGTGAACATGTTTAGTGCAACAATACATGACTTACTTGGACTATTACATCAATATTTGTATCTATATTGTTGCTACTAAGCTGCAGGTACCCGAATCCCTCAACTTTGTCTTGGTGGATCCCTCAGATGAAGGATCCGGCAGAACCGGGTGGACAGAAATATTTTTGAGCTATTTCTTAAGCTCATTTGCAAGAAACAACACACCATATACTTGTTTTCTAACCTTTGTCTTGTAGATTTTCAAAAAACACATGAAGACTTTGACGCCCTCAACAAGGGGGAGCGTTTTGTCAAAGCAAAATGTTGCAAAATACTTGCAATACACTCATTTAGTTTTCTTAATTACTTGACGCCCTCATCAAGGGGGAGCTAAGACGAGATTCTTTTCTTATCTTACTACTTCTTCTCAATACACTTCTTTCTCAAAATCTTTCTCTTCTAAATCTCTCTCTAAATTCTTTATGAAATATTTTCTTAAAACTCTTTCTAAATCTTTTCTTCTACTTCTATTCTTTCTACTACGTGTTAGTTTTTTTCGACACTACAAAAATGGGAAGAAGAGAGTAAAAACTCCAATTCAAAATTTTAGAAATTTTATTTTTTACTTAAAATAATTTTATGTTTTGTCATCAACAAAAAGAGGGAGATTGTTAATACAAATAAACAATAAAAACGTTTATTTATATTTCACGATCTTCTAATATTTTGTCGATAACAATCGTAAAATTATTTTAACGAAATAAATAAAATACGTAAAAGCTTTGAGCTAATAGTTTACTAACACACTTTTACCAAACATATAAAATCATTATAACATGTTTAGTTGGATAAGTTATATAAAACCAAAACCATTTTTATAAAACACTTACAAGTAATTTGGTATAACTTGTAATGGGTAAATGATGGGTAAAAACCAAGTCCATGGCCCATACCCATGGAGCATGATGATCCATGACCCATGATCCATTGCATGATATCATGCATGAAATCATGTTTGATATTATCCATGATCCATTACCCATGACCCAAGACCCAAGACCCATGATCCATTGACTAGGTACAATGTATCTTGTTGGGTATCCATGATCCAAAGTCCATGACCCATGGTCCATAACCTATAATCCATAACCCGATTTGCAACCCAAAATCCGGACTAGCCTGACCCATGTGTCGGGTCTCTTGGATTGCACTGGTCAGATCCCTTGGGTAAGGAATCCGCCGGATCCGGGTGAATTGTAGGCAGATTGTCTATATATATAGTTAGTCATTTCTCTCTTGCCAAAAACCCCTTTTAGACATATCTTCTCTCTATGTTCTAACCTCAGATCCAAAGGATCATTCTATGTAGTTTTCTCTTTGTGTAATTCTCTAGGTTCCTCTTAAAAGGGTATTGATATCCTTTCCGTAAAAGGGTATTGATATCCTTTGAAGTGTTGTAAAAAGGAAAATGAGTCTCTGTTTACTGAAACAACTGCTGTGCTTAATAGGGAAATCTCTTTTAAAGAAGTCACCATGTATGTGTTAAAAGAAGAACTAGAGAAAGTCACTATAGCTAAAGATAACATAGACTTAAGTATTGAGGCTCTTCAAGATGCAAAACATTATAACACTGAGAGAGTTGATAAATTTCTTGAAAAAGCTCTAATAGGCAAAGCAAAATCAGGTATGGGTTATAATGCAGTACCACACACATTCAGAGGAGTTCATTCACCTCCTGGTATAGATCTTGCCCACATTGGATTAGCAGAGTTTCAGGAACCCACATTTATCCGAGGCCCTACAATCAAAAGTACTTTCCTTGAAAAGACTGATGAAGTGTTTAAAAGTGCTAGTGACTCCTCCTTACCTAAGGTGTCTGAATCTGAAAATAAAAAGGCTAGTGTAGTATCTAGTGAACCAAAGCAAGTACATGCCACTAAACCTGTAAGATCATTTGAAAAACCTGTTAGAAAGCCAGTAAAATATGCTGAGATGTATAGAAACATGTCATCTAGTCCTAGAGGTAACAAGAGAAACTGGAACCAGTTAAAATCTGAGCAACTAGGAGATGAATTTGTCATGTATAACAAGTCTTGCTTTGTGTGTGGTAGTTTCTCTCATCTGCAGGCTCAATGCAGACATCCTATGAGACCCCAACCCATCATGACCCCCAGAGCAGTTCTTCTCAAAAATGGCATAAAATCTTTGAATTATGCAAGGTCAGTTAATACTGCTAGACCACAACCTAGAGTATTTGATGAAAGACCTAAAAGAAACTTTTTAAGATCATCATCTACTTCACCAAGGTCCTTTAACTCTTATGATGAACAAATCAAGTTTTACAAGAAAAAGGTTAATACTTATGAGCCCAAACTTAATACTGATAGGCCAAGAGTTAATACTTTTAAGCCTAAAATGAAACCCGCTGGCTCTAAAGTGAATGTTGCAAAGGGAAACAAGGGAAATGCTGTTAAGCCCTCAGCTTGTTGGGTGAGAAAGACCACTCAGCCCAACAGTGCATCAGTTACTCTCAAGAAATATGATTACATTGATGCACGAGGCAGATCCAAGTCAGTGATGGCTTGGGTCCCTAAAAGGAACTAATTTCCTTTATTCTATGTGTAGGTGTACTCCAACAATAATGATGATCTTGGTTTTTCAAACAGTAGGTGTTCCAGGCACATGAATGGAAATCTATCCTATCTTTCAGACTTCACTGATTTGAATGGAGGATATGCTTCTTTTAGAGGTGGAATAGGTGGAAGGATTACTGGTAAAGGCACAATCAAGATTGGTAATTTGGACTTTGAAGATGTGTACTATGTGAAAGAACTCAAATACAATCTGTTCAGTGTGTTACAAATGTGTGACAAGAAGAATTTTGTTATGTTCACTGATACTGATTGCTTGGTTTTATCTCCTAACTTTAAGCTGCCTAGTGATGATCAGGTTCTACTTAAGTTTCCAAGGAAAAGCAATCTTTACAGTGTAAATATGAAGAACATAGTGCCCAAAGACAATCTTACATGTTTAGTTGCTACAGCTTCTTTGGATGAATCTATGTTATAGCATAGAAGGCTAGGTCATGTGAACTTTGAGGTAATCAATCTTTTTGCTAAAAATAACCTTGTAAGAGGTTTACCTTCAAAAAGATTTGAAAATAAACAGACCTGTAGTGCTTGTCTCAAAGGAAAGCAGCATAGAGCCTCTTGTAAGCCCAAGGTTTTTAACTCTATCACCCAACCACTTCACATGCTGCACATGGACTTATTTGGCCCTACCAGTGTAAGTAGCCTGAATTTTAAGAAGCATTGTTTGGTTGTGACTAATGATTTTAGCAGATTTACTTGGGTTTTCTTTTTGAACACTAAGGATGAGACCAGTGAAATCCTTAAGTCTTACATAGCTGCAGTAGAAAACCTAGCTTATAAGAAAGTTAAAATCATTTGGTGTGATAATGGGACAGAGTTTAAAAACCAAGTGATGAATGATTTCTGTCAACTTAAGGGTATTAAAAGAGAATTCTGTGTTGCTAGAACTCCTCAGCAAAATGGGGTTGCTGAAAGGAGAAATAGGACATTGATTGAGGATGCCAGCACTATGTTTGCAGATTCAATGTTACCCACAACATTTTGGGTTGAGGCAGTTAATGCTGCTTGTCATGTTCAGAACATGGTACTGATTGTGAAGCCTCATGGAAAGACTCCCTATGAGCTGTTTTTAGGTAGAAAGCCCACACTAGACTTTCTTAAACCTTTTGGGTGTCATGTCTCTATTCTCAATACCATTGACCATTTAGGTAAGTTTGATGGAAAATCTGATAGTGGATATCTGGTTGGCTACTCATTGAATAGTAAAGCCTTTAGGGTTTATAATTCTAGAACCAGAAGAGTAGAGGAGAATCTGCACATAGAGTTTCTTGAGGATAAACCTAGTGTAGAGGGGCAAGGACCAACATGGATTTTTGATATTGATATGCTAACAGAATCTATGAACTATGTGCCTGTTTCTGTGGATTCTAACATGATTGTTGGAGAAAAGCAAGGTACAGATGCAGATTCTGATAAGGATGATGATTGCATTCTATTGCCCATTTGGAATGACAACTCAGGTGTAATCACTTCTTCAGGGGAGGCAAACAAAGCTGATAATCAGCCTCCGAAGACCCATGAATCTAATACTGAAGAAGATGCAACAAATCCTAATGAACCAGTGGTCGAACCTCAAGTGTTCAATTCAACTGTGGTTAATACTGATAAGCCCCAAGTTAGTACTGATGAGCCAGATCTTAGTACTGATGGTCCTCAAACTACTCCATTAGTCAATACAGAGGTTCCAGATCCTCTTGGTGAAGCTGATGAGATCGATATGACTAATATAGCTTCATCATATGTTGTTCCTGCTACACCACATAGAAGAATCAATGATCATCCCTTGGAGAATATTATTGGGGATGTCAATGCTGAAAGAACTACAAGATCAAAAGGTCAGCATAGTGAAACTATATTCTTTAGTGCCATCTATGAAGAAAGAAATCATGGTGCCTTACAAACATGTCTCTTTGCCTGTTTTGTTTCTCAAGCAGAACCAAAGAAAGTCTACAAAGCTCTTGAAGATGAATTCTGGATAGAAGCAATGCAGGAAGAGCTTCTTCAATTTAAACTTCAAGATGTATGGGTTCTAGTAGATCTTCTTGATGGCAAGAGAGCTATTGGCACTAAATGGGTTTTCAGAAACAAGAAGGATGAAAGGGGTGTAGTGATAAGAAACAAAGCTAGACTGGTAGCTCAGGGGTATACACAGCAGGAAAGGATTGATTATGAAGAAGTCTTTGCTCCAGTAGCAAGGATTGATGCTATCAGACTTATCCTAGCTTATGCATCATATAAAGACTTCACAGTATACCAGATGGATGTGAAGAGTGCTTTCCTCTATGGGAAGATTGAGGAGGAGGTGTATGTCTCTCAACCTCCTGGTTTTAAAGATCCAACCTTTCCAGACAAAGTGTACAAAGTTCAGAAGGCACTCTATGGTCTGCATCAGGCCCCAAGAGCTTGGTATGAAACCCTAGCCAAGTATCTTTTGGGCAATGGCTTTAGAAGAGGGAAGATTGATCAGACTCTATTCGTCAAGAATGTGAAGATTGATATCCTGTTGGTACAGATATATGTCGATGACATTTTTTAGGAATTAGAAAATTTAGTCATTAAAGTGTCGGTCACCTCAAGTATATGTAATCATTAGAAAGCTCGTAGTCGTACTTATTTAATGTTTTGTAAGAAGTTAGTTAAGTAAAACCGTGGAGGACGGACGGGTCTTTACCCACTGTATGCCTGATCCATAGCCCGTAGGTGGCGTTTATTGTATAACACTATAAATACCCTCTACCTCCCAAGGTAGAGGGTTGGAGCTTTAATACCATTTTTCTTTGTTTCACATAGTTCCCAACTATCTTCCCTTTCTCTCTCTAGAACTTTCTCTCTCTAGAACCTTGTTAACGCCTCATATGATTATGGTGTGATGTGTTTGTGAAATCCTATATCTTACAATTGGTATCAAGAGCCATGGTTTGATCACTCATCTTTCATGCTTTTTGTTTTGGTGGATTTCATAAGGTTTTTGGGGGTTATAAGTGTTTAGGAGAGTTCGATTCATTTGGACAATTTCTAGTGTTAAAGTTTGAATTTTGATTGTACTTTTGTGTTTAGGATCATCATATGTGTTTAGGTTTTGAATTGGAAGGCTTAAATCATTGTGGTTTGACTGTTTTTGATTGATTAAGTGGTTGTTTTTGAAAAGTGTACGAAGCGAGTTGCGCCACAGAGTTGCGTTTCTTGGAAGCGAGTTGCTTTGTTATTGAAAGCGAGTTGGTATAAGCGACTTGGCTATTAAGCGAGTTTTTTCTTTAAGCGACTTGAGTTTTAAAGCGACTTGGCTATTAAGCGAGTTGTAGTGTCAGCGAGTTGGTTTAAGCGACTTGGTGGTTAAGCGAGTTGTCTCTGTATGCGACTTGGTTATTAAGCGAGTTGTTTCTTTAAGCGACTTGAGTTTTAAGCGACTTGGCTTTTAAGCGAGTTGACTATTTAGCGAGTTGATACCAAAGCGAGTTGACTGTTTAGCTACTTGTCTTTTGAGACTTGTCACTTCTTCGTGCTACATTTTTACGGTTTTTCTTTTGGTTTAGTAAAATCCCGTGAAAGAATCAATTTCCCGGTTTAATCAAAGAATTGTAAAATCCCGTAGAACTTGTAATCATGTCAAACAACGTGTCTACCATCGTTTCTTCTGTAGCTGAGGACGTTCAAGCAGCTGGGTCAGATACTCGTCCACCTATGCTTGACAGAACTGATTATGACTCATGGGCTCAAAGAATCAGGTTGTGCTTGTTTGGGAAAAGAAAATGGGGTCAACATTCTCAAATCAATTGATGAATGACCTTATCAGATTGAGACTACAAGAGACATAATTGATACTGCTGCAGATGGAACAATGATCTTTGGATTGGACGACCAAAGACGTATGATGAGCTCAGTGATAAGGAGAAAAAGAGATTCGATCTTTGATATCGGGCTTCAAACATTATACTTCAAGGTCTTCCAAAAGATATCTACAAGCTCATCAATCACAACCTTGAAGCCAACGCGGTTTGGGATAATGTCAAGATGCTTCTCTCGGGTTCTGAATTAACTAAGGAAGACAGAGAATCACAAATGTATGATGAATTTGAGCACTTTAAGATGAAACCAGAAGAAAGTATGTATGAATATTACGTGAGATTCCACAAGCTGGTTAATGATATGAGGAATATCAAAATGACCATGCCAAATATTCATCTGAATTCAAAGTTTGTGAACAACATGAATCCCGAATGGCACAAATTTGTCACCTCTTTGAAGCTAACCAAAGGATTAAAGAACACCAACTATGAGCAACTGTATGCCTTCCTGATTCAGAATGAGAGACATGCCATGTTTGAGCCAATGATTATTGATCAGTTCAAATCTAAACAGGGGGAATCAAGCTCATCAAATGACTCAACACCTTTACACCAATGTAGTAATTACCACCAAAGCTTCTCAAGTCATACCCACGGGTAATGGTAATTACAAGCTCATTCCTGATCCAACATATAAGCCTCCAGACTCAAACACACTCATGGAAAACTTCATCAATCAATTGTCTCTCATGGATAGTAAAAATATGAATTCCCTCCCACACACCAACAATAACCTCGAGCGAATCCAATCCACACAATCAAGCTACAATCGAGATGGGAAGGTTATGGTGTAACCAGTTCAAGGTAGGCAGTATGAACAGGGAAGAGGTGGAGTAGGTGGATGGTATGTGGCTAATCAGAATCGTGGGAGAAATGCCAATCATGGATAAGTGAAGCCAGTCAAGTGCTACAACTATGGTGGTGATGGATACATTGCAAGGAACTGCACATCTCCAAAACGCCCTCAAAATCACGAGTACTTTAGGGACGAGATCTTTGCTGGTGCAAGCTCAGGACAATGGAGCAGTTTTGGATGAAGAAGAGTTGTGTGTTTCTTGCTGAGGGTAATGCCAAAACCTATGATGCGAGATGTGGATGAGCGGCCAATTCAGGATATTGGTCACAATCATCAAAATGCTTTTCAAGTTGCGTGTGATGCATATGATTCTGATGTCGATGATGAACCTACTGCCCATACAATCTTCATGGCTAGCATTTCTCCAATGGTCTCTCCAAAGGTCTCATCATCTAAGCAAGCTGGTCCATCCAAAGAATCAATCATCTCAGAGGTATTAAAATTATATGATGAAGTTGATGAGCAAAAGATACATGATAAAGTGCAATCACATGAAATTTGTGAAACATATATTGTTAATATGGGTAATAGTAATATTGTCCCATATGATCAATATGTGGTCCAAAGTGAAAATGTGATTGAACCAAGTGATGCATCTTCTGCAGTCAATGATGACTATGTTTTTAATGAATTCACTCCATGTGCCTTTGATGATTACGTTATCTCTCGAACTTAATGCCTATAAAAAACAAGTTGCCATTTATGAACAACGCGCTAAGTTTGAGTTAACCACTCGTGAGCAGGAAATGGATGACCAAATGCGTACAATTATTAGAAAAAGTAACTTTTGGGAAGAAATACTAAAAAAAGAGCTAGATTCCTTAAAAGAAAAGCTTAATAAAACGGCTAAGCAAAAACAAGAACTTCAAGAAAATGTGAAAGTGCTTAAGCAGGAATTTAATGCTAAGGAATCAAAAGTTTTAAATGAATTTTCCAACTTAAAAACTTTGAAAAACAAACTTGAAAACAAATTGTACATACAAGGAAACACCATTCAGACTGCTCACATGATCACTAAGCATAGAGTTCTAAGTGTAAAACATAGTGTTGCATTAGTTGATGAACCAAACCCTGAGGCATTTAAGAAAGCTAGAGAAGCACAGAAGGTAATTTATGATGGGAATGAAATCCTTAAGCCTAGACAGAAACCTAGTTGCGCTGAGAATACTGAGGAAGATAGGCAGTTAGAAGAAGTCACTAGAAAGAAATTGGTTGAAAAACTTAAGAGTCCTTCATGCATAGAAAAGAAAATCAGTTATAAAACACCCAACTATGCTAAGGATAATTAGATTGCATTTAACAAATTTAGACCTCAAACACAGCTGAACCCTGAACAAGTGTTCTGGAAAAAGGATATGGACATGAAAAAGGCTGATGAGTTTGTTGAACAGAATCCCCCATGTAGGAGAATGCTTCCTGCCACTGTATATGCCCCCAATACACCAATGCATTTAGTCCCTAGATCTATTCCCACTAAGAGCAAGACCTTAATCAGTCAGTATGTCATTTATCAATTATTTGTTGATTTTGAGAAGACGTGTAAGAAAAGGATCACACCTACTGGGATAACTGAAGGGGAGATGGGTTTTGAGCAAACTAAAGAATGCTACTTAACTGAGGTCATGCCTTTCTTTAAACAATTAAAAGGTCAATTTGAGAGTCTTAAAAAGGGGATG
This sequence comes from Chrysanthemum makinoi, assembly GCA_910596185.1. NCBI lineage: Eukaryota > Viridiplantae > Streptophyta > Magnoliopsida > Asterales > Asteraceae > Chrysanthemum > Chrysanthemum makinoi. Next base: position 200,499,276 of record OU343225.1, on the reverse strand, counting down.
GATTCAGATATTAAGGAAATGAAAAAGGAATTTGATGCAATGATAGTTGAGGTCAATGACTATGAGCGAGAATCAAAATATAATGAGATTGAGAGGAAAAACTTGCATACCTTAAATGAGAATCTGATTTCTAAATGTATCACTCAAGATGTGTTTTACACTGCCACGAATTGTTCAATTAATGCATCTCAATTTCATGAATTATCTGTTGCTCTGAAAGTCTCCCATGATCGCGTCATTTAGCTTGAGAAAACTAACTCTAAATTGCATGAAAAATTTGAACGGGATGATCATGAAAACCTGGTGAAACAGTTTTCTAAATTGGAAGTTGAGCATCTTGCTTTGCAATTAAAATATCAACATCTAAAAGAAAATGTTAAAACCTCAAATATCAAGACATCCATGGATGCTCTTGAATTTGATGCAGTTTTTGAAATCAGCAAACGTGATGAACAGATTCGAGCTCATTGTAACACGATCAGAAAAATGAGAACCTAAATTTCATAATTAAAGGGTGAAAAGAACAATGTGACAGGCTCCCAAATGCCTCCTCCTTTAGATTCTCAAAGTTCTCAGAGTTTTCATCTTCAAAACTTGGTTAATGTTCTACAAAAGGAAAATGAGAGTTTTCTAGAAGAAAATGAAAAGGTGAAACAACACTTTAAAGAGTTATATGATTCAGTGAAAGTCACTCGTGACAAAAACAATGAAATAATAATGTCTTTACAAAAAGAAATTGAGAATCTGAGGAGTCAGGTAAAAGGGAAAATGCCACTTGTCTTTAATGAGAATGTTGCATCAAAGTCATCTGCAGACTACAAATTTACTGTGACTGTTAAATACATCCCTCCTCATCTTAGAAATAACGAACTTGCATTTCATAACTATCTCGCTCACCTTAAGGATAGTCTAGAATGTCTCCGTGAGATTGTAGAAGAGGATTTCATAAATAAGCCACTTGATAGAGAAATTAGGTTTGCTTGCATTCAGGCCAAACGATCTCAGGAGCTACTAGAATGTTTAAGAGCCACTTGTCCTAAATCCTTAGGTGAGAAAGATAAAGCTGTGATGCCTTGTTCTATGCCTAGTGCCAAGTATGCAACCCATTCTATGCCCAATATTAAGAAAGTGAACTCTAGAGTACCTTCAATTAGTTCAAATCCCTGCACGTCTAATTCAGGAATGCAAAAGGTAGCCCAACCAACTAATGTTCCCATAATTCCCTCTACAGAAGTAATCAGTGACACAAATGCAAGCGGGTCAAAGCCTCCAGGAAATACAATGCAAGATAGGACCTCGCAAGCTAAGAATGTGCAATGGAAGAAAGTAGAAGATCACCCTAGGAACATTAAGTTTGAGTTGAATAAAACGAATCGTGTTGATTCTAGTATTAGCTATAAGCGTACTGTAATTAATTCGAATTCGCTACTTTTGGCAAAAAATGTAATGATGATTGCTTGGTTTCTGTTACTAATCATGAATGTGGTGTGAATGAGTTGATTAATACTGCTAAATGCCCTGTTAAGGTAGTGAATACAAAAAATCAAGCTAAGAAGGCTAGAAAGCAATTGCGAAAGAAGGTTAGAAAACATTGGAAACCCATAGGAAGGAAATTTAGTAACATAGGTTATCAGTAGATACCTACTGGCCGCAAATTCAATCTTAATGAGATGTGCCCTAAGTTATCTAGATCAATGCCCATTAGGAAATGGATGCCTACTGGTAGAACTATTCCTTTAAGAATTGAACATACTTTGAGTAGGACAAATACGGACACTAGCATTGCATCTATCCCTGATGATTCCATTGTTTCTACTTCTGATGTGGGTGTTCCAATCACTGTTACTAACCAAATGGAACCCATTCTTGCATGGGGATCTCAGTTATCCAGTTATCAATTCTTGTCTGTGTTCAATTGCAGATCGTTCAAATCGTTCTGTGGTGCCTGGACTCAGGCTTTTCTAAGCATATGACTGGAGACCGGTCGCGGGTCATGTACTTCGTGAGTAAATTTATCAGGACTGTAAATTCGGGAATGATCATTTCGGTGCAATTATGGGTTATGGAGACTATGTTGTCGGTGATAGTGTTATCTTCAGGGTATATTACGTTGAAGGTCTTGGTCATAACTTATTCTCTGTCTGTCAATTCTGTGATTCTGATCTAGAAGTGGCCTTCAGAAAACATACTTGTTTCGTTAGAGAACTTGATGGTAAAGAACTTTTAAGAGGAACTCGTGGTTCAAATCTATACACCATCTCTATCGAAGATATGATGAAGTCTTCTCCAATTTGCTTGTGGTCAAAGGCTTCGATAACAAAGTCATGGTTATGGCATTGTCGTCTTAATCACTTGAACTTCGGCACCATAAATGATCTCTCCAGAAAGGACTTAGTTGTAGGCTTACCTAGACTAAAGTATGAAAAGGATCATCTTTGTTCAACATGCCAATTGGGAAAAAGCAAGAAGTATGCCCACAAACCCAAACCTACAAACTTAGTTACAAAAGTTCTTCATACCATTCACATGGATTTATGTGGACCCATGAGAGTGCAGAATATCTTTGGGAAGAAACATGTGTTAGTTGTGGTTGATGATTACTCTCGATTTACTTGGGTTAAGTTCTTAAGGACAAAGGATGAAACTCCAGATATCATTATTAAACTTATCAAACAACTGCAGGTTCGCTTTAATAAAACTGTCAGAGTCGTCCGAACAGACAATGGAACTGAGTTTGTTAATAAAAAACTTAGTGAGTTTTATGAAAGTGTTGGAATCAGTCATCAAAGAAGTGTTCCACGAACTCCTCAACAGAACGGTGTAGATGAAAGACGAAATCGAACTCTTGTGGAAGCCGCTAGAACAATGCTGATTTACTCAAAGGTTCCAATGTTTCTCTGGGATGAAGCCATTGCCACTGCATGCTATACTCAAAATCGATCCCTTATTCACACTTCTCATGGAAAAACTCCATATGAACTTGTCCACAATCGAAAACCTAATCTTTCATTCCTTCGTGTGTTTGGTGCATTGTGTTATCCAACTAATGAGGGCCAAGACTTAGGCAAACTTAAAGCTAAAGCGGACATTGGAGTATTTCTAGGATATGCACCAAGCAGAAAAGGATACCGAAACTACAACAATAGAACCCGAAATATCATGGAAACAATTCACGTTACGTTCAATGAGCTGACCGGTCAAATGGCTCAAAGACAACCCGGTTCTGGACCCGCATCATCAAGTAGTCCCATCAGTTCTACTCTTGTATTCGATTCTTTGCCAGCAAATCCTTATGTACCTCTTTTAGAAGATGACTTGAAGAAACTGTTTGATCCAATGTTTGATGAACACTATGAGCCAAATGCTAATGATCTGTCAATTCCATCAACAGAGGCTACTCCTATCTCTGTTAATGAAGTTAATCCTTCAGTTTCTATGTCGTTAAGTCAAGAAGCGCCTGCTGTTGATCACTCTGTCTCATCAACAAATCATCACTCATCGAGTGTACATCATGGAATTGTCTCTGGCACCCTTGATGGAGAGAATCCCTTTGCTACTCCTGAAGATGCCCCATTTGAAAACATATTTGCTCCTAAATCATCATCAGAACCATCTTCATCAAGAGAAATCGACTCAGCTACTTCAGTCCTCAACAACAAGCACACGAACACCTTAGAAAATGGACACATGATCATCCATTGGACAACATTATTGGAAATCCCTTTCGTCCTATATCCACTCGCAAACAACTTGCAACTGATGCCTTATGGTGCTTCTTCAACTCTGTACTATCCAAGGTCGAACCAAAAGATGTTAAAACTGCAATGAATGAAGACAATTGGTTCAATGCCATGCAAGAAGAAATTCATGAGTTTGATCGACTAGATGTATGGGAATTAGTACTCCGACGTGCTATGATCATTGCTCTAAAGTGGATATTCAAAGTAAAACTTGATGAGCATGGTGATGTTTTAAAGAACAAGGCTCGATTGGTTGCAAAAGGATACCGTCAAGAGGAGGGTATTGACTTTGAAGAATCATTTGCTCCAGTGGCATGAATCGAGGCAATCAGAAACTTCTTGGCTAATGCTGCAAGTAAGAATATGATTGTCTACCAGATGGATGTAAAGACGGCTTTTCTTAACGGAGATCTTAAAGAAGTCGTATACGTCAGCCAACCGGAAGGTTTTGTGAATCCAGAGCATCCTACTCATGCCTATCGCTGGTATGATACGCTATCAAAATTTCTTCTATCTACTGGATTCAGCAAAGGAGCAGTTGATCCGACATTGTTCACCAGAAAGTAAGGCAAACATTTAATTCACGTTCAAATTTATGTTGATGATATTATCTTTGCCTCGACTGACCCCAATGAATGTGACCGTTTTTCAAAGGAGATGGGCTCCAAATTTCAAATGTCAATGATGGGACAAATGTCATTTTTCTTGGGATTACAAATTTCACAAAGTCCCGGAGGCATTTTTATTAATCAATCTAAATATGCGAATGAAATTTTAAAGAAATTTGGATTTGACACTTGTGACACCGTTGACACTCCCATGGTGGAACGTACCAAACTGGATGAGGACCACTCAGGGATCATGGTAGATCAAACGAAATATCGAAGTATGATTGGATCCCGATGTACCTCACGCAGAGAGGACCCGGATATTCTGTTTGATGTATGCATGTGTGCTATATACCAGGCTAAGCCTACCAAAAAGCACCTTGAAGCGGTTAAACGGGTCTTTTGGTATCTCCTAGGAACCATCAACAAGGGACTTTGGTACCCGAAGGACACCGGTATGTCACTAACAGCCTATGCAGATGCTGATCATGCAGGATGTCAAGATACACGTCGAAGTACGTCTGGAGGTGCTCAATTTTTGGGTGATAAGCTTGTGAGCTGGTCTTCAAAGAAACAAATGAGCACTTCTATATCCTCTACAGAGGCTGAATACATAGCCATGTCATCTTGTTGTGCTCAAATCCTATGGATGAGATCCCAATTATCTGACTATGGCTTTGAATTCAACAAAATCCCTCTGTATTGTGATAACAAAAGTGCCATTGCTCTCTTGTGCAACAACGTTCAACATTCAAGAACAAAGCACATTGACATTCGACATCACTTCATTCGGGAACAAGTGGAAAAAGGTGTGGTGGAACTCTATTTTGTAAGGACTGAATACCAGTTAGCAGACATCTTCACTAAAGCTCTTCCTAGAGAACGTTTTGAGTTTATCCTTCCACGACTTGGTCTAAAGAGCCTACAACCGGAAACACTCAAACGTCTTCAAGAGGAAGACGAGGAGTAAAAATGGTTTCTTTCTTCATCTATCTCTTGTATATACTTATTCAAAAAGCAAAATACAAAATTTCAAAACCCACAAAAGAAAATATAAAAATATAAAATTTTCAAAAATCTATAAAATTAGAAAATCTTGAAAATTTCCAAAAAATATTGCTATATTGTCATTTTTTTATTATTATTTTTTTTAATTATTTTTCGATATCATCTACGGACTTTGTGTTGACAATTAAAGAATTTCACGGGTTTTTAGATGTTCTTCGAATTTACATAAATTGTTTTTTTTATAAAAAAAAAAAAAAAAAAAAAATGAGACGGAGAAAAATGGTGGTTTATTGTCATTTTTAGGCAGTAACCCGTTTTAAAGAGTAAAGAACAGAGCCATGCTTTATCTTATTTTTCAAATCTCTTGCTCTGATTCTTAAAACAAATGTCTGTCAACAAAAAGACAAACGTTTCCTTTCCAAATATTTTTACGTCTAATGATTCTTCTGAAAAATATTTGCCATCTTATGAAAACAAAATTGCTTTGAAAATACCTCGTACTCTATTATTCTTGTAAATCATCTGTGCTTATCATCTGTCAAAATCTCTAGCTCTTAATCAACAACTTGTGTAATTGATTGAAGGGGAGAATGATTTCAATCAAATTAAAAAGAGTATTTTTAAACAATTGGCACGTAATCGAGCAAGGTTTACTTTTGGAAAATCAAAATGAACAATGTTTTATTCAATTGATTCAAAACCTTTGCTAATGTCATATTTTCAAAAGATACTCATGCATGTTTAAACAATGGAGTTTAAAGTCTGAAGATTTGATCCTTATCGGTTAAATGTTTTCATAAGCAAATCACAATTCTTCTCAAAAGCTTTCAAAAACAGTGAATTGTGATTTAAATTGGATTTAAACTGATAACTTGATAATTGGTTTTATAAGCATTTAGCAAACTTTCCACCATTCATGTGCCACTCATTTTTAAATTTTCCATGCACATGTTAAGGGTGAGCATCTATTTTAAACCAAAAAGGATTGAAACGTGATTAATTTGTTTCAAAGTGCAGGTTTTCCCTAATATGTGCAAAACTCATTCAAATCTCGATGCACATATTGAGGGAGCAAATTTTTATTGAAAACCACATTCTTTCCCGAAAATATCTTTAACTGTATGTGAATCTCTGATTTTTTATCAGGAAAGTAATGTCGATATTTTTAGAAAATATTTATCAAAAGATGTGAATTCTTCCTCTTGCCTCCATGTGCCAAAATGATTTTAAACATATGATGCATATGTTGAGGGGGAGCCGTTTTCTAAAATATCAAAAACAATTCAGGTACAAAATGCTTTGATAATATATCACAAGTACTTGGATTGATTTTCAATTGGTTCCAACGGCTGATGAACAATACCAAAAGAACGACCAATTTATTTTATGCATGGTGTTATAAGGATGGTTAGGTTAGGTATTCGTTCCCACGATCTCGCCAGAGACGGAGGGATCTACCCAGGGACAATCCACTAGATAGTGTAGAAGTCTTTAGGTATGATGAAAAAAAGGAGAAAAGTGATATATGGGAAGAGTGCGGACTGAGACAGAGCTAGAACTGGAATAAACCCAACAAGATTTTAGTTATGAAATCTCGGTAAGCACTAAAGGGGTTCAAGAATGAAAAAAAATTGAATGTGAAAAGGGTGAAAATAAATAGCCCTCCAATAATTCAACCATAGGGCAGAAACCGGGTTCAATACATATGCTACTGGTGGTTACTAAGGTAACACTAGTATTGAAGACAAGTCGTCATGGACCCAGTGACGCACTGCACTACATCTTCCCAAACTACTCAAGTTCCTCTTAAAAGGACTTGTTTCATTCTCACAGGGGAACCGACATTATCTATCGACTTTCCTTTAGAGATGGTTGATATTTAAGAAGGAGACCCTCTCCATAGTCTCCGGCATAGGAACCAAATGTGCACAATTGAGTCTAGAGCCACGAGATCATCAATAAATCTCATTAAGGACACAATCGATGAAGACTCTTTGTTTCACACAATGTGGAAAAAGAGAATATACTTTTAGAGTTCTACGCATTATCCTTGTGGTATTGCCAGAACATCTGAGTGATATGCAAACATATTCACAATGAAGATGGAAAGCCTTCTAGAGCCAACATCAAACAAGCTCTTCGTAGGTGGCATGTGAGATCTATCCAATAGATCAACCATGTGACAACTGAACAGAAACAATGAGGCGATTCAAATTTTTGAATCAATCCTGGTTCAGGTTATGGATTGACGGATATCTTTGAAAAACCGGTCGTTGTGCCTAAAAATCTTTTCTCTTGCACATCGACTATGTATTAATATTTCAAAATTAAAAGGTATTTATGATTGATAATTGATTTTTCGTTAAAAGGTATTTATGATTGACAATTGATTTTTCGTTAAAACCTTCGTTGTATTGCAAAAAAACTTTAGTTTGAGCAGTACACGATTGTTTTTCAAGTCTCTTTTCATCAATCAGTGAATCTCAAATTCGCTGGTTCACTCACTCCGTGTTGTCTTCTTTGAGACGTTCCGGTTTGAGAACAACTAGAACAGCTGCGAAACCCTGTCAAGGAGATTCTTCGGAATTATACCTGATCACAGGCAGTACTTGTACTGATCAACGAGGAACCGTGGGCCGTGTACCTTAATTTAATGAAAGTGATCAAAGACACTTTCGTGCGCTTTAGTGCTAACTGTTGTATGCAGGTACACCCGAAATTTGCAGCTGATCTGAATGGAAAGGTCAATCCATAGCCGCATGCTTACACATCACATTAATCTCAAAAGAAATCATGATTAGTGCATCAACGACTCTGATATTCTCACTCCATACTTCTGGTACGCTGCTGCAAATATCATGAATCATCTAAAGCTTCCGCTACTCTGATAAGAAGAAATCATGATCCAGAATGTGAGCATGTCGGTCCACTGTCACATCGTCACATAATGTCAACACCACAATGGAAGAGTCAGAGATTTACTCATGCTGATGATCTCAAAGCTGGCTTAAAACTCATCATCACGTGGATCATTTAAAGACCTCCACTTGAATTTTTCAAACACGGATAACATGAAGAATCAAAGACTATGAGCTACTGAGCAAAGATCTTAAACAAGAATTCAAGAACAATCTCATTGTAATATCCGTTTGTATTCTATGTAAATTGAGGTGACCTCCCTTAGGGGGAGATTGTTAGGAATTAGAAAATTCAGTCATTAAAATGTCGGTCACCTCAAGTATATGTAATCATTAGAAAGCTCATAGTCGTAGTTATTTAATGTTTTGTAAGAAGTTAGTTAAGTAAAACCGTGGAGGACGGACGGGTCTTTACCCACTGTATGCCTGATCCACAGCCCGTAGGTGGCGTATATTGTATAATACTATAAATACCCTCTACCTCCCAAGGTAGAGGGTTGGAGCTTCAATACCATTTTTCTTTGTTTCACATAGTTCCCAACTCTCTTTCCTTTCTCTCTGTAGAACCTTGTTAACGCCTCATATGATTATGGTGTGATGTGTTTGTGAAATCCTTTATCTTACAACATTATTTTTGGTTCAACCAAGCAGGATCTATGCAGAGAGTTTGAGAAGTTCATCCATGACAGGTTTCAGATGAGTTCTATGGGAGAACTCACCTTCTTTCTTGGGCTACAGGTCAAGCAGAAGACAGATGGCATATTTATCAGTCAAGATAAATATGCCAAGGAGATTTTAGTGAAGTTTGGCTATGAAAATATAAAGATTTCAAGCACTCCTATGGAGCACAAGAAGCCACTACTACAGATAGTGTGACTAGCCTAAGGGCATCTGGCTTAGAGAACCGCGAGCAAACGTGAATCCAACACTTGTGTTGGAGGAAACACCTGCCACGAGCTGGAAACCCTGTCAGGAAGGCCCTCTTAATGGGGCTATCCATCACAGGCAGTGCTATGCACTGAAACCATTGGTTTTTACCAAACCAGAGGCCATATGAGGCCGACCTTGATTAAGTGTCTGTCACCACACTTAATCCCTTCAAAATTGGGGTTTCAGTATTATAATTTCCAAACTATAAGATAATACTGATGGGTAAAAGTTAATACTGATGGTTATAAGTTAGTACTGATAAGCATAGTTAGTACTGATGAACTAGCCGTTAGTACTTATTCCAAAATTCTGTTATGCAATGATTATTTTTGCAAGTAGAGTTGTTACCATCTGTTTTTCTATGAAAGAATTTCCTAATTGGTTATTCTTCACTTATTCCATAAATATCTATAGGGCGGTTCAACCAATATTCTCGAAATCTCTATTAAGTGCATAACTCTTCAATTGCTTTCACCACAGAACAATAAAGGCTTTTGCGACTTAATCCCACTTTTCTAACCCTAACTTTGTTCATCCATGGCTCCTCTTGACTTTGTCGACAAACACAATATGGTGGCATGCTTGGAATTGCCAGATGGACATGATGAATTTGCAGAGATTGTAGCCTTTCTAAACCGTAGCACCATCAGGTTTGCTCTTCTTTTAAACCCTACAATCTTATGTACCCCTGTCAGGAAGTTTTGGCAAATTGCTATTGCCTCAACAACTGAGGAAGGGGTACAACAGCTAATTGGTACAGTGGATGGCACTCAAATTGTTATTACTCAAGCATCTCTAATAGAACATCTTCATCTTAGAGATCTTTGAAGGTATTACCACTTTGCCAGTCACTGAAATTATTGAACAACTCACATTGATGGGGTAAAGACATGACAACACTATTAATTTTCACAAAAGTCAGTTTTCTCCATAATGGAGGTTTCTCATTCCTACCCTCTTACACTGCTTGAGTCACAAAAGGACTGGCTGGGATGCTTTTCCCCCAAGCATAGCCACAACCTTGATATGCCTTGCAACAGGCAGGGTGTTCAATTTTTCAAATTTTATATTTGAGCGTATGCTTAAAAGTGCTGTTAGTAAAACCAAGTTTTTGATGTATCTCTGGTTTATTCAAATGTTTTTGGATCTTCAGAAACAAAACCTACAACCTCATAAAAACATTTATCCATCAAAAGTACTCACAGCGAAAGTGTTTTCCAATATGTTAAGGGCTGTGGTAGGGTACAGTGGGGTTGTAGTGCCATTATTTCCTAACATGCTTATTGCAGAGGGTGAAGGACCATCAAGCACATGTGGCTCCCAACACACACCCACAGTTGAACATTCACCACCTCAACAAACTTCATCAACCACTAGGCACACCAGGGCCGGGGGAGAATGGGACATTTCGCCCCATTCTTCTCCCAATCTTTTACTAGATGAGCCTATCCCAGGTGATGAAGGGGATAGAGTGGTGAGGGCTGCTACTACTCCACCAGGCTTAGAAGCTGGTGAGGAAAGTGGTAACATAAATAAGACCCAATCCACGCCAGCACCTAGTAAGCAATCACAGGGTGTGTTGGGTTTTAGGTTCCTTGGATGATGAATTACTTTAAGTATTGGAACCACGGACAAGCTTGAAGATAACCACGGACTGAAGAAGTGTAACCAGCGATGAAGATAACCGCGACTAGTAGTATTGTGTAACCGCTGATAGTATATTGTAAACACTGCTAGTGTTATATAGTCGGTTAGTTTAATTGTATCAGATAAATATGGAAAAGATATTTATCTTGTAGGTTACGTATTGTATATTGTATAGGACTCCTTAGTCTATAAAAGGAGGTTCTAGGTTAGATTAGATATACGTGTGTTAGATATCTAAAGTCGATTCACTTCAAGGTTGCAAAACCCTATCTTGTAAGAGTATTCGTATTATTAAATAATATTGAGGTGTTGAAAGTTAATTGTTCTTCTTAAGATCAAGTGTTAAATTCAGCGTAATACTTGATAAGCTTTTGTTACAAGTCAGTTTCTATATAGATCGTTTGCTCAACTGGGATCAACAAGTGGTATCAAAGCTTGTGATCTAGAAACTGTTATCAAGAAGAATTCTATTAATTTGTACTTAAGGAAGTTAAGATGTCTGAAGAAACTCATATGGTGACTGCTTCTAAGGTTCCCATGCTCAAACATGGTGAATATCAAATTTGGAGGATGCGAATGAGGCAGTACATTCGCATGATTGATTATGCTCTATGGGATGTTGTTGAAAAGGGAGACTCTCTTCCCAAGAACGGTGAGGATGGTAAGGAAATTATTATTGTCAGTGAACCTGATAAAGCTAAGAGGAAGATGGAGATAAAAGCTCACAGTATTCTCTCCATGGGAATACCTAATGAGTATGCATTAGACTTTGATCAGTATGATTCAGCTAAAGAACTATTGGATGCTCTTGAATTAAGGTTTTCTGGGAATGAAGCCACCAAGAAGTCAAGAATGAACATGCTTAAGCATCAGTTTGAAACCTTCAACGCTCAAAGTGGAGAAAAGATTGATGGTACATATAATAGGCTTCAAAACTCATCATCAACTGAAGGCTGGGTTACAAGTTCCTTCAAGAAGACATTAATTTGAAGTTCATAAGGAGCTTATCATCTGATTGGGCTATTCATACCATTGTGTGGAGAAACATGACAGACTTTCCTACAATGACTCTAGACAATCTCTTCAATAACTTGAAGGTCTATGAGTCTGAAAATACCTTTACTAACTCGTCTTCTTCTAATCAAAACATTGCTTTTGTCTCCACTAATCACAAAAGTCCACAAGATGCATCCACTGCTGCCTATGGTATAACCATGGCTATTGCAAACAATACCACTTTAGTGATACGTCATGATGGTGCAATCGTGCTTTCTGGCTGATTTAACTACCAGTGTTCTGTTGAATCAAGATCCGGATGAAATTGATCCTGATGGTCTTGAAGAGATTAATCTTCAATGGCAAATGGCAATGTTGACTCTTCAAGCAAGGAAGTTTCTAAGGAGGACTGGAAGACAGGTGAAGTATGATGGTCAAAGGAGAGCTGGATTCGACAAAAGCAAGATGGAGTGCTTTAATTGCAAGAAGAAAGGTCACTTTGCTAGGGAATGTCGAGCTCCTAAAAGACTTGAGGGCATAAAGAAGACAAAAGAAGAGCCTACTATTACTTGACTTTGGTTGCTCGGGATGGACTTGGTGATTATGATTGGAGTGAGCAAATTGAAGAAGGTCCAAATGCAGCTTTTCTTGCTAGTGAAGCTTCTAAAGAGCATAATTTTGCTCTAATGGCCTATGCTTCATCTTCGGTTCGATTCGAGGTATCAAATGATTCAAAAACATCTACTTGTTCTTTTAAATCATGTGCTGATAGCTTAGAGTCTCAAAAGGCTATCACGGAGAGTTTGAGAAAAGAAGTAGATAGATTAACTCTAGATAACTTAGGATATAAAGTTGGCTTAGAGGGTATGGAAGAGAGGCTAAAATTCTGTATTAAATGTGAATTTGAGTATGTAGAAAAGATCAATATACTAGGTGGTGAAATTGATCTTAAAAACAGAGAGATTACAATGCTTAAAGATAGACTAGCAGAAGCAGAAAGTATAAAAGTTCAGGCACTAGAGGAAAAAGAAAAACATATTGTTAGGGTTGCTAAATTACAATATGCTTCTGACCTTGTACAGAAACCAATTGGCCAAAAACTACTTAGAGATGGTACTGGTATAGGGTACAATGATATGCCACCACCCCCTTAATGAAACATGCACCACCGGTTAAAGAACTGTCATTTAGTAGTGAATTCAGTTTTAATAAACCTGTTGAAGAAGTAAATAAGACTGAAAAACCTAAGATAAGTTCTGATAAGTTATCTGGTGCTCCCATAATTGAAGATTGGGAATCGATTCGAGGATGTTAGTACTAAATCAACTAAGTCTGAAAAGATAGAGCCAGTTAAGAAAGTTGATTCTAAACAAGTCAACCTTGTACCTAGATTTGGAGCTAAAGTTATCAAGAATGTTGTAGAGTACAGGGAAATTCCTAGGGAACAGATGAAACAATTTAAACCTAGGGGAAATCAAAGAAGCTTCAATGGTCTAATTTCTAACAGATTAGGTGATGAGTTTCAATGTGTTAATAAGGCTTGTTTTGTGTGTGGTAGTTTTGAACACTTACAAAGAAATTGTAATAAAAACAGACCACAAGTTTGGAATCATTGGAGGAGGGTAAATCATAAAAACTTTTCAAGAAAAACAAACCCTCATCCTAACAGTAACATGATTCCAAAAGCAGCTGATGAGGTATGGGAATACAAAATCTATTGTCACTGCTTCTCCTAAATGGGTTCCAACCACTGCTAAGCAAAATATAAACACGGCTAAGCAGTGTCAAACCACTGATAAGCCAAATATCACCACTGATTCAAAAGAAGTTTTAAAAATTCCAAAGGTGATAAGCGATACAAGTGGTTGGAAATCACTTTTATGCTGTTAAGGCCTCAGCAAGTTGGCAATGGAAGCCTAAGACAAAGGTTTTACATAATGTCAACTGTGCATCAATGGACCTAACAAAATTTGAATATTTTGATGCACAGGGCAGACCCAAGTCATTACTGACTTGGGTCCAAAAGAGGAACTAATTTTTGTAATCTTATGTGCAGGGCAATCTACAAATTGAGCTAAAAGATAAAGGAGTTTTTGATAGTGGTTGCTCTGGGCACATGACTTGGGATGGAAGCAATTTGGAAGATTTTGAAGCTTATGATGGAGGCTATGTGGCATTTGGCAATGATCCAAAAGGAGGAAAGATACTTGGAAGAGGCACAATCAGAACTGGGAATCTAGACTTTGAAAAGGTCTATTTGGTACAGGGACTAAAGTACAACTTATTCAGTGTTTCTCAAATGTGTGATAAGAAAAACTGGGTACTTTTTGGGGAAACTGAGTGTGTGGTGTTATCTCCTGAGTTTAAGATGCCTGATGAGAAGTTTATACAACTTAGGGTACCTAGGAAGGAAAATATATATTGTTTTGATCTTAAAAATGTTCTTCCTAACAGGTCCTTATGTTTGTTTGCTAAAGCATCTGTTGATGAGTCTATCCTGTGGCATAGAAGGCTAGGTCATCTCAATTACAAAACAATCAATAAACTGGTAAAAGGAAACTTAGTGAGAGGGTTACCTTCAAAGGTTTTTGAGTGTAAGGAACTGTGTGTGGCCTGTCAAAAAGGAAAACAACATAGAGCTTCTTGTAAGACCAAAAATGTAAACACCATAACACAACCACTGTTTATGCTTCATATGGACTTATTTGGACCAACCTTTGTTAGAAGCTTGAACCATAAGCAGTATTGCCTGGTTATCACTGATGATTATAGTAGATTTTCTTGGGTATACTTTTTGGCTACTAAGAGTGAGACTAGTGAGATTCTTAAGAGTTTCATTACTAAGATAGAAAATTTAGTAAGTCATAAGGTCAAAGTAATCAGATGTGATAATGGAACTGAGTTTAAGAATCTTTGTGATGAATCAGTTCTGTGTAGCTAAAGGTATTGAAAGACAGTTTAGTGTTGCTAGAACACCACAACAGAATGGTGTAGCTGAGAGAAAAAATAGAACACTAATTGAGGCTGCTAGGACTATGTTGTCAGAGTCTAAGTTACCAACTACCTTTTGGTGAAGTCGTAGGAATTGCATGTTATGTGCAAAATAGAAGTAAGGTAGTGAAGCCTCACAACAAGACCCCCTATGAGCTGTTACATGGTAGGAAGCCAATGATTGCTTTCCTAAAACCTTTTGGGTGTCATGTTACCATTTTGAATACCATAGACTACCTAGGCAAGTTTCAAGAAAAAGCTGATGATGGATACTTTTTAGGCTATTCTACCAATAGTAAAGCCTTTAGAGTATACAATAGGAGGACTAGAATTGTTGAAGAGAACTTACATGTTCAATTCAGTGAAAAGACTCCTAGTGTTGAGACCAAAGGACCAGGTGGCGTTTAACATTGATATGCTAACCAAATCTATGAATTATGAGCCTATCATTGCAGCAACTTCCACTAATACTGATGCAGGTATACAAAAGGATTCTGAAGTAGATAAATCTTCAAAGGAAGCTGATTCTCCAACAGAGTTCTATTTGGTTGAAAAGTGGAAAGCTGGTTCTACTCCTCCCATCATTCACAAGCAAGGTCCCTCTGATGATGATGTACATAATCCTAGAGGCAAAGTTGATCATCATCAAGATAAAGATGAGTTATTGCAAGATAACTCAGTGTTGGTAGAAGAAATTGAAAAGAAAAAAGGCAGTCTGCAAGCCTGCTAAGCCTCTGAAAGTGCGATAGGCCATCGTAAATGCTGACAAGCCATCTTCTACCACTGACAGTTCAAGTGCAATTTCAGCTACAAGTACTAATGATAGTACTTTCTTTGGACCTTATCCAAAGCCACTATTTGGTGATGAGGAGTATCCACATGATCATTATGCGACTTAATAGAGATGGATACTTCTACTGATGATGAAAACATGGATGAATTCTTCAATGCTAATTTGACTAATTTGGACACTGTGATCAATGAAAGTCCAATTACTACTACCAGAATTCACAAGATTCATCCCAAGGAACAGATTCTTGGAAATTTGAATACTCCAGTTCAAACAAGAAGCAGGATAAAGAACACAGAACCCTTTCCTGAACATGGGTTCTTTGCAAGATCTCTTAACAAAAGAAACAGTCATAAAGATCTGCAAAATTGCTTGTTTGCTTGTTTTCTGTCTCAAAAGGAGCCCAAAAGAATAGAAGAAGCTTTAACAGAAGAAGGTTGGGTAGAATCAATGCAAGAGGAGCTTCTTCAGTTCAAACTTCAAGAAGTTTGGACATTGGTTGATCTTCCTAATGGGAAGAGGGCTATTGGAACTAAATGGGTGTTCAGAAACAAAAGGGATGAAAGAGGAATTGTAGTGAGGAACAACTCAAGATTAGTTGCTCAAGGATACACACAAACTGAAGGTTTGGACTATGATGAAGTATTTGCACCAGTTGCAAGGATAGAGGCTATTAGATTGTTTTTGGCTTATGCTTCATTCAAGAATTTTGTTGTGTATCAGATGGATGTTAAAAGTGCATTTTTATATGGCACTATTGAAGAAGAGGTATATGTTTGTCAACCTCCTGGTTTTGAAGATCCTGATCATCCTGACAAGGTTTACAGGGTAAGGAAGGCTATGTATGGACTGCATCAGGCTCCTAGGGCATGGTATGAATGCCTATCTACTTATTTGATGGACAATGGGTTTAAGAGAGGACTGATTGATAAAACTTTGTTCATTAGAAAGCACAAAGATGATATATTACTGGTTCAGGTTTATGTAGATGACATCATCTTTGGGTCTACTAACAAGGAGCTATGCAGAGATTTTGAGAAACTTATGCATGATAAGTTTCAGATGAGTTCTATGGGAGAACTCACTTTCTTTTTGGGGCTACAGGTTCAACAAAGGACTGATGGTATTTTCATTAGTCAAGACAAGTATGTAGCAGATGTATTGAAGAAATTTGGGTTTCAAGATGTAAAAAGTGCAAGTACACCAATGGAGACTCAGAAACCTATGCTACCAGATGATGGAAGTCCCAAGGTTGATTTGAAATTGTACAGATCCATGATTGGATCTTTGATGTATCTTCTGCATCCAGGCCGGACATTATGTTCTCGGTATGTGTGTGTGCAAGATTTCAAGTAACACCCAATACCTCACACATGAATGCTGTTAAGAGGATCTTTAGGTATTTGAAAGGTCATCCTAAATTAGGCCTTTGGTACTCTAAGGATTCTCCTTTTGATTTGGTGGCCTACATGACGTGACTATCTTTGGAGCTAGCTTGGATAGGAAGTCTACCACTGGAGGATGTCAGTTTTTCAGAAGCAGATTAATTTCTTGGCAATGTAAAAAGCAAACTATTGTGGCAAATTCTACAACGAAGCTTGAATATGTGGCTGCTGCTAGTTGTTGTGGTCAAGTTCTTTGGATTCAGAATCAATTCTTTGGATTTTGGGTACAACATTATGCATACTAAGATTTACATTGATAATAACAGTACAATTTGCATTATCAAAAATCCTGTTTTACATTCTAGAACTAAACATATTGAGATAAGACATCACTTTATTAGAGATTGTAATGAGAAAAGATTGATTCAAATGGTAAAATTCATCTGATTTCAATGTTGCTGATCTTCTCACAAAAGCTCTTGATGTGGGGAGGTTTCAGTATCTTGTTGTTAGTATAGGAATGATTAATCTCTAAATTTCTCAAATTGTTTTGCATAAGCTTGTAAAAGTATTGGACTGTTATTATGTAATCTTCAGTATTGCTATTTCTTTTAATATCCATTGATAGTGTTGTTTCTAACCACTGATAGAGATCATCTATCCACTGCTTGTTGTTTTGTGCTTCCACTAACCATTGTGCAGGAAAATGCTAAATCATTATTGAGATGCAAGAAGTCCTGAAGTTGCATTGTTCATTCAACAAAACAGTTTACGACTTACGACTTACAATGAAACTTCAAGTGCTAAATAAAGACTACATCTATACATGGTTTCTACTACTACTATCCTTGCCGATATCGTTTGAATGCTGGATATGCATTTATCATATGCAAACGAAGCAGCTAAGGATCAAAATGGAAAGGATGGATTGATGAAACGAAGAAGTGAAGCTGATTGTGGCAGATAGATGGATGATATGATCTTCTTCTTGTGCTCCATCTTCTCTTACCACCATTCAGCAACTTACTCCATCTTCCCTTTTCCCTTCCTGGTTACGATGAGTGAAGAAGCACCATGACTTGGTGCTCTAAGACCAAGAGCCACCTCTCTGTCTCTAGGGAGTGGTGGGTTTCTTGCTCGTGGTCTTGGTTGGGGGTTAGAGGATGAAGGTTTGGGGTTTGAAGGTCTCTTCTTAGAAGAGTCATCAGAATCTTCAGAGGCATCACTTGGATCCACCACACTATCATCTTCAGATGATGGAAGAAATGGAGATTTTCTTGGTCTTGGTTCTCGTGGAGGCAAATAGGTTAGCCATGGGTTTTCATCTTCACTTGATGATGAAGATGATGAAGAGGATGAGGAGGTGGTTAGATCAACCACTTCTGGTTTGTTCCAACTAGGGTTCCACATTTTGATTGATTGGGATTTTGGAGCAATTAGGGTTTTTCTCTTTTGGTTGGTTTGGGCGTTATTTGATATGTGAGTGCTTTTTATAAGTGAGGATTAGGGTTTCTGAAGTAACTAAGAGGCAGGTTTAATGTGGTTGGAGAGTTAATGAGGTTTTTGGGGATTAGACTGAGATATATTCTAGAAGTTGACTTAGTTGACTTTACTGTTCTAACCTCGGATAGGTTGTTTGTAACCACTTCTGGCTATTACTAACCACTGACATCTAAAATCTTTGTCTTTGTGTTTGTTTTGTGTTGTCTTGCAGAAAAGAAGGATGTGTGTGCATAAGGAGCTAGTATGCTTGCTGCTTATGTTTAAAAAAAAAAAAAAAAAAAAAAAAAGAAAAAAAAAAATTGTGTGTCTATGGTTTTGTGTAATCCTTCCTATTTTGTGAGATCACTTTTCAAGCGGCATGGATTTGCTTGCTCTAATTTGGAATCAGTTAGGAGAAGTACTTATCTGTATCCACTGATGGTGTATTATAACTGCGGACAGTTGTTGTGGAACAACGGATAGTATGTTACTCTGTTTTGATACTTCAGGGGTTGTTTTGTCACTTTGGCAAAAGTATATATATCACTTCCTCGGATGGATCACTTTCAATTGCAAATATCCTAAAACCCTAATCACTTTTATTAATTTCTTCACAAACCCACTTCATTTACATCAATGGAACCGCAGTCAATGCCTGAGACGTACTCCACTTCACATAATCTTGTTGCTATTCTCACGAAAGATGCTCGCTCTGAAGGGTTTCATCAAATGATTTATTTTCTTGCTCATAGTCACATTCACTTTGCTTTAACAGTTGAACCTACCATTTATAAAGCCTATATTCGTCAGTTTTGGAAGAATGCTAAACTTGAAGAGGTTAATGGGTTGGAGGTTTTTAGTACTAGGGTGGATGAGCATGATATTTCTGTTCTTGTGGAGCTTATTAGAGAAGTTTTGAGGCTTGATGATGCTGATGGTGTTGAGAATCTTACGGATGTTGAGCTTGTTCTTGGTTTAGAGCGATTAGGTTACACACACAGGGGTAACAAGGTACAATTTTTTAAGAGTACGTTTTCTCAACAATGGAAGTTTTTGATTCATACTTTATTGATGTGTATGAGCAATAAGACCACAGGCTTTAATGATTTTCCTTCCAAAATTGCTACTGCTATTATTTGTTTGTCCGATGGAAGGCAGTTTAATTGGTCTAGGATGATATATGAGGGGTTAGTGCAGAATCTTCGGAAGAAGGGTAAATATTATTTGTATCCTCGATTTGTTCAGTTGCTTGTGGCACATCAAATACAGGATCCAATTGAACATCTTAGAGAATATGAGGTTCATCGTATGCTTCCTAGAGTGTTTGCTCATATGAGGAATCAGCCACCGAATGTTGTTATTCCAGATGTTCCTTTATTTCCTCACATGCTTAATTTTCCTACTGATTTTGAGGTTTCTGAAGGTACTCAGCTTCCTCAAGCTAGTGCTAGTGGTATGGTTAATGAGGCTGTCACACGGTGTGGAGGTGACATGATTGGAAGGGCTTCCACTACTTTTGATTCATGCTTAGATGCTGGTCGGGATAGTGGGAACATCAATAAGACCCGACCTTTGGCAACTCCTAATGTGGAACGTTCTTTGGAGCTTAACACAGGTGGAGGTATCCCTAGCCAACTGGCTGCTACAGGGTACATAGATGATCGGGCTCGATCCGGTGCTATGTTTTCTATGTCTAAGGATTCACCGCTCGGAGCAGTTCACACAGCTCGAAGTGATGAGGATAGGTTGGAACCTGACAATGAATTGACGGTTAATGACTATGTACACGATGACTTTTTCGATGATCCACCTCTCGGACGTTAACACAGTCGAAGTGGGAGGACATTCTTGAACACTTAAATGAATTGACGGTTAAATGTGCTACCTGGAGGGTCTTGTTTCTAGTTTACAGGAGTTATCGTACTCGAGGGGAAAGGATATTCGGCGGTGGAAGCATAAAGTCTTGGTTTTGGAGAAAGTGAAAAGACCTGGAGTTGCTGCTTTGAAGGCTTTGCGCCGAACGAAAAAGAAGGTCGTTTCCTCTGCTGATCTAAATGTGAATGATGTATCCAAACAGGGGAGGAGTGATGGTATGAATTCAGGGGAGGCTGTGAATTTATCTGTAGGTGTTACTATGGAGGAAGAGGTTGACAGTGGAGATCAAGATTTTCGGTTTCGATAAAGATGGGAATGCAGTTGTTCTTGAAGAATTGAAGAATGTTGATGTAGTTGAGAACACAACACGACAGTATATCTGCAACCATGGTTAGTACTTTTGTAACCACGGATGTAGTTTCAGAATTGGTTATTGTTCCTACCATTGTCATACCCACTGCTATCACAACTACTTCTACTGTTGTGACAACTCTTTCTGAGTTATCATCTAAGTCTAAAGAAGTAGAGAAAGAGGCTGCAAGCTCATTGATTCATCTCAGCAAAACATCATCTATATCTACTTCAATCATTGAACCTGTTTTAGATATTCAGTCTACTGCTACTAAATCAAAAGGTAAAAGTTTGGTTATTGGTGAACCTTTGAAGAAGAAAATGGTCAAATCTAATGTTGGAAAAGGTAAAGAAGTAGTACTGAAGTTCAAAAATAAAATAGAACAAGAGGCTTATGATGAAGAGTTTGCTAGAAGTTTAGAAGAGGAGGATAAAGTAGTTTTGGAGAAGAGAAAGCAAGATGAAGAAGAAGCTAGTCAGAAGTTATTAGCTACATGGTATGAATCTCAAAACTATCTTAAAGCTTCTGAATTGATCAATGATGAGTATACAGTACAAGAATGGGCTTTGTTCGATGATGAAGAAAAGGCTAGACTTCTGGGAATGTTGGCAAAGAAGGTTAGTAAAGAAAGGAAGAAAATTGTAAGAAAGAAACCTCCTTCTATTGCTCAGTTGAGGAATGCTTTGATGAGGATTATCAAGAATTCGGTATATATGTTTCGAAAATCTTAGTACCTGTTCATTTAACAGAATCTTGGAAATCTATAAGACATGTATGAGAATTAATAATGATGATTTCTGTCCAATGAATTCTCAAAAGGAGAAAGAGTGGATTAAAGAGCATGATGCATGGATGCAAAGTAAACGAAAAAGAACATCTGAGGTTCAGGAGACATCTGATTCTAAGAAGTTAAAAGTTGTTGCAGATGTGAATCAAATCATTTCTTATGAGTTTAATCTTTTAGATGGAAGTGAAGGAGTTTGGAAAATTCAAAGACTCAATAATGAAGTTTCTGAGTATAATAAATTTTCTCAAATGCTTCAATATTTTGATAGAGATGATTTGATGAATCTTTGGATACTTTACAAGAATAACTTTGGTGAAGTACATCCAAATGATTATCATGAGAGGTTGTTGTATCATAATTTGAAGATTCTATTTGAACCTACTCATGATGAACTTGAATGGCGGGGACTCTACAATGGTCAAGTTACTCGTTGGTTTTTATAACAAACCTGTGGAGTTCATGTTCTAACTGTTTCTGGACAGATTATTTATATGCTTGTAGAAGGTGATTATCCTAAATTGAATAAACATCCAGGAATAATTGCTCAGATGTTGAAGCCGGGTTGTTTCAAGATGTTATTGTCCTATGATGGTCAAGCTTATGACTTGTTGAAGAAGTATGAGAATATACTTAAAGCAAGTAAGTGTTTGGCTACATCCTCCACATCAGATGTTTTGAGTTTAAGAGAAACTTGAGAATTCTGTTAGAATTTATCAAGTTTAGGGGAGGATTGTTGGGTTTTAGGTTCCTTGGATGATGAATTAGTTTAAGTATTGGAACCACGGACAAGCTTGAAGATAACCACGGACTGAAGAAGTGTAACCACTGATGAAGATAACCGCGGCTAGTAGTATTGTGTAACCGTTGATAGTATATTGTAAACACTGCTAGTGTTATATAGTCGGTTAGTTTAATTGTATCAGATAAATATGGAAAAGATATTTATCTTGTAGGTTACGTATTGTATATTGTATAGGACTCCTTAGTCTATAAAAGGAGGTTCTAGGTTAGATTAGATATACGTGTGTTAGATATCTAAAGTCGATTCACTTCAAGGTTGCAAAACCCTAATACTGTAAGAGTATTCGTATTAATAAATAATATTGAGGTGTTGAAAGTTAATTGTTCTTCTTAAGATCAAGTGTTAAATTCCGCGTAATACTTGATAAGCTTTTGTTACAAGTCAGTTTCTATATAGATCGTTTGCTCAACTGGGATCAACAGGGTGGACCCAGGCAAAGGATAAAAAGGGAGGGGGAGGGTGTATCTGATCAGGCTAGGCCTGGGAGTGCATCTCAAATGCTCAGTGACCCACTTCTCTCAGTAGGTCATACAGCTGGAAGTGGTGAGGGCAGTTTGAAACTTGAGAATATGACGGCTTTATACAGATTTTTATGCAGAAAGGTGAACACACTGGAGCTTGCACTGGATGAACATAAGAAAGCTGCATCAAAAGTTCATACCAGAATGCTACTAATGATGAAAAGGCTCGAGCATCAACTTAAACTTCTTTCCAAGCCAACTGAAGAAGCCCCTCTAGTCCCTACTTCAATCAAAAGGAAGGCCAATTTCATAGTTTCAAGCACATCAACAGAGAATTCTTCCAAATAGGGGAGGAGTTCTGACATACAAGGAAGAAGAGAATTTGGTCAATGGCAGGGTGGTCAAGACTTTCAAAGCCCTTTCCTGGATGATTAAGAAGATGTTCAGACAACCTCACATGCAGAAGAAGTGCTCAGTACTCCTACCAGAGGCGAAGTACTATCGGTTAGTACTTATAGTGTTGTAGTTAGTACTGATAGCACAATAATTAGTACTCATGGTGTTCCTCAATCCGTACTAACTCCTATCCTTCAAGTGGCTGCTGAAATACAACAAATCATAACAACAGAGGCTACCATCACCACCACTACACCACAAGAAGACATTGATGAAGAGAATAGGGTAACACATGCAGTTCTGGGACTCCAAAGCCTGAAGAAAACAATCCCTATCTCTCCAACCTTCAAGAAGCCACCTGTCCTGTATCTTAGAAAGAAGAAAAAACCAACAGTAACCAAACCTAAAGAAAAAGGAGTCACCATCAGAGAAGGAAGTGCTCCACCATCTCCAACTTCAGTTCCTAAGATTGATTCCAAGGACAAAGGTAAAGGAATACTTGTGGAAGTATCAAAGAAGAAGAAGGAGATTGAGAGGTTAAATGAAGAAGCAACAAGAAAACTTGCAGCAGAGTGGGATGAGCAAGAATTGCAGAAAGAGGCTGCTGAGAAAGAGAAGAAGAAGATGGCTAAAATTGAAGAAGATTGGCAGACTTGGGATGGCATGAGAGCCAGAGTTGAAGCCACTCAAGAGGTACAACAGAAGCTGCAACAGGATCAAGGAAAAATTATTAATGAAACAGCTCAGATGTTCAGTGAAATATTGGCTAGAAGAAAGAGCCAATTTAGACAACAAAGGGAAGTGGAAAAGGCTTCAAAACCTCCAACAAGAGTCAACAAAAGATGTACATGTGCAAATACATCAAGTATCAAGGTGAAGATAAGAGGACCTTGAAGCAGCTCAACCAACTAGCATGGGAAACACTTCAAAAGCTTGCTGACAAAACTCAAAGAAGCATACTCAACTTTAGGTCTATGTCAGATGTTGATTTCATCAGAAGTTCACAACCCATTGATCCCATTACAAGTTTCAAAAGATCATCTGGAGAAGAAGGTTCTTCATCTGCACCTAAAAGACTAAAAGCAAATGAAGATGAAGGTGGACTTACTGAAGAGGAACTTAATCAGATGATGATAATTGAATCCCCAGAAGATGCATTATACTCAGAACCCATCAACACTAGGTATCCAATACTTGGTGGGATATCTACGAAGATGGAAAAAGACATTGGCGATTCACGAGGCAGGTGGAAGGACAAGTGCTTACTTTGTATCTGGTAGATCTGTTTGCTTCTATAGACAGGGATGATTTCTTTGAAGCTGTGGGAATTGGTCAAGACGAGGTTCAAGAATAGAGATCCAGGATAATGACAAGGATCCGGAGTTACTTTTGAGTTGAGAATATATTTGAACTGACCTAGCCGGAGAACAATGGAAGTATCAAACGGTGAGGAAGAATTGTCTTGGACATTCTTTGGATTCATGTGGACTACACTTGGTTACTACATGCAATGGAACAGACATTTACATCTTGGTTGAAAGAACTTACCCTCTTGCCCTAGGAACACTTCGGAAATGCTTACGTGGGCTAAAGATGGGCAATGCAGTTGAGATGGCTAAGGAGTTCTTGATAAAGATTTTTGATCAGGCTGGAAGACCTAGCAGAAAGTAATGTTTGGAAGAATCCTCAAAAGACTGAAGAAAACTTGTGATTCTGAAACCCAATCACAAATTTAGGGGAGGATTGTTGGGAATATGCTTTTTGGGAGTTAATACTTATTTCAATAGAGTTAGTACTGATAGTGTTAAATGATAAGTATTAACTAGTTAGTACTGATAGTGAGAAAGTTAGTACTGATGTTAGTATGGAATGACGTGTAAGAGTTGTAACAACATATCTTCTATTCCAATAGAAGATATGATATACTTAGTCGATACTAAATCTATATAATGCTCATAACATAGTGCTTATAATATCGCACTTTACAATAAAGTGAATAACATAAACATTTATTTTTCGAATAACATATTTTTTTTATTTATTTTTTTATTTTTTTATTTATTTTTTTTACATAAACATAACAAATAAACATAACATCCCCCCACTTGAGATGAACAATGGGAATTCAGGGGGTCTTCAATGATCTTTAAGAATATGTCGTCGACGAAAGCGTGATTCCCGAACCTTTCCACTTGAACCTTGAACTTAGGCAAATGATGACTTCCCAATCACAAATAAAGACTACGGGGTAGGCTAAGGTGTATGGGTGTAACGAAATAATATATTGGGTTAACAAAATGAAAGGAATGGCTCCGATGGGTATATCTAGGGGTATCTTGCACTAAAGGTGAGTGCAACAAAAGGGTTTCACATGGGGGTCGAGAAGTCGAGGTGACTAATCGATAGACACACAATGGTAGGCTATTTGGGTGATAATCCTATAATACTGCCTTCTTAAACTGAAAAGTCCAAATACATCGAGCTAACTCAACATACCTCGTCTATGGTCTCGAATTGATGCAAAGGCCTAGTTCTAAAGTTTACAAGCTACCGGCACACTCATAATTTGGTGGATTTGGGGTAAAATTTTGGAAACGGATAAGGCTAATCTCGCCGTATAATATCAAGGGTTGTATGTGCTCGGCTAAGGTCTAATCTAGTTAGGTTAAGAAAAACATGTCAAAATTTTAAAAATGGCATAATTTTTCAAAATAAACTAGAAAAACGAGGGCAAAATAAAGTTCAAGAGACAATTCTACTCCCGTCTCCCCACTTGAATTGTACAAAGTCCCTTTTGTACTAAGCGTTAAATAAAGGTGAAGAGAAAAGTAGAATTAGAGCGAGAACTTCCCTGAAATTTGCTCCAAAAAGAATGAAGGCCCACGAAAGAGAGTCGTCCCTTCGCATAAGCATCCATGAGCAAAATTCAATCCCTGAAATCACACTACCGACAAGCATAATTCTAAAAAGAAAAAATGAAAAATTAAAAATAAACCTAACTCACTTTCGTAGGAATCACGGTTGCATTTAGCATATGCAACAAGCCTTTTAAACCACTTGGTGTCCCAAGTGGACGAGTTTAGTCTCGTAAGGGTTTACAGGGAACACACCCACAAAGTTCATTTAAAATACTAATACAAGGTTATTGTGTTTTAAAATGAAAGAAGTAGTGCAGAGGATAGTTACGTCGTAACTTTAGAAGGAGTTACGCCGTAACTAGGCAAAACGGCATACTGCAAAAAGTGTAGCTACGGCATAACCACGAGATGGGATTACGCAGTAATTGGTAGTGCATCTGAAGTTCTGCCGCATAAGGGCTTGTTATGGTAACAATGAGAATGAGTTACGCATAACTCAGGTCGAATCAGCATGCGACAACAGACTTTTCTTCGTTTCATGTAAAAATGGTTAAAAACACAAAACCCAACAGAAATGGAAATAAAACAAAAGAAAGGGATAATTCGGTTTGTCTCCCAAAAGAGCAATTTTCTTTATTTACGAGTCTTTAAGTTAGACTCAGATCCTCGGGGATTTATGGTGGTTTTTGGACTTGGCCAACTTCCTCTACTAGTTGGCGGCAATCATTCATACATTTGATAAAAACGTTTTTCTTGCAGTGTTCCCGATGCTACATGTTCCAAATTTTTGCGAGAGCCACTCATTAAATGATAAACATGACTTTCCCCAGTCGTCACCTTTAGAAATAGGACCAATTGTTGTACTCTTGTTTGATCTTTCATCATTGGTTATTGCATCAGTAAGGAGATAATTATTGTAATTGCATTTTAGTTGTTTTACCAATCCCATATTGATTTCTGAGTCTCCAAATCTTATCTTGTACCAATCTTCAAATGATAATTTCCAAAATTTTATGTCGTGTCTTTCAGCCTCGTGAGGGCACATCCATTCATCCGCCCTTCCCTCACAAAATTCACGAAAAGGGTTACACGAGGGCCATGCTTTCATTGATTCGTTATCTTCGGTTAATATAGGGTTGCAGTAATGTTTGTTTAGATCCGGAGCTTCCTTAATACCTTCAACCTAGACATTCTTTTCCTGTTCCTGCTTACAACTATCAACATTTTCTCCACCATTGTTAGTACTAGGATTATAACACAAGGGTGGATCGAGTGATTGAATATTAACAACATCAACTTTGTTTGAAACTTCTAATTTTGGGTTTAATTGCTTTTTCATGCTGAAAGTTATTCGTTCTTTTTAGTTCCCAAAGAAATTTGTTTTTCAAAGACCTTAATTTGTGCACGACAAGTGGCCAGAAAAGGTCTTCCAACAATTAAGTTGTAAGTCTCCCGTTTTCCCATATCAATAACCACAAAATCAGTGGGAAAAAAGAATTTTACAATTTTAAGGAGGATATTATTAACTACTCCCCTTGGTACAACTTTAGAGGAATCAGCTATTTCCATCATCATTTTTGTTTATTTTAAATTGGTAAGTTTTATTTTATCAAACAAAGTGGTAGAAATCAGGTTTACCCCAGCCCCCAAATCAGCTAATGCGTGAATTTTAAGATTACCGATAGTGCATGGAAGAAGAAAAATTCCTTGATATTGTTGTTTCTCAGGAAGTTGGCTTGGCAGATCCTTGTCTTCTTCCAATTTATCATTTTCTTTTAGGTAGTTAATCCCAGATAGATCATTGGTGACAGAAGAGGTGCATTGCTCTTTCTTCGGTTTATCTTGTGCAAATATGGCTTTGCAGGCAATGGCCTTGTCATTACTGGTCTCAAGGTTTTTAGCTAATTGCCCAATTTGGGTTTTGAGATTTTTAATTGCGGCATCTTGGTTTCGCAAGTTCATGTTGGTGTCTTCTTTTACCTTGACCATCCATTCTTTGAGTCTATCACTTTTCTTTGTAGATTCCTCGATATGCTTATGCATTATTTCTTCAAGGCTTGGTCTAGGAGGATTGTTGTTGACCCTTGTATAGAACCCTGGGGACGTTTCTCGATATCTGACCCTGTTACCATTGTATCCGTTGAAGGGACTTCCACCTCCATATTTTACTTCTTCAATCCTTTTAACTTCTTCGTTGGAGGGGCATTCCTTAGTAGGGAGAGCTCCATTGTGTCCACTTCATTCAACTTGTATGGAATGCACATTTTCCTTGAGCTTTTTCATGTGTCTTTTGAGACTTTCTAACTTGTTGTTTATTGCTGCAAGGTTTCCATATTTCCACTCTTACTTCGATTGCTTCCCCCATTGTGGCATTTGTGAGAGTGGTCAGCCATCTTCTCAATAGTTTCCAGAGCCAATGTTGGAGTCATTCCAGGTATTGGTCCCTGAGAATCGATCATTTGCCTTGAGGAGATGCTCAGACCTTTGTAAAAGACGTTCACCTTTTATTGGTTGTTGAGGTCGTGAGTAGGGCACTTGTATAATAATTCGTTATACCTTTCCCATTCTTGGTACAACTTTTCATCACCTTCTTGCTTGAAGTTATGGATTTCTTCTAATTGCTTAGCAGTCCTGGATGGAGGACAGTATCTCTGAATGAAATACTTTTTTAGGAGAGGCCAGGTGTTGACTGTTCCGGCAGGTAATCGATCAACCCATCTTTTAGCAGCTCCAATGAGAGAAACAGGGAACACACGTAACATGACAGCATCGTTTGAGACTCTAGGAATTTTGAATAGGCTGACAATGTATTCCACGTTGTCACACCCCCAAATTACCTGTTTTTGCAGCGGAATGGAATTCCTGGGGATTGACTGTCATAGCATCACAATCACAGTTATATTGAACGACCTAAAGTGTCGTTGGAAAATACATCGTTTGATTTAATAAAACAATCAGAGTTTACAAAGTGTTGGTCCCAAATGAAAATCAACTTGTGCGGAAATAATTTTGTTACAAGCCAAACGATGTTTTAAAGTTAATAAAACCCAAGTGAGACGCGTCGTCACCACGACTCCATGATGTGTCCAAATGCATGCCATGAAGTGAATGCCTTAGATACCTGAGATAAAACATGCTAAAAAGTGTCAACACAAAGGTTGAGTGAGTTCATAGAGTTTGAGTTGAAATGTAAAGCCTTTCGAAATCGTTTATGCAGCAAAGGCATTGTAAATCGTTAAAATGTAAAGACTATCAAAATCGATTATGTAGCAAAGGCATTGTAAATCCACTCGGTTCCAAGTCCCGCCCATACAAAACTTGCAACTTGTGTGTTCACAACCCACTGCCAGAATATGTATAGTTTATGTTCAAACAGAAATCGTCAAATGAATTCACAAAATAGTGCATGACTCAATGTATCGAAATCGTTTATGCAGCAAAGGCATTGTAAATCCACTCATTCCAAGTTCGCCCATACAAAACTTGAAACCTGTGTGTTCACAACCCACTGCCAGAATATGTAGAGTTAATGTTCAAGTCCACATCGTCAAATGAATTCACAATAGTACCTAACTCGACGTAGAACAATAGCACATAATCAATAGCACTTAACTCGACGTAGAACAATAGCACATAATCAATAGCACTTTTCGAATCAATATATATCAGTAGTCAACTGATTTAGAACATTATACGACGTATCAGTAGTCAAAGCGATATAGAACATTATACGACGTAGAACTATAGCACATAAACAAGAACAATTAATATAGTACAACATTCGGTTTTAAAACAATGGTGATCATGATAGAAATTATCCTTAATAATATAAAGTACTTGTGAAAAATATTCGAACATGTATCTCCCCCAAAATAGTTTCAAACAATTGAAAATGGGGCTATGAAAACTCACAGTAATCCTTATAAAAGTTAAAGTACTTGTGAAAGTAAATGAAAACAGTTTGAGCATGTATCTCCCCAAAAACAGTTATGAAAGCAAGTAAAAGTAGGGGCCATGAAACTCACTTGGTGGAATGATGCGAAGACAAAAGTGAGTACACCGAGATGTAGTGTGATACGTAAATCTTGACCTATGAAGAATGATATGACATGTAATGAGTTGCAATGTAATGTTATGCATGCATTTCGTATGTTACTTATACCATTTGTGAGTTTTGAAAAATATTACTTATCGTCGAAAAATACTCTTTTGACGTCTTGACCATTCAAAAATGACTTTACAAGTATTTACGTCAAAATGTCATCCTACAATGGTTTTATAATGATTTATGGTGAAATTTCCACTTTTCGTCGCAAAAAAATGTCGTCGGAAATATCATGAAATTGATAAAAATAGCTTTGGAAAACTAGTCGTAAAATGGTGTACGTCGATCGTTAGAGAACGAACTCGACAGTTTTGGAAAGTTTGTATCGAAATCTAGAAGTTTCAGTTCAGGAGTTTTCGTCCAAATGGTCTCGAACATAAAGATAATAAGGGTTAAATATGGTGATTTTAGTTACCGTAACACTTATCTCGTAAAAATAATATAGTTTTTCTAAAAATAATAGTTACGGCAAGTTTATGAAAACGTGTATATCTTAGTCGTTTCAAATCCGTTCTACGTATTATACGTCCTTAGCTTCGTATTAAAGTGTACTAATATATTTTTGATAAGTCGAAATAATTTGTAAAGCTTAGGACTCGTTTTTGACTCGTACAAACCAAAAACACTTTGCTGAAATTTCAGAAAAATATATATTTCGTTGTCAAACTTGTAAAATTCATAACTTCTTCGTTTATAACTCCGTTTTAATACGTTCAAGCGGCCACGGATTCGTTTTAAAGTATATTTTCTAAATATCAAGGCCAAAATTCCGTGCCTACTGTCGGATTTTCCAGAAAATCAAAACAAGGACAGAACACTTTTTATACTAGTTGAAAATAGTTTTTCTCGTACTAAACCTATTCCAATCCCTTCAAATCAACTCCAAAGCTAATCTATTCCTACCATACACCTTCTTAGGGTGTCATGGGTTCCTAAACATCATCAAGACCAATATATACCAAGGGAATAATTATAGGATGACTTTATATGTATAAAACTCTAAAAATCAAAGAATAAATGGTATAAATAATCACAAGTCTTGCATGCTTGCTCCAAAAATGAAGAGATAAATATGAAATGAAGATGAAATATGTAAAATGAAAGTAATATGCTTACAAGTAAACTTGATGAGGTGATTAGAACAAGGATTAACCTAAACACCCTAGGTTTTTATTTCAAAACCTTATAAAGAGTGATAACTAGATTGTAATTATCTTGAGCTAGAAAAGTTTTTGGATGATCCCTTGGAAAACCTCTATGGCCGGTTATGAAGTGAAAGAAACAAGAGAGAAGAACCAATTGACTTGCACTTGTATTATTGTGATTGAATGAGTGTAAATGTGAGATTGTGTGTAAATATATACAAGTAAGATTTTTAGTACAAAATTTAAGATACATCCCCCCCCATAGGCCGGTTATGGGGGGATTGTGTCTCATATATTATTATTTTTTTTTCTATCTTGTGTATAATTGTTACAAGGTGTAAGTAAAAGTACAAGTAAAAGTGACTTTATAGAATTATAGATACATTAATATGTTTAAGGTAATTTTAGGTAAAAGAAATTTTTAATAGACCAAAGTAGAATGTAATGAGATCATAAAAATTATAAAAATACATTCCTTGTGAAATTTGAGTGATATAAAAATTTTCGTATAGTTTTTAAGAAAAATGCCGTAATAATATAACTTTAACGATTTATATACGAAATAAATTCAAAACACTAGGTAAACTAAAATATAGTTTTTATAAACTAAATGTAAGTTTAAAAATACATCGGGATCATTTTTGAAAGTAACGGGTTAAATATTTAAAATAATAACTCACGCGATAATGTTTATTAAATATAAAAATTACGCGATAAATGTGAAATGAAATGTCATAAATGAATTAATGAGATGCAAATGATGTCAATGAAATGTAGACTAATCTTAGTCCATATGAAATGTACTTGATGTTATGATCATGAATTCGCCGCTAAACCATAAAGGTTACGCGAATTTGGAATAAGTAAACCAAGTTTACTATAAATGTTGAAATTGTGAAGCATAAATCGTTTAGAAATGACACGAAAGTACGGGTTGTCACATTAGCCCATCCAAAAAGGAATTCAGTCCCTGAATTCAGTTCGTGTTGGTCTCTCGGGTTTAGGGTTTGATGTGGCAAACTTTCCCATTCCCGAGCAAAACCCTCAAAAGACTTTTTGGTAACCGATTTTTACTTAATCCCACAACTCATCAAACAAGAACGGTCATACGATTAGGCTAAATCGGTTTAGGTAACAACTTGTTTCTAGCTCGATCTTTGCAACTCATCAAACAAGAATTGTCACGCGGATCAAACTGGAAACAAGTGGTTTGAAGAAAATCTTTTGAAAATTTGGCTCGATTCCGGAATTGCTTACACATATAAGCCTACTACTCCCTTCATTGCATGATTCTTCCTGAATTAGACATAGGTGATCGGGCTATGTATAATTTAGGAGTAACTATGCAATGCTTGGACTAATCGACTCATATGTTGTTTGGTGTTGAGTCAACTGATGTAAAAATTGTGATAGGGAATGACAGGGCATTCTCCACGTCAAAGTGATGTGAGTATGATGGGATGGGTATTTGAAGGCATCAATGTGACAATCGATCTGAAATGAAAGTAAATAACTTCGAAAAAATATGCGTATAAATGGCATGCAAAGTGAACACGCACTTATGATGAAATGATGAGATGCTATGATGATGTAGTTATAGTCTAGGGTCAATGATGCAACCTAGTTCTCTATAACTGAAGCTCTGATGCCAATCATCACACCCCCAAATTACTGTTTTTCAGCGGAATGGAATTCTCGGGGATTGACTTGTCATAGCATCACAATCACAGTTATATTGTACGACCTAAAGTGTCGTTGGAAAATACATCGTTTGATTTAATAAAACAATCAGAGTTTACAAAGTGTTGGTCCCAAATGAAAATCAACTTGTGCGGAAATAATTTTGTTACAAGCCAAACGATGTTTTAAAGTTCATAAAACCCAAGTGAGACGCGTCGTCACCACGACTCCATGATGTGTCCAAATTCATGCCATGAAGTGAATGCCTTAGATACCTGAGATAAAACATGCTAAAAGTGTCAACACAAAGGTTGAGTGAGTTCATAGAGTTTGAGTTGAAATGTAAAGCCTTTCAAAATCGTTTATGCAGCAAAGGCATTGTAAATCGTTGAAATGTAAAGACTATCAAAATCGATTATGTAGCAAAGGCATTGTAAATCCACTCAGTTCCAAGTCCGGCCCATACAAAACTTGCAACTGTGTGTTCACAACCTTGCGAATATGTATAGTTTATGTACAAACAGAAATCGTCAAATGAATTCACAAAATAGTGCATGACTCAATGTATCGAAATCGTTTATGCAGCAAAGGCATTGTAAATCCACTCAGTTCCAAGTTCCGCCCATACAAAACTTGCAACCTGTGTGTTCACAACCCACTGCCAGAATATGTAGAGTTAATGTTCAAGTCCACATCGTCAAATGAATTCACAATAGTACCTAACTCGACGTAGAACAATAGCACATAATCAATAGCACTTAACTCGACGTAGAACAATAGCACATAATCAATAGCACTTAACTCGACGTAGAACAATAGCACATAATCAATAGCACTCGAATCAATATATATCAGTAGTCAACTGATTTAGAACATTATCTGACGTATCAGTAGTCAATGATATAGAACATTATCTGACGTAGAACTATAGCACATAAACAAGAACAATTAAT
Organism: Chrysanthemum makinoi; assembly: GCA_910596185.1. Taxonomy (NCBI): domain Eukaryota; kingdom Viridiplantae; phylum Streptophyta; class Magnoliopsida; order Asterales; family Asteraceae; genus Chrysanthemum; species Chrysanthemum makinoi. The sequence goes on along the minus strand of OU343225.1, from coordinate 200,465,367 downwards.
ATAGTACAACATTCGGTTTTAAAACAATGGTGATCATGATAGAAATTATCCTTAATAATATAAAGTACTTGTGAAAAATATTCGAACATGTATCTCCCCCAAAATAGTTTCAAACAATTGAAAATGGGGCTATGAAAACTCACAGTAATCCTTATAAAAGTTAAAGTACTTGTGAAAGTAAATGAAAACAGTTTGAGCATGTATCTCCCCCAAAACAGTTATGAAAGCAAGTAAAAGTAGGGGCCATGAAACTCACTTGGTGGAATGATGCGAAGACAAAAGTGAGTACACCGAGATGTAGTGTGATACGTAAATCTTGACCTATGATGAATGATATGACATGTAATGAGTTGCAATGTAATGTTATGCATGCATTTCGTATGTTACTTATACCATTTGTGAGTTTTGAAAAATATTACTTATCGTCGAAAAATACTCTTTTGACGTCTTGACCATTCAAAAATGACTTTACAAGTATTTACGTCAAAATGTCATCCTACAATAGTTTAGTAATGATTTTTGGTGAAATTTCCACTTTTAAATTCGCAAAAATGTCGTCGGAAATATCATGAAATTGATAAAAATAGCTTTGGAAAACTAGTCGTAAAATGGTGTACGTCGATCGTTAGAGAACGAACTTGACAGTTTTGGAAAGTTTGTATCGAAATCTAGAAGTTTCAGTTCAGGAGTTTTCGTCCAAATGGTCTCGAACATAAAGATAATAAGGGTTAAATATGGTGATTTTAGTTACCGTAACACTTATCTCGTAAAAATAATATAGTTTTTCTAAAAATAATAGTTACGGCAAGTTTATGAAAACGTGTATATCTTAGTCGTTTCAAATCCGTTCTACGTATTATACGTCCTTAGCTTCGTATCAAAGTGTACTAATATATTTTTGATAAGTCGAAATAATTTGTAAAGCTTAGGACTCGTTTTTGACTCGTACAAACCAAAAACACTTTGCTGAAATTTCAGAAAAATATATATTTCGTTGTCAAACTTGTAAAATTCATAACTTCTTCGTTATAACTCCGTTTTTATCCGTTCAAGCGGCCACGGATTCGTTTTAAAGTATATTTTCTAAATATCAAGGCCATAAATTCGTGCCTACTGTCGGATTTTCCAGAAAATCAAAACAAGGACAGAACACTTTTTATACTAGTCGAAAATAGTTTTTCTCGTACTAAACCTATTCCAATCCCTTCAAATCAACTCCAAAGCTAATCTATTCCTACCATACACCTTCTTAGGGTGTCATGGGTTCCTAAACATCATCAAGACCAATATATACCAAGGGAATAATTATAGGATGACTTTATATGTATAAAACTCTAAAAATCAAAGAATAAATGGTATAAATAATCACAAGTCTTGCATGCTTGCTCCAAAAATGAAGAGATAAATATGAAATGAAGATGAAATATGTAAAATGAAAGTAATATGCTTACAAGTAAACTTGATGAGGTGATTAGAACAAGGATTAACCTAAACACCCTAGGTTTTTATTTCAAAACCTTATAAAGAGTGATAACTAGATTGTAATTATCTTGAGCTAGAAAAGTTTTTGGATGATCCCTTGGAAAACCTCTATGGCCGGTTATGAAGTGAAAGAAACAAGAGAGAAGAACCAATTGACTTGCACTTGTATTATTGTGATTGAATGAGTGTAAATGTGAGATTGTGTGTAAATATATACAAGTAAGATTTTTAGTACAAAATTTAAGATACATCCCCTCCCATAGGCCGGTTATGGGGGGATTGTGTCTCATATATTATTATTATTTTTTTCTATCTTGTGTATAATTGTTACAAGGTGTAAGTAAAAGTACAAGTAAAAGTGACTTTATAGAATTATAGATACATTAATATGTTTAAGGTAATTTTAGGTAAAAGAAATTTTTAATAGACCAAAGTAGAATGTAATGAGATCATAAAAATTATAAAAATACATTCCTTGTGAAATTTGAGTGATATAAAAATTTTCGTATAGTTTTTAAGAAAAATGCCGTAATAATATAACTTTAACGATTTATATACGAAATAAATTCAAAACACTAGGTAAACTAAAATATAGTTTTTATAAACTAAATGTAAGTTTAAAAATACATCGGGATCGTTTTTGAAAGTAACGGGTTAAATGTTAAAATAATAACTCACGCGATAATGTTTATTAAATATAAAAATTACGCGATAAATGTGAAATGAAATGTCATAAATGAATTAATGAGATGCAAATGATGTCAATGAAATGTAGACTAATCTTAGTCCATATGAAATGTACTTGATGTTATGATCATGAATTCGCCGCTAAACCATAAAGGTTACGCGAATTTGGAATAAGTAAACCAAGTTTACTATAAATGTTGAAATTGTGAAGCATAAATCGTTTCGAGAAATGACCTGAAAGTACGGGTTGTCACACACGTTGTCTATATGCTCATGAGCATCATCGGTAATGCTTCCAGAGAAAGGGTTTGCACGCAACTCTCTCATAAATTGAGGTTTGATTTCCAATTGAGCATCTTCTGCGTTGGCCGACCTAGCAATCCCTAGTCCTTGTTCTTCTCTTGTCAACGCCAAATATTCCTCGAGAGTGAGGTTATCAATGTTAACAACTTCCATGGTACCGGAAACTTGAAAAGAGATCGTGATAATTTGAGAAAATTTTAAAATAAGACAAAAATGAAAGACTTGATAGAAATCCTAATATAACTCCCCGGCAGCGGCACCAAAAACTTGATGCAGGTTTCCTGACCAGTTTTTAATATTTATAAGTCTCGTTATACCTATGGTCTACCCTAATGCACTAACGGGCAGTGTACTCGGTCATGTGTATTGTAGTATTCGGTAACACCGAGGTCGTCCCAAGAGCTATGTGTGTAGATCAATACTAAGTCTAAGTGTCACAGATTTTAAAATGATTATGATAAGGAATTAACTAAATAAATCAAATAAAGGCAAAGATGTGATCAATAGAGGAGAGTGGTGCTAACCTAGTTATTCATCCTAACTAGTAATTTTTACGTCTAATTACTTCCAATTACTTCAGGTGGGGTCAAAGTCGAGAGGACATCATTTGGTCTGTTCATCATAACCTATCAGCAAAGAGCCACCACTGGAGAAGTCAGGTGTCCCCTCATAAGTCCAGTTGTTCCTGGTCCCCTAAGCTAAGTCATTAAGTTCCGCTACATTCTAGATTTATAATAATGAGTGCCCGGGCGCTAGCAACTTAAATACTTACCCCCTAATTCTTAAGTTCATCCGAACGGTAGGTGATCAGTTGGTCAAATCGCACAAGTATAAAGGGTCATCAGTTGGTCATATCTTACCCTTCCCATCTCAGTCTACTCACTTAGGGTCACTTGGTCATATCTCCTAAACAACTAGCCTCTACCGCCATTCAAAACTACCGAAACAGGGGTAGGTACCAATAAATTATGCATGCCTACACTTAGAAATAATTATACGAAAGCAATGTAAACGCAAACAAAACAATTAATGAATCATAACTAGGCCAGCACCAAGAGGTGCTTAGCCGCTCATATTAACCATACAAATCAATTCAATGTTTAATGTTACGAAATACATGAATCGAAAGTAAAGAAAAGATAAAAAGCTAATGCTTATCGTAGGGGAGTGATTTCTCCCTTGGAGATATCTCCGTATGCTCCTCTAGATTTTCCCTTGGCTTCTTCTCATGTTCTCTTATTGTTGTGTGTGAAATGGGATGCTTTGAAATGCTGGAAATTGTGGGGTATTTATAGGCCAAATCTTGGTCACGGCGTAACTATTAAAAGAATTACGCCGTAACATATAATTGTTCGTAAATTGCACTAGAAATGCTGGTTACGGCGTAACCTCAGGAAGGGGTTGCGCTGTATTTTTAATAAATCTTGGTTACGCTGTAGTTGATGCATGAATTACGGCGTAATTATCAGCGGCGCGGAACCTCATTTGACCTAATATGGTTACGTCGTAATCTTTGGGAGAGTTACGCAGTAATCTTCTGATAAGTTGGTTTTCTGAGCCACGCTTTAGTTACGGCGTAATGTGAGAGAGGAGTTACGCCGTAACTTCTTCAAAGTGAGCATACTAAGATAAATCTTCAATAAACTCTCCAATTCCGCGTCTCTTTAGCTCCAATGCTCGTAATTTACCTGAAAGTGAAATATAATGGAAAACAAGCGTAATCCATATAAATGATATAAATTACAAGCATTATTGGGGGAAATTGACACTTAATATTCAGGATAGTTTGATGTTATCAATGTTGCATGTCATTTAAATTGGGTTTTCTTAAAAACTACTTTATGTATAACGTATATATGCATTAAGTAAAGTTTTGTAAACCATCACGTGAACAATGTTCACCAATTTGCAAGTACTCGTCAAATGCATCGCGTGATGTTTCGTATGCCAATTGGCGGTGATAGGACTAATACTTGAATGAGCCAAAGCATCCGTTTGTTGTTTTAAAAAGAAGAAAGTATTCAGTAAAAGGTTCAACATTGTAATTGATAATATCATTAAGTGTTTTAAAATTTTTTGAATACATATGATACCTTCGCCTAAAACTCCTCTTCGGGTATTTAGGTGGATTGTCTTCATCACAAAAATAATCATCCAAAATCTGTTGATCTACAACCCTTCTTTCACGTGGCATGTTTGTAAGAGATTGGTTATCATAAACACACTAAAACACAAGTATATGGATCGAATCATACAAGAACTAGAGAGAGAAAGTAGAGGTTGGGAACTTGTAGAGAGAGAAAGTGAAAGTATATTATGAAGCTCCAACCCTCTACCTTGTAGGGTAGAGGGTATTTATAGTTTTTACAAAATACGCCTCCTACGGGCTGTGGATCAGGTATACAGTGGGTAAAGACCCATCCGTCCTCCACGGTGTTACTTAACTAACTAGTTACTAATGACTAAACGTCTAAGACTACGAACTTTCTAATGCTAACAAATACTCTCGGTGACCGAGTCTTTTACTTTTGGACTTATTAAATCCTAACAATCTCCCCCTAAGGGAGGTCATCCCATAAAATACATTCTGAATTCTAGTATTCTATTACATGTCTTTGTCTTTTAGATCTTAGTCTTTGATTCTTCAAAGTTGAACTTCCAGTGGTGATCTTTGAATGTTCCTTGACTTGGTGATCTTTGAGCTTTCTTTGATATCATCAGCCAAAGTAAATCTATGAGTCATCCTTTGTTGTATTGCCTTCATGTGATATTGTGACTTTTGGACCGACATGCTCACACTTTGTTGGATCATGATATTGTGCATCAGAGTTGCGGAAGCATTGTTGTATGTCTTTCAATGATCATAATTTCTTTGATTATATGCTTGAGGTGTGAGCATGTGGTTATGGATTGACTTCTCAATTTCTATCAGCTGCAACCGTCATGTATTCCTACAAACAATAGTTAGCAATAAAACACACGAAAGTGTCTTTGTTCACTTTCAATGAATATGGTTGCAAGAACCACGGTTCCCCGTTGATCAGTATAAATACTTCCCGTGATCAGGTAGAATTCGGAAGAATCTCCTTGACAGGGTTTCGCAACTTGTACTATGTTGGAATCACTCCTGAACTATATTTCAAGTGTTTGTAATTAACATGTAATAGGTTGCTTAATTAGGCTTTTATGTTTGTATTAAAGGCAAGGCTTATGTAGAAACCCATAAGCCTTGGCCCAAGCCCATAAGGAAGGAAGGGAACTTCTAGTGTTGCCCTAGTCCCTTCCCCTATAAATAATGTTGTAAACCTTCATTAGAAGGTTGGTTGTTCACTTGAATGCATTTCCTACGCATATCCTTTCAATATTCTATATCGTGTGTGTGTTTAAGAGTGCAACCGATCACCTTATCTAACTTTCTAACATATTGATGCTTGTGTTACAATATGGTGACCTAACAGTGGTATCAATCGCCATCTAGTTGGGTGAAACATATTTGTTTTTCTTTAAGTTGTAGTAAACTTTCATACGCCTAAAAGCTTTAAATTTTACACTTTAAAATTCAAGATTCTTGTACTTTAAGGTTTATTTAGTGTTAAAGTTTAAGTTTTTAGCGTCAAGTTTGAAACTTTACGTGTGTAGAATCGCTTTTGAGCTTGATTTCATTCATGTGGTACTGTCTACGCGTAAGGGTGAAGGTGGATTTGGATTATCAAGTTTCATACTTTCTTGTTATTTTGGTGATATTGAAGATTTTTCATCATAAAGATCAGGTTTCTAAACACTTTTGGGCATAAAATCAGTGTTTGGTGAAAGTTGGTATTTTCTACTCATAAGAAAACCCAAGTTTTACTCGTAAGCTTCAAAGTCTACGCCTAAGCATCTGTTACGCATAAGCTTCTCATCATTTGATCTTCAGTGCTATTGGTTTACTCAGTGTTCTATTGCTTGGATAAGCCTAAAAACACTTCGTCTTTGGATATCTTTTACACTTCTATAAGTGTAAAGGATTTTTTGGCAAAACCCTAGTTTTACGCCTAAGCTAAACTCTTACGCGTAGAATTCTCTTTGCCTAAGCATTTCTTACGCCTAAGCTTTTCTTACGCATAAGCAAATGTTACGCATAAGAATTCTACTACTAAGCCTTTGGTTTACTCCAAAGCTAAGATTTTCTCAAGTCTACGCGTAAACTATTTATACGCGTAAGCTATCTTCTACGCGTAAGTTGGTTTTTTACGCATAAGGAACTTTCTACGCATAAGGTTACTTCATCAACAAAGTTTCATTGGACTACAAAGATCCTTCATCAACATAAGTTTCAAGATGTCTCAACCACCATACTCTAGCTACTTTCCTCATATGTATCCTCAACAACAACAACAACAACAATTCTATCAACAATATCCTCCATCATCTCCACAACAAATGCAACAATTTCAACAACAAGGAGCAATTCCTCTTCCACCACAAATGGTTCCGCCAAATCGTAGTCAACAAGTACAACATTACACATACTTCCAAAATCAGTATCCAGCCAAGTATGCTATGAATGGTACTACACCAAAGGAACCGTATTGGTTTGCAAAGATGTGTGAAGCTTTAAGTAGCCAACAATCCATTCATGAAGTTGGATCACTTGATAGACCTCCAATGCTCACTCCCGGAAACTACTATCAATGGGTGATAAGGTTCTTTAGGTTTTGTGATCTAAAGAAGACACATGGAAAGTTCTTGAAGAAGGTCATCCTTGAAGGTCCTTTTCAAATGCCTACTCTCACTGTACCCGGAGATCCGAATGCTAATCCACCAAGAGATGATATCACCAACGTTGTCGGTCTTGATCAACTTACTACTGCCAACTTCTACACTTAGAAGCCGATAAACTTGCAATGCAATATATCCTTATGGGATTACCCAATCCGATACTTCGTAGTGTTGATGCTCAGAAGACTGCTAAAGCAATGTGGGAGCACATTCATCTTCTAATGGAAGGCACACAACTCAATCAAGAAGACATGGAATCCAAAATCTATTTAGCATATGAACACTTCATGATTGAACCAGGGGAGACATTACAGTCATATCATCATCGATTCTCAGACATCATCAATGACTTGGATAAACATAATATCATTATGCCAAGAATTGCAGTCAACACAAAGTTCCTAAGCAGTCTTGGTCATGATTGGGAAAAGTATGTTATTTTCATCCGTCAAGCGAAGAATCTTCATCAAGCTACATACGCATTATTGTATGACTATTTGAAGCCCCACCAAAAGGAAGTTGACAGAGAAAGGTTCATCCGTGGAGTCCCTGCTTCGCCTTCACTCTCGGATAATCAAACTCTAGCTTTGTGGGCTCAAGTATGTTATCCTCAATTTCCAACCTTACAAACTGTCTTCACAAATCCTCCACAACCAACTGCTCAGATCACACCATACGATCCCTCACAGCAACAACAATCACAAGAAAATCAACTGATTCCATACAACAGCAACAATGATGAAGCACTTTACAGCGAATCTAATGAGGATGCAGAAGCTTTCGATGCATTGCAACAAGGGTTTGTCATGATTGCAAGAGCCTTCGGTCGATACTCTAACAAGAGCATTCGTACCTCATCAAACACAAGGAATCAAACTGTCGTTAACTATGGACGTGTTGAAGTTCAGAATCGTGGTAATGTTCATCAGATGGGTAGTGGTCAAGGGTTTAATGCTAACGAAAGGAATAACATGGGTGCTCCACAACAACGGGCTCAAGTGGTTGATCAGGCAAATGCTCAAACTGGGGTTAATGGTCTTCGTTGTTATAACTATAAAAGAAGGGTCATCTGGCTAATGCATGCCCAAAGCCGAGGACAAGAGGCAGCGCTTATCACAAAGAGGCTCTACTCATGGCTCTCAAGGATGAAGCTGGTGGAACTCTTACCAACAAGGAACAAAGCTTCATGGCAAATACAGATTCTGATGATGACATGGAGGACTTGCAGGCTAATGCAGCAGTGATGTTAATGTCAAACATGCAAGAACTCCACATGAGTGACACAGGCCCAGTGAATGACACTGACGGCTTGTCTCAGGTACCGGATCAAACTATATTCATTTCTGATCTGATATCTCCGCCAACATCTGCATCCGACGAGGATCAGAGTGTTCAACATGAGCCATCTACATCTCATTCTGATGATAATTAAATAGATCTCGTAGTTATATTTGACGATCAAGATGACCTTATGGTTAATATTGATAATCAAGTTGACTCCGTGGTTATATTTGAGGATCTAAATAATGATCATGTTGAGACTCACGTTGAGCAAGCTGAACCTATGTCTAATCCAGATCTTGAGCTCATGACTAACTTAATTAAGACCCAAAAATCTCGAATGGATAAGTGCCAAGACATCAATAAGAAATTACAGGAGAAAATTGCACTATTGACTAAGGATAATGAATGCTATAAGTTCCAACTCAACATTTTTCAAACTAAAGAGAAACGTGAAAAAGGTTTTGAAGTCGCATTCGCTAAATCATACCAAAATGAAAAATCTTTGGAAAAACAGATATGTGATCTAGTTGCATCCAAAAATGATTTGTTGTCGCAAATAGAACAACTGAAATATGATCATAAACAACAACTTAACGCTCTCACTTCAGAAATCCAAAAAGCCAAGTCTGAGTTGTTAACTTGTCAAAAACAGTTTTGTGAATACAAAAAGCATTCGAGGAAACAAATAGATGACTATCTTGAGGAAATTGTCGACTTACAAAACAAAATCAAAGAGTTTCAAAATGTTGTTTACAAACATGGTGAGTCAATCACAACTATTCAAAAGTTTACTTTTAAACCAAATCCAAATGGATATCTACCGAATCTTGCTGATTACAAACCATGTTTTTCACATAAAGCATTCAAACCAAATCCTCAAGTCTACAATGCAGAACACATAATTGATGATTCCATTATGAGTGTTGTTGAATATAATCGTATGGAGGAGTTAGATGCAGAAGACGAGAGTCGGTCAAAACTAGAAAATGTTGTTTATTGCAAACCATTTAACTATTCAAAAGCCATAACTTTCGTCACACAACAAGATAATTCTTACACACCTTGGGTTATCACGCCCACTTCTGAGTCTTCTAATGTTGGTCCCCAACCCAATACTGCACAAATTAATAGTCCTTTACCTTCACTCAGTGAAGTAAAAACATTACCCGAACGTTGTCAAATTCTTAAATATTTTGAAACATTCATATCGGACATCAAAATTTTGAAACGTGAAATTGAAATCAATTCTGAAATAAAAGTTGAACATTTTCAATCGCCTCATGCGCGAAATCAAAGAGATGTTTTTCAGAAAAGAATTTTACCTCATATCAGAAATTTGAAAATGTGTGCAATATATTGGGAAAGGGATTTTCACAAGGATCTTGGACTTATGAAAACAGTTTTCGAGAAAACAGAAACATCGATTTCAAATACTAAACGTAAAAAGAATATGTTAAGAAAAGATGTTGATCGACTCTTGGAAGATGTTATCTGTGCTGATACCATAAATGTTGTGTTACTACATACTGTTGCATATGCATTTGATTATATCGCTGTTGATTCTGTTAAAAATGTTGAGAATACTGAAAATGTGTCACAAATCAAGTCTTTAAAAGTTGAAAATGAGCGATTATTAAACGAGCTTTCAAATGCAAAACGTCGTCTACAATGGTGTCAAAAAGATTGTCAAAATCGAGAACTCGCTTTGCAAAACAAAATCAACCAGTTGCATACCAAAACTCTTAATCCAAAACTTGAGCAACTGGATGATGAAAACGTGTCTTTAAAGTGTCAAATTTCAAAATATGAACAAGAAATTTCAAAAGTTAAAACGGAATATGGTGTCATATTTGATTTACTCAAAAAGACTCTTGCTCAAGCGTCAAAAGATGTTGATGATCATCTTGCATATACCAAAGATGTTTTGCGACAAAATGGAAACACTTGTTCTGAAAATCAAGATTTGTTACACACTATCCATGATCTAAAAGAAGAGTTGGTAAAACTTAAGCAATATAGGAATAGTAACACAAACGTGATTGCACCAGGAATTCTTAGACTGCCTAATGACACATCACAAGAAACTAATGTGCTTCCCTCTACTGAAACAGGAATAGTTGCCTCTTTTCCCAACACTAGCACTTCACAGCTTAAGAGCACATCAAGGAAGAATAGGAAGTTGCACCATAAGAAAAGAAAAATAAAGACCTCTGAAGTAGAAGAACACCTTAGGACTTTGAATAAGACTCAAGTTGCACCCACTTTAGACATTGCGTTAGACAAATGTAATAGAAAAACTGATGTAACAAATGTTGAACCTTTAAGTACATTAAATGTTATGTTTGAAGCTTCTTGTGTTGGTTGTCATAAAAGCATGTTTTCTGGTTGTCATGATAAATGTGTTGCTAATGCTATCTTATCTCGTAAGTGGAATAATAGAAAATGGAATACCTCTAGGCCCACTAATGCTTCTAAGTCTGTGCTGGGTAAACCACCCTCTAGTGTTCCGGCTATGATCATTGATGTACCCATAGAACCTCCTTCACATCCTAGGAAGAACTTATCACCTAGTGCATTCACTAAGACAAAAGCTAAGACTAGTTGGAGATGGCATAAATGGTTACATAATACACTTGGCTTTAAATGGATACCTAAAATCATAAACATGTGTGTTTCAACTATAACTGTATCGGAACCCTCTAACTCTTCGGGTTCCACATATACTTCTATTCCATCTGTGTCGTCTGTGTGTAATGCAGGTGATACAGATCATCCTTTGGATTGTTGATAGCGGATGTTCCCGACACATGACAGGAAATATCAAACTGTTATCAAACTTTGTTTCAAAGTTCATTGGCACTGTCAGGTTCGGGAATGATCACTTCGCAGCTATCATGGGCTACGGAGATTACATCAATGGTAACATCAAAATTAGCAGGGTTTATTATATGGAAGGTCTCGGTTACAATATCTTCTCAGTTGGTCAATTTTGTGATGGAGATTTGGAAGTTGCTTTACGGGAGAAAACTAGTTTCATTCGTGATCTACAAGGAAACGATATTATGACTGGAACCCGCACATCAAGTCTTTACACAATTTCAATGCAAGACATGATTGCTTCATCTCCCATATGTCTACTTTCAAAGGCAACATCTACAAAATCTTGGTTATGGCACCGTTGACTTTCACACTTAAACTTTCAAACCATAACCAATCTTGCACGTTACAAACTTGTTAAAGGTCTCCCAAGATTTCGGTATTCTAAAGATCACCTATGCTCAGCATGTGAACAAGGGAAAAGCACTCGTGCCCACTTTCCTTCAAAGGTGGAACACAACTCACAGCATGTGCTTCATCTTGTTCACATGGATTTATGTGGTCCGATGCGTGTACAGACGATTAACGGCAAACGCTACATCTTGGTAATTGTGGATGACTACTCAAGATGGACTTGGGTTTATTTTCTTCGAACTAAAGATCAAGCTCCATAGATGATCATCACCTTTCTCACGAAAATTCAAGTTCAGCTCCGGAACACAGTCAGACAAATCAGAACAGACAAAGGAACTGAATTTGTGAATCAAACTCTTCGTGCATACTATGAGAAAGTGGGAATTGAGCATCAAACATCCATTGCACGGACACCAGAAAAAAACGGAGTGGTTGAAAGACGAAACCGTACGCTAGTGGAAGCTGCAAGAACGATGTTGATAAATGCGAAACTTCCAGATTACTTATGGGCTGAAGCCGTGTCAACTGCATGCTACACTCAGAACCGTTCAATGATTACCAAACGTCACAACAAAACACCTTATGAGCTTATCCACAACCGAAAATTTCAATGGATCCATTTGTTACCCAAATAATGATCGTGATGACTTTGGTAAACTCAAGGCTAAAGCTGACATTGGAGTCTTTGTTGGATACTGTGAAAACTCTAAGGGTTACCGGATCTGGAATTGTCGTACAAGGGAGATTATGGAAACGATTCATGCAAATTTTGATGAGCTTACTGAAATGGCTTCTGAGCAAAACAGCTTGGAACCCGGACATAACCGTCTAAACTTCCCCTAAACCCCATCATCAGCTGAACCAAGCTTACAGCTTACTCGACGTCAAATGGAACAGCTATTTGCTCATCTGTTTAGTGATGATATTGATCAACGTGCTCCAGATGTATCAAATGTTTCCGCTGCTCAACCTGATAATAATCCAATACCTGATACACCTGAAACAACAACTGTTGAAGAAGCACCTCCAATTGATTCTACAACAACAGCCGAACAAACTGCATCCAATGACGCTGAACCAACTGATGATCTTCTGAATCATGAAGTACCCCCACCTGCAGATTATGATCCAAATGCATTCTTCAACCCTTTTGTAAATGAAACTGCCACTTCTGATGTTGCGGAATCATCTACAAGTCATTTGAATCCTCCTAATCTGCATAATTTATATCAACATCAACCCTCCACAAATCGTTAGACTAGAGACCATCCTCTTGTGAACATTATTGGAAACCCGAATCAACCAGTCCTAACTCGACAACGCCTTCAGACCGACGGTGAACATTTCATTTATGCACTCACCGTCTGCCAAGCTGAACCCAAAAATATTAAAGAAGCCATGACATATGACAACTGGATTGAATCCATGTAAGAAGAACTTAACCAGTTTAAACATCTTGAAGTATGGGAATTGGTTGCAAAACCAACAGGGGTCTATGTTATTGGTCTGAAATGGATTTGGAAAATCAAATTGGATGCTGAAGGTACGGTTATCAGAAATAAGTCACATCTGGTGGCTAAGGGTTATAGACAAGAAGAAGGGATTGACTACGAGGAATCATTCGCACCGGTTGCTAGACTTGAGGCTGTTCAGATTTTTCTGGCATTCGCGGCTCACATGAACATCACGGTCTTTCAGATGGACGTCAAAACTGCTTTTCTAAATGGTAATCTGAAAGAAACTGTCTATGTTAGTCAGCCAGAAGGATTTGTTGATCCAGAGTTCCCTAATCACGTCTACAAACTAAACAAGGATCTCTACGGTCTCAAACAATCCCCTCGGGCGTGGTATGATAAGTTGTCATCCTTTTTCATCTCTCATAATTTCGTCAAAGGATCGGTCGACCCAACACTATTCATACAATATCACGGGGAACACATTTTAATAGTTCAAATTTATGTGGATGACATCCTTTTTGGGTCAACACATCTAAAGTACTCAAACGCTTTTTCAAAACTTATGAAAAAACATTTTGAAATGTCCGTGATGGGTGAACTTACGTTCTTTCTAGGACTGCAAGTTCATCAATCACCCTGTGTTATTTTCCCGAGTCAGTCCAAATATGCTCTTGAAATTTTAAACAAACATGGAATGCAAAACTGTGATACATTAAGAAACTGGACGCTGATTTGCATGGGAAATTGGTTGACCCTACCAAATACCGAAGTATTATTGGGTCTCTCATCTATCTAACAGCCAGTAGACCTGACATTGTATTTGCTGTATATCTTTGCTCCCGTTATCAGTCGAGACCAACTGAAACTCACCTCTCTGAGGCTAAAAGAATCCTCCGATACATCAAGGGAACCATTAATTTGGGGATCTGGTATCCGAAGGATTCTAGTTTTGAACTAATAGCTTTTTCAGACGCTGATCACGCAGGTTGCTTAGATTCTCGAAAAAGTACTTCAGGAGCTCTACAATTTCTTGGTGATAAACTTGTGTCATGGCAATCGAAGAAGCAGGATTGTACATCACTGTCCTCAACCGAAGCAGAATATGTAGCCATGTCGACATGTTGTGCTCAAGTCATTTGGATGAGAACACAACTCAAAGACTATGGTTACGTATTTGACAGAATCCTGATGTACTGCGACAATCGAAGTGCTATTGCAATCTCGTGCAACTCCGTCCAACATTCAAAGTCTAAGCACATCGATCTTAGATATCATTTCATCAAAGAGCATGTGGAAAAAGGGTACCGTTGAATTATATTTTGTGGGTACTGAATATCAACTGGCAGACCTTCTCACCAAAGCCTTAGCTCCTGCTAGGTTTACTGAGTTGGTCCACCGGATTGGTAGGAGGTGTTTGACTCTAGAGGAACTGGACGAACTTTTGACACATTCTTAAAACCAGTCAAACACCAAAACCTTTTTTGTAAATATTTTTCAAAAACAAAATACAAAACTATAAAATTTATAAAATACAAAAATATTCTTCTATTTACATTTCTTTCAACATGGTAAGTACAAATCTTCCGTCAACACTTTACTCTTTCAAACATTTCAATATTTTCACGGTCAAGTGTTAAGGGGGAGAAAGTAAATATTTTTCTGTTTCATAAAACCTTGTACTCACATGTTACCCAGTATAGGTTGTACCTTTGATAATGGTGGATATGTTTCTTGCTTCTTAACACTCCTCGAGGGGGAGTGTCGACAAGTTTCTTTCCAAACTTTTGCTTCACGCTTAACCAAAATGGAAGTTATGTGCTGTGGATGAAAATGGTTGAGGTGGAGGGGCCATATTTGTCAAAAGGCAAA
Organism: Chrysanthemum makinoi; assembly: GCA_910596185.1. Lineage (NCBI taxonomy): Eukaryota > Viridiplantae > Streptophyta > Magnoliopsida > Asterales > Asteraceae > Chrysanthemum > Chrysanthemum makinoi. The sequence goes on along the minus strand of OU343225.1, from coordinate 200,450,293 downwards.
ACTTATTTTTACCAAAACCCTTCACCTAATATCACTTTCACATTTATTACTAACATTAAATTCTTCACCAACCATATCCACACCTAAGATCAAAACCATAAATCCGTGCTTTAATCTTCTAATTTGTAAGTGTTTTAAGCTTCTTTGAGTGATTTTAAACATTGGTTCTTAATGGTATTAAAATCCAACGGTTTGATTTTGCCCTACGCGTGATTATATGTTTTACGCGTATGCGTATGAACATGTGATCACGCTTGGTGGTTTGTTGTGAAATGGGAGTGTTAAAATGCATCTAATATCAAACCTTAAACTGTTTCCAACATCTAGATCAACCCAGAAAACGTTTTTTTTATCATTTTTTAAGATTTAGGGTTTATGCGTGTATTTGGGGGTTCTCATTCGTGAGTGTTTCTGTCTAATTAGAAGCTTGTATGATGATTGTTACTTATTTAATTAACCTAAACCAACCTTGAATCATACCCAGAAACTCTAATTTTGCTAAATTAAGATTTAGGGTTTAAGTACTCGTTAAATTGGGTATTTTTTATTCTTGAGGTGTTTGATGGTAAAACAAGTTGAAAGCAACTCATTAGGCTTCTAAGACTTACCATAAATCATTTGGTTCAAATCCCATGGATAGATTTCTTATTCGTAAGATTTGACTCTAGGGTTTTAGATTACGCATAACTTGATGTCTACGAGTAACTGGATGGACCGTGTGATAGCATGTGATTTTGATAGAGGTTGAATAAAAGTGTTAACTATAATGTTATGAATGATTTATTTCAGGTTTTACGCGTGCAAAATCAAATCAAGGGTAAAATTGGATTCTACGCTTAAGGATTACCTTACGCGTAGATGTTTGCACGTAAGAGAAATCTTACGCGTAACTCTTACCCGTAAGGGTCTACAAAGGGAATACTTGTATTCTGTGAAAGATATGCGTAAACTTGGAGTCTTACGCATATGGTTCACTCTTACGAGTAAACCTTACGAATAAGCTCCCAACATACGCTTACGCGTAAGCCTTATGCCAAGAGCTTTTTCCTACGCGTAAGAGGGACTCCTAGGCATAAGCTTAGGTCTACGCGTATGGTTATACTTTGTTTACGCATAAGCTTGCATTCTTACGCTCAAGCCTAAATTTTAACTTTACCAATGAAATGTTACGCATACTAACTTGTAAATAAGTTACTCATAACGTCACAAGACCAAAATGTCACTAATAAGATATAATTGTTAAAATGTTGTGTGAATGAGTGATAATGTGGACTTTAAAATTCAAAATTAATATACTCACGAAACTTATCACGACTACTTTGGACTGTTAGACAACAAGTGACATTGGACTCGTAACATTTATTAACATAACATATTCAATAATTGGATAATAAAATCAACGTTTGACTAACGTAATGTCTTTCAATATGTTGGTTCTTTTGGCTAAATATCTTTCAGATCGAGACATGGACATCACTATGGAAAATGTTAACGCACCAAATGAGCTCACAATAGAAGACATATTCCCGACTGGTTACCGTATGAAGCTTGGAAAGAACAACCTCAGAGTGGACTTTGATAACTTCACCTGCTCTGAAAACTCTTGCCGAATTGCAGTGGATATTCTGAAGACTCATCCTTACAACAACATGCTCACCAACACAACAACTGTACCAGAAATTTATATTCACCAGTTTTGGCATACAATGAAGAAAATTGATGGTCAAGATGCTGTTACAGTGACACTTAACGATAAACAAGTCACCGTCACAGTTGCTGATGTACGAGCAATTCTTCTGCTCCCTGCTATCCAGCCTTCTCAGTACGTGCCAACTTCAACTGAAGAGGCTACTTGTTAGATATAGGATTTCACAAACACATCAAACCATAAACCATATGGGGCATTCACAATGTTTAGAGAGAGAAAGTTAGAAAGAGAAAGGGAAGAGAGTTGGGAACTATGTGAAACAAAGAAAAATAGTATTTAAAGCTCCAACCCTCTACCTTGTAAGGTAGAGGGTATTTATAGTGTCTTACAATAAACACCACCTATGGGCTGTGGATCAGGCATACAGTGGGTAAAGACCCGTCCGTCCTACACGGTATAACTTAACTAACTTCTTACTAATATAAAATAGCTACGACTACGAGCTTTCTAATGATTACATATACTTGAGGTGACCGACACTTTAATGACTGAATTTTCTAATTCCTAACAATCTCCCCCTAAGGGAGGTCACCTCAATTTACACAGAATACAAACAGATATTACAATAAGATTGTTCTTGAATTCTTGTTTAGGTTCTTTGTTCTGAAGCTCGTAGTCGTTGATTCTTCATGTTTTCAATGTTTGGATAATTCAAGTGGAGGTCTTTAACTGATCCACGTGATGATGAGTTTTTAGCCAGCTTTGAGATCATCAGCTTTCATAAATCTCTGACTCTTCCATTGTGGTGTTGATTTTTTGTGATGTTGTGATAGTGGACTGACATACTCACATTCTGGATCATGAATTCTTTTCATCAGAGTAGAGGAAGCTTTAGTTGATTCATGATATTTGCAGCAGCGTAACAGAAGCATGGAGTGAAAATATCAGAGTCATTGATGCTAATCATGATTTCTTTCGAAATGAATGTGTTGTGTGAGCATGCAGATACGGATTGACTTCTCCATTCTGATCAGCTGCAAACGTCGGGTGTACCTGCATACAACAGTTAGCAATAAAGCGCACGAAAGTGTCTTTGATCACTTTCGTTGAATTGAGGTACACGGCCCACGGTTCCCCGTTGATCAGTACAAGTACTGCCTGTGATCAGGTATAATTCCGAAGAATCTCCTTGATAGGGTTTCGCAGCTGCTCTAGCTGTTCTCAAACCAGAACGTCTCAAAGAAGACAACACGGAGTGAGTGAACCAGCAAATTTGAGATTCACTGATTGATGAAAAGAGATTTGAAAAACAATCGTGTACTGCTCAAAATAAGGTGTTTTTGAAATACAACGAAGGGTTTAAAGAAAAATCAATTATCAATCATAAACACCTTTTATTTTTGAAATATTAATACACAGTCGATGTGCTAGAGAAAAGAGTTTTAAGCACAACGACCGGTTTTTCAAAGGTATCCGTCAATCCTTTTCCTGGACCAAGGTTGATTCAAGATTGAATCACCCCATCGTTTCTATCCAGTTGTCACATGGTTGATCTATTGGATAGATCTCACATGCCACCTACCAAGAGCTTGTTTGATCTTGGCTCTAGAAGGCTTTCCATCTTCATTGTGACTATGTTTTCATATCACTCAGATTTTCTGGCAATACCACAAGGATAATGCGTAGGACTCTTAAAATATATTCTCTCTTTCCACATTGTGTGAAACAGAGAGTCTCCATTGACAGTGTCCTTAATGAGATTTATTGATGATCTTGAGGCTCTAGACTCAATTGTGCACATTTGGTTCCTATTCCGGAGACTAGGGAGAGGGTCTCCTTCTTCAATATCAACCATCTTTAAGAGAAAGTCGATAGATGATGTCGGTTCCCTTGTGAGAATGAAACAAGTCCTTTTAAGAGGAACTTGAGTGTTACCTTAGTAACAACCAGTAGCATATGTATTGAACCCGGTATCTGCCCTAAGGTTGAATTATTGGAGGGCTATTTTTTTCACCCTTTTCTCATTTCATTTCTTTTTCATTCTTCAACCCCTTCAGTGCTTACCGAGACTTCATTACTAGAACCTTGTTGGGTTTATTCCAGTTCTAGCTCTATCTCAGTCGGCACTCTTCCCATATTCTCATTTTTCTCCTTTTTTTCATCATACCTAAGGACTTCTACACTATCTAGTGGATTGTCCCTGGGTAGATCCCTCCGGCTCTGGCGGGATCGTGGGAACGAATACCTAACCTAACCATCCTTATAACACCATGCATAAAATAAATTGGTCGGTCTTTTGATATTGTTCATCAGCCGTTGGAACCAATTGAAAACCATTTGAAAATCAATCCAAGTACTTGTGATATATTATCAAAGCATTTTGTACCTGAATTGTTTTTGATATTTTAGAAAACGGCTCCCCCTCAACATGTGCAACATATGTTCGAAATCATTTTTGGCACATGGAGGCAAGAGGAAGAATTCACTTCTTTGATAAATATTTTCTAAAAATCTCGACATTATTTTCCAGATCAAAATCATTGTTTCAATACAGTTGAAGATATTTTCGGTAAAGAATGTGGTTTTCAAAAATTTGCTCACCCTCAATATGTGCATCTGATTTTGAAATTGTTTAGCACATATTAGGGAAAACCTGCACTTAGAGACAAGTCAGTCACGTTTTAATCCATTTTGTTTGGATATAAATGCTCCCGCTTAACATGTGCATGGAAAATTTAAACTCGTTTGGCACATGAATGGTGGAGAGTTTGCTAAACGCATATCAAACCAATTATCGAGTTATCAGTTTAAATCCAATTTAAATCACAAATTCTCCCCTGATCACACTTTTCAAATCCTTTGAGAGTTGTGATCTCTATTGATTTAAATTAAATTTTGAGAGCTTTTGAGGAGAATAGTGACTTGCTTTTGAAAAACATTTTAACTGATAAGGATCAGATTTTTAGACTTTAAACTCCATTGTTTAAACATGCATGAGTATCTTTTGAAAATATAACATTAGCAAAGGTGTTGAACCACTTGTATAAAACATTGTTCATTTTGATTATCCAAAGGAAGACCTTGCTCGTTTACGTGCCAATTGTTTAAAAATACTCTTTTTAATTCGATTGAAATCATTCTCCCCTTCAATCAATGACACAAGTTGTTGATTGAGAGATGGAGATTTTGACAGATGATAAGCACAGATGATTTACAAGAATAATAGAGTACGAGGTATTTTCAAAGAAATTTTGTTTTCATTAGATGGCAAATATTTTTTCAGAAGAATCATTAGACGGAAAAATATTTGGAAAGAAAACGTTTGTCCTTTTGGTGACAAACATTTGTTTTAAGAATCAGACCAAGAGATTTGAAAAAAATAATATTAAGCATGGCTCTATTCTTTACTTTATAACACTGGTTATTGCCTGAAATGACAGTAAACCACCATTTTTCTCCGCCTCATTTTTTTTTAAAAAGCAAATTAAGTACATTCGAAGAACATCTAAAAACCCGTGACATTCTTTGAATGTCAACACAAAGTTCGTAGATGATATCGAATTAAGAAAAACATGACAAAATAACAATATTTTTGGGATTTTTCAAGATTTTCTATTTTTTTTTTTTTGGATTTTGAAAATTTTATATTTTTCTATTTTCTTTTTGTGGGTTTTAAAATTTTGTATTTTGCTTTTTGAATAAATATATATACAAGAGATAGATGTTTGAGTGTTTCCGGTTGTAGACTCTTTAGACCAAGTCGTGGAAGAATGAACTCAAAACGAACTCTAGGAAGAGCTTTGGTGAAGATGTCTGCTAACTGGCATTCAGACCTCACAAAATAGAGTTCTACCACACCTTTTTCCACTTGTTCCCGAATGAAATGATATCGAATGTCGATGTGCTTTGCTCTTGAATATTGAACATTGTTGCAAGAGAGAGCAATGGCACTTTTGTTATCACCATACAGAGGGATTTTGTTGAATTCAAAGCCATAGTCAGATAATTGGGATCTCCTCCATAGGATTTGAGCACAACACGATGACATGGCTATGTATTCAGCCTCTGTAGAGGATATAGAAGTACTCATTTGTTTCTTTGAAGACCAGCTCATAAGCTTATCACCCAAAAACTGAGCACCTCCAGATGTACTTCGACGAGTATCTTAACATCCTGCATGGTCAGCATCTGCATAGGCTGTTAGTGATATACCGGTGTCCTTCGGGTACCAAAGTCCCATGTTGATGGTTCCTTGGAGATACCGAAAGACCCGTTTAACCACTTCAAGGTGCTTTTTGGTAGGCTTAGCCTGGTATCTAGCACACATGCATATAGCGAACAGAATATCAGGTCTACTGGTTGTGAGGTACATCAGGGATCCAATCATACTTCGATATTTTGTTTGATCTATCATGATCCCTGAGTGATCCTCATCCAGTTTGGTACGTTCTACCATGGGAGTGTCAATGGTGTCACAAGTGTCAAATCCAAATTTCTTTAAAATTTCAATTGCATATTTAGATTGATTAATAAAAATGCCTCCGGGACTTTGTGAAATTTGTAATCCCAAGAAAAATGACATTTGTCCCATCATTGACATTTGAAATTTGGAGCCCATCTCATTTGAAAAACGGTCACATTCATTGGGGTCAGTCGAGGCAAAGATAATATCATCAACATAAATTTGAACCTGAATTAAATGTTTGCCTGACATTCTGGTGAACAATGTCGGATCAACTGCTCCTTTGCTGAATCCAGTAGAGAGAAGAAAATTTGATAGCGTATCATACCATGCCCTTGGAGCTTGCTTCAAGCCGTAAACAGCCTTCTTCAAGCGATAGACATGAGTAGGATGCTCTGGATTCACAAAACCTTCTGGTTGGCTGACGTATACGACTTCTTTAAGATCTCCGTTAAGAAAAGCTGTCTTTACATCCATCTGGTAGACAATCATATTCTTACTTGCAGCATTAGCCAAGAAAATTCCGATTGCCTCGATGCGTGCCACTGGAGCAAATGATTCTTCAAAGTCAATACCCTCCTCTTGACGGTATCCTTTTGCAACTAATCGAGCCTTGTTCATTAAAACATCACCATGCTCATCAAGTTTTACTTTGAAGATCCACTTTAGAGCAATGGTCATAGCACAGTCAGGGGCAGGTACTAATTCCCATACATCTAATCGATCAAACTCATGAATTTCTTCTTGCATGGCATTGAACCAGCTGTCTTCATTCATTGCTGTTTTAACATATTTTGATTCGACCTTGGATAGTACAGAGTTGAAGAAGCACCATAAGGCATCAGTTGCAAGTTGTTTGCGAGTGGATACAGGTCGAGAGGGATTTCCAATGATGTTGTCCAATGGATGATCATGTGTCCATTTTCTAAGATGTTCGTGTGGTTGTTGTTCAGGAACTGAAGTAGCAGAGTCGATGATGTACACTCGATGATTGATGATTTGTTGATGAGACAGAGTGATCAGCAGCAGGCGCTTCTTGACTTAAAGACATAGAAACTGAAGGGTTAACTTCATTGACAGGGATAGAAGCAGCCTCTGTTGACGGAATTGACAGATCATTAGCCATTGGCTCATAGTGTTCATCAAACATTGGATCAAACAGTTTCTTCAAGTCATCTTCTGACGGAGGTACATAAGGACTTGCTGGCGAAGAATCATATACAAGAGTAGAACTGATGCGGGTCCAGAATTGGGTTGTCCAGGAGCCATTTGACCGGTCAGCTCATCTAACGTAACGTCAATTTTTTCCATGATATTTTGGGTTCTTTTTTTGTAGATTCGGTATCCTTTTCTGCTTGGTGCATATCCTAAAAATACTCCAATGTCCGCTTTAGCTTTAAGTTTGCCTAAGTCTTGGCCCTCATTGGTTGGATAACACAATGCACCAAACACATGAAGGAATGAAAGATTAGGTTTTTGATTGTGGACAAATTCATATGGAGTTTTTCCATGAGAAGTGTGAATAAGGGATCGATTTTGAGTGTAGCATGCAGTGGAATGGCTTCAGGCCGGAGAAACATTGGAACCTTTGAGTAAATCAGCATTGTTCTTGTGGCTTCCACAAGAGTTCGATTTCGTCTTTCAACAACACCGTTCTGTTGAGGAGTTCGTGGAACACTTCTTTGATGACTGATTCCAACACTTTCATAAAACTCACTAAGTTGTTTATTAACAAACTCAGTTCCATTGTCTGTTCGGATGATCCTGACAGTTTTGTAAATCGAACCTGCAACTGTTTGATAAGTTTGATGATGATATCTGAAGTTTCATCCTTTGTCCTTAAGAACTTAACCCAAGTAAATCGAGAGTAATCATCAACCACAACTAACACATATTTCTTCCCAAATATATTCTGCACTCTCATGGGTCCACATAAATCCATGTGAATAGTATGAAGAACTTCTGTAACTGAGTTTGTAGGTTTGGGTTTGTGGGCATACTTCTTGCTTTTTCCCAATTGGCATGCTGAACAGAGATGATCCTTTTCATACTTTAGTCTAGGTAAGCCTACAACTAAGTCCTTTCTGGAGAGATCATTTATGGTGCCGAAGTTCAAGTGATTGAGACGACGATGCCATAACCATGACTTTGTTTTCGAAGCCTTTGACAACAAGCAAATTGGAGAAGACTTCATCATATCTTCGATAGAGATGGTGTATAGATTTGAACCACGTGTTCCTCTTAAAAGTTCTTTACCATCAAGTTCTCTAACGAAACAAGTATGTTTTCTGAATGCCACTTCTAGATCAGAATCACAGAATTGACCGACAGAGAATAAGTTATGACCAAGACCTTCAACGTAATATACCCTGGAGATTACACTATCACCTACAACATAGTCTCCATAACCCATAATTGCACCGAAATGATCGTTCCCGAATCTAACAGTCCCGATGAATTTACTCACGAAGTTCATGAGCCGAGACCGGTCTCCAGTCATATGCTTGGAACAGCCTGAGTCCAAGTACCACAGAACGATTTGAACGATCTGAAATTAAGTACTGACAAGAATGGATAACTGGATAATTGGGATCCCCATGCAAGAATGGGTTCCATTTGGTTAGTAACAGTGATTGGAACACCCACATCAGAAGTAGACACAATGGAATCATCAGGGATAGATGCAATGCTAGTGTCCGTATTTGTCCAACTCAAAGTATGTTCACTTCTTAAAAGAATAGTTCTACCAGTAGGCATCCATTTCCTAATGGGCATTGATCTAGATAATTTAGGGCATATCTCATTAAGATTGAATTTGCGGCCAGTAGGTATCCACTGATAACCTATGTTACTAAATTTCCTTCCTGTGGGTTTCCAATGTTTTCTAACCTTCTTTCGCCATTGCTTTCTAGCCTTCTTAGCTTGAATTTTTGTATTCACAACCTTAACGGGGTATTTAACAGCATTACTCACATCATTCACAACACATTCATGATTAACACCAGAAACCAAACATTCATTACATGTTTTCCAAGTAGTAGTAGAATTCGAACTAATTATAGTACGCTTAAAGCTAATACTAGAATCAACACGATTCGTTTTATTCAATTCCAACTTAAAGTTCCTAGGTGGTCTTCTACTTTCCTCCATTGATTACTCTTAGCTTGCGAGGTCCTATCTTGCTCTGTATTGCCTTGAGGCTTTGACCTGCTCGCTTTGGTCTCACTTTTTACTCCTGTAGAAGGAATGGGAACATTAGTTGGTTTTGCTACCTCTTGCATTTTAGGTTTAGAAGTGCTGGGATCTGAACTGCTTGAAGGCACATTGAAGCTTACATGCTTAACTTTAGGCACTGAGTGAGGCATATCAAGATTGGCATTCTTAAAAACAGGCATAGAACAAGGCATAACTATTTTATCTTTCTTACCAACGGGTTTAGGGCATGTTGCTCTTAAGCATTCTAAAAGTTCTTGAGATTTTTTGGCATACACGCACGCATACTTCACCTCACTATCAAGTGGCTTATTTATGAAATCCTCTTCTACAATCTCTCGGAGACATTCTAGACTATCCTTAATTTGAGCAAAATAGTTATGAAACACAGGTTCGTTATTTCTAAGATGAGGAGGAATTTATTTAACAGTCACAATATATTTACAGTCTGCAGATGACTTTGATGCAACATTCTCATTAAAGACAAGTGGCATTTTCCCTTTTTCCTGTCTCCTCAGATTCTCAATTTCCTTTTGTAAAGAAGTTATTTTTTCATTATTTTTGTCACGAGTGACTTTCATTGAATCATATAACTCTTTAAAGTGTCGTTTAACTTTTTCATTTTGTGGAGTTTGTTAGAACTCCTTTTAATCGTTTTGAGCCTTAGGGTTTAACAATAACAATGACAATACGCAGCGGATAAATCAAAACATAATTTTTATTGACACAAGGTTTCATTCACCATTAACTAATACTCTAATATAGACGTTTATAAGAACACGTCTACTAACTAAACTAATAACCTAGGCGTTTACAAGACTATACGCCTAGGACACACACACACCCCTTTAAGTCGACTACATCTTGGAAGACATAATTAATAAAACCTACACCCCATGTACTCTTTATATACTAGAGGATTAGGGTTTACAAATCTCTACTAAGGACTAATAAATAAAACTTCTTTTGCAAGCAAGTCCTTCCATCTTTTTGTAGGTTTCCTTCTTGTCGTATTAAGTCCCTCTTGTTTCATTCTTTTTGTCTTATCAACTCAAACATATAATTCCCAACAATCTTCCCCTAGTTGATAATGACAAAACCATTCTTGAATGAACTTCCCTAGACAAAGTAGAGAAATTGAGATCAGGGATCTCACCATGAATGAAACAAGTATGTCTTCCTTTGTCTTCCCCTTAATGCCATGCCACTCAAACATCTCTTCCTCTTTTTGTTATTATCCAAATAGGGAACGTATGCAAATAATGATCTTGACCACCACGAACCAATATCATACTTCTAATCTAAGACTTCCAATGCTTCAAATCACCCACCATTACGCACCATAAGAAAAATGGATTCAAAACAGTAGAAACTCCAACTAGCAATAGGAATAATGATCAACTATAGTAAAAATCAAACACTTCCCCTTGAGTGGTGCATGAACATCAAATGATTCTTCAAATCTGTAAGCTCCATGTAATGATTACTAATGAAGAAAATCAAATATAACGAACTTGATGAAGAAGTAAAATAACCCAAACTTGTATCTTATGTCTTGTTTATCTACGTGACGTTGAACTTATACTGCTAACTAAAAATATAAGTAGATCGCAACCTCTTGACAAAAGCCTCATCTTTAATGAGACACTGAGCACAATAATGTAACTCCTTAAAGTGATAGCAAAAGTGAGTATTAAGCACCATTAGTTTGTAGATCACACAATTTTGCTAGATTCATTAAGTCTTTGTCACATCTCTATAAATTACGAACAAGTTATCTACAAAGTATAACACCCACTTTGAGATATGATAAGAGCACAAATATGTGAAACTCAACTACAACATCAAATAAATGATATTTAACCTTCTTCGTAATCAATTCGTCAATAAATCCAAAAATGAGCTTTTTAAATCCTTTTAAGAACAAATTCCAAACTTGTGTGTGTAAACCAAAAAATTGTGTGTGTTGCCAAAAATCCATAACAATTATTATGCTCGACTTCCCCTTAATTCCAAATCTCCTCGTAATTCCAAATCTCTGATACCAATTGTGGAGTTTGTTAGAACTCCTTTAGATCATTTTGAGCCTTAGGGTTTAACAATAACAATGACAATACGCAGCGGATAAATCAAAACATAATTTTTATTGACACAAGGTTTCATTCACCATTAACTAATACTCTAATATAGACGTTTATAAGAACACGTCTACTAACTAAACTAATAACCTAGGCGTTTACAAGACTATACGCCTAGCACACACACACACACACACCTTTTAGTCGACTACATCTTGGAAGACATAATTAATAAAACCTACACACCATGTCCTCTTTATATACTAGAGGATTAGGGTTTACAAATCTCTACTAAGGACTAATAAATAAAACTTCTTTTGCAAGCAAGTCCTTCCATCTTTTTGTAGGTTTCCTTCTTGTCATATTAAGTCCCTCTTGTTTCATTCTTTTTGTCTTATCAACTCAAACATATAATTCCCAACACATTTTCTTCTAGAAAACTCTCATTTTCCTTTTGTAAAACATTAACCAAGTTTTGAAGATGAAAAGTTTGAGAACTCTGAGAATCTAAAGGAGGAGGCATTTGAGAGCTTGTCACATTGTTCTTTTCACCCTTTAATTGTGAAATTTGGGTTCTCATTTTTTTGATCGTGTTACAATGAGCTCGAATATGTTCATCACGTTTGCTGATTTCAAAAACTGCATCAAATTCAGGAGCATCCAAGGATGTCTTGATATTTGAGGTTTTGACATTTTCTTTTAGATGTTGATATTTTAATTGCAAAGCAAGATGCTCAACTTCCAATTTAGAAAACTGTTTCACCAGGTTATCATGATCATCCAGTTCAAATTTCTCATGCAATTTAGAGTTAGTTTTCTCAAGCTCAATGACACGATTATGGGAGACATTCAGAGCAACAGATCATTCATGAAATAGAGATGCATTAATAGAACAATTCGTGGCAGTGTAAAACACATCTTGAGTAATACATTCAGAAATCAGATTCTCATTCAAGGTATGCAAGTTATTCCTCTCAATCTCGTTATATTTTAATTCTCGCTCATAGTCATTGACTTCAACTATCATTGCATCAAATTCCTTTTCCATTCCTTTAATATCTGAATCTATCCCTTTTTGAAGACTCTCAAATTGACCTTTTAATTGTTTAAAGAAAGGCATGACCTCAGTTAAATAGCATTCTTTAGTTTGCTCAAAACCCCTTTCCCCTTCGGTTATCCCAGTAGGTGTGATTCTCTTTTTACACGTTTTCTCAAAATCAACAAATAGTTGGTAAACTACATATAGGCTGATTAAGGTCTTACTTTTAGTGGAAATAGTTCTAGGAACTAAATGCATTGGTGTATTAGGAGGATACACAGTAGCTGGAGGCATTTTCCTAAGGGGGATGTTTGTCACAACAAGATTATCTGCTTTTTGCTTATCTAAATCCTTTTTCCAGAACACTTGTTCGGGTGTTAACAGAGTTTGAGCCTTAAACTTGTTCAGGGAAATCCAATTTTCCTTTTTGTAATCATGGGGTTTGTACATTATGTTTTACTTATTACACTCAGGATCTTTTAGCTTCATATTCATTTTCTCCCTAAAGATATCATCTAATTGCATATCTTCCTCAGTGCACTCAGCGCAACTAGGTTTCTGCCTAGGCTTAAGGATTTCATTACCATCATAGATCACATTTTCAGCAGCTTTCGCTATCTTACCATACTCAGGATTGGGTTTCTCTACAATGGGAATACTATGCTTATCGTTGAGACCTCTATGCTTAGTGATCATGTGAGCAGTCTAAATGGTATTCCCTTGTACGTTCAACTTATTTTCAAGCTTGTTTTTCAAAGTTTTTAGATTAGAAAAATCATTCAAAAGTTTTGATTCCTTAGCACTGAATTCTTGTTTAAGCACTTTTACATTATCTTGCAGCTCTTGCTTTTGCTTAACAGTTTTAGAAAGCTTTTTTTGTAAGGAGTTTAACTCTTGTTTTAACACTTCTTCTCTAAAGTTACTTTTTCTAATAATTGTACGCATTTGGTCATCCATTTCCTGCTCACGGGTAGTTAACTCAAACTTAGCACGTTGTTCATAAATAGCAACTTGTTTTTTATAGGCATTCAGTTCAGAGATAACAGAATCATCAGGGGCACACGCAGTGTATTCATAAAAAACATAGTCATTATTGACTGCAGAAGATGCTTCACTTGGTACAATCTCACTTTCACTTTGCTTCACATATTGATCATATGGGACAATATTGCTATTACCCTCATTATCAATATCTGATTCATAAGTTTCAAGAGATTGTACTTCATTATGCATCTTTTGCTCATCAACGTCATCGTATAGTTTTAATACCTCTAAGATGATTGATTCTTTGGATTGACCAGCCTGTTGTGGTGATGAGACCTTTAGAGAGACCATGGGTGAGATGCTAGCCATGAAGATTGTCTGGGCAGTAGGTTCATTATCCACATCCGAATCATAAGCATCACAATCAGCTACTTGAAATACATTTGGATTGTTCTGACCCATACCCTGTACTGACTGTTCATCCACATCAGCATCATAAGTCTTGGCATTTCCCTCAGCAAGAAACAGCAACCCTTCTTCATCCAAAATAGTACCATTGTCCTGAGCTTGTACAAGTAACATCTTGTCTCTGAAGTATTCTGCATTTTGAGGGCGTTTTGGAGATGTGCATTTTCTTGCAATGTGTCCATCCCCACCACAGTTGTAGCACTTGAATGGCCTCACTTGTCCCTGATTGGCATTTCTCCCACGATTCTGATTAGCCACATACCCTCCACCTACTCCACCTCTTCCCTGTTCATACTGCCTACCTTGAACTGGTTGCACCATAACTTTTCCATCTCTGACAACAGCATGATTGTGTAGATTGGATGCAGTTCTGATCTCATTGTTAGTGTGAAGACTGTTGGTATGTGGATTGAGGGTCAAGTTTTGTTTAACCATAAGAGCCAGTTGATTGATGAAGTGTCCCATGACTGCATCAGCATCAGCTTGCTTGAATCTTGGATCGGGAATGAGTTTGTGATTACCATTACCTGTGGGTATGACTTGAGAAGCTTTGGTGGTAATTCCAACATTGGTGTAGAATGCTGTTGAATCATTTGATGAACTTGTTTCACCCTGTTTAGTTTTGAACTGATCAAGAATCATTCTTTCAAACATAGCATGTCTCTCATTCTGAAGAAGGAAGGCATACAGTTGCTCATAGTTGGTGTTCTTCGATCCTTTGGTTAGCTTCACAGAGGTGACAAATTTGTGCCATTCGGGATTCATGTTGTTCACAAACTTTGAATTCAGCTGAATATTTGGCATGGTCATTTTGATATTCCTCATATCATTCACAAGCTTGTGGAATCTCACGTAATATTCATAGACACTTTCTTCTGGTTTCATCTTAAAGTGCTCAAATTCATCATACATCTGTGATTCTCTGTCTTCCTTAGTCAATTCAAAACCCGAGAGAAGCATTTTGACATTATCCCACACAGCCTTGGCTTCAGTGTTGTGATTGATCAGCTTGTAGATATCTTTTGGAAGACCTTGAAGTATAATGTTTGACGTCCTGATATCAGCATTGAATCTCTTTTTCTCCTTATCACTGAGCTCATCATACGTCTTTGGTCTGTCCAATCCAAAGATCATTATTCCATCTGCATCAGTATCAATTATGTCTCTTGTAGTCTCAATCTGATAAGGTCCTTCATCAATTGACTTGAGAATGTTGACCCCATTTTCTTTTCCAAACAGTACAACCTGATTCTTTGAGCCCATGAGTCATAATCAGTTCTGTCAAGCATAAGTGGACGAGTATCTGATCCAGCTGCTTGAACGTCCTCAGCTACAGAAGAAACGATAGTAGGCACATTGTTTGACATGATTACAAGTTCTACGGGATTTTACTATTCTTTGATTAAACCGGGAAATTGATTCTTTCACGGGATTTTACTAAACCAAACGAACAACCGTAAAAATGTAGCACGAAGAAGTGACAAGTCTCAATAGACAAGTAGTTAAACAGTCAACTCGCTTTGGTATCAACTCGCTGAGCAGTCAACTCGCTTAAAAGACAAGTCGCTTAAAACTCAAGTCGCTTAAAGAAACAACTCGCTTAATAGCTAAGTTGCATATAGTGACAACTCGCTTAACCACCAAGTCGCTTAAACCAACTGGCTGACACTACAACTCACTTAATAGCTAAGTCGCTTTAAAACTCAAGTCACTTGAAAAAACAACTCGCTTAATAACCAAGTCGCATATACCAACTCGCTGCTAATACAACTCGCCTAATAGCCAAGTCGCTTATACCAACTCGCTTTCAATAACAAAGTAACTCGCTTCCAAGAAATGCAACACCGTGGCGCAACTCGCTTCGTACTCTTTTAAAAAACAACCACTTTTTCAATCAAAAACAACCAAACCACAATGATTTAAGCCTTCCAATTCAAAACCTAAACACATATGATGATCCTAAACACAAAAGTACAATCAAAATTCAAACTTTAACACTAGAAATTGTCCAAATGATTCAAACTCTCCTAAACACTTATAACCCCAAAAACCTTATGAAATCCACCAAAACAAAGAGCATGAAAGATGAGTGATCAAACCATGGCTCTTGATACCAATTGTTAGATATAGGATTTCACAAACACATCAAACCATAAACCATATGGGGCGTTCACAATGTTTAGAGAGAGAAAGGGAAGAGAGTTGGGAACTATGTGAAACAAAGAAAAATAGTATTGAAAGCTCCAACCCTCTACCTTGGAAGGTAGAGGGTATTTATAGTGTCTTACAATAAACGCCACATATGGGCTGTGGATCAAGCATACAGTGGGTAAAGAACCGTCCGTCCTCCACTGTATAACTTAACTAACTTCTTACTAATATAAAATAACTACGACTACGAGCTTTCTAATGATTACATATACTTGAGGTGACCGACACTTTAATGACTGAATTTTCTAATTCCTAACACTACTCTACAATTTATGGTCGATATTGGCTATGATGAAGCTGCGGGAATCATTACCAAACATTCTTTAGTAGATTTAAAGAATATTCCTCAGCCATGGAGAACTTTATACATCATGATCGCAAAGTCTGTTTCCGGTAGAGACAGCGGTTATGAGCATCCTAAGCTAATGGAACTACAAATCTTTTGGGGCATGGTCAACAAAATGCACTTTGACTACGGAAATCTGATATGGGAAGACATGATGTCTTACCTCAAGAAGCCTGGCACAAAGGTCCCTTTCATTAGATACAAAAAGTTGTTGATCGAGAGGATACTCGGGAATAATCAAGACATTCCCTTGAGACTTGATAACCCCAACCATCATTCTGCATTGTTTGAGGCTACATTAAATGTTGTCAGATTCAAAGACTCATCAACAAAGAAACAAGGTGTAGTTTTGACTGACTGCCTACTAACTGATGATATTAAAAGCCTTCAATCGTATTCATGATATCAAGAAGCAGTGACCTTAGGCAAAGTCAGCTTCATGGATGAAAAGTCTTCCGTCATACCAGTTAAGAAGACCAGGAGAGGTAGTACTGGAAGTATAGCAAGTACTGGGAGTGCCCGTAAGTATCCTAAGAGAAATCCTTTACGAAAAAGAAAGGTTCCATCTGAGGGTGCCATTCCTACTCCTAAATCGGCACTTAAATTAGAGGATCAAGACTCCAAGGATACTGACACTGATGAAGAGGTTCACTATTCAGAGTCTATTACGGATGATACAACAACAGTTGAAAAACCAATTAATCCCAAAACAGACAAGGGTAAAACTCCAGTTGCAGAGCAAGAAGAAGAAGAGAGTTCAGATGAAGAACCAAAGGATGAAGAAAAAGACTACCACAAGACACTGAAGCACCTGAGGATTCAACATGCTGCTGAGGAATTTAATCTTCAACAAACTCATAGCCCTTGAGGTTCAAGTGGTGGTGCACTAACCACACCAGTTCTCGATGCGGTTAATAACCCCGATAAGGGAACTGGTACCACCACTCACGAATCAACGGAGCAACAGCAGCAAGAAGATCAAATCATCTTTGATTTAGAAGTAGAGGAAAAGGAGAAGGATGAAAATATAACTGATGAAGACAATGAAGAAGCTGCTATGGAAAGAGCTGAAGAGGAAGCTCAAGCTAAATCAAAAGAAGAGGCTAGGGTAAAGGCTGATGAAGAGGCTAAAGCTCGCAAAGAAGCTGATGATTATATTGTAGATAATCCTGAACACAACCCTGAAGGAACTTCTGAGCCACCAAAAGACCAAGAGCCTTCTCCTGACTCATCATCTTCAGACTCATCAACTCATTCAACTCCACCACCATCTAAAGATGCTACCACAAGATCCACATCCAAATCAGTCAAGAAACCTACCAACACTTGGGCATCACGGGCTAAGACCAAAATTGTCACGGCTGTCAGGAAAGTACGGAAACGAAACGTGGTCAACAAGAAATTCAATCAACTGGCCGACAGACTAAATATACTCCAAGATGTGGTGAACGAGTTTTCGGAGGAAAGAGAGCAGATTCAGCAGTTTCTCAATCGAGATATTCAAGGGGAAATGGACAAGACGATCAGAGACTATACTCACAAGTTTCTTCTCGACACCGTCCCTGGATTGACAAGAGAGATGTTCGCCAGACAACTCTATCCTAATCTTATGGCATTGGTCAAGCATACAATGTCAACTACCCCTAATGCTATGCAAATCAATCCAATCCCGTCTCTGGTTGTCTCTGATGCGGAATTGATTTCCAAGCTTGTTACATAAATGTCTCAATGATCTGCAACATTTACTTCTGACAAAGCTAAACTTTTTGAGGCATTATTGGAATATCAACTCAAAACTTCGTGTAAAGAGTCAGCTGAAAGGGCTAAGCGACCAAGAGACGACGATGATGCGGACAAGGATTCTGAACCAAAATGAAAAAAGAAATCTGGCGAATCCTCTTCTATGCATCCACCATCCCAAAGGACAACCACCACCAGAAGATCTTCTCAACGTTCTCCTGCTAGCGACAAACCACATGACTCTGAGTCTCCACCACCAACGGAGAAAACTGGTGATCATTTTGAATACACCGGTGGTGATGACGAAGAGATTCCTGAGCCCCAACAACAACCTCCTTCTTCTACATCAACTAAGCAACCAGCATCATCCTCCAAGCCAAAGAAGAAAAAGTCAACATCTGGCGTACCTTGGTTGGATGAAGATGACACTAAAGAATACGAATGGTTCTCCAAGCTTGTTGATGCAACCCCTCAGTTACCAGAAGGCCAAGAAAGGTTAGATGGTTGGACTATGGAGCATGTCAAGATTATCCAAGAAAAGTTTAAAGTAAAGAAGATGACGAAAGCAGAGTTAAAGCGAATCAAGAATGAAGCTTTTCAACTACTGAAGGACAGCTCTGACAGTGCAATTGAAGTCGAATATCATCTCGACAACATAGCACGAGCCATGTCCAACAATATTGATTGGCTCAACCCAGAATCCAACATCGACTTCACCAGACCTGACAAAGCTCCATACTACACCGACTGGACAAAGCCACTACCCACCATTGGTCGACCTGATCAACAATGGATTCCTTACCGGTACTTCTTCAACAATGACCTGGAATTTCTTCAACATGGTAGCGATGTTAGCAAGAAATACGCTACCTCACTCACCTTCCCTATCCCGGCAGCGATCTTCTCCAACAATGTGGCCATTGAGGAAGAAGCCACACATATGTTCGTTGATAATGTGGTTATTTATGACCTTGATGCACTGTATGGAATTCATCATTGGCCTGAATGAAGAAGAATCTACTACAGAAGCTGCCAGGTACTCAAATCTAAGAAAGAGGTGTACAGTGACCAACGGATCGTTGCTATAATGCATGTCAGCCTGTCTACTAAGTGGGACTACTCATTCCTGAAGAAAATTGTAGTCAAACGCCAAGACGAACAGGAATATGACTTTTCTGAAGCGGATTTTCCGAGATTGTCACTCAATGACATTGAAGACATGTATCTTGCTAAGGTACAAGGTCGAATGCGACATTTCTCCACCAACATCCAACTCTAGTACATCAAGTCATTGCTGATATTCATCAGAAGCATTGTCATCCAGGAATGTGTTGAAGACCTTCAACTTGCCGTGGAATCATATAAAAAACGTGTTAATCTCGCAAAACCAATGCTATACATTCCCGATATCAACCACCTGGCTCAGTACACCATTCTCAAGAAACCAAAATTTGGCGTAGTCTACCGCAGTGAACTTCACCGTAACTGTTTCATGGCATGTAATGAGCTTCACAAGTTTTGTGATCACACTTTGAAGAATGTTCGGGACGGGTTAGCATATTGGTTAAAGGAGATTCATGAAGGCATAGGGTCGAAGAAGAGGTAGAATTCGAGGGAAAAGAGGGATGCTAAGAAAATCATCACAAGGATTGATGAAAGTTTGTTTCGTCGCGATCAGATGACGACTTTGGAGAGCTTCGTGGGTGGACGACCGTGTATCTCTCTAACAAGCTATCAACGTCCAGAAAGAACTCCTGGCGTTATTGACGGACTGCCTGGTACTCCTTGATTACTCTCTTGATTAATATTTGGATGTGTTGATCTTTATTATTTAAGATGGCTTGTGCACTCATAACAGTGTTCAACCCCGTTCTTGTAATGAAAGGACCCTGTGGTACGCATCAGTGCTTCAATCCTATAAAAGGAGCGTAAGCTTCTTACTTTTAAGTAAAACTTAACAAAACTTTCATTTTTTAAAGTTTTGCTCAAAAGAACAAGTACTTCCCCTTATGTTTCTCAAAAGCTCAAAAGTTAGTATTACTTGTTGAGGGGGAGTACTTGCTTAAAACCTTTGTTCACAAATGATTCTTCGTGGAAATCTTCCTACAAAACTTGAAATGGACATATTCGATATCAAAATTCCATCAAAAATAACATTCATATGCCATTTTTGAGGGGGAGAAAATTTGTGTGATACTAATACATTGTGAAAATTGTGATTGAAACCTTGGCTAAAGACTTAACCCATGAATTCACAAGTTCTGAACTGTCATACATCAAAAATATTTGTCCTCAAAGACTTATCCAAGTAGATTGTACCTATTCGAGAAGCTCTTGATAGACATGAACTTTGACGGGTTTGACAACCTTTCGAGGTTTGTCCACACCTTCAAGTTAGCTATTAGAGCTAGTTGTCACCTAAAAAACTGACAATGTAACTCTTTAACTATGCAACGTAACCGTGTCTCGTGGGGAATTGTCTATCTTGAGTCGATCAATTCAAAAGTGCGCGCTCCACCGTGCAGATTTCTGTCAAAAAACTTAAGCACGTGTGGAGGGGGAGTATTTCCGCAAAATATAAAAACTCTCACAGTGGTACAAAATGTTTTTACTCATAAATACTTTGAGAGATTTTCAAGAAAATGGTTTTATGGCAACATAGGTTAGTCATGGAGTTATAAGGTGACTAAGGTTAGGAATAATCGTCCTATGATCCGCCAGAGCCAGAGGGATCTACCCAAGGACACAACCAATAGTTAGAACTTAGAAGTCCTTAGGTATGATAAAAAAGGAGAAATTGAGAATCGGAGAAAGAAGGAGTTGAAAAATAAAAAATAAAAGTAAAGAAAAGGGTGAAAAGAAATACCCCTCCAATCATTCAACTTAGGGCAGACACTGGGTTCAATACATATGCTACTGGCTGTCACTAGATGACACTGGTATAGAAGATCAAAGTCGTCATGGACCTAGTGACGCATGCACTAAACCTTCTTAGCCACACAAGTTTCTCCCAACAGAAGCTTGTTTCATTCTCATAGGGAACCCTACGTAAACTATCGGCTTTCTCTTAGAGATTGCTGGTATTGAAGAAGGAGACCCTCTCCCTAGTCTCCGCTTAGGAAAACCAAAGCGCACTATTTTGTCTAGAGCCACGAGATTCATCAAAAGATCTCTTAGGAACACTTGACATTTCATCACTCATCATTCAACAATAAGGACGCAAGTGATACTATTCTAGAGTCCTACACATATCTTAGCAATCTGTCGAGAAAATTTATGAAGGGTTCACAACTGTGATCCTCAGTGATTGAATGGAAACTCCTGCCAGGGTCAACATCAAACAGCCCTGACAGCAGATCACTTCGGTAACTCCTTGTGGGTTACGCTTAGTGTTGTCTCAAACGGTCTACAGTCATGGGGTGATGCTTCGGTATACCTCAGCGACTCACCTGAACTGTAGGTGTACTTCGGTACATTGTGTTATCCTACTTGAGGGACTCCAGTTCAGGAACAGCCTTTGCTAGAAATAGAGATGTATTTTCACATTATGTTGTTAACACACTTGAAGTTCGAACTTGTAAGTGCTGGAATTCCCGCTAAGGAGATTCCTTTCAAGAATCGAGTCCTGAGAATGTGGGTCATTACTTGAACTTGTTCAATGTAATGCCAACTGTCCCTTATGGGATTCGAACGGCTAATTCGCCCGACCAAGGTGAACGGAATCAAGACATTCATCAGAAGAACAATCGTAGTGGCCAATTCTTTAAGAAAAGACCACAATGATCGATTGGTGTTTATCACTAACCCATTCTTACGTTTTCTTCTTATGGATGCTCCTGGGAGATGTCGTGCAGATTCTCCACATGCTCATACCAACTACAACACATATTGAAGTTCTCTCAAAAGGCAACACAAAAGTCAGAACGATTCTTCCTCAAAGTCAAAGAATCTACAAAGTATAAAGACTAAGAGAACTACATCTATCCTGAAATCCAATGTCAAAGAGCATGTGATCATGTTGGAGAAGTACGTGGAGACACCTGAGCAACGAAGCAGACCTGATGTAGATTACCACAACATATCATCGCCATATCCACACCAGGATAAAGAACAAAGATAAATGAAGACGTAAAAGCTGAAAACTTCAAAGAAAACAAGATCCTCACACTGGGAAGATTGTTAGAATTAAGGCACTTCTTCTCACAAGAAAGAAGAATGTCAGAAGATGTCAAAGCAACTATTACATCAGCACCAACAACGTTTAAAGATTACTTAAGTCATTAATTACCAACACTTAGGGGGAGATTGTTGGAATCACTCCTAAACTATATTTCAAGTGTTTGTAATTAACATGTAATAGGTTGCTTAATTAGGATTTTATGTTTATATTAAAGGCAAGGCTTATGTAGAAAGCCTATAAGCCTTGGCCCAAGCCCATAAGGAAGGAAGGGAACTTCTAGTGTTGCCCTAGTCCCTTCCTCTATAAATAATGTTGTAAACCTTCATTTGAAGGTTGGTTGTTCACTTGAATACATTTCCTACGCATATCCTTTCAATATTCTATATCGTGTGTGTGTTTAAGAGTGCAACCGATCACCTTATCTATCTTTCTAACATATTGATGCTTGTGTTACAATATGGTGACCTAATATCTATCTTCTTCGACCCTATGCCTTCATGAATCTCCTTTAACCGATTTGCTAACCCGTCCCGAACCTTCTTCAAAGTGTGACCACAAAACTTGTGAAGCTCATTACATGCCATGAAACAGTTACGGTGAAGTTCACTGCGGTAGACTACACCAAACTTTGGTTTCTTGAGAATGGTGTACTGAGCCAGGTGGTTGATATCGGGAATGTATAGCATTGGTTTTGCGAGATTAACACGTTTTTTATATGATTCCACGGCAAGTTAAAGGTCTTCAACACGTTCCTGGATGACGATGCTTATGATGAATATCAGCAATGACTTGATATACTGGAGCTGGATGTTGGTGGAGAAATGTTGCATTCGACCTTGTACCTTAGCAAGATACATGTCTTCAATGTCATTGAGTGACAATCTCGGAAATCTGCTTCAGAAAAGTTATATTCCTGTTCGTCTTGGCGTTTGACTACGATTTTCTTTAGGAATGAGTAGTCCCACTTAGTAGATAGGCTGACATGCATTATAGCAATGATCCGTTGGTCACTGTACACCTCTTTCTTAGATTTGAGTACCTGGCAGCTTCTGTAGTAGATTCTTCTTCGTTCAGGCTAGTGATGAATTCCATACAGTGCATCAAGGTCATAATTAACCACATTATCAACGAACATATGTGTGGCTTCTTCCTCGATGGCCACATTGTTGGAGAAGATCACTGCTGGGATAGGGAAGGTGAGTGAGGTAGCCTATTTCTTGCTAACATCGCTACCGTGATGAAGAAATTCCAGTTCATTGTTGAAGAAGTACCGGTAGGGAATCCGTTGTTGATCAGGTGGACCAATGGTGGGTAGTGGCTTTGTCCAGTCGGTGTAGTATGGAGATTTGTCAGGTCTGGTGAAGTCGATGTTGGATTTAGGGTTGAGCCAATCAATATTGTTGGACATGGCCCATGCTATGTTGTCGAGATGATATTCAACTTCAATGGCACTGTCAGAGCTGTCCTTCAGTAGTTGAAAAGCTTCGTTCTTGATTCGCTTTAACTCTGCTTTCGTCATCTTCTTTACTTTAAACTTTTCTTGGATGATCTTGACATGATCCATAGTTCGACCATCTACCCTTTCTTGGCCTTCCAGTAATTAAGGGGTTGCATCAACAAGCTTGGAGAACCATTCGTATTCTTCAGTGTCATCTTCATCCAACCAAGGTACAACAGATGTTGACTTTTTCTTCTTTGGCTTGAAGGATGATGTTGGTTGCTTAGTTGATGAGAAAGAAGGAGGTTGTTGTCGGGGCTCCGGAATCTCTTCGTCATCACCATCGGTGTATTCGAAATGATCACCAGTTTTCTCCGTTGGTGGTGGAGACTCAGAGTCCTGAGGTTTCTCGCTAGTAGAAGTACGTTGTGAAGATCTTATGGTGGTGGTTGTCCTTTGGGATGGTGGAGGCATAAAAGAGGATTCGCCATATTTCTTTTTTCGTTTTGGTTCAGAATCCTTGTCCGCATCATCGTCGTCTCTTGGTCGCTTAGCCCTTTTAGCTGACTCTTTACACGAAGTTTTGAGTTGATATTCCAATAATGCTTCAAAAAGTTTAGCTTCGTCAGAAGTAAATGTTGCAGATCGTTAAGACATTTGTGTAACAAGCTTGGAAATTAATTCCGCATCAGAGACAACCGGAGACGAGACTGGATTGATTTGCATAGCAATTGGGGTAGTTGACATTGTATGCTTGACCAATGCCATGAGATTAGGATAGAGTTTTCTGGCGAACATCTCTCTTGTCACTCCAGGGACGGTGTCGAGAAGAAACTTGTGAGTATAGTCTCTGATCGTCTTGTCCATTTCCCCTTGGATATCTCGAGTGAGAAACTGCTGAATCGGTTCTCTTTCCTCCAAAAACTTGTTCATCACATCTTGGAGTATATTTAGTCTGTCGGCCAGTTGATTGAATTTCTTGTTGACCATGTTTCGTTTCCGTACTTGCCTGACAGCCTTGACAATTTTTTTCTTAGCCCGTGATGCCCAAGTATTGGTAGGTTTCTTGACTGATTTGGATGTGGATCTTGTGGTAGCATCTTTGGATGGTGGTGGAGATGAATGAGATGATGAGTCTGAAGATGATGAGTCAGGAGAAGGCTTTGGGTCTTTTGGTGGCTCAGAAGTTCCTTTAGGGTTGTGATCAGGATTATCTACAATATAATCATCAGCTTATTTGTGAGCTTTAGCCTCTTCATCAGCCTTTACCCTAGCCTCTTCTTTTGCTTTAGCTTGAGCTTCCTCCTCAGCTCTTTCCCTAGCAGCTTCCTCAATGTTTTCATCAGTTATCTTTTCATCCTTCTCCTTTACCTCTACTTCAAAATGAAAGATGATTTGATCTTCTTGCTGCTGTTGCTCCGTTGATTCGTGAGTGGTGGTACCAGTTCCCTTATCGGGTTGATTAACTGCATCGAGAACTGGTGTGGTTAGTGCACCACCACTTGAACCTTCAGGGCCACGAGTTTGTTGAAGATTAAATTCCTCAGCAGCATGTTGAATCCTCAGGTGCTTCAGTGTCTTGTGGTAGTCTTTTTTTTCATCTGAACTCTCTTCTTCTTCCTGCTCTGCAACTGAAGTTTTACCCTTGTCTGTTTTGGGACTTTGTGGTTTTTCAACTGTTGTTGTATCATCTGTAACAGACTCTGAATAGTGAACCTCTTCATCAGTGTCAGTATCCTCAGAGTCTTGATCCTCTAATTTAAGTGCCGTTTAGGAGTAGGAATGGCACCCTCATATGGAACCTTTTTTTTCGTGAAGGATTTCTCTTAGGATACTGTTAGGTCACCATATAGTAACACAAGCATCAATATGTAAGAAATATAGATAAGGTGATCGGTTGCACTCTTAAACATACACACGATATAGAATATTGAAAGGATATGCGTAGGAAATGTATTCAAGTGAACAACCAACCTTCAAATGAAGGTTTACATGTCTTTATATAGGGAAAGGAACTAGGGCAACACACAAGTTCCCTTCCTTTCCTTATTGGGCTTAGGTCAAGGCTTATGGGCTTTCTACATAAGCTTTGCCATAAATACAAACATAAAAGCCTAATTAAGCACCCTATTACATGTTAATTACAAACACTTGAAATATAGTTTAGGAGTGATTCCAACAATCTCCCCCTATGTGTTGGTAATTAATGACTTAAGTAATTTGAAACATTGTTGGTGCTGATGTAATAGTTTCTTTGACATCTTCTGACATTCTTCTTTCTTGTGAGAAGATTTGCCTTGATACTAACAATCTCCCCAGTGTGAGGATCTTGTTTTCATTGAAGTTTTCAGCTTTGACGTCTTCATTTTTCTTTGTTCTTTGTTCTGATGTGGATATGGTGATGTTGTGTTGTGGTAATCTGCATCAGGTCCGCTTCGTTGCTCAGGTGTCTCTACGTCCTTCTTCAACATGCTCACACGCTCTTTGACATCCTTCTTCAGTGTTGATGCAGTTCTCTTTTAGTCTTTGAACTTTGTAGATTCTTTGGCGAGGAACCATTTTGACTTTTGTGTTGCCTTTCGAGAGAACTTTCAATTTGTGTTGTTGTTGTTGGTATGAGCATGTGGAGAATCAGCACGATCATCTCCCAGGAGCATCCATAAGAATAAAACATAAGAATGGGTTAGTGATAAACACCAATCGATCATTGTGGTTGATTCTTAGAGAAATGACAACTACGATTGTTCTTCTGATGAATGTCTTGATTCCATTCACCTTGGTCGGGCGAATCAGCCGTTCGAATCCCATAAGGGATAGTTGGCATTGCATTGAACAAGTTCAAGTAATGACCCACATCTTCAGGACTCGATTCTTGAAAGGAATCTCCTTAGCGGGATTTCCAGCACTTACAAGTTTGGACTTTCGAGCGTGTTAACAGCATAGTGTGAAAACACATCTCTAATTCTCGCAAAGGTTGTTCCTGAACTGGAGTCCCTCAAGTAGGATAACACGATGTACCGAAGTACACCTACAGTTCAGGTGAGCCGCTGAGGTACACCGAAGCATCGCCCCACGACTGTAGACCGTTTGAGACAACACTAAGCGTAACCCACAAGGATTTACCGAAGTGACCTGCTGTCAGGGCTGTTTGATGTTGACCCTGGCAGGAGTTTCCATTAAATCACTGAGGATCACAGTTGTGAACCTCTCATAAATGTTCTCGACAGATTGCTAAGATCTGTGTAGGACTCTAGAATAGTATCACTTGTGTTCTTATTGTTGAACGACAAGTGATGAAATGTCGAGTGTTCCTAAGAGATCTTTTGATGAATCTCGTGGCTCTAGACACAATAGTGCGCTTTGGTTTTCCTAAGAAGAGACTAGGGAGAGGGTCTCCTTCTTCAATACCAGCAATCTCTAAGATAAAGCCGATAGTTTACGTAGGGTTCCCTGTGAGAATGAAACAAGCTTCTGTTGGGAGAAACTTGAGTGGCTAGGAAGTTTTAGTGCATACGTCACTGGGTCCATGACGACCTTTATCTTTAATACCGGTGTCATCTGATGACAGCCAGTAGCATATGTATTGAACCCGGTATCTGCCCTAAGTTGAATAATTTGGAGGGCTATTTCTTTTCACCCTTTTCTTTACTTTTCTTTTTAATTCTTCAACTCCTTCTTTCTCCGATTCTCATTTTCACCTTTTTATAATCATACCTAAGGACTTCTAAGTTCTAACTAATGGTGGTGTCCTTGGGTAGATCCCTCCGGCTCTGGCGGATCATAGGACAGTTATTCCTAACCTTAGTCACCTTATAACTCCATGACTAACCTATGTTGCCATGAAACCATTTTCTTGAAAAATCTCTCAAAGTGTTAATGAGTAAAAACATTTTGTACCACTGTGAGAGTTTTTATATTTTGAAAAAATACTCCCCCTCCACATGTGCTTAAGTTTTTTGACAGAAATCTGCACGGTGAGAGACAAGCGCGCACTTTTGAATTGATCGACTCAAGATAGACAATTCCCCGCGAGACACGGTTACGTTGCATAGTTAAAGAGTTACATTGTCAGCTTTTAGGTGACAACTAGCTCTAATAACTACCTTGAAGGTGTGGACAAACCTCGAAAGGTTGTCAAACCCGTCAAGGTTCATGACTATCAAGAATTTCTCGAATAGGTACAATCTACTCGGATAAGTCTTGGAAGACAAATCTTTTCGATGTATGACAGTTCAGATCTCGTCAATTCATGGGTTAAGTCTTTATCACGAAGATTCAATCATAATTTTCACAACATATTTGTATCACACAATTTTCTCTGTAACCACCGGTAAATTTCCACGTGTATGATATTCTAACTAAAGAATACTTATCCATTTTTCACGGCTAAATTTTATTTAGTCACAACATGTCACAATTCTCAATTTCCGGTCATTTCTCAAACTCAATATTCATCATATTAGTTCACGCATGGTTTTGCATTTTACATTAAACGTATAATTTCATATTAAATAAACGTTATCGCGTAACTAATTATTTTGAACAATTGATCCGTTACTTCCAAAAATTATCCCGATATATTTTTATATTCATATTAAGTTTATAAAAATAATATTATGAGTTTACCCAGTGTTTTAAATTTATTTTGTAACTAAATTGTTGTATTTATATAATTACGACGTTTTTCCTAAATACGACACGATTATTATTATATCACTCAAATGTTGCAAGAAATGTATTTTTATAATTTTTATGACCTAAATATATTTTATCTTGACCCGTGAAAAGTTATTTTTATCTAATGCTACTCTAAATACTCAAATGTGTATTTAATTTACCACTTATCCTCAAATTACTTGCATGTTATTACTCTTGTACATATTTAAAAAAAAAAAAAAACATAACAAAGAGAATGATTAACCCCCCTTGTCGACAAGGGGGGATGAGTCATTGAATTATTTGCAAAATATCTACAAAAATGATGTATTATACACTAAAACATAACACATTTCATTTTTGTTATTGCTAAGAAAAAGATCAAGACTCATTGTTTTCTCTCTTCCTCTCCAAAATTCGGCAGCCACAAGGACCAAGGTGGAAGCATCAAAAATTTTCAAGACAAAGTTTTAATACACTCTAGTATCACTTGTTGTATAGGTTTTGCAATAAAAACCTCAAGTGATTAGGAAAAACCCTTTGTCCTTAAACCTCATCATATTTCTTGTAAGCATTCATATTCATGTTGTTATTTCCTATTCATTGTTATGGTCATATCATTTTATTTGAGAAACATGCAAGTTATGTGATGTTTATACCACTTTTTAAGGTTTTTAAGTGTTAAATATATATAATCCATCCTATAATTACTCCTTGTTATATATTAGTTTTGGGGATGTCTAGGAACCCATGACACCCTAAGAAGGTGTATGGTAGGATTAGAATAGCTTCGGAGTTGTTTTGAATGGGTTAGAATAGGTTTGGCGCGAGAAAAACTCATTTCGACAAGTTTGGAAAAGGGTCTGTCCTTATTTTCAAAATCTGGAAAACCCGACAGTAGATAAAAATTTTTGGCCTAGATATTTAGAAAATATACTTTAAAACGAAACCGTGGCCGCTTGAACGGATTAAAACGGAGCTATAACGAAGAAGTTATGAATTTTTCAAGTTGGCGCCGAAAACTAAAAATTTTCTGGAATTTCAGCAAACATTGTTTATTTTGTACAAGTCAAAAATGAAGCTTGGGCGTTGTAAATTATTTCGACTTGTCAAAAATATGTTAGTATACTTCGATACAAAGCTAAGGATCTTTAAAACGTAGAAAACGGATTTGTAACGATTAAATTATACACGTTTACAAAAGTTGCCGTAACTTTTATCATATAAGAAAAACTATCTTGATTTCTAATAGACAAGTTTTGCGGCAAAACTAGAGACCAAGTTAAAGGTTGTTTTTAACATTGATTTAGAACTTTTTATAAAGTGATGTCTTCTAGTAAAAGCGAGATCGCCAAGTATATTTGTCAAAATGTCCGACCGTTTGTGTAGCGGAGTTGTAATGAATCAAATATGGTTGCTTAAACTTTGCCGAAAACCATCCTTAAACTATATTTTGGGACATAAGTACCATATTTAACCTCTATTTTTCTTTATGTTCGAGACCTCTAGGATGGAAATGCATGTACTAAAACTTTGAGATAATGGTACGAGCTTCCCAAAACCGTTGAGTTTGTTTCCTAACGCTCGACGTGCACCATTTTACGACTAGCTTTTCGAGGCCGTTTAGTCACTTTCATGAAAATTTCAACGACATTATTTTACGACGAAAAGTTATATTTTCATAATAAATCACTAAATGATTATCGTAGGATATCATTTCGACGTAAGTACTTGTAAAGTACTTGGTAACTGGGCAATATGTCATAAACATATATTTCGACGATAAACTTTATTTTCCAAAATGTACAAGTGGTATGGATATCATATGAGTTTGCATGCACGACATTGTTTCATGATTTATATTAGAGCATATCATTCATATTAGGTTGCGGATAGAGATCGCACCTCATTTCAGTGTATCTACTTTTGTCACCATAACTATTGCAACAGGTGAGTAATCACATCCCCTTTTTACCGTTTTACTATATTTTGGGGCGAAATGCATGAACCATTCTTGAGCTAAATTGTTTACTACTTTTATTAACTAGTTTGACTAGAACTTGTGAACTTGAATCAAATCCTTGAACTTAATTATGAAATAATGCCTTACTTGAACTTATTGAACCATACATGTTATGACCTTGACCTAAAGTCTCCCATGTTCGGAGCATCACTATAAAGTCTCCCATGTTCGGAGCATCACTATAAAGTCTCCTATGTTCGGAGCATCACTATAAAGTCTCCTACGTTCGGAGTATATCTTTGGGAAGAGGCACCCAGTATATCTTTGGGAAGAGGCACCCATTATATCTTTGGGAAGAGGCACCCAGTATATCTTTGGGAAGGGGCACCCAACATAACTTTGGGTAGTGGCACCCAGTATAATTTGGTTTCATCAGAAGCATCATTACAAAGTCTCCCTTGTTGGAGCAGTGCAAAGTCTCCCACGTTCGGAGCATCCCTGAATTATTATATGCGTGGTACTATATTATGAACCATTATGATCACTTATACTTGACTACTTGATACGCTATATTTTGTGCAATGGGTTGTGTACACACAGGTTGCAAGTTTTGTATGGGCGGAACTTGGAACTGAGTGGATATACAATGCCTTTGCTTTGTGGACTATTTTCGATGACCGAAACCTTTGAATATTTCTTACGAGTTTTCTTATTTTGCGAAACGTGTATACTCACCAACTATTTTCATAGTTGACCCGTTTTTCTCTCATGCATTTCAGGTGATCGTTAGTAAGCTTTTTCTACCAGGTCTTGCATAATGAAGTTTTCACTTGTCACTACAAATCGTTATGTAATAAAACGAAATATTTGGAATCTAAACTTTGTAATATATTTGCCGATGACGGCTAAACTAGTATTGTAAAGGTGTACTCTTTCTTTTAAATCTTAACGTTGGTATGTTCTATTATCTTGTGCTTATGTTCCCTTCCGTTACACCTCGTGTTTCCGCCTCCGGCGAGGGTGTGACACAACAACTAACTAAAATGACATAACTCACATTCTTAATAACTATACACACCAACACCAGTATGTCTTAAGTTCATTCCTTATACGTCAAGTATAAAAGTTTTCAACTTTTATTTACCACTTTACGTTATTTCATAAATGTACGATGATTAAACATACAAACTAAACTTTTTCTATCTATTGGAGTTTTCATGAAACCATAATTTATTATAACTATGATTTCACGTTGTTAATACAAATATCGTCATTAAATGTTATTTATATTTTTGATCTTTACCTAAGTTTTGTTAACGACAAAAGTAAATTTAATTTTTATAAAGCTTAAAGCTTGTCAAGTTTAATAGATATTAAAACAAGCTTTTTCAAATAATATCTTCATCATTTAAGCATTTACATTATGACTAATCATATATTAATATGAGTCTAAGCATAATGTATGATAGTAGTTTTTAGAATGCTTTAGTTTCTTAAAAACTAAACATTACTTATGTATTTGCATATTTCTTAAAATAGAAAAACAACACATGACATCATGTGATGCATCATGGAAATCATTGGAAGATTTCATTAGATATTTTATGTAGATTTGTACTCTTCATATCTTACACAATCTTGCATAGATATGGTTGACTTTGACAAGATCTTGATATCTTGCTGTCAGACCCCGGCGGCACCATAATTTATAACGAACGGAACCCTTTCAAGGGGTCCGCCGTCCGTGGTGCCTGCTGATGGTTTTGGCTATAAATAGCAAAGCCAAACCAAGTAGTTTTTCATCCCTTTCCATCATACTCTCTTACATATCTTCTCTCTAACCTTTCTAACTCAGTTTCATATCATATTAGTGATCTCTTTTGTAGCAAAGAAGATCAAGTCACATTCAAGCTTCAAACGAGAAGTTGGAAGTCTTGTTTGTTTAGTGTTGTATGATCTTGTGTTGATTCATACTTCATTGTTGTATTAAACCATCATAATCTTGTGAGTGTGAGTGGTTAGTATTTTAGTCCTCAAAA
This sequence comes from Chrysanthemum makinoi, assembly GCA_910596185.1. Taxonomy (NCBI): domain Eukaryota; kingdom Viridiplantae; phylum Streptophyta; class Magnoliopsida; order Asterales; family Asteraceae; genus Chrysanthemum; species Chrysanthemum makinoi. Next base: position 200,417,828 of record OU343225.1, on the reverse strand, counting down.
TACATTGTGTGTAGGAGTGGTTGTACCCTTGGAAAGAACTCGACATCTAGCTTAGTGTCAGAAATAGTGTAAGCGAAGTGTAAAGGTTTCTCCACCGGTGAAAGGAGCTTATTGACTAGTGAAGTTACACTCTAGAGTGTGAGACTCGGGGAGTGGAGTAGGGCAAGGAAAAAGAGTCCTTGTAGACCGAACCACTATAAACAACTTGTTGTGGTTTGATCACTTCTTTCCTTATTTACTCTTTACATATTGCTTGCATATTTCATTAACATATCTAAGATCAATATCAATTGATCTATCAATAAGTTTCAAAACAAAGTTTTTAATTGGTAAACTATTCAACCCCCTTCTAGTTTTCTACAATTGGTACCAGAGCCTCGTTGCTCAATAATTTCTAAAATAACTTGTATTTTATAAACTTGAAACGATCCATGGATTCTGAAAACTTTAAAGAAGGGCAATCTATGCAAAGACCACCACTCTTTAAAACCAATGGATTTATCTATTGGAAAACCTGTTTTGAAACATATGTAAAATCAAAAGATATAGATCTTTGGTTTGTTATTGTTAAATGGGATTTTAGTTCTACAACAAAGGATATTTCTGTTGATGAACAAAAGAAATTAATTGCTAAAAATAATGAAGCTAAAATGATGCTTTATAATGCTTTGCCTAGAAAAGAATATGAAAGAATTTTTATGTGTGAAACCGTCAAAGATATTTGGGAATCTTTGATTGTTACACATCAAGGTAATTCACAAGTCAAGGATAACAAAATTGATCTTCTTGTTCAACAATATGAACAATTTGTTATCCCTGAAGATGAAACCATTGATTGTGGCTTTGCTCGCTTTAATACTATTATTACATCACTTAAAGCACTTGATGAATCTTTTCGTAGTAAGAACTTTGTCTGGAAATTTCTTAGAGCACTCCATCCTAAATGGAGAGCTAAAGTGACCGTTATTGAAGAATCAAAAGATCTCTCAAAAATGTCACTAGACGAGCTAATCGGTAACCTCAAAGTACACGAAATGGTGATGGAGAAAGATTCGGAGATCATCAAAGGAAGAAGGGAGAAGATCAAATCCGTTGCTCTAAAAGCAAATGCGGAATCAAGTGATGATGACGAATCTTGCTCCGGTAGTGAAGATGAGGAGTATGCCATGGCCGTTAGAGACTTTAAGAAGTTCTTTAGAAGCAGAGGAAAGTTTGTAAGACAACCTCGAGAAGAAAAGAAGCCATTCCGAAAAGATCGGGATGACAAAAAGGGTAAAGGTGAAAGAAAGTGTTTTAGATGTGGTGATACAAGTCATCTCATAGGAGAATGTCCCAAGCCACCTAAAAGCAAAACTCAACGAGCTTTTGTAAGTGGTGCTTGGAGTGATAGTGAAGATGATGAAGAATCAAGCAAGGAAGAGATCGCTCTAATGGCACATGAGTCAAACGAGGTACTTTCCGACTCTTCTTATTCTTCTATTGATGATGACACTTTGCAAAAAAAATATAATCAATTGTGTGAGCTAAGTCTAAAAATCATAACTAAAAATAAATTTTTAAAAACAAAAAAGGAATTTTTGGAAAATGAAGTTTATGAGTTAAAAGAAAAAGCAAAACGACTAGAAAAGGGAAAGGCAAATGACGATGGTTGTAAATCATGTCAAGAGCTTAATCTCGAAATAGAAAAACTAAAGCTCACACAAGATGTTCTAATCGAACATAACTCTAAATTTAAAAGGTTTAACAAAAACATCGCTCTTGCCGATGAAATAGTTAAAATACATAAAACACCAGGAGACATGAATGGGCTGGGTTTTAATGAAGTATTAATACCAAAGAGTCAAAACAAAACGGCCGAGAAAGACGAACAAACTGTCAAAACTGCTACAGCACAGCACGGACCAGACGGAACCAAAATAAGGGTTCCGTCCGTTGAAAAGAATGGTGCCGTGGGTACTTCAGCAGGACAGAATGTTTGTAATACGGACCGTACTGAATTTGTCAAAGTAACAAAGAAAACCAAGGATAATGTTAAACTAAAACCAGCTGTTACATCAGGAATAGGACTTGCCAAAAATGAATTTAGATAAAAAACTACTCAACAACGATATAAAACACCTTTTGCCAAACGCCCCTTTCCTAAGAGCAACCACAACGTACAACCCAACTACCAGCACAACGGTTGTAATCAAAACTTTCCTAGACCATATCAAACTCCAAATTACATGTCATGGAACTCTTACCCATCGTTTCCATACATGAATCAAATAAATGGTATGTTTAACCCAAACGGACCCATGAGATATTGGGGACCAAATGCTTGAGTTATTTGCTTCTTAGGTATGCTTGAAAGTTAGATTGGAACCTGATGAATGGATAAAAGATATTGGATGCTCATGGCACATGACGGGAAACAAAAGTATCTTCTCATCATACCAAGAGTATGACGGAGGTAATGTCACTTTTGGTAGCAATCTCAAAAGCAAAATCATTGGCAAAGGTACGATCGCTCATAACTCCCTAACTATTGAAAATGTTGCTCATGTAGATAGGTTAGGATTTAATCTACTTAGTATTAGCCAATTATGTGATAAAAAGTATAAAGTACTATTTGATGAAAATGGTAGTAAAATACTAAAAGATGGTATCACCATAGCTAAAGGAGTTAGGAAAAATAACATATACGTCATGAAAATAGATAAAACATCTAATGACAAACTTTGCCTAACAACGTTAGATGATAGCTCATCTCTTTGGCATAGACGCTTAGGTCACGCTAATATGAGACTTATACAAAACCTATCTTCAAAAGAGCTAGTTAGGAATTTACCAAAACTAAAATATGATCAACACTTTTGTGAGGCTTGCAAAATTGGTAAACAAACCCATAGTAGTCATAAATCTAAAAATATGGTGTCCACATCTAAGTGTCTAGAATTATTGCATATGGACTTGTTTGGTCCATCCGCTATAAGAAGCTACAGAGGCAACTTATACACTTTGGTCATAGTAGATGATTACTCAAGGTTTACTTGGACGTTGTTTTTGAAAACTAAAAATGAAGCTTTTGATAAATTTGAAATTTTTAGCAAGAAAATTTAAAATCAACTAGGCGTTAATATTGTGTCGCTCCGAATGGATCATGGTCGTGAATTTGACAACGAAACTCAATTTGGAAACTTTTGTGATACAAATGGTATAACACATAACTTTTCGGCTCCACGAACACCTCAATCAAATGGAGTAGTAGAACATAAAAATAGAACAATTCAATAAATGAGTAGAACAATGCTTAATGAACAAAACATTCCTCAAAAGTTTTGGTGTAACGCGGTTGACACTTCTACATATATTCTAAATAGAGTCTTAATCCGTCCTTTCCTAAACAAAACACCATATGAGCTTTATAAAGGTAAAATGCCAACTTTAGGATATTTTAGAGTTTTTGGTTGTAAATGCTTCATTCTTAATACTAAAGATTATCTCACCAAGTTTGACCCAAAGTCTTATGAAGGTGTATTTCTTGGTTATTCTCAAACTAGTAAAGCTTACATTGTCCTAAACAAAGAAACAATGATAGTTGAGGAATCGTTGAACATAAGATTCGACGAAAGTCCACCTCCCTCTAAGACATCACCTTTGGTAGATGATGACTTAGTTGAAAGTCAAATGATAGAAAGTCAAGAAATAATTAATAATAACAAGGAAGATGAACCATTAAATAAAGAGATTGTAAACATCAAAGAATCTAAAAGTCATCCTTTAGAAAAGATCATAGGACAACTTAATCAAAGAACCTTAAGGTCACAAGCCCAAAATCAAAGTAATTATTTTTGTTTTGTATCCACCATTGAACCGAAAAACATAAATGAAGCAATAAAAGATGAATCATGGGTAATTGCCATGCAAGAAGAGTTAAACCAATTCGTTAGAAATGATGTTTGGAAATTAGTTCCAAAACCCAAAGATCAAACTATAATTGGAACAAAATGGGTTTTTCGAAATAAAATGGATGAAAATGGTGTAGTATCTAGAAACAAAGCTAGACTTGTTGCACAAGGTTATAATCAACAAGAGGGGATTGATTATGATGAAACTTATGCACCGGTAGCTAGACTCGAATCTATTAGAATATTACTTGCTTATGCATGTGCTTATGACTTTAAATTATTTCAAATGGATGTTAAGAGTGCATTTCTTAATGGGTTTATTAACGAACAAGTGTATGTTGCTCAACCTCCCGGTTTTACTGACTTTGAGAAACCACATCATGTCTTCAAACTCAATAAAGCATTATACGGTCTTAAGCAAGCACCAAAAGCTTGGTACGGCCGACTTAAGACTTTTCTTATTGATAACAAATACACTATGGGATTAGTAGATAATACTCTTTTTACCAAGAAAAAGTAGTCACATATTATCATTGTTCAAATATACGTTGATGACATCATATTTGGATCAACTTGTCAAGAGCTATGTGATGATTTCTCTAAAATCATGCACGACGAGTTTGAAATGAGTATGATGGGTGAATTAAATTTCTTTCTAGGACTTCAAATTAAACAACTAGAAGATGGCATATTTTTTAACCAATCTAAATATATAAAAGACATGCTTAAGAAATTTGGTCTTGAAGATTCCAACCCAACTAAGACACCCATGTCCTCGGACACTAAACTCACCAAGGACGAGGAAGGTGAATCCGTAGATAACACTAAATATAGAGGAATGATTGGTAGCCTACTCTATCTTACGGCTAGTAGACCCGACATTATGTTTAGTGTTTGTCTATTTTCTCGCTTTCAAGAAAACCCAAAGGCATCACACTTAGAAGCCTTAAAAGGGATTTTTAGATACATTAAGGGAACAACGTGTTTAGGATTATGGTATCCCAAAGGAACGGGTGTAGAAACCATAGTGTATGCCGACTCGGATCATGCCGGTGACTATGTCGACAGAAAAAGTACAAGTGGTATTTGCACTTTTGTTGGACATTGTCTCACCTCATGGTTTTCAAAGAAGCAAACAGCTTAGCCATCTCAACTACTGAAGCCGAGTACGTCTCAGCCGGAAAAGCATGTCAACAAGCTCTTTGGATGAAGCAAGCTCTCGTATATTACGGAATTCATCTGAACGATATTGTCATACTTTGCGACAACAAAGGAGCCATCGATCTCAGCAAGAATCCCGTTCAACATGCTCGTACAAAGCATATTGAAATCCGTCATCACTTTCTTCGCGACAATGTTCAAAAATGAAACATCTCAATCGAGAAAGTATCCTCCGAAGACAACATTGCCGACATCTTAACTAAGCCTCTTAAACGAGAACCTATTAATCTTCTTAGACTTAGTTTAGGGTTAACCAAACATGTAGGATGAACATAGCCCAAAACATTAGAATAGTCAAAACAAAACAATTTTGTTTTGTATCTGCTACTGTAGCCAAGACACCAAACGACAACACGGACGGAACCAAAAATTTGGTACCGTCTGGTCCGTGGTGTCTATAGAAGCAAAACTGCTACCTACAAAACATCTTCTTCCTCAAAACCCACTTTACAAAAACGTGTAAACATTAAACCAAGCTCATTATTGACACCTTCCCACTCACTAATCACTGGAGATAACATCATTGTAAGTAACCTAACTACCTTTTATCTCTTAATTCTGAGTCTAGGATTCTTATTTGTGCACAAAATCATTACAAATCATTACATGGGGCTTATGTATGCTTTTGTACCAAATATGAACTCAATTGGCAAATTGCATAACTAGTCATTGAAATTAGGTACTACATTATCATATTGCATAAACAAATCATGCTTCCACTAATCAATAGATAATGACTATAAGGCCTTATTCAAATAACCAAACACCCCATGTCAAAAATTTTGAAAAGCTTCTCACTTGTAGGAAAACAATTTTTTCATTGTTAATACAAATAGAAACGTTAGACTTTCATCACTTGCATGCTCTTGAATACTAAAGGTATTGCATAACTAATATGCATTCCCGGGTATATTCAAATGAAGCCACATTGAATTAGGAGCATTTGGGTTATCTCATGGTATTTGCCAAACACCCCACTAAAACCATTTTTGTGCATAAAAAGAGTCGAGATAACCGCAACTCCAAATCGTTTTCATATAGACACACACTAGAACCAAAACGTTAAAGTTTATTCTCATTTTTAACGTATTAATGCTTGCTCCTAGGAATAACCATGGTAGTCGCAAGATTCTATGATCACAAGGACACTCTTGGCTACATTCCCAAACATCACAAAACCAAAGGACTTTCCAAGGAACAAGTAGAAATCTTTAAGAGTCTAGAATCAAGGTATTTCCATGAGGGTAGAACCATTCACACATCTTTCATTGAAAATACCAATCTCCGTGAAGAACTAGCCGCCATTCAATTCGATTGTCTTCTTGACATCGATGAACCAATTTGTCCTAGGTTTATGTTAGAGTTCTATGCTAGTGTGACCGGCTTTAGTGACGAAGATGATGATGAGTTTTGTTTTAGGTTTAAAATCAATCAAAACGACTACACCATCTCTTTAACCAACTTTGCTCAAGTGCTAGGAATTCCCAACCTAGGGACATGTGTCTACTCGGATAAGTGGTCACTCACAACTCTTGATGCAATCAATGACCGCTCTCTTCCCTACCGTACACCTCTAGCAAATAAGGATGTCATCCGTGAGCACCTATTTATTCCAAGGGGGGACACAACTCGAGTCACCCGAAAAGAAGTGAACCGAGATCCATTTGGAATGGAGCTAAATGAACTTAAGCCCGAATTTAGAAAATGGGAAGAACTACTTAGAGCCAACATCGTTAGCACCATAGGAAATAGGGAGCACATCAATGCTTGTCTTTGCCATATGCTCTACAACTTGTCCACCCGTCAACCATTCAATTTAACCTACTACATCGCTAGGAGAATTATTGATATTCCAACTCAAGGTTCGGTTGCTCTTCCATACGGGATGCTTCTCACCCGTCTCTATAGAAACTTTGCACCAATTCCACCAAGCCCAAAAGGGATGCACCTTCACTATGAGCTCATCCATCACATCTTTGTACCTTTTAGTGATGCACGAGTTGCTAAAACAAAAGGCAAGAGAGCAAAACCTCCAACTCCATCATCATCATCATCCAATAGCTCCGATGATGGTGTTCCAAACTCTCGCCTTCCACCTCATGAGTATTATGATCTCTTCCCGAGATTGAGAATGAATCATCGGAGTTCAAGCAAACCAAGGGGATGTTCAAGTACCTTGGTAGAATGATGACCAAGATCTACAAGAAGTTGGATAAGTGAGAATCGCTTTAAGGAGCGTTTGGAACAATACATTATCTCTAATGTTTGATACAATTTGGTTGTTTTTATCTTGTAGGATGATATATAACTAGAAACAATGATGTATGCTAACAATCTTATGCAGGGAGATAGCACAAGTATGCTATCAAATTTTACCCAGTTTCACTATAATGTGAAAATCACCTGGCCTTGCTCAAAATCTATGATCCGTCATGTTTGTACATGTGTTATTTACTTTTCCTAACTAGAAATGTTTAATGTCACATGTTTTGAGAAAAATTTCAGGTTTCGGAAATGTCCCCGACACCTTAAAATGTACTCTGTGAACTTTTCTGCACTGTACGGATCAGACGGCACCAACGTTTTGGTTCCATCTGTTATAAGAAATGGTACCGCCGTACCTGTACAGGCGGACCAGACGGCACCCTTTTTAGGGGTCCGTCCGTGTAAAATTTTGGTGCCGTGGATCCTCCAGGTAACTTTCTGAATTTCGGTTCTTTCGTCATTCCAAATTACCATCTATTGCTTGTAGGTCAATCTTAACTAGTTTGTACCCTTATTAGAACTAGTATAATACACTTAGGCATATAAGAAATCCATTTCCCACCAAAATTCAAAAATTTGAAAAATTCACCCAAGGAGCCCTTTGGCATAAAGGAAGGAACCAAAATTTTGGTACCTTGAAATCCGTGGGTAATCTGATTGTTAGGAACTTCCACTCATTAGAACACATTTATTGTAAATCTTTGCTTCTTCACGCCATCTCTCTTGTATGGCTTGACTTGGGTGATATGATTAGCATTTAACCCACTTCCAAATCATTAGGAACCTCATCCCTTCTATGGTTTAACATCAAATCAAACACATTTCTCCATAATTTTTCACTTCTATAAATTGAGAGGTTTTACCATGATCATCCTCACACCTTCTTCATTCTTACCATCATCTAGAAAAGAAAAACACAAGTCAAAATGACAAAATCCTCTCCAAAACCTTGCAAGAAAACCGCTAGATTTAGCGTGAGGCCTTGTTGCTTCGTCAACTTAAGCTCCTCGTCCGAGTCTTCTCCACTCACAATCTCATCCCCCATATGAGATGATAAAAGCCTAACTTTGGCTACTCCTACTCAATCACCAATTGTGATCCCCACTCCACCACCCACAAAAAAACCAACTTTACCACCACCGGCACCCATCCAAACATCCAAAACACCCTCACCACCAAAGTCTCCAACTCTCATTCCTTTGGATTTATTTTCCACACCACCCACTTCTCCAAATCCTTTCTTGGAGGACTTGGAAGACTTGCCTCCTAGGCCAAATCATCCACCACCATTGCCATCCTTTGGCACAATTTAACGGATTGCTAATGAGTCACCTAGGCCATCCTTTGATCCAAACGCCCCATTAGGGCCAAAACCTCTTCTTTTTCACCCCATTTACAAAGACATCCATGGTCATTTGTATGGGGACCAATCACTCCCTACATCAATGTCCCCTCACATAGAGGACATTGAGGAGTCCATGTGGGATGCTAATCCCACAAGAGAGGAGATTCAATCGGAACTCCAAAACCTCCACCAATTCAAAGGCATGGTGGATTCTCACCTAAGTGAGACTATGCAAATGCAAAATGCTTTGCAAGCCTCCATCATGACCACCCCAAACATCACCACCAACACCAATACATCTACCATTCCACCACCACAACCTCACCAAACATACTACCCACCTAGGCATGGTTGCTCAACTTGTGAGCAAACCGCCCAAACCGTTGATCGGACACGGGTTATGGTCCATGACTTCCAAAAGGAAATGAGGTTCATCCTCAATCACATCCTTGAGCGCCTCAACGCTCTTTCTCATCCACCATCTCATTAGAATGGTCATAGATTAGCATTTATAAGTTTTTTTTTTCTTTTCTTAGGATTTTTTTTTCTCTTGTACTAAAACACATCATTGTGTTCTCCTTTCATGATCCTTATTCATGAAAAATTTTAACTAATTAATGGTGTTTTCTATATTGTTGGTGCCATTACATAGTGTTTGGAAATGCTTGTGAATGATGATTCTTACTAACAAATCTTTTTGTAGCTTTTCACAATCCATGTGTCTTCCCATTGGCACCCAATTTAGGGGGAGCTTTGAGCAAGGGGGAGATAATGGCTCGGGCTCATTATACATTCCGCATCGCATCTTCTTTTTGTTGAGACAAAAAGGGGGAGAGTTATATAGAACTTGGTTATATTTGACTTTTCTGAAAAAGTCAACTGCATACTTTGACATTCTGAAAAAGTCAACATCATGCCTCAACTAGTGAAGACTTTGACTTTCTGAAAAAGTTAAAACATCATACACTTGCATTATCATTTCCTTTTTAAGTTCTAAAACTAATATTTTTATAACTCTTGCAAAATCTTTGTATCTTTTTATAAAAATAAAATTTATATTTTGTCCTCAACAAAAAGAGGGATATTGTTAATACAAATATCGTCATTAAACGTTATTTATATTTTTTATCTTTACCTAAGTTTTGTTAACGACAAAAGTAAATTTAATTTTATAAAGCTTAAAGCTTGTCAAGTTTAATAGATATTAAAACAAGCTTTTTCAAATAATATCTTCATCATTTAAGCATTTACATTGTGACTAATCATATCTTAATATGAGTCTAAGCATAATGTATGATAGTAGTTTTTAGAATGTTTTAGTTTCTTAAAAACTAAACATTACTTATGTATTTGCATATTTCTTAAAATAGAAAAACAACACATGACATCATGTGATGCATCATGGAAATCATTGGAAGATTTCATTAGATATTTTGTGTAGATTTGTACTCTTCATATCTTACACAATCTTGAATAGATATAGTTGACTTTGGCAAGATCTTGATATCTTGCTGTCAGACCCCGGCGGCACCAAAATGTATAACGGACGGAACCCTTTCAAGGGGTCCGCCGTCCGTGGTGCCTGCTGATGGTTTTGGCTATAAATAGCAAAGCCAAACCAAGTATTTTTTCATCCCTTTCCATCATACTCTCTTACATATCTTCTCTCTAACCTTTCTAACTCAGTTTCATATCATATTAGTGATCTCTTTTGTAGCAAAGAAGATCAAGTCACATTCAAGCTTCAAACGAGAAGTTGGAAGTCTTGTTTGTTTAGCGTTGTATGATCTTGTGTTGATTCATACTTCATTGTTGTATTAAACCATCATAATCTTGTGAGTGTGAGTGGTTAGTATTTTAGTCCTCAAAATACATTGTGTGTGGGAGTGTTTGTACCCTTGGAAAGAACTCGACATCTAGCTTTGTGTCGGAAATAGTGTAAGCGAAGTGTAAAGGTTTCTCCGCTGGTGAAAGGAGCTTGTTGACTAGTGAAGTTAAACTCTCGAGTGTGAGACTCGGGGAGTGGAGTACGGCAAGGAAAAAGAGTCCTTGTAGACTGAACCACTATAAACAACTTGTTTTGGTTTGATCACTTCTTTCCTTATTTACTCTTTACATATTGCTTGCATATTTCATTAACATATCTAAGATCAATATCAATTGATCTTTCAATAAGTTTCAAAACAAAGTTTTTAATTGGTAAACTATTCAACCCCCCTTCTAGTTTTCTACACACGTAACTAACCCATCAACACTAAAGTACAACATTTTATACCTAGAGTACAAGTCATTAAAGCACGGAACCTAGCTATACTTTAATTTCCATTACAAGACCTAATATACAACTCTATGATTTTATATGCATGATATATTTTCAAAATACTAATGTACAAGTCTTTCAAGCACATGTACAAGTTTTTAATGCATACAAGCTTAATACTTATATAAATCATATTATAAACCTCAATATACCTATCTTAAAGCACATAATACAAACCTATAATGCACAAGCCCTTAAAATTGACATTCTTATAATTTACAAGTCTAAGGTACAAATCCTTAATGCTTGTGGTACAAGTACTTAATGCATGGAACTAAAGTCTATACTTTTCATAAACCTAACTAAACTAACTTAAATCTAGTTACAAATCAACTAAACCCTAATTAGACACATATGTGATCACAAACTAAGCCACATCACCTTGTCTTCATGATCTCTAACCATGATGACAAACATCTCAAGCTATCTATGTGGTCTCATTATAACCATTCGAACCAATAACCCAAGTCATGGATATCTTGTAAACACTTCACCATGTCCCCCTCACCACATACAAAATACCATGCTACACATCACCTTGTTTTCCACCATACTCCTTATTATGGTTACAACCTAGTACAAGTGGCCAAATTACCTTCCATAAACATAAATTCCGCTTGCCTATATAAATGGACACAAACACTCTTTTCATCTCATACTTTGTTCTAACAACAAACCACTCAATCACACACTTATAATCTGATCTTAATTCCCAAGAAGAAGTAGAAGGAAGGTGCACTAAATTCTAGTAGCTTTGGAATAGGCCTTGATTCCATTTGGAGCCATTCTAGTCGAATTCCTTCACTAAGTACCAACAGTTTGTAAGTCTATTAAACTCACTTAATATCGTTATCACCTTTATATCAATTGCATGCTGTTAAAAAGGATTTTATAAGGAAAATGTGGCAATTTGAATCACTTAAAACGAGTACACGAATCAAAAGTTATGACCAAACGAAGTTACCAAAAATCTGTCCAAAACCTTCTGTGGACAGAAGGGTCGGGCATGCGAAACAAGGCACCTCTGGTCCGTTTCATAAAAAAGTTAAAACACAAAAGTTGTCTGGACCGACGTCTTCCAAAACTAAGGTGCACGGGTCCAGAAAACGCATAACGAAGTCATATTTTAATAAAAATCCCAACAGCTGTTTTGATTTTATAAAAACCAAATGCCCCACTTTGGATCAAGTTTTAACTCATGAGTTTTGAGCTTTAAGCTGAGCTTTTGTACCATTTTAATAAGCCCCTAGGAGACTCTAGAACGCCCCCAAGACCTGGCCAAAAGATGCACATGTCACATTTTTATTCTCTTGTCTTTTCCTTGTTGCGAGCCACTAGACCAAACACACTTATTAAAACATTTCGACATGTTTTCTAAACAAGAGACCCTAAAACCTTTCAAAGATAGACTAAATAAGTTTAGAAATATGTTACTATGCTTAATAAGTCAAATCGTGAGCCTTAAAATCGAAAAGCAAATTGTTTTCATTTATGTCCATATCGAGTAAACTACCAAGTGACCCTTTTTGTCTAATTATTTTACCTATCAAAGAAGGTCCATAAAATCTATAACTTTGCCCCTTTGAAGTCCTTACAACATAGATAATAAAGGAACAAAGGTATCATGGAAACCTTGGCTCATATAGTTTTTATTTAAGACTCTTTTGGGCTTGTCACCCACTGAAATTACTCTTTCTGTCAAAACGCCCCAACTACTCCACTTTGGGAAATTATTGCGACCAAACCGTAAGAGCATTAGACTTCTAGTTTAACCATTAGAAAGACCACCCGGAAAACTCTTGAAGGGATTAAGAATGTAGTAAAAACCTCTTAAGGCCTCGCTTATATTTACCCTTACTTTTGTCGATTTAGGCCTAAAACAAGTAAATTTTTCTTATAAAACTACAAGGATAAAAATTGTAATTTTTGAAAGATAAAGTTTTCTTGGGCTAAAAATATAATTTCTTTAAAGTTAATTGTACAAGGGCTGATTTTGTCAATAACCCATAGTTGAGGGTATAAAGTGTCATTTTTGAAAGTGCAAGGGTAAAAACCGTAAATATTCAAAATTGTAAAAATATAACATTTTAGAAACCTATCATATTTAACAACTTGGGTTTCGATAAAACTTATTAACAATCATCCGAGCCATAGAAATAAGTATGATAAGTATTACTAATTTTTTAAGAGACTTCATGTTTACCCAACTATCGATAAAGCATTATCATCGCATAAACTTGTATTCGAATACTAAAAACATGACATACTAACTCAGGTCACGAGTCGGAGCAGTTTATTCACATTACTTAATTTGTTTTCCATCCAGACTACTGTAACATCGAGGTGAGTCATAGCCCCTCTTTTCCTTATTTTGAACGTTTTGGGGGAGATACATGCTCAAATATTGCTTGATATTTTTACATTTATTTTAAACTCTTACGAATTACTGTGAGTTCGTAGCCCCACTTTTACTCGTTGAATTGTTTTATAAACTCTTTGGGGGAGATACATGCTCAACTGCATGCTTCACTTTTATAAGTACTCTAAAAACTTTTACATATTACTGTGAGTTTCATAGCCCCATTTTCAATTGTTTTATACTATTTTTGGGGGAGATACATGCTCAATTAACTATTTTTACTTTCATAAGTATTCTAAACTTTTACATATACTGTGAGTTCATAGTCCCACTTTTTACTTGTTTTTCAAACTCGTGGGGAGATACATGCTACAAAATCAAACACAAGTATTTTTCTATGCTACACCTACACCTGATTGCTATTGCTTAAGTACTTACTGTTTCCACTAAAAGTCCCTCATATCATGAACCATTAATCACTTGCGAGTGAACGCGAATATAGTGAATAGATCTATTGGCAGTTGACGCCCCATTTGTGTTAGCCGGATAGGTAACCAAATGCACTTTATTTGAGAATACTAGGAGAATGGTAAACTCCTACCAGAGGGCATTGTTGCTCACATCTTTATTATGATGTTTGTAACTTACGTCATTATTATGACGCGTTCGTGTTAAGGTTTGCGTTCATGAGACTTAAGGCAATATATACTGTGTTGCAATGATACAAATGTTGCAACTACTGAATTTATGGGTGCAACAACATGGCCAAACCTTGAAACTTGTGTTCAACAAATTACTAAACAAACGAACTATGGATGTATAACAACGTAACCCACTACTTATTTTATCGATATCTGTATTTATTACAATAATCCTCAAACTCGAAACTATTGAACTCAACTGTTTTATCTATAAACTTTATGAACTCACCAACCTTTGTGTTGACACTTTTAGCATGCTTATCTGAGGTCCATAATGAATGAGGATGGCACGGAAGGGCACGGATACTCAAGAAAGCTATATTATCATTCGAAAACTTATTTAATAAACTGTGAAACAACTGGGACCTCATTTTGTAAACTCTGATATTTATATAAATCGAATGATAAATCTTTTAAAATGACTCAGTTAGGGTTCGTTTTCTATTGTTATAGCTGTTGTGCCATGAAGTAACACCCAACTTGAAATTCCGTTGCGTATCACAAAATTTGGGGGTGTTACAGATTGGTATCAGAGCCACAGCTATAGAGAAACGGGTCTAATTGAGACCTAAACTATAACTACTTTTTCACAAAAATATTTTATAGCCTTTTCGCTCTCCATGCCTTCCATCCTCTAGACGATTATGTGACTTCTAGGTAATTTATACTACGTAAACATACCTGCATATGCCTATTCTAACGCATTACGGCTTAATCACATATCCCTGAGTAAGTACCTACTCTTACATTTTTCAAATTTATGATACCTTCCTAAGACATTACATAATATACCCACTATTTTGAGTACTATGTCAAATTTTCTTTGTATCTTACTCTCATCTCTAAAAGATGAGTGTAAATATTCCTTCTATACTCCCAGATTACCTAACTCATCGATTAAGTATGAGTGTTGAGTCAGAAATTCTTAAGTAGGATGATTTATAATGACTTTGTTTGAATGAATTGGGACGCCTTTTTATTTAAATAAAGAAATTATAAATCGCCAAACCATAAGTTTATATTCCTTTATTTACATTGTTTAGGACGCCTCTCTATGTAAGTGATGGATTATAAATGAGTGGGCTTATTTGTATCTGAAACGACATGAGTACAAACTCGAGGATCACAAAAAAATCACAAAGATATATGGCAAACACAAATAACGTAAATTTTTATTACATTAGAATCCATGAATATTAGTACATAATGATATAATTAGCATCGGTAGTGCTAATGTTACAAAAATCACCAAATAAGGTATGATATCGCCAATTGGTTGATCCGCCAAGCTAATGAAAAACACCACCAAACCTAGGAGAGAGAGAATCATGACTGGATGCAGGATCTTGATTATTCTGTATAATAAATATAAATGAGTTATTAAGAGTAGTGAATGAAATATCAAGGGACATAACTCTATATATAAGAACCTTGACAAATATATAAACAATATTAAACGCTTCCTTTTTATAACAAGAAGTGGGCTTCAACCCGTTAGTAAAACAATAAAACATAACCCACATTTAGATTAAAACGGGCCTTGGCCCAGATTACATAAACAAACACACCATTAGGCTTATTGGGCTTCAACCCAACAACCAACACAAGACCACAACTTAATAAATGCTAACGCATACGATTACACAAATTAAACAAAAATTTATTCCTAACATAATGCTATTCCCCCATATTTTATCCACGCCGATGGCTAGGACCACGAGTGGTACAAGAATCACTAATACCATGGCCAAGAATTCATAATCTTCATTCGGGACGTTGGCTAAATAGATAGCAGATATTACAACATACACGAGTGCAACAATAGTAATAATATGCGGCATTTTGAAGTATGATAAGAGAAATGTAGGTGGAAAAGTTAGTATGAAAGAATGAGGATTAAAATGGGGTATTTATAAAAAGAAAAACTAGCCGTTGGGGGTCACTGTTCATGACCGTTGGGTCACTGTTCATGACCGTTAGAAATTACTATTCACCTTACTAAAGAACAAACTAATTCATCATCTACAAAAGCTGAAGTTCAACAACTTTCTCTCATTCGAAAATTTTTTCGATATTAACAAATTGATTTTCACAAGCCATTATGAACCATGTTATTTTCAAAATTAATAAACCTTATAAAACAACAATCTTCATTCAAAATAAATTTTTCTTAAGTTTATATGACCTTCGGAATAATATTATTCACATGTAAAAACAATACATTATAACTTATAAGCTTTCACAAGTGAAACCACATTTCATCCTCAACACTTAACACGGACTGAATCTCGGGACGAGATTCCACTAAGGGGGTAAGACTGTAACCACCGGTAAATTTCCACTTGTATGATATTCTAACTAAAGAATACTTATCCATTTTTTACGGCTAATTTTTTTTTAGTCACAACAACTAACTAATATGACGTAACTCACATTCTTAATAAATGTACACACCAACACCAGAATGTCTTAAGTTCATTCCTTATACGTCAAGTATAAAAGTTTTCAACTTTTATTTATCACTTTACGTTATTTCATAAATGTACGATTATTAAACATTCAAACTAAACGTTTTCTATCTATTGGAGTTTTCATGAAACCATAATTTATTACTGTATAACTATGATTTCACGTAACTAACCCATCAACACTAAAGTACAATATTTTATACCTAGAGTACAAGTCATTAAAGCACGGAACCCAACTATACTTTAATTTCCATTACAAGACCTAATATACAACTCTATGATTTTATGTGCATGATATATTTTCAAAATACTAATGTAAAAGTCTTTTAAGCACATGTACAAGTCTTTAATGCATACAAGCTTAATACTTATATAAATCATATTATAAACCTCAATGTACATATCTTAAAGCACATAATACAAACCTATAATGCACAAGCCCTTCAAATTGACATTCTTATAATTTACAAGTCTAAGGTACAAGTCCTTAATGCTTGTGGCACAAGTACTTAATGCGTGGAACTAAAATCTATACTTTTCATAAACCTAACTAAACTAACTTAAATCTAGTTACAAATCAACTAAACCCTAATTAGACACATATGTGATCACAAACTAAGCCACATCACCTTGTCTTCATGATCTCTAACCATGATGACAAACATCTCAAGCTATCTATGTGGTCTCATTAGAACCATTCGAACCAATAACCCAAGTCATGGATATCATGTAAACACTTCACCATGCCCCCCTCATCACATACAAAATACCATGCTACACATCACCTTGTTTTCCAGCATACTCCTTATTATGGTTACAACCTAGTACAAGTGGCCAAATTACCTTCCATAAACCCAAATTCCCCTTGCCTATATAAATCGACACAACACTCTTTTCATCTCATACTTTGTTCTAACAACAAACCACTCAATCACGCACTTATAATCTGATCTTAATTCCCAAGAAGAAGTAGAAGGAAGTTTCACTAAAGTCTAGTAGCTTTGGAATAGGCCTTGTTTCCATTTGGAGCCATTCTAGTCGAATTCCTTCACTAAGTACCAACAGTTTGTAAGTCTATTAAACTCATTAAATATCGTTATCACCTTTAATATCAAATGCATGCTGTTAAAAAGGATTTTATAAGGAAAATGTGGCAATTTGAATCACTTAAAACGAGTACACGAATCAAAATTTATGACCAAACGAAGTTACCAAAAATCTGTCCAAAACCTTCTGTGGACAGAAGGGTCGGGTACGCGAAACGAGGCACTTCTGCTCCGTTTCATAAAAAAGTTGAAACACAAAAGTTGTCCAGAACGACATTTTCTTCTAGAACTCATAAGCAAGGGTCCAGAAAACGCATAACGAAGTCATATTTTAATAAAAATCCCAACAGTTGTTTTGATTTTATAAAAATCAAACGCCCTACTTTGGACCAAGTTTTAACTCATGAGTTTTGATCTTTAAACTGAGCTATTGTACCATTTTAATAAGCCCCTAGGAGACTCTAGAACGCCCCCAAGACCTGGCCAAAAGATGCACATGTCACGTTTTTATTCTCTTGTCTTTTTCTTGTCGCGAGCCACTAGACCAAACACCCTTATTAAAAATTTTCGACATGTTTTCTAAACAAGGGACCCTAAAACCTTTCAAGGATAGACTAAATAAGTTTATAAACATGTTACTATGCTTAATAAGTCAAATTGTGAGCCTTAAAATCTAAAACCAAATTGTTTTCATTTTTGTCCATATCAAGTAAACTGCCCAAGTGACCTTTTTTGTCCAATTATTTTACCTATCAAACAAGGTCCATAAAATCTATAACTTGGCCCTTTTGAAGTCCTTAAAACATAGATAATAAAGGAACAAAGGTATCACGGAAACCTTGGCTCATATAGTTTTTATTTAAGACTCTTTTGGGCTTGTCACCCACTGAAATTACTCTTTCTGTCAAAACGCCCCAACCCCTCCACTTTGGGAAATTATTGCGACCAAACCGTAAGAGCTTTAGAATTCTAGTTTGAACCATTAGATATACCACCTGTAAAACTCTTGAAGGGATCAAGAACGTAGTAAAAACCTCTTAAGGCCTCGCTTATATTTACCCTTACTTTTGTCGATTTAAGCCTAAAACAAGTAAATTTTTCTTATAAAACTACAAAGATAAAAATTGTAATTTTTGAAAGATAAAGTTTTCTTGGGCTAAAAATATAATTTTTTCAAAGTTAATTGTACAAGGGCTTATTTTGTCAATAACCCATAGTTGAGGGTATAAAGTGTCATTTTTGAAAGTGCAAGGGTAAAAACCTTAAATATTCAAAATTGTAAAAATATAACATTTTGGAAACCTATCATATTTAACAACTTAGGTTTCGATAAAACTTATTAACAATCATCCGAGCCATAAAAATAAGTATGATAAGTATTACTAATTTTTGAAGAGACTTCATGTTTACCCAACTATCGATAAAGCATTATCATCCCATAAACTTGAATTCGAATACTAAAAACATGACATAATAACTCAGGTCAAGAGTCGGAGCAGTTTATTCACATTACTTAATTTTTTTTCCATCCAGACTACTGTAACATCGAGGTGAGTCATAGCCCCTCTTTTCCTTATTTTGAACGTTTTGGGTGACATACATGCTAAAATATTGCTTGATATTTTTACATTTATTTTAAACTCTTACGAATTACTGTGAGTTCGTAGCCCCACTTTTACTTGTTGAATTGTTTTATAAACTCTTTGGGGGAGATACACGCTCAACTGCATGCTTTCACTTTTATAAGTACTCTAAAAACTTTTACATATTACTGTGAGTTTCATAGCCCCATTTTCAATTGTTTTATACTATTTTTGGGGGAGATACATGCTCAATTACCTATTTTTACTTTCACACGTATTCTAAACTTTTACATATACTGTGAGTTCATAGTCCCACTTTTTACTTGTTTTTCAAACTCGTGGGGAGATACATGCTACAAAATCAAACACAAGTATTTTTCTATGCTACACCTACACCTGATTGCTATTGCTTAAGTACTTAATGTTTCCACTAAAAGTCCCTCATATCATGAACCATTAATCACTTGCGAGTGAACGCGAATATAGTGAATAGATCTATTGGCAGTTGACGCCCATTTGTGTTAGCCGGATAGGTAACCAAATACACTTTATTTGAGAATACTAGGAGAATGGAAAACTCCTACCAGAGGGAATTGTTGCTCACATCTTTATTATGATGTTCGTAACTTACGTCATTATTATGACGCGTTCGTGTTAAGGTTTGCGTTCATGAGACTTAAGGCAATATATACTGTGTTGCAATGATACAAATGCTGCAACTACTGAATTTATGGGTGCAACAACATGGCCCAACCTTGAAACTTGTGTTCAACTGATTACTAAACAAACGAACTAAGGATGTATAACAACGTAACCCACTACTTATTTTATCGATATATGTATTTATTACAATAATCCTCAAACTCGAAACTATTGAACTCAACTGTTTTATCTATAAACTCTATGAACTCACCAACCTTTGTGTTGACACTTTTAGCATGCTTATCTCAGGTCCATAATGAATGAGGATAACACGGAAGAGCACGGATACTCAAGAAAGCTATATTATCATTCGAAAACTTATTTAATAAACTGTGAAACAACTGGGACCTCATTTTGTAAACTCTGATATTTATATAAATCGAATGATAAATCTTATAAAACAACTCAATTAGGGTTCGTTTTCTATTGTTATAACTGTTGTGCCATGAAGTAACACCCAGCTTGAAATGGCGCTGCGTATCACGAAATTTGGGGGTGTTACATTCTCCCC
Organism: Chrysanthemum makinoi; assembly: GCA_910596185.1. Classification (NCBI taxonomy): domain Eukaryota; kingdom Viridiplantae; phylum Streptophyta; class Magnoliopsida; order Asterales; family Asteraceae; genus Chrysanthemum; species Chrysanthemum makinoi. The sequence goes on along the minus strand of OU343225.1, from coordinate 200,397,417 downwards.
CTCAAAAATGGCATATAAATGGTATTTTTTACGAAATTTTGATATCGAATATGTCCATTTCGAGTTTTGTGGGAAGATTTCCACGAAGAATCATTTGTGAGCAAAGATTTTAAGCAAGTACTCCCCCTCAACAAGTAATACTAACTTTTGAGGTTTTGAAAATCATAAGGGGAAGTACTTGTTCTTTTGAGCAAAACTTTGAAAATTGAAAGTTTTGATCAGTTTTACTCAAAAGTAAGAAGCTTTCGCTCCTTTTATAGGATTGTGGCACTGATGCGTACCACAGGGTCCTTTCATTACAAGAATGGGTTATACAGTACTAGTCGTTCTTAAACCGAAGCGTCTCAAAGCAGACAACACGGAGTGAGTGAACCATCGAATTGAGATTCACTAATTGATGATAAATTGATTTGAAAAACAATCGCATATTGCTGAAGAGAGAGTTTTTGCAATACGACGAAATCTTTCTAAGAAAAATCAAGTTTCAATCATAAATACTTTTGTTTGAAAAATTAATGCGCATTCGATGTGCTAGAATAGCAATTGTTGAGCACATCGAAAGGTTTTTACAAAAGTATATGTCAATCCATTTCCTGGAACAAGGTTGATTCAATAGTGAATCGGCCCATCATTTCTTTCCAGTTGTCACAAGTTTGATCCATGAAGGATCTCACATGTCACCCACCAAGAGCTTGTTTGATGCTGGCTCTAGAAGGATTTCCATCTTCATTGTGAGTACTTTACGTATCACTCAGATGTTTTGGCAATACCACAAGGTTAATGCGTAGGACTCTTAATGTATATTTTCTTAGTTTTCACATTGTATGAAACAGTAAGTCTTCATGAACATGTGTCCTAGTGAGATTTATTAATTATCTCTTGGCTCTAGACTCAATAGTGCATTTTGGTTTTCTTATGTGAAGACTAGGGAGAGGGTCTCCTTTTTCAATATCTACCATCTCTAAGAGAAACTGGATAGTTTACATCGGTTTCCCGTGAGAGTGAAACAAGTCCTTTTAAGAGAACTTAATTAGCTGGGAAGTTTAGTGCAGTGCGTCACTGGGTCCATGACGTCTTGTCTTCAATACCGGCGTTACCTTGGTAACCACCACTAGCATATGTATTGAACCCGGTTTCTGCCCTATGGTTGAATTATTGGAGGGCTGTTTCTTTTCACCCTTTCACTTTTCATTTCTTTTTCATTCTTTAACCCCTTTAGTGCTTACCGAGACTTCATCACTAGAACCTTTGTTAGGAATTGGAAATTCCATGTTAAAGTGTCGGTCACCCCAATTATGGTCTAGCATATGTTAGCTCGTAGACTTGTAGTTATTTACGTTGTTTTTTGTAGTGAATTAGTTAATTATTAGCGTAGAGTAGTTTAGTGTAACACTGTGGAGGAAGGACGGGTCTTTACCCATTGTATGCCTGATCCATAGTCCGAAGGAGGACGTGTAGTATGTAACTATAAATACCCTCTACCTCCCAAGGTAGAGGGTTGGACCTTTCATTCTAATCTAACCTTCCATGTTTTCTTTCACTTTCTCTCTCTAGAAAAGCTCCCATCTTCCACTTTCTCTCTCTGAACTCTTAAACCATACGCCCCATTTATAATGTTATGATGTGTTTGTGAAATCCAATATCCTACAATTGGTATCAAGAGCCATGGTTTGATCATCTCTCTTACATGTTCTTGGATTTCTAGTGGTTTTATATGGTTTTTGAGTTTGAAAAAGTTTAGTGATTTTTGCATCATTTGGATCATTTCTAGTGTTAAAGTTTGAATTTTGGGTGTACTTTTGTGTTAAGAATCATTGTAAGTGCTTGGGTTTTGATTTGGAAAGCTTGAATCACTGTGGTTGAGATTTTTTTGGATTGAAAAGTGTGTTTTTGAAGTTTTTCTTGCTAGCGACTTGGCTCTCGTAGTGTTTTTCATCGTAGCAACTTGCTTCAGTAAAAGTTAGCGAGTTACAGTGTTAGTTGTTAGCGACTAGAGCCTAGCGACTTGTCTATTGAGACAAGCCGACAAATAGTACAAGTTAGTGGATTCTCCACTACGGCTAGCGACTTGGTGAGGTTAGCGACTTGCTTCAGAAATTGATAGCGAGTTGTAGTGTAAATTGTTAGCGACTTGATACTAGCGACTTGGATCTTAGCGAGTTGTTCTTTAGCAACTTAACTATGTCTAGTGACTTGGTGCGAATTGTTGTCATAATTCTTAGCGACTTGGCACTATAGCGACTTGTCCACTAAAGCGACTTGTATACTTAGCGACTTGGTGACTCTAGCGGCTTGTCTTACTAGCTACTTGTTGACTTTTCCCGACAAAACTTCAAACGGCCATAACTTTTGAACCGTAACTCCGTTTTCATCGTTCTACCCATCAAAACGACCGTGAGAACGAGGAGAATGGCACGCCGAATCCGCTCCGAACAGAAGTTATTGAGGTTTTTATGTTTTTAGAACTAAATTTCTCCGTAAAAATGGGCATTATCCAATCCAAATCTCAACCAAACAACATCTCTGCTAATCCTACAAACAATTATATGTCCTTACACATAATTGTCTATCATTGTATCGATCCATCAGTCATCTTAACACATTCCATTGGTCATTGCTTAATGGGTTGGTCTTGATTTTAGTAAAATCCAGCGAAAGATTCTATTTCTCGGTTTAAATCATAGACTTGTAAAATCCCGTGGATACTACAACATCATGTCTTACATTACTGACCCAGTAATTTCAGAAGTACTTAAATTGTATGATGCTGTAGACAATCATGAGAGTATTTGCTACACTGAACGGTTAAAGATGATTGAATCAGTCAATGAGGATGTGATATCTCCGGGTTCAGACTCTGAAAATACAGAAATGCACCAGTCAATGTTACAGAATGCTTGTGCAAAGGATAAGGAAAGTTGCATTGAACCTTATCGACAACTTCATTCACACCTCACATTGCTTCTATCTATGGGAAGTAAACGAGCGAGCTTCTGCACTTTTCCGTCATGAATTATCAACGTTCAAGAGCACATTATTCTTAAACTTAGAACAATTGGAACAACAACTTGATAAAGAAATGGTTCAAAAGGATAGTTCCAGTTCTGCACTTCAAGTGATCTACAACCAATTTCATCATTCATCGTGGGAATTTACATCAGATTGTGATCAAGACATGACTGAAATGTCTTTCAAGAAACACACTGGAATGGAAATTAGCATGTTCATAGAGACACTTATCCAACTCATGGATAATGTGGAGAAGTATATTAAGGAAGTTACTCAGACAGATGAAAACGTGAATGAGTGTCAGGTGCAATTGAGAGATAGTTGTGATGAGTCGGGTAATGTATGCTTGAAGAATCGGTGTTGCGAATGCAGAATGTCAAAGACAACAAATAATGATGAGTCGGGTAAAGCACCAGATGATGGATCAGTTGACACTGACTATAGAGGCTCAGAGATAGATAATCTTGACACGGCCGGTCGGTGACTCTTGTTACACATGATGTGGATGCAGATATCGGACCGAGAAATTGAGCGGGTGTCATCGATGAGGTACCCTTAACCGATCAACATAGTGCATCTCGCTAAGGTACCTAAACATTCTGATCTTAATGCAAAACATGATTCTGATAAATGTTCCTTGGTTGAGGTTGAGTCTAATAATTTCAAAACGAATGATATGGTTGATAAAAAGGTTTTTGATGAACTTTCATACAAATTCTCAAAACTTGAAAAACATTGTATTTCACTTGAAATTGCGATCTGAGTAAAGAGGAAAGTTTTCAAACTAAGAAACCATGTAAAAATCCAGAATTTCCTGAATTTCATGAATTTTTTGAAATAAACGATTTAAAAGCTCGCTTCATGCCAAAACTCGACTATCAACAATTTGAAGAAACATATTTATGATATGCATGTGAAAAGTAATTTGGTTACAAGTAACTCTGATGTTAATGTTACTGATGATATTCAATTAAGAAATGATGAATTAGCGGTTTGTGTGGCCAAATTACTAAAGGAAAATGAGTCTTTGAGAAAGCATCACATAGAACTAAGTGACTCTGTCAAAGAAGCTAGAACTAAGTCAATAGAACAAACAAACTCTTTTATAGCAAAAATTGATGATCTCAAAGCTCAACTTCAGGAAAAGAGTTTCGCTATTGTTGCTTTAAAAAATGAGCTTAGAAAAACAACAGGGAATAGTGTGAACACTAAGTTTTCAAAACCATCAATCTTGGGGAAACCAGTTATTAGACAACCAAATGCGTTTAGATCTGAAAGACCAAAATTTTCAAAAATGCGGTTTGCCTCCCAAGTTGATGCGAAACAAGTTTTGACAAAACCAGTCACTTCAGCTCACTTGCCTAGGAAAATTGATATGAATGATTTGTATAAGAAACTCTTATCTAGAAATGGCTAGAAAGAAGGCACAAAATCGCAAAGACGGAATTTTAGGTGCAAGACCTATGGTGATGAATTCTTCGAGATTCCAAGGCACTGCTAGTAGTTCTAAACCATTACCTAGGAACACTAATCTAAAGACTAGGGATTGGCTTACATCTAAGAGTAGTTGCGGTTCGATTAAAGCTATTCCCCTAGCAGATCACTCTAAGAAATCTAGATCTATTTCTGAATCCAAACAAGCTGTTTGCTCAAAGTGTCTAAAATGTATCTTTAATGCTAATCATGATAAATGTTTCACAAAATCCCTGAAGAAAGTAAATGCTCATGCAATGATACAACCTGTTAAGTCCAAGACTTGCACTAAGTCATCCACAGTGCATATGAAGCAAATGAAACCAAAAGCCTCGCCTAGATGGTTACCAATTGCTAAATCTTTTGCAACTAGGAATAAGGATAAGTCTTCCACTATGCATAAGAAGCCTAACAATCCTACACCTTGCCATAAGTGGATACCATCTGGTAGAATTTTTAAGGATGCTGGACTTAGGTGGATTCCTACAGGAAATATGTTTACCGATGGCAATCTCAAAGTTGACCGTGAAACCCCAAAGGGTTTGGATATTGATGTCACTAACCAAAATATATGCAATCAAGTTTGTAATATTAGTGCAGGTAGTCCTTACTCGATTCTTGCAGATACTTGATCCTTCAATACATGGACTGGCTTAAAGTAAGGATAACAAAAGGATTGATATCTCATAACTCACAGGTTCAAGTTACTCAACATTGATATTCAATCGGCTATGACGTTTGAATTCTTCAGTTCAAACCTCGTTCTCTAAAGAAAAGAAAAGTGTACATTTCAGTGCGCTTTATCTTCGGAAGAAGAGAAATCTTCTTATTATGACCATTCTCACAACATGCTTCATGCTTTTCCATGCCAGGTCATCAAGTGAACCAAACTACTGATAATTACTCTTATTCCACTTGCTCAATATAATGAAGATGGCGACATCATGTGATAATTTTGCGGGGGAGAAGTGTGAGTAGAATACATTTGGATGATAATCACTTGTTTAATCAAGAATGGCATCTCGGTATGCAATTCTTGAGGGAGAAAAGTGTGAATTTTTTGCATGGTTGATTGATATTTGAGAATATATGGTCAAACGGCTCCTAACTCATGTAAGAACCGAGACTCTTCTTATCGGATCATCTTCACATGCAGTTTCTTCTAAGAGCCGTTGGTTGACATCTTCACACGGGCTGATATGATTAATGACAAAGTGCTTCCGGTTAATGCTTCACTTACACATCAACATGATGATTCCGAACAATCTCTCTGTTCTTGTTTGATGTGATTGGTAGTTTGGTGTTACCATTTAGTGCGTTCGTTGCGGGCTGATTGTTGATTTCCTTGATGAATATCTTTCTGTTCTTGTTTGATTGGGAGGGATTTTAGTTAAACGGACTTGCAAGAGGTAAGTTAATTGGGATGCTTTTTGGTGTGATAAAGATGTTAACTATATATTCCCTAACTGGACAATCTTAAAGAAGGTCGAGTCTACAGTCTATTCTACATTTTCTGGTGCATGTTAGAAGACTAAAGACGTGTTGCATTTGATTATCTGAAGACTTCTTCTTAATTTGGGCCTTTATAAAACAGATTGTCAGTTTATGGGAGAGCACTAATTGGGGGATAGTGATAAGTCAGATTCAATCCCCAATTAGACTTGCTCATATTCTTTAGCAGTGATTTCTCGAGAAACCCAATCTCCAGTTATTCCTTGAGGCGTTGATAATGACTATTGTAATATTGCAGTTGCACTATTGAATAATAATCCACTCTTTGGTTTTCCTTTGCCAAATCTTCACGGATTATTGTTCATGAAAAATGATCCGCTTTTTGGTATTACTTTACCAAATCTTCATGGATTATTGTGCACTATGTAAATCAACCACATGAACATTAAGGAAAATGACTACCTCATCTGCTTGAAGACATTATTGGTGAATCTTCCAGATCAGTCTCTATATGTATATCTTTAGGAAGATGGAATTGATGTTGAGGAATCATTTGTTCCGGTTCATTAAGTGGGTCAATGTACATCCGGTTGTAAATTTATTCACGTGTTGGACATTTGACACAAGTTGATTACTTCGGAGTTAAATCGTTTATCACTTATTTGAGATTGAAGTTGACTTTCACAAAGGCATGTTCTTATTTGATAACTTGCTCGGGCTTAAGAATTTGAGTTGAAGACTGGGTTTATCTAGTTACCAGCAGTCAAGGTGGATGGTTGAAGACCTGGTTAACTATCACTATTAGGAGTTACTTTGTTTACTCAGTGACACACGCACATGACGTTGTGGATAATCGCAAGAGGTGTTAATGTGTCATACTTTGTTTGAGTAGTGAGTACTTAAGAGATTTGCTTGGAGCATAAATTCTCGACACCGTTCTTCCAAAATTAGTGCAAGATTAAGAAACAAATGTGGGGATTTCTACTTCAGTTTCAAGTTTGGTATATCGGGTTTTCTTCATCAGTGGTCACTTCAAATTGTCTACATAAGGGTTGATAAAAATAGTTAGAGAGAGTCTTCAGCAAGTTGATTCTCACAAGAGTTCAAGATGTTCTTCTTAACAAATTTCTAGTATACGGGCTTATTATTTGTTGCTGATTCTGAAGTATCAAAACCAGAAAGGGGCAAGGAGACATGCATCTAAACGCGAGTAAACTTGATGAACTTAATTCTTCTAAGTGATTGAAGATATACCGGGAAGACGAATGTCATAACCATAGAGAAACTCAATGTTTATCTCATCGTGACGTTTACTGCATCAATTCAACTACTTGGGGTTGTTCTCTTGACACCTTTTGGAATGGATTGCTTCAGACTTCAGTGGAAAAGGAATTTGAGAAGATTATTTATATGTGGGATGATACGTTGTTGTTGTTCTATTGGATGATATAACCTCGAACGAAGAATCACGGTGATTATTCTTAAAAGGAGCAGCAGGATCGATGATAATGGTGTGCTTCTTTGTACACCTGGCTAATGGAAGCTTGAAAGAAAGCTTTAAATCTGCTCAGCTAAAGGATTTTCGGTTTGGGGTAAAGCTGCCAAAGTCTCTGTTTTCTCAAAGGCTCATGGTCTATCTTCTATTCTGATGCCTCAGAAGCTTTGGTGGTGAAAGTTTAAGAGATGTTGATTTCTATCTTCTGCAACAGGGCTGCTCGATATCCTTATCTCGGTACTCGTATCATCATCTTTTTTAAACTATATCATCTACTCTATCTATGTAAATATTTTTCAAAAAGCTAAATACAAAAATATAAAACCAACAAAAACTAATTAGAAAAATATAAAACCTTCAAAAACCCATAAAAATCAGAAAATTTGAAAAATACCAAAAATAATATGTTTTCCAAGACATGTCTTCTGGTATCGATAACATCTACGGTCTTAGAAATGTCATTCAACAATGGCACGGGACCATAGATGAAGTTCGAGCAGAAGGTGTAAATATTTCTTTTCAAAACATGTCACAAATCAAATGGCTTATAGTTATTTCAGACTGTAACCCGGGCTTAAACTATGGCTTGCAGTTACTTCTGACTGTAACCCGTGCTTTAACAATGGCTTGCTATTATTTCTGATAGCAACCCGCTCTTCCAAGAGGAAAGTGCTGCGCTAAACCAATTTTCAAATATTTCGTGCACTTATCCTAAAACAAAATGAGGAAAGTATGTCGAAGCATTGCTGTTCCCTGATAACGCTCAAATTGTGCATGTTTTTAGTAGCGTTATCCTTGCTTTTATATATGTTATTTGGCTATAATAATATGATTTTGTTACTTAATCGTACAAAAGTGTGTTTGCTAGTTCATTTGTAGCCAAGTACAGGAAAGTGGAGAAAAAGACGGAAAAAGAAGTAAAATACGAAGATTTCTCCATATACGAAGAATTCCCGACAAAACCAAGACTTGTAGAGTTTATTCGAGAAGATAAAGTCATCAAGTTAGTGGTCCAAAGACTCAAGAATAAAGTTCAAGAAGGGAAATGAGAAAGAAATGAAGAAAAGAAGCTTAAACGAAGAAATATTGGAAGCCTCGTTGTTCCCGACACACCTTCACCATTTTGGCCATAACTTTTGCATACGGACTACGTTTGACCCCCGGTTTATGGCCACGGAAAGCTAAGAGAAAGATCTACAACTTTGGTGCTTATCATTTTCTGTGAAATTGCTCCAACCGTTCGGTCGGGCCCCGCAACCAGATCCGGTTGGAGAGTGGTCAAGAACACCAACCGAAACGGTTGGAGCTTAACCGATTCAGTTGGAGGGCCTGTTTCAACCATTTTTTCATCACTAAGACTCCAAACTTGTCCCAAACGATTCTAGGTCCTTCCCACTCAGTTTCTAGTCCCTTCCAAGCTCTTTGGTGACCAAGAAATGTATTTATAACCCCAAGGGCTTGAGAGTAGTATAAATAGAGGCCTTTGCAACCTCATTTCATCATCCCTTCTCCATCCTTCTCTTCCCTTTCACCCACCATCCATCTCTAGGTGTGAAATTCGAGCCTCCACCCTTAAGGACGAATTTCCACCTATACAACATCCCTCTCTCAACTTACCTTCACCAAAGGTGTGTAATTCAAGCCTCCACCCTTAAGGATGAATTTCCACCAACTATCCTATCCCAACTTGTGTGAAATTCGATCCTCCACCCTTAAGGACGAATTTCCACAAACTTATCTTCCCCAAAAGACAACAAACCTCTGCCAAATTCGTGTAGTGTGCTCAAGGGTTGTTGAAGGTGTTTGGACATCATTTTATGGCTTGGTAGAACTATTGTAGTTGATTGGAGGCTTGAAGTTGTGCTATAATCCTTCATCTTTGCCTATTGTAATTCATACTTTGGGTAAACCTTGTAACTTTTATATTTAAAGATGTTTGTTATTGATATGATTATTGAGATTTTGTGTTTGATTAAAATGACCATGATGTTTTGTTTACTTGTTTTGTTCTTATGATAATATGTTCTTATATTGCTTTTCTTTGTGGTTTGATCCTTGACAATCATAACCACGACCTTGATACTTGCTTGTTCTTATATTGCTTTTCTTGTTGGTTTGATATGTGACAATCATAATGTCACACCCCCAATTTACCTGTTTTGCAGCGGAATGGAATTCCTGGGGATTGACTGTCATAGCATCACAATCACAGTTATGTTGAACGACCTAAAGTGTCGTTTGGAAAATACATCGTTTGATTTAATAAAATAATCAGAGTTTACAAAGTAGGTCCCAAATGAAAATCAACTTGTGCGGAAATAAGTTTGTTACAATTCAAACGATGTTTTAATGTTTATAAAACCCAAGTGAGACTCGTCGTCATCGCGACTCCATGATGTGTCCAAATGCATGCCATGAAGAGAATGCCTTAGATACCTGAGATAAAACATGCTAAAAGTGTCAACACAAAGGTTGAGTGAGTTCATAGAGTTTGTTTTGAAATGTAAAGCCTTCCAAAATCGTTTATGCAGCAACTGCATTGTAAATCGTTGAAATGTAAAGACTTTCAAAATCGTTTATGTAGCAAAGGCATTGTAAATCCACTCAGTTACAAGTCCCGCCCATACAAAACTTGCAACCTGTGTGTTCACAACCCACTGCCAGAATATGTATAGTTTATGTTCCAAACATATGATGTCAAATGAATTCACAAAAATAGTGCATGACTCAATGTATCGAAATCGTTTATGCAGCAAAGGCATTGTGAATCCACTTTCAGTTCCAAGTCCGCCATACAAAACTTGCAACCTGTGTGTTCACAACCCATTGCCAAATGTATATAGTGTATGTTCAAATCGTTCCAAGACCGTTAGTCCATAATCGTATACCAAGTCCGTTAGACCAATGAATATACCAAGACCGTTAGACCAATGAATATACCAAGACCGTTAGCTCAATGAATATACCAAGACCGTTAGACCAATGAATATACCAAGACCGTTAGACCAATGAATATATGATATAGAAATTCTAAGTATGGCAATAATGTTACTACGCATGACTAAGCATTCAGTTCGGCTAAACATATGATTTGCAAATAGTCATGAATGTAATAAAAATAGTCGAGCATGTATCTCCCCCAAAACAGTTATGAAAGCATTAAAACAAGAAAAGTGGGGCTATGGAACTCACTTGGTGGAATGATGCGAAGACAAAAGTGAGTACACCGAGATGTAATGTGATACGCAAATCTTGACCTATTGTGAATGATATGATACGTCATGAGTTGCAATGTAATGTTATGCATGCATTTCGTATGTTATTTATACCATTTGCGAGTTTTGAAAATATTGCTTATCGTCGAAAAATACTCGTTTGACGTCTTGACCAATCAAAAATCACTTTACATGTTTTTACGTCAAAATGTCATCCTGCAATGGTTTTATAATGATTTTTAGAGAAATTACTACTTTTCGTCGCAAAACAATGTCGTCGGAATTTTTATGAAATTAACAAAATGGCTTCGGAAAACTAAGTCGTAAAAAGCGTGTATGCGTCGATCGTTAGAGAACGAACTCGACGGTTTTGAAAAGTTTGTATCGATATCTAGAAGTTTCAGTTCAGGAGTTTTCGTCCAAAAGGTCTCGAACATAAAGATAATAAGGGTTAAAGATGGTGGTTTTGGCTAATTGTGTGCAGAAAATTAGTTACGGCAAGTTTATGAAAAAGTGCATATCTTTGTCGTTTCAAATCCGTTTTCTACATATAATATGTCCTTAGCTTCGTATCGAAGTAAACTAATATATTTTTGAGAAGTCGAAATAATTTGTGAAGCTTAAGGCTTGTTTTTGACTCGGACAAAATAAATATAGTATGCTGAAATTTCTGAAAATAATATATTTTCGTCGTCAAACTTGTAAAATCCATAACTTCTTCGTTATAAGTCCGTTTTTATCCGTTCAAGCGGCCACGGATTCGTTTTAAAGTATATTTTCTAAATATTAAGGCCAAAAATTCGTGCCTACTGTCGGATTTTCCAGAAAAACAAAACAAGGACAGACCACTTTTAATACTTGTCGAAAATAGTTTTTCTCGTACTAAACCTATTCCAATCCCTTCAAATCAACTCCAAAGCTAATCTAATCCTACCATACACCTTCTTAGGGTGTCATGGGTTCCTAGACATCATCAAGACCAACATATACCAAGGGGATAATTATAGGATGACCTTTATATATATTAACTCTAAAATCAATGGAAAAATGGTATAACTAACACAAGTCTTGCATGTTTGCACAATATATGAAGAAATAACTATGAAATGAAGATGAAAGATGTAAAATGATAGAAATATGCTTACAAGTATTATGATGAGGTGCAAAGAACCAAGGTAAATCCTAAACACTCTTGGTTTTTATTTCAAAACCTTATAAAGAGTATAAACTAGATTGTATATATGCTTGATCTTGAAAAATTAATGATCCCTTGATGAACTCCTTATGAAGGCCGGTTAGGAAGTGAAGAACAAGAGGAAGAGAGAACTTTTTACTACTTGGAGAATTATTGAGGTGAATGAGATGAATGATGTTTGAGTGAGTATCTATACTATCAAAGAAAGAATACCAACTTAATAAATGAAATCATCCTCCCCCCCCCATGGGCCGGATTTTGGGGAGATCTTGCTTCCCAAATATTATTTTTTTTTTAAAAAATGTATAAGCATTTACTTGTATAAATTGGTAAGAAAGTGTAAGTAAATTGTGTAGGAAATGTACAAGTAAGGTAAATGGAATTTTTGGTACAAGTAAGTTTTTAATAAGTCAAAATAGATTGTAATGAGATAATAAAAATTGTAAAAATACTTTCCTTGTGAAATTCGGGTGATAAAATAATTATCGTATAATTTTTAAGAAAATGACGTAATAATTTAATTTTAACGATTTAAGTACCAAATAAATTTGAAACACTAGAAAAACTAAAAATATAGTTTTTATGAACTAAATGTAAGTTTAAAAATACCTCGGGATCATTTTTGAAAGTAATGGATTAAATATACAAAATAATAACTCACGCGATAAAGATTATTAAATATAAAAATTACGCGTAAAATATGAAATGAAATGTCGTGAATGAACTAATGAAATGCACATGATGTCCATGAAATGTAGACTAATCATAGTCCATATGAAATGTACGTGATGTCATGATCATGAATTCGCCGCTAAACCTCAAGGTTCGCGAATTTGAAACAAGTAAACCAAGTTTACTAAAATGTTGAAATAATAAGACATGAATGTGTCGAGAAATGACACGAAATACGGGTTGTCACATTAGCCCATCAAAAGGAATTCAGTCCCTAAATTCAATCGTTGTTAGGTCTAACGGGTTTAGGGTTTGATGAGGCAAGCCTTCCCATTCTCGAGCAAAACCCTCAAAAGACTTTTTGGTAACCGATTTTTACTTAATCCCACAACTCATCAAACAAGAACTGTCATACGATTAGGCTAAATCGGTTTAGGTAACAACTTGTTTCTAGCTCGATCTTTGCAACTCATCAAACAAAAAGCGTCCGCCAGCGGATCAAACTGGAAACAAGTGGTTTGAAGAAAATCTTTTGAAAATTTGGCTCGATTACGAAATTGCTTACACATATAAGCCTACTACTCCCTTCATTGCATGATTCTTCCCGAATTAGACATAGGTGATCAGGCTATGTATAATTTAGGAGTAACTATGCAATGCTTGGACTAATCGACTCATATGTTGTTTGGTGTTGAGTCAACTGATGCTAAAATTGTGATGAACATCGAGGAGAGAAGACATGGAGAAGTGTCGTTAAAATGATAGTTAAAGTAAAAAGAATTGAAATCCTCGTAAATGATAACAAATCGGAAAGAAAATAAAGTACGATAGATGAGAATATTTTACAACAAGTGGTTTATCAAACGAAATACATCTTAGGTTATGAAGATTCGGATATGATGGAAAACATAAACTTAGTACGACATAGTACATAAGGAGAAATAAGACTGTTAGTTTCCGAACTTCTTGGGCTTCAAGTCGTTGATACCTTGAAGAGCTCCTCCTCCTCCTTCCAACATATATACATTCCCATGAGCACCTTCAACTGGTTGACCTTGGTTTTGAGGACATTGATTCCGATAGTGTCCTTGTTCCCCACATCGAAGCATGCGATCACGGCTTTACCTTTACAATCCTGGCTAGATGTCCGGTGTTTTGCATTTGTGGCACTTGGTATGGGGCGGACCCAGTGATGAAAATTACATCGATTACATAGTGGGTGTGTTCCAAAGATACCCTCTACCTCTTATTGGTGCAGCGACATAAACCATTCCCGCTTCTTGCCTTCTATTTTGTTGTTGATGACGGTTAGTGTTGCGGTTTTGGTTGTTGTTGTTATCATCTCCTTGGTCGTTTTCCCATTTCCTTTTGTTGTTGTTGATTTGGTTATCGTCGTTGTTGTTGTTTTGGTTATTGTTGTAGTTGGTGCGGTTGTTGGGGTTGTTGTTGTTTTGGTTGGTATTGGTGTACTTACCTCTCTTCACTACCCGGGCCATGAGCTTTTGAGTCACCCTAATAGCTTCCTCGATTGTTTGTGGATCAAACGAAGTCACATTTCCTGAATAACTTCGAAGTCCCAGATAAAAGCCTCTAGCAACTTCTCGTTATCCGGTACCATCGACGGGCATAACGCGGCCAATTCTTGAAATCTCCGAATGTATGTGTCAATATCGTACCCAATCGTTACTAGTTCGTAGAACTCCGTCTCCAACTTTTTCACTCAGACGAGGACAAAACTTCGTAGTCACCAAACCCTTAAATTGCTCCCAAGTAAGCTTGAAAGCATTCTCCATTCCAATCGGTTGAGCATATGAATTCCACCACGACAATGCTCCATCGAGTAATGTACTTGTAGCAAATTTGACCTTACTATCATCCGGGCAATTACAAAGCAAAAACACGGATTCCAACTTTTCAAACCATCGTACCATGGCCGTGGCTCCTTCAGTCCCCCTAAACTTCGTGGGCTCACCACTTTTGAAATCCTTATACGAACATCTCTTAACTCCGGATCCTCCGCATTTCCAAGAGTAGCAGCTAGCCTAGCGGCTTCGTTAGCAGCTTCAGCAGTGACCTCTCGTTTCCCTTTCGACTCTTAAAGCATCGGCTATGCTATCATTCACTAACTTTTGAATAAGCCAAGTTGGGTCATTTCTTAACTGTAGCTTTCTTCGGTACCATATCTTCTTCAAAACAAGAGGAAATGTGAGACGTAGCAAAATCCGATGTTAATAATAAACGCTCCAAAGAGATGTGATAAGAAATGGTAAGTTTGAGGTTATTTTTCAAAATAATCGACGGGTTCAGAAAAGATGGGTTATGAGGTGTCGTAAGTGCTTCAAGTGTATAATGGTTTAGTGACTTAATGTGTTAGTAACGTGTAACTCGACATGTTAGTGATGAAACAAAGGAGTGAGAGTGACCTTGCCCTACATAAGGGTTTATCTCGGCATTCGGCGTTATCGGTGATGAGTCAATTGATGTAAAGATTGTGATAGGGAATAACAAGGAATTCTCCATATTAGAGTATGAGGAAATGATAATGGGATGGGAATTTAAAGGCATCCATGTGACAATCAATGTGAAATGAAAGTGAATAACTCAAAAATATGCGTATAAATCGCTTGCCAAGTGAACATGCACTTATGATGAAATGATGAGATGCTATGATAATGTAGTTATAGTCTAGGGTCAATGATGCAACCTAGTTCTCTATAACAGAAGCTCTGATGCCAATCTGTCACACCCCCAATTTACTGCTTTGCAGGAATGGAATTCACGGGATTGATTGTCATAGCATCACAATCACAGTTATGTTGAACGACCTAAAGTGTCGTTTGGAAAATACATCGTTTGATTTAATA
This sequence comes from Chrysanthemum makinoi, assembly GCA_910596185.1. Lineage (NCBI taxonomy): Eukaryota > Viridiplantae > Streptophyta > Magnoliopsida > Asterales > Asteraceae > Chrysanthemum > Chrysanthemum makinoi. Next base: position 200,382,042 of record OU343225.1, on the reverse strand, counting down.
AAATAATCAGAGTTTACAAAGTAGGTCCCAAATGAAAATCAACTTGTGCGGAAATAAGTTTGTTACAATTCAAACGATGTTTTAATGTTTATAAAACCCAAGTGAGACTCGTCGTCATCGCGACTCCATGATGTGTCCAAATGCATGCCATGAAGAGAATGCCTTAGATACCTGAGATAAAACATGCTAAAAGTGTCAACACAAAGGTTGAGTGAGTTCATAGAGTTTGTTTTGAAATGTAAAGCCTTCCAAAATCGTTTATAAAGCAAGCTGCATTGTAAATCGTTTAAATGTAAAGACTATCAAAATCGATTATGTAGCAAAGGCATTGTAAATCCACTCGCCCAAGTCCCGCCCATACAAAACTTGCAACTTTGTGTTCACAACCCAATTGCCGAATATGTATAGTTTATGTTCCAAACATATGATGTCAAATGAATTCACAAAATAGTGCATGACTCAATGTATCGAAATCGTTTATGCAGCAAAGGCATTGTGAATCCACCTCGGCCCAAGTCCGCCCATACAAAACTTTCAACCTGTGTGTTCACAACCCATTGCCGAAATGTATATAGTGTATGTTCAAATCGTTCCAAGACCGTTAGTCCATAATCGTATACCAAGACCGTTAGACCAATGAATATACCAAGACCGTTAGACCAATGAATATACCAAGACCGTTAGCTCAATGAATATACCAAGACCGTTAGACCAATGAATATACCAAGACCGTTAGACCAATGAATATATGATATAGAAATTCTAAGTATGGCAATAATGTTACTACGCATGACTAAGCATTCAGTTCGGCTAAACATATGATTTGCAAATAGTCATGAATGTAATAAAATAGTCGAGCATGTATCTCCCCAAAAACAGTTATGAAAGCATTAAAACAAGAAAAGTGGGGCTATGGAACTCACTTGGTGGAATGATCTAGACAAAAGTGAGTACACCGAGATGTAATGTGATACGCAAATCTTGACCTATTGTGAATGATATGATACGTCATGAGTTGCAATGTAATGTTATGCATGCATTTCGTATGTTATTTATACCATTTGCGAGTTTTGAAAATATTGCTTATCGTCGAAAAATACTCGTTTGACGTCTTGACCAATCAAAAATCACTTTACATGTTTTTACGTCAAAATGTCATCCTGCAATGGTTTTATAATGATTTTTAGAGAAATTACTACTTTTCGTCGCAAAACAATGTGGTCGGAATTTTTATGAAATTAACAAAAATGGCTTCGGAAAACTAGTCGTAAAACGGTGTACGTCGATCGTTAGAGAACGAACTCGACGGTTTTGAAAAGTTTGTATCGATATCTAGAAGTTTCAGTTCAGGAGTTTTCGTCCAAAAGGTCTCGAACATAAAGATAATAAGGGTTAAAGATGGTGGTTTTGGCTAATTGTGTGCAGAAAATTAGTTACGCCAAGTTTATGAAAAAGTGCATATCTTTGTCGTTTCAAATCCGTTTTCTACGTTTTATATGTCCTTAGCTTCGTATCAAGGTAAACTAATATATTTTTGAGAAGTCGAAATAATTTGTGAAGCTTAAGGCTCGTTTTTGACTCGGACAAAATAAATATAGTATGCTGAAATTTCTGAAAATAATATATTTCGTCGTCAAACTTGTAAAATCCATAACTTCTTCGTTATAAGTCCGTTTTAATCCGTTCAAGCGGCCACGGATTCGTTTTAAAGTATATTTTCTAAATATTAAGGCCAAAAATTCGTGCCTACTGTCGGATTTTCCAGAAAAACAAAACAAGGACAGACCACTTTTAATACTTGTCGAAAATAGTTTTTCTCGTACTAAACCTATTCCAATCCCTTCAAATCAACTCCAAAGCTAATCTAATCCTACCATACACCTTCTTAGGGTGTCATGGGTTCCTAGACATCATCAAGACCAACATATACCAAGGGGATAATTATAGGATGACCTTTATATATATTAACTCTAAAATCAATGGAAAAATGGTATAACTAACACAAGTCTTGCATGTTTGCATAATATATGAAGAAATAACTATGAAATGAAGATGAAAGATGTAAAATGATAGAAATATGCTTACAAGTATTATGATGAGGTGCAAAGAACCAAGGTAAATCCTAAACACTCTTGGTTTTTATTTCAAAACCTTATAAAGAGTATAAACTAGATTGTATATATGCTTGATCTTGAAAAATTAATGATCCCTTGATGAACTCCTTATGAAGGCCGGTTAGGAAGTGAAGAACAAGAGGAAGAGAGAACTTTTTACTACTTGGAGAATTATTGAGGTGAATGAGATGAATGATGTTTGAGTGAGTATCTATACTATCAAAGAAAGAATACCAACTTAATAAATGAAATCATCCTCCCCCCCCCATGGGCCGGATTTTGGGGAGATCTTGCTTCCCAAATATTATTTTTTTTTTAAAAAATGTATAAGCATTTACTTGTATAAATTGGTAAGAAAGTGTAAGTAAATTGTGTAGGAAATGTACAAGTAAAGGTAAATGGAAATTTTGGTACAAGTAAGTTTTTAATAAGTCAAAATAGATTGTAATGAGATAATAAAAATTGTAAAAATACTTTCCTTGTGAAATTCGGGTGATAAAATAATTATCGTATAATTTTTAAGAAAATGACGTAATAATTTAATTTTAACGATTTAAGTACCAAATAAATTTGAAACACTAGAAAAACTAAAAATATAGTTTTTATGAACTAAATGTAAGTTTAAAAATACCTCGGGATCATTTTTGAAAGTAATGGATTAAATATACAAAATAATAACTCATAGCGATAAAGATCATTAAATATAAAAATTACGCTGTAAATATGAAATGAAATGTCGTGAATGAACTAATGAAATGCACATGATATCCATGAAATGTAGACTAATCATAGTCCATATGAAATATGCGTGATGTCATGATCATGAATTACGCTAAACCTCAAGGTTACGCTAATTTGAAACAAGTAAACCAAGTTTACTAAAAATGTTGAAATAATAAGACATGAATCGTGTCGAGAAATGACCTGAAAGTACGGGTTGTCACACATAACCATCAACTTGTTACTTGCTTAAACAAAAAAACGACACTTGTAGTGCAACCAAGTCTCTTGGGACGACCTTGATTTACCAAAACCTATACTACAACTTGACTAGGGTATACTTGCCCGAATGTGTTCCTAGTTAACCGGTAATTCTTGTTTATAAATTTAAAACCACGACGAAGCACATCATTCCCACACAAATGTTTTTCCGTCTAAAAATTCTTCAGAAAAATATTTGTTGTATTCAAAAATTTGGAAAATGAGTTACTTTCAAAACAATCAGATTCGAGTTTTATAAAATTTTTTGCAAACTCAATCAATGACTTCAGCACTTTTAAACTTTTCAAAAATTGAGTCATTAATTGAGGGGGATAATGTTTTCAAATCTATATCATCTAACGGACTTTCTTAATTATCCTATATGCTTAATTAAAAATGATGTTAACCTACGTTGAAGGACTAGGTGCCTAGGATATGATTGTTAGGTTTAGATGATTAGAGTTTGATGAACACATTATTCCCATGCCTTTACATGATCTGATTGAGATGTTGCATTGAATTTTATTACTCGATTGTTGTTTGGGTGATGTCGACCACCATATATCTGTATGTGTGTTCACTAACGTATGCAGTATATTGGTATATAAGAATGTTCCCGATCCGGATCCCACATATGAAGATGATTGGATGCCGAAAGGAAAGGGTAATTATATCTTGGGTTGACAAATGAAGAAACGGAGCTTACTTTGACTTCTATGGAGAGTTGGCATGATAAAATGCAACGTAAGAGGTCTCACTGCATCGGCAGATGGTTTTCTTCATCATCAAATGAAGAAATGGAGCTTAATTTGACCTCTATGGAGAGTTGGCATGAAAAAAATGCAACGAAAGAAGTCTCACCATGCATCGTGAGATGGTTTTCTTCCTAACCCTCAAGAACAACAACAACAAAGCGGCTCAACCACCTAACGTATCTTGATGCGAGATACCATTTTTAAACAACTTTGAAATAATTTGATTAAATTGTTTTGAAAATGGAAAAATATTGTTTTGAAAATAAATCGGATTCAATGTTTTGAAATCAATCGGACTTTATTTTGTCAAATCATAAGTGATTTCAAATTAAATAATTTCAAACGATATTTCTTCATAAAAGTCCGGTTTGTACAATAATAAGTGGTGATCTAAAGATTTAATGTTATGTCATGGTATGATTTTCTTTAAAACTCAAAGATCTTACAAAATGAAATTTTTTCTGTTCTTGTTTGATTGTGAAATTGTTTTATTTTACTTAAAGATCTCTTAAAACTATCATACCTGACATTAACAATCTTTAATGTCTAAAATTGATCCGTATCAATCATTTTTCAAAATTAAATCAAGCCACGTCTTTCCCCAAAATCTTTTAAATGATTTAAATCAATTGGGATCACAAATCTCAAAAGGTTTGAAATTTTTGATCGGGGTGAGATCGTGCTTTAAATCTCAAATTTGTTTAAACGGAATTGGTTTTAGTCCTTTAGGCACTCCCTGCCTCCATGTGCCAAACGATTTCTAATACATAATGCACATGTTGAGGGGAAGCATTTATCCAAAAACAAGATGAGTATTTAAACCTGGCCACATTTTCTCCTATGTTTTCTAAACCTTATTAAATCACTTGGGATCCAAAATCTCAAAGGGTTTGATATTTTTGATCGGGAAAGAATTTGTGATTTAATAATGAAACTTGATTAAAGATGATCATTTTTTTAAATGTGCATCTTGCTCTCCCATATGTGCTAAAAGCTTTCGAATCTCGAAGCACATATTGAGGGAGAGCATTTCAAAAGAAAACAAACTTTCAAGGTACAAAACAAAATTTCTTAAGTTTCAATAAAGTACCTTGATTGATTTTCTAATGGTTTCAGGATGGCTATATGATCGTGAATGTGCTTCTAAGAACTCTTTCCTCTTCGTGCAAAACAATTTCAAAAATCACATGCACAAGTTGAGGGGGCAAGTTTTGAAAACCACATCATTTCCCATAAAATATCTTTAACAAAGTATGAAAAATACTAACTTTGATCGGGAAAGTGATGGTGATATCTTTTAGAAATTGTCGATCAATGAATCGAATCTTTCATTCTCAAATCTGAAAGTTTCAAGTCCTCTTGCCTCCATGTGCTAAAACCATTTCAAATACATTTGATGCACATGTGGAGGGGGAGATTTTTCTAAAAATATCAAAAACAATTCAGGTACAAAATGTTTTGATCGTGTATCACAGGTACTTGGATTGATTTTCAAAAGGTTTTCGATTGGTTCCAATGGAAGAAGAACAATACCAAAAGACCGACCAAATTTACTTTATACATGGAGTTATAAGGATGGTAAGGTTAGCTATTAGTTCCCACGATCCCGAGCAACCTGGAGGGATCTACCTAGGGACAATCCACTAGATAGTGTAAAGTCCTTAGGTATGATGAAAAAAAAAGGAGAAAAGTGAAATATGGGAAGAGTGCGGACAGAGATAGAGCTAGAACTAGAATAAACCCAACAAGGTTCTAGTTATGAAATCTCGGTAAGCACTGAAGGGGTTGAAGAATGAAAAAGAAATGAATGTGAAAAGGGGTGAAAAGAAATAGCCCTCTAATAACTCAACCTTAGGGCAGAAACCGGGTTCAATACATATGCTACTGGAGTTTACTAAGGAAACACTGGTATTGAAGACAAGATGTCATGGACCCAGTGACGCACTGCTTTAAACTTCCCAAGCTACTCAAGTTCCTCTTAAAAGGGCTTGTTTCATTCTCACGGGGAACCTACATAATCTATCAACTTTCTCTTAGAGATCGTTGATATTGAAGAAAGAGACCCTCTCCCTAGTCTCCGGCATAGGAACCAAATGTGCACAATTGAGTCTAGAGCCAAGAGATCATCCATAATATCTCATTAGGACACAAAGTTAATGAAGACTTACTGTTTCACACATTGTGGAAAGTAAGAATATATTAAGAGTCCTACGCATTATCCTTGTGGTATTGCCAGAACATCCGAGTGATATGTAAAAATATTCAAGATGAAGATGGAAATCCTTCTAGAGCCAACATCAAACAAGCTCTTGGTGGGTGACATGTGAGATCTTTCCAAAAGATCAAGCTTGTGACAACTGGATAAAAACGATGGGGCGATTCACTCGTGAATCAACCTTGGTCTAGGATTGGAATTGACGAATACTTTTGGAAAAACCGTTCGATGTGCAAACCTTCTTTTCTCTAACACGTCGAATGTGTACTCATGTTTTCAAACACGAAAAGTATCTCTGATTGAAAAAATGCTTTCAGAAAAACCGTTCGATGTGCGAATCTCTTCTTTTCTCTAGCACATCGAATGTGTATTCTCTTTCATATACAAAAAGTATTTTTGATTGAAAATTGATCTTTCTCATAAAACCTTCGTCGCATTGCAAAACTCTTTCTTCAAACAATACGCGATTGTTTTTCAAATCATTTTTCATCAATCAGTGAATCTCAATTTGCTAGTTCACTCACTCCGTGTTGTCTTCTTTGAGACGTTCCGGTTTGAGAACGGCTAGAGCAAAATGCGAAACCATCAGGAGATTCTTCGAATTATACCCGATCACAAGGCGTACTTGTACTTGATCAACGGGAAGCCGTGGGCCGTGTACATCAATTCAACGAAAGTGATCAAAGACACTTTCGTGTGTTTTATTGCTAACCGTTGTTTGCAAGTACATTTGGATTGCGGTGATCATAATTGAGAAGTCAATCCAAAGCCGCATGCTCACAACATCCACACTTAATTGAAGAAATCATGACTTGTGCATATCTACGAACACTGGCTCGATGTTTTTATATTATGATTACGCTACTGTTGCTTTGCAAATATCATGAGTCAGAAAGCTTCCGCTACTCTGATGAAAAGATGTCATGATCCAGAAGTGTGAGCATGTCGGTCCAAAAGTCACAACATCACATGATGGCAACACAACAAAGGGTGATCCAGAGACTTACTGTGGCTGATGATCTCAATGAAAGCTCAAAGATCATCAAAGATGTGGATCAGTTCAAAGACCTCCACTCTAAGTACAAAACTATGCGGACTTTAAAGAATCACTACTAATGCACAAAGATTGCGAAATTTGAAGAATTGAAGTCTACGAGCTCGAAAACTAAAGACAAAGAAAGAATGCTCGGATGCAAAATGTATTTCATGGGGTGACCTCCCTTAGGGGGGGATTGTTAGGAATTGGAAATTCCATGTTAAAGTGTCGGTCACCCCAATTATGGTCTAGCATATGTTAGCTCGTAGACTTGTAGTTATTTACGTTGTTTTTTGTAGTGAATTAGTTAATTATTAGCGTAGAGTAGTTTAGTGTAACACCGTGGAGGACGGACGGGTCTTTACCCATTGTATGCCTGATCCACAGTCCGAAGGAGGACGTGTAGTATGTAACTATAAATACCCTCACCTTCCAAGGTAGAGGGTTGGACCTTTCATTCTAATCTAACCTTCTATGTTTTCTTTCACTTTCTCTCTCTAGAAAGGCTCCCATCTTCCACTTTCTCTCTCTAAACTCTTAAACCATACGCCCCATTTATAATGTTATGATTTGTTTGTGAAATCCAATATCCTACAACCTTGTTGGGTTTTTTCCAGTCCTAGCTCTATCTCAGTCGGCACTCTTCCCTTATTCTTACTTTTATCCTTTTTTAAATCATACCTAAGGACTTATATACTATTTAGTGGATTGTCCCTAGGTAGATCCCTCTGGCTCTGGCGGGATCGAGAGAACTAATACCTAACCTTACCATCCTTATAACTCCAATAAACTAAATGGAAGGTCGGTCTTTAGTGTTCCTCCACAATTGCCATTGAAAACGAATTAAAAAATTAATCAAGGTATTTGAGATATAATATCACATCATTTGTACGTTGATTGTTTTTAATCTTTTATAAATGCTCCCCCTCAACATGTGCATCGGTATTTGAAGTTTTGTTGTAAAAATTCAACTTTGGATTTAGTTATATCTGAGATACTCAAATTATACGACATGAAATCGTTTAGCACATGGAGGAAGGAGTGCTTGTTTGAGTCTTAAACAATCACCATTTTATCAGATTTAATATTTAACTCACATTCTCTACCCCGACCAAAAACTTTCAAACCTTTTGAGATTTGTGATCCCAATTGATTTAAATCATTTAGAAAATTTTGGGGAAAGATGTGGCTCGGTTTTAATATTTACTGATACGGAACATTTTAACGCTCCCTCTCAATTTATGAGGGAGATTGTTAGTTTCAGGTAAGATAATTTTGAGAGATCTTTAAGTAAAAGAAAATTTTCATTTTAAAAGATCTTTGAGTATAATGAAAGATCATACCCTGACATATAACACCAAAACTTTATTCACCACTTTATAACGTACAAGTAGACTCATTTGATAATATATCGTTTGAAAGTATGAAATTTGAAATAACTCTCCCCCTCAATCGATGACCCAAGTCATAGATTGAGTGATACAAATTTATGAAAAATTGAGTCCGATTGATTTTCAAAAATTTGAGTCCGATTCATTTTCAAACATTGTTACCACCATGTACAATACAAATATTTTCTTGAAGAATATTAGAATGAAAAACATTTGTATAGGAATAGCCGTCTTTTTGGCGACGTGCTTTCCTCATTTTGTTTTAGGATAAGTGCTCGATATTTATAAAAATCTACTTTGCGTAGTACTTTCCTTTCTTGAAAAGCGGGTTACAGTCTGAAATAACTGCAAGCCATCTTAGGCATGTTTTGAAAACATTTTGAACTTCTACTCGAAATTCATCTAAAACACCTTGTCATTATTGAATGACATTTCTAGGACTATAGATGTTATCGATATCAGAAGACATGCCTTGAGAAAACAATATTATTTGGAATTTTCGATTTTTCAAATTTTTATGGGTTTTTGTTGGTTTTATATTTTTGTATTTTGATTTTTGATAACTATATACAAAGAATTGGTGAAGAAACTCCATTACTCCTCATTCTCTTCCTGAAGACATTTGAGTTTTCCGGCTGCAGACTCTTCATGCTGAGTCACAGGAGGATAAACTAAAACCGATCTCTTGGAAGAGCTTTTGTGAAGATGTCTACCAATTGATACTCAGTCCGTACAAAGTAGAGTTTAACCACACCGTTCTCTACTTGTTCCCTAATGAAGTGATGTCGAATGTCAATGTGCTTTGATCTTGAGTGTTGGACATTGTTGCAACAGAGAGCGATGGCACTTTTGTTGTCACAATACAGAGGAATTTTGTTGAATACAAAGCCATAGTCAGATAGTTGGGATCTCATCCATAATATTTGAGCACAACATGCTGACATGGAAATGTACTCAGCCTCTATAGAAGATACAGAAGTACTCATTTACTTCTTTGACGACCAACTCACTAATTTATCACCCAAAAATAGAGCACCTCGGCGTACTTTGACGAGTATCTTGACACCTCGCATGGTCAGCATCTGCATAAGCTGTTAGTGCCATGGTGGTGTCCTTCGGATACCAAAGACCCATGTTAATGGTTCCTTGGAGATGACTAAAGACCCGTTTAACCGCTTCAAGGTGCTTCCTGGTAGGCTTTGCCTGACTTCGAGCACAAATGCATATAGTGAACGAATATCCGGTCTCCACTGGCGTGAGATATATCAAGGATCCAATCATACTACGATACTTAGTTAGATCAACAGGGATTCCCGAGAGGTCCTCATCCAGTTTTGCCCTCTGCACTATCGGAGTGTCAACAAGGTCACTAGAATCAAATCCTAATTTCTTTAATATTTCACTAGCATATTTAGATTGATTTATGAAAATGCCTCTGGGACTTTGAGAAATTTGTAATATTAAGAAACATGACATTTGTCCCATCATTGAAATTTGAAATTTAGAACTCATCTCTTTAGAAAAATGGTCACATTCATTTGGGTCAGTCGAGGAAAATATAATGTCATCAACATATATTTGAACATGAATTAAATGTTTGCCTGATTTCTGAGTGAACAGTGTAGGATCAACAACACCTTTGTAGAACCCCTTCGCCAAAAGAAACTTTGACAAAGTATCGTACCATGCCCTTGGAGCCTGCTTCAAGTCGAGAGGATTCACAAATCCTTAGGATGCTCGGGATTCACAAATCCTTCCTTGGACTGACATAGACCACTTCTTTGAGATCACCATTAAGAAAAGCAATCTTTACATCCATTTGGTAGACTATCATATTCTTACTAGCAGCATTAGCAAGGAAGATTCTGATAGCCTCTATTCGTGAAACCGGAGCAAATGATTCCTCAAAGTCAGTACCCTCCTCTTATCGATATCCCTTAGCAACAAGTCTCGCTTAATTCTTCAGAACATCACCATTCTCATCAAGTTTTACCTTGAAGATCCACTTTCGAAACGCGATAATAATCGTACAATCTGGAGGTGGTACTAATTCCCATACATCAAGTCGATCGAACTCCTAAATTTCATCTTGCATAGCATTAAACCAGCTATCCTCAGACATTGCATTCTTGACATCATTCGGTTCGACCTTTGATAGTACAGAATTTAAGAAGCACCATAAGGCATTAGTGGCAAGTTGCTTTCTTGTTAATACTGGACGAGAAGGATTCCAAATGATGTTATCTAGTGGATGATCATGTGTCCATTTTCTGAGATGTTCATGTGGTTGATGATAAGGAACTGATGTGGCAGAGTAGTTAGGATCCTGATGAAGATGCCTCTAGAGTAGGTTCACGGGCAAAAATGTTCTCAAATGGAGCATCTTCTGGAGTAGCAAAGGGGTTAACTTCAAAAGAATTATCTACTGCAGTGCCTTGATGTACTGAAGAAGATTAGGGATTAGATGATGATGGTGAATGGTCAGCAGATGTAGCTTCTTGAGTTATGGAAATAGAGACCAATGGACCATTCGGATTGGTTAGAGCAGGAGCAGCAACAGCTGGTGGTGCAGGAGTATCATCAGTTGTCGGCTTAAAGTATACATCAAACATCAGATCAAATAGAATTTTCAAATCTTCTTTTGAGGGAGGTACATAAGGAGCTGCAGGCGTGGGATTCTGTACAAGAACCGAACTAATTGGTCCAGGTGAAAAACGTTGAGGCGTGGCTCCAGAACTGGTGTGTCTAGGAGCCATTTGCTTAGTCAGCTCATCAAACTTAACGTGAATAGTTTCCATGATATCTCGGGTTCTTTTGTTGTAGATTCGGTAACCCTTCTAATCTGGTGCATAGCCAACGAAAAATCCAATATCAGCTTTAGCTTTCAACTTTCCCAGATCTTGACCGTCATTGGTTGGATAGCATAAAGCCCCAAACACACGTAGAAATGAGAGATCCGGTTTTCTGTTGTGCACTAATTCGTATGGAGTTTTTCCATGAAGAGTATGTATTAGATATCAATTTTGAGTGTAACAAGCAGTGGCAATGGCTTCCGCCCAGAGAAACATTAGAGCCTTTGAGAAAATTAGCATGGTCCGAGCAGCTTCTACAAGAGTAAAATTACGCCTTTCAACAACACCGTTCTGCTGAGAAGTGCGTGGAACACTTTTCTGGTGACTAATCCCAATGCTTTCATAAAACTGAATGAGCTGTTTGTTCACAAATTCAGTTTCATTGTTTGCCCGGATGATTTTGACAGTTTTGTTAAGCCTAAACTGCAACTGTTTGATAAGCTTAATGATAACTTCAGGAGTTTCATCCTTGGTTTTCAAAAACTTTACCCAAGTGAACCGAGAGTAATCTTCAACTACAACTAACACATACTTCTTCCCATTGATACTTTGCACTCTCATGGGTCCACATAGATCAATGTGAAGGGTGTGAAGAACTTTCATGATGGTATTGGCAGGTTTGGGTTTATGGGCATACTTTTTGCTTTTGCCCAATTGGCAAGCAAAACAAAGATGATCTTTTTCATATTTTAACCGGGGTAAACCTCTCACAAGTTCCTTTCTAGTAAGATCATTGATGGTGCCGAAGTTCAAGTGATTGAGTCGACGATGCCATAACCATGATTTGTTCTTTGACGCCTTTGATAACAAGCAAATAAGAGAAGACCTCATAATATCTTCGATAGAGATGGTGTACAAATTGGTGCCACAAGTTCCCTTTAGAAGATCAACACCATCTAATTCTCTAACGAAACATGTGTGTTTTCTGAAGGTTACTTCGAGATTAGAATCATAAAATTGACCAACAGAGAACAGATTGTGGCCAAGTCCTTCCATATAGTATACCCGGGAGATAACACTGTCACCAAAAATATGATCTCCATAACCCATAATTGCCCCAAAATGATCATTCCCAAATCTAACAGTCCCGATGAACTTATTCACGAAGTTCTTGAGCCTGAGCGATCCCCAGTCATATGTTTTGAGCAGCCTAAATCCAAATACCAAAGGACGATTTGTATGACTTGCATTTGAAAACAGACGAGAACGGATAACTGGAAGTAGTGGATCCCCACGTGAATATGGGATCCGACTAGTTAGCACACATAATCTGTAGACCCCTAGATGCCATGACATTATTAGTGGGGGCAGCACTAGTAAAGGCACTAGACTCAGTCACAGTGCGATGTGTTCCTAAAGGAATAGTTCTACCTATGGGTATCCATGTCTTAGCAGGCACTGTTCTAGGTAAGGCAGTTCTAGTTGAAGGACAGTGTTCACTAAGTTTGATTTTACGACCTGTGGGTTTCCACTGATAACCCATATTAGTGAACTTTTTCCCTATGGGTTTCCAAGATTGCTTAACCTGTTTTGCTTTCCAAACTTTACCAGCTGGGGTTTTAACAGAAGGCCTCAAATATGACACAACACATTCATCATGATTACCAGAAATTAAACAGTTATTACAAGTTTTGGAGACAGCAGTAGAATTCGAATTAATTATAGTACGCTTATAGCTAATACTAGAATCAACATGATACAAATTGTTCAACTTAAACTTATTATTCCTATGTTGGTCTTCTACTTTCTTTACTTGATCACTTTTAGCTTGTGAGTCCCTATCTTGCTTTCTATTGCCTTTAGGCTTTGACCCGCTAGCTTTAGTGTCACTGAACTCGTAGAAGTAACGCACGGGAATATTAGTTTGTTTCACTGCTTTTTGCATTTCTGGCCTAGAAGTGCTTGGTTTCGAGGCTTTCAGAGGTACATCAAAGGTAACATGCTTGATCTTAGGCATGGAAGAGGGTGCAACAAGTCTATATAGCTTATTATCACTTTTAGGATAAGTGCCTATGACATATTCTAACATTTCTTGAGATTGTTTGGTCTAAATGCAAGCATCGGCAAAATCACTATCTAGAGGCTTCTCTATTCTAGCATCTTTAACGATCTCACGAACAATATCTAGGATATCCTTAAGGTGTTTGAGATAAGCTTGACACACAATCCTATTGTTCCTAAGAGGAAGGGGAATATACTTAACATTAATTGTATACTTCTTACAAGCAGACACCTTTGATACAACATGATCATCACTAGTGATTGGCATTTTCCCTTTTACCCGAGTCTTTAGATTCTCAATTTCTTTAAGCAAAGAAGTTATCTTTTCATTGCTCTTGTCACGAGTGACCTTAATTGATTCATATAACTCTTTGAAGTACAATTTAACTTTAGCATTTTCAGCTTGAAAGCAATCATTTTCATGTTGTAATTCATTGATGATGTTTTGAAGTTGGAAATTCTAAGAATCTAAAGGAGGTGGTATATGAGAGCCAACCACTTCACTCCTGTTTCCATTCAAATGATAAATCTATGGTTTCAACTTTCGGATCATGTTACAGTGAGCTTGAATCCGTTCATTTTGTGTGCCTATTTCAAAATATGCATCAAATTCAGGAGCATCTAAAGATGTCTTGGCATTTGAGGTTTTGATTCTTTCTTCTAGATGTTGATATTTTAGCTGCAAATCAAGATAATCAACCTATAACTTAGAAAAATGCCTGATCATGTTATCATGATCATCTTTTTGTATTTTTTCTTGCAATTTTAAGTTTTCGGCTTCAAGCTCATTGACACGATCTTGGAAAACTTTAAATGCAATTGACAAATCATGAAATTAAGAAGCAGTTATGGCATAGTTTGTGACAATATAAAACACATCGTGGGAAATACATCTGGCAATCAAATTCTCATTAAGGATGTGAATATTCTTTCTCTCAATCTCATAACTTTTAAGCTCATATGCATTATTTCTTCCCTCGTTTTCCATTTCATTAAACATCCTTTTCATTTCTTTAACTTCAGTGTCTACGGCCTTTTGAATACCCTCAAAATGTTCTTTCAATTGTTTAAAGAATGGAATAACCTCAGTAAGATAATACTCTTTTGTTTGCTCAAAACCCCTTTCCCCTTCAGTAATACCCGTTAGTGTGATTCTCTTCATACATGTTTTATCGAAATCAGCAAATAGTTGGTAAATTACGTCTATACTAATTAAGGTTTTGCACTGTGTAGGAAGAGTTCTAGGCACTAAGTGCATCGATGTATTGGGAGGATACACCGTAGCCGCAGGTAATTTCCTAAGGGGAGGATTATTTTCAACAAGTTCTTCGGCCTTTCTCTTATCCATATCTAACTTCCAAAACATTTGTTCAGGGGTTAATTGAATTTGAGGTTTGAACGTGGCTAAGAAATTTTCCCTAGGATAGTTGGGAGTTTTGAATTTTAATATTCTCTCCACACTATCAGGGTCATTCATTTTCTAATCCATTTTCTCTCTAGAGGAGTTTTCTAACTCTATGTCCTCTTCTGTTATTTGTACACAAGTTGGCTTTTGTTTAGGCTTAAGAATCTCACTACCATCATAAATCACTTATTGAGCCTTTTTCACTTTCTTAAGATACACAGGATTTGGGTCTTCTACAAAGTTTTCACTGTGTTTATCACTTAATACTCTATGATTTGTAATCATGAAAGCAGATGAATGGTGTTGCCTTATACGCAGCTTGTTTTCAAGTTTATTCTTTAGAGTTTTAAGGTTGGAAAAATCATTTAGGAGCTTAGTTTCCTTTTCTTTGAATTCTTGTTTAAGTGTTTTTACATTTTCTTGTATTTCTTATTTCTACTTAACTTTTGTTTAAGTTTTTCTTGTAAGAAATTTAACTCTTTTTTTAACGTTTCTTCCCTTAAATTACTTTTAGTGATCAGTGTACGCATTTGGCAATCCATTTCCTGCTCGTGTGTGGTTAGCTCAAATTTAGCACGTTTTTCATAGATGGCAACTCGATCCTTATATATATTTAGCTTAGTGGTCAGGGAGTCATCAGGCATATATTCAGTGTACTCATTAAACACATATTCATCATTAATGGCAGAATATGCACCACTTGGTACAACAAGACTTTCATCGTGCTTAACATATTGATTATATAGGATAACATTGCTATTTCCCATATTTACAATATCTGACTCAACGACTTCTGTCAGTTGTACTTTGTTGGGAATCTTTTGCTCATCAACCACATCATATAGTTTTAGTACCTCTGATATGACTGAAGCATTGGAGGGACCAGCTTGTTGAGGTGATGAAACCATGGGAGAAATATTAGCCATGAATATAGTATGTGCCATTAGTTCATCAACAACATCGGAGTCGAAGGCATTACAGTCAGCAACCTGGAAGATGTTGGGATCATTCTGTGCCAAATCATACACTGGTTGTTCATCCACGTCAGCATCAAACGTGTTGGCACTCCCCTCAGCAAGAAACAACAATTCCTCCTCATCCAACACTGCTCCACTATCTTGTGCCTGCATCAGCAACATCTTATCCGTGAAGTACTCAGCATTCTGTGGACGCTTTCGTTGGGTGCACTTCCTTGCAATGTATCCCACACCACCACAATTGTAACACTTGATCTGTTTGCCTTGACCTTGAACCGTTATCCCTGCTCTGTTTTGTTCCCCCACATAACCGACTGCAACATTTCCCCGTGCAACATTCCTTCGGTTCACATTTTTTCGTCCTTCCACATTTTGAACCACAACCCTTCCATCCTCCACTATAGCTTCATTGTGTAGATTAGATGATGTTCTAAGTTGGTTGTTGGTTTGGGGAAGTGAGGTTCTGAATTATTGTACCAATAGAGCAACTTGGTTTGAAAGGTTTTCAATCAACTTGTCTATTGGGGTATATCTAAGTCTGGTTGAATGACCTGATTCTGATTCTGGGAAGATGAGGAGTACTAGTAACCTTGAGGTGATGATCGAGTGAGTGGCTGAACATTTGAAACAAATGCAAGTGAATCATTTGTTGTAGTTGTTGTTGTTGGATTGAGTTTTTCCATGATCAGACGGTCATGTGCAGCATGCTTCTCATGTTGAAGTAAATAAGCGTACAACTGCTCATAGTTCGTATTTCTTAATCCATTGTTCAGCTTCACCATGGTAACAAACCTGTTCCACTCAAGTTTCATGTTGTTTACGAACTTGGAATTGAGTTGAATATTTGGCATAGTCATCTTAATATTCCTCATATCATTCACAAGTTTGTGAAACCACACATGGTATTCTGTAATACTCTCTCCTGAGTTCATCTTGAAGTTCTCAAATTTATCGTACAGCTATGACTCTCGATCTTCCTTTATCAGTTCTAAGCCAGAAAGAAGCATTTTGACATTGTCACAGACTGCTTTGGCTTGGGTGTTGTGATTGATCAGCTTGTAGATATCCTTGGGCAAACCTTGAATAATGATGTTGGAAGCTCTGATGTCAGCAACATATTTTTTCTTCTCAGTCTCATTGAGATCATTGTATGTCCTTGGTCTATCCAATCCAAGAGTTACATGTCCATCTTCACTAGTTTCTAGTTCACCTCTAGTTGTGCCCATCTGATATGGACCTTCATCAATTGATTGAATGATGTTAAGACCATTCTCTTTGCCCAAGCAATACAGTCGGATTCTCTATGCCCAAGAGTCATAATCTGTTCTATCCAGCATAGGAGGGCGGGTATCGGACCCAACAACTTGAACGTCATCGAAAACTGTAGACATGATTTCCAAATACATGGGATTTTATAACTCTTTGATTTAAACCGAGAAATCGAATCTTTCGCAGGATTTTACAAAATCAAGAGGAAACCTTAGAACACAAACCGCAAGTATCAAATCGTAAAGTCTCAAACCTCAACACACAAACCGCAACACTTGATCAAATCGCAAGACTCAAATCTCAAGTTCTTCAAACCGCAAGACTGACAAACCGCAAGACTCAAATCTCAAGATCTTTAAACTGCAAGACTGACAAATCGCAAGAATCAAATCTAAAGATCTTCAAACCGCAAGAGACAAATCTCAAAGGCTTCAAACCGCAAAAAGAGACAAATTGCAAGTCTTCAAATCTCAGCTTGATTAAAACGCAAACTTGTCAAGTCACAAGAACTCAACTCGCAACCAAGACAAATCGCAAAGAAAAACAGACAAACCACATTCACTTTCAAAAGGTACACATGTCACTATCGTCCTGTTTTGTCTTTTGGCTAAAGTTCAAACCGTAAGTTTTGTCCTTATTATAAAACCGCAACTAAATACTCTTATAATAATCAAACTCAACGCCAAACTGTCAACTTCGCAACAATGATTCACCAACTCGCAACCAAGAATCTAACAAATCGCAAGCATGAAATTCTCAAAACGCAACTTAGAACATAAAGCCCAACTCACGTATTCAATAATAAAAACACCCACAACCAAGTTGAAACAAGCTTTCCAAACACAAAACTAAGCTAATATGATAAACCTAAACATGAAAGTACAAACAACTAACAAATTTAACCCCTAAATAAGCTTAAACAAATGTATTTCTGTTGTTCCAGTTTCACAATTAGTAAAAAGACAGTTTTGCACTAAGAGTGATACATGACTGAAGTAAAGTGTATGAAAAATCACAATTATACAAGATAAGAAATACTTAATCACACTGATATTTTTCAACATTTATATCCTTTATTAATAATGCATCAAAAAGAATATATTACCCAAGTGCTTGCGAAACAGCACTTGGGATTGAATGACAAGTATGGTGTAACTCCTCACTAGGCTTAGGCTAAGTCTAGGCACAAATACTTAGGTACCACTTGAGCTATCTCGGGGACATACTTGTATTTGGAGGAGTGAAAGATTGCTTGTGTGTGTTTTTCACAATTAATGCACAAGCTTAAAAACTTTCACTCCAATCCTTATGGCTATTTATACAAGTATAGTTTTTAACTCTATCCTAGAGGATAAACTGACAGGTTACAGAAGACAAAATACTGATGTAGTTTGTCTCTGTTTACAATGGATATTTAGAGTAAGTGACAAGGTTGCTTTCTTCTTGTCAATGATGACACTGACCTTGGTAGTTAGTGATTCAGGGAAAGTTTGACTTTGGGTTGATAATGACTTCGTCTTATCTGTTCAAACTTATCCCGCCTTGTCCCGCTCATTCTTCAGTCTTCTTAGCCTTCAGTCTTTATCTTCAGTCTTGTCTTCTGCGATTATAGTTGGTGAGGAGTTTTGGGATTCAGTGAGTTATTATCATCACTCACTGAATCCACCATCTTCTTCTTGACTCAGTCTCCACCCCTTAAGTTCCGCCTTACTGAGTGGAGAGACTTCTTCTTTGTCTCTTACTGAGTATCCTGAAGATAGCTCACTGAGGGGCTATGCACTCAGTCACTTGTTAGTGTTTAGGGTTCTAAACACTTAGGATATTTTTTATTCAAATCCTATAATTAAGGGGTTTGGGTATTCACTGAACCCAACAGTCTCCCCCTATTTGGATATACAAATAGCCTAAGTGTTTTATCAGTGTAAGTGAGCAAATGGCTTCTTCTTACACTGAATGTACTAATAAACATGATAAGAAACACCAATATTTAACAAAACATACATCCTTTATTCATAAGATTACAAGTTGCTATTACTAGTACAAAAGATGAAATGATAAATGTTTCAGTGATGTCATACAAGATGGATACCCAGTGCTTCTAGCTTTGGCTTCTTGGAGAGGAGGGTTTCTTTGTCAGTGTGGTCTCTTATCTTGGCATTCAGGTCTGTGCAGAACCTGATGTTTTTAGGAGATTTGATTTGAGATGCCACTGTTAAATAACTTACCATTGTAGCCACGCCAGCCTGATCAATGTCACTCAATCTTTGAAATATTGGGTTTCCGTAGACATCAATGAAGAAGAGGCCTCTTTCAGGTTCTTCTATAACCATGTAGTTCACAAACTTTACCCCTTCAGGCAGCTCCCTATTACAGTAAACCGGGGACCTTGGCTTCGGCTCATATTCAACCCTTTTCTTTTCCTTGGGATGATTGAGGTTGAGATCCTTGAGCCTCAGGGAGAGTTGATTGTATTCCAAGTCGAATGGTGCATCCCTCAAGATTTCATATCTTTTATTGAGAGACTTCATCAAATCCTTGACCATCGATTTTTCTTCTTTTCAATGATGGGACCAAGTTCATCAAGTTCGTGATTCGAAGTCGCGAACTTCAAAGGATCATGAACCTCCAAGTCCCTTTTGTCATCCCCCTTGTAGACATTCATTGCAAGTGGTTTGGATCTGGGGATGATGTAGACCTCCATTATTCTCTCAGGGTTTCTCCTACTGGTCATGGTCCAGTTATAGTGATCGATCCTTGCTTGTCTAATTACAGCAGCCTTCTTGTTCTTTTCATCCAGTCTCTTTCTTAGGGCAGTCATTTCAGCATCCTGAGCTTCCTTGAACTTTAGACCGACTTGACCTTTTTCCTGTGTCTTAGGATCGATCCCTAACTTTTCAGCTTCTTCATGGACCACTTTAACCAAGGCTTCTTTGCTTATTTGCTCCTCTTCAGCTTATTTCTTGAGTTTGTCTTCCTTCTCAAGATTGGCAGTTAGCTGTTCAGGAGTGAGCAGATACTTTTTGCCTTGTATTTCATAGAGAAATTTGATAGGCTCAGGGGTGGTCATGGTGGCTTTGCCTTTGTTCTGAACTGATGATGTAGATGTTGACATCACTGGGGGTGTTGTTGTTACTACTGGTGTTGTTGTTGTTGTTGTTACTGATACTGTTGTTGTGATTGGTTTTCCTGATGGTGGGATGGAAGAGATAAGTACTGCAGACACAGGTTGAGTTGGCTCCCCCTAAGTGTGAGAGGGAATCTCTTCAGAAGATCTCCCTCAACTGCTAGCCGCTGAGAGCAAGAGTTGCCGCGACATCGGAGGGAGAAGGAGCAGATTTTAACCTTTGAAGGTCTCGATAAATCTTCGAGACCATGGTCTTGATGTCGATGTGTCTTTTGAAGGTTGGTGACCCTTTCTCCAAGATTGGCTGAGATAATTCCAAATAATCATTCTAGGCCCGAGAGATTCCGTGCCATAGAAGAAGATGATTTAGCCGACAAGAACCTTTGTATCCAAAGGATGAGATGAGAGTGGACTAAATTTTTACTAAGGAGGTAAGACCCTGAACATTTGCATTGGTAAGCATTATGATGAGTTGGGTCTGGTTTTAGTCCATGTCTGAGACTTCCTCTTTCTCTTTTTGGGAGCAGGGTTTGGAGACACTGAGTCCCTCTGGTTGTTTACAGCAACCATATGGGCCGTCAATTCGATTTCAGTGACTAGGGATGGGTCCTTTTGAAAATTAGATAGACTCAGGGTGGCTGGTAAAGCACCATGTTTAAAATCCTAAGTATAGTTGCAACCCAGTAACACTTGTAAAGAACAAGAGACAAAACTAGGTTACGAAACATATTTCACCCTAGTATTGCTTTGTAGCTTGTTACGAGATCATCAGAAATTATCTCCCTATGTTGACATTAGTACCACCATCAGCAAGTAGGCCATCATCAACTAAATAGAATTAATCTGTTTAGCGGATGAGTGGTTCTCGCAGAGAACCTGAATCACAAAAGTGAACAGATCTCCCACACAGGAAAGGAGTTCTTGGTGATCGGGTTTTGTCCAAAGTTTTGGATCCAAAGCAATTTTACCAACTCAGCCTTAATAGTGGTTTGGGTAAGCAGCAAACATAATTTCTGATTATAGTCAAGCCCTTTAAGAGCAAAAGTTCTATAGTCCAGGGGCAGCTTTGTTCCCTATTTAAAATTGAGAAACTTCTTTAGGGGTCAAAGTCGCCTCATCAGTTGAGGGTGTCGGGTCATAGGCCACTATTGTTGCCCAAAACTCCTCAGGAAGTTATGGTACATTATAGATGGGGACCTGAACAAAGGCCTGTTGGGCAAGAGCAAAAATTTCATGATTCCCTTTATAGTGGGACATCATGTGGGTATTCAAAGTTGCCAATAACGTTGTTAGTTTTAAATTCAACATTTTCAAGCCGCCTACCAACCGAGGTGCAAACCGAAGACTTTGAGTTCGCACGCCATAAAAAAAAATAATTTTAGGGTTTTTGATAATTTTTAGACAAGAACAATCAAAGAAGTTAATTTCTTTCAAATTTTTGTGGTGAAAACTTTTGTAGATTGTTTGCAAAGATGAATTTTTTGCTTAAAACTGGTTTTAGAACAAAGAACACACAATTGTTTCTTGGTTTTGAAAATATTTTGATAGCTTTTGTTTGTAGAAACTCAATTTGTGTGTGTTTTCGAGTTTGTAAGAGGGGTATTTATAGAGTGGTGAAGGTGTAATTTTAGCACATGTGAGGATTTGTAAAGTCGGTTTTTGAAAACGTTTCATTTACCCCATTTAATGCAGCCACTCTAGTACTCGCAGTTTTCTCACATTTTCAAGGAACAGCTTGTAGTGCACAGAAAAGTGCATTTGCAAGTTTGAAATATCCTATGGATATTTCTTGTGAGAGAGGGCATTTAATGCCAAGTGGGATAAGATAAGGTTGACCCATGACATGGATTACGTAAAGGTGTAGAGACATTTATTCCTATATTAAATTGGTATGTTTACCAACCTAGGACATTATGGCGAAATAAATACTGCATTTAGTTACTCATTCAATGCTCTTTATCAAATGTCAGGGACCCTGAATGAGTCTTACTCATTCAAAGAAGATGACGGGGTTTATTCAGGGATCATGGACCATTTCTGAGAACTTGCCGAGATCGGGATTGGTTAGCAAGTTACCGATTTTCAATATCAAGCATTCCCAATTCAAATTTCCTTAAGGTAGGTTCATCCAATGGTTTGGTGAATATATCAACAAGTTGATATTCAGTGGAGATGAAATGTAGCTCTATATCTCCTTTCATGATGTGGTCCCTGATAAAATGATATCTGATATCAATGTTTTTGGTTCTTCGGTGAAGGACAGGGTTGTTGGAGATTGCAATAGCACCGGTGTTATCACGCTGAAGATGGATACCATCTTGTAATGGATGTCATAGTCACTGAGTTGACTTTTCATCCATAGGATATTGGTACAAGACCCTAGTCGCCACATATTCACCAAATGAAGACATAGCCATGATTGCTCGCTTAGTACTCCAACAAACCAGTTTTGCTCCAAGAAATTGACAGGACCCTAAGGTACTTTTTCGTCCATGTTATGCCCAAAGATAGTCGAGTCATAATAACCTTGAGGTCAAACCCCTAACATTTAGGATAATAAAGTCCAAGGCTTGGAGTTCTCTTCGTGGTATCTGAGAATCCTTTTAGCAAGTAAAGAGATGGGATTCCTTAGGATTAGACCGACATTTGCAATCGCATACCAGAATTGTATATCCGTCTAGAAGCGTTAGATACACGGTGATCCTACAATCCCTGAAATGAGTTTGATTGATTGATTTGCCGCTGAGATCAAGTCCAAGGTTATTTGGAGGAACCATTGGAGTCTTCACTGAGGCACAATCGAAATCTCATATTTATTCAAGAGATTCCTGGTGTACTTTTCTTAACTGATGGTGATCCCTTTTATCGGGCTTGTTGATTTGTAGTCAAAGGAAGTTCCCCCATCATGCTCATTTCAAATTTCTTTGTCATCAGTTTTTCAAACTGTTTGCAAAGAGTATAATTTATTAAGCCCAATATGATGTCATCAACATACACTTGAACTAGTAAAACATCTTGTTTTGTCCCATAGATAAACAGGGTGTTGTCTATCTTTCCACTCACAAACTTGTTTTGGATCGGAGAACGAGAGAGTTTCATGCCATGATCGGGAGCTTGTTTCATCCATATAGGGCTTTGTCAAGCTTGCAGACATAGTCGGATATTCACTACTCTAAATCTCGGAGGTTGTGAACATAAACATCCTCTTTGAGTTCACCATTCAGGAAGGCACTTTTGACATCCATTTGGTAAACTTTGAAGTTCATGTATGTTGCATATGCAAGAAAGTTCCCGATGGCTTCCATTCTGCAACAGAGCAAATGTCTCATCATAGCCAATGCTTATTGACAAGAACTTTGGCTAAGTCTGGCTTTGTTTTAATGACAAGCAGTTGCTTTCAACATTTTTGTTTATGAAAACCAACTTCATTCCTATGACAATAACATCCTGAGGACATTTGATCAAGGTCATGACCTTGTTTCTATCAAATTGTTGAAGTTCTTCTTGCATAGCCTGAACCCAGCTAGGATGTTTCAAAGCTTTAATGACACTTTTAGGTTCTATTTCGAGAGAAAATCAGATATAGACATTCATTGGCTTGGTTGTTGATAGTTTAGCACCATGCTTCTTGTGAGTATTCCCAGTGGTTCACCAATGATGTTCACAAGCTCAATGTCCTAAGATCTAGTCCACTTACTTTGTGGTCTAGGATCCAGCTTGATGAGGTCACTGGAAACTCAAAAATGGGTTCGGAGCTGGTGCAAATGACATGATGATTTGATGAGGTGGTATGTTGTTCAGTTGAGATTCATGAATTACGTGTTCTTGAACATTTGGTTCAAGATACTATCCCAGGGATGATGGAGTATCAATTAATTCACTGATTGTTGGTTGAGGGAGGTTGTGAGGCAATACATAGTATGAGATATCAGCATTTGCTTGATATGAGGAATTGATTTCAGTGTTGAACTCATCAGGAAGGTATCTTGATGAGCCATCAATTCCTATTATTTCCACCGAGGTATTGGTAAACCTCGATGCTTTAACTTTCATCAAAGGTGACATGAAAGGTTTCTAAACTTGTTGACTTCTCGGTGTTAAACACCTAAGGTGTTAGAGATCAGTGAGTAACCTAAGAAATATCCATCATCAGCTTTTGCATCAAATTTTCCTAAGTAATCCTTGTGATTGTGAATGAACACAGGACACCCAAACACATGAAAGTAACTATATCAGAAGTCTTCCTTTGAAGATCTCATACGTGGTTTTGTTATGCCTTTTGACAATGATTGACCGTTTTGAAAAATAGATGTTTTGCCTTCACCCGAAGTGCTTTGAGAGTGCTGAGCCATTTAACATAGTTCTAGCAGCCTCAATGAGAGTTCTGTTTTCCTTTCGGCTACCCCATTTTGTTCAGGGGTGTATGGAGATGAAAATTTTGGAAATCCTTTTCATCACGAAATCTCAAGCTCTTGATTTAACTCGCATCATTGTCGTTCGATTTGTTTAACAAGAATGTCATTCTCGGTTTCAATCTTCCTGATGAATGACATTATGGTTTCAGTTGCCTGACTCTTTTTGGACATGAAGTATACCCAAGTGTATCTTGAGAATTCATCACCAATGACAAGTGTATACTTCTCATACTGGATTGATCTTGTACTGACAAGTCCAAATAAATCCATATGCACGAGGTGAAGGCAACTTTTGATGGAGCAATTTTGTTTTGTTTTGAATGATGCTTTGTGATGTTTGCCTTTTTCACAGGCTGAGCATGGTTTTTCTTTTGCAAAAACCAGTGATGGTAAACCAAAGACTTTGTTTTTCTTTGCCAAGTTGTTTATATTTTTGAAGTTTAAGTGAGAGAGTCTCTTGTGCCATAGCCGTTAAGGTTTCAAGAGCTTTGGCAAAGAGACATGTTCCACTGCGAGAGATGTCAAGAACATATACATCATCTCTCCTAGGAGCTATAAGAACAACTTCTTTGTTGGCATTGAAAATAGTACCTTGTTTATCATTGAACTGTGTTAATACAAATAAGCCGTAAAAACATTTATTTATATTTTACGATCTTCTAATGTTTTGTCGATAACAAACGTAAAATCATTTTAACGAAACAAATAAAATACGAAATGGTTTGAGCCAATTGTTTACTAACGCACGCGTTTTCACATAAAACACTAAACAAATAATAGTGCTTTCATGATTTATAATATACAATACAACAACTAGTGTTTACATATTAGGTAGATATATACATACTTAGTATGTATTATAATGGGTAGAAGTTTAAGTATTTGACCCATTGACTAAATACATTGATAGTAGTTGGGTAAAACCCAAAGTCCATAACCCATACCCATGGAGCATAACCCATAACCCATTGTATGACATCATGCATAAGTCATAATGGATATTATCCATGACCCATGGAGCTAACCCATAACCCATGGGCTAGATGCATTGCATCTACTAGATACATTGTATCCACTTGGATACCCATGGTCCAAAGTATAGGACCCATGACCCATAACCCATGACCCAAAACCCATGGGCAAAGAGGAGCGTCTCACGGTTCCCCCAGTTTATACTGGATGGATCCCTCAACTAAGGGATCCGTGGGATCTGTGGAACAGTAGCAATATTTTGTCTATAAATAGTGAGCCATTTCTTCATTGTAACTCATCCATTTCACACATATTTTCTCTTTGTGTTGTAAACTCTCTAACCATAGATCCAAGTGATCTTTCTATGTAGTTTTGTGTTTTTGTAATTCTCTAGGTTCCTCTTAAAGGCGAGATCACCACCTCTTGAAGTCGAGCAAGCTAAATTCCATGGGTTTCCTAGCTTCGTCATCATCAAGACTACTAATGGTATCTTGTTGATATTTCTTTTCTTTCTCATTAGAAGTGTAGTGTCGAAGACATAGGTGAAAGATGTCTAAAGGGTCAAGACGAAGACATTAGTGAAAAAGTGTCGAAGAGTCATATTGAAGGCATTAGTGAAAGGTGCCAAAGATCCGTGTCAAAGGCATTAGGGAAGGGTGTCGAGATTCCATGTTAAAGGCATTAGTGATGGGTGTCTAGAAGTCAAGTCAAAAGGCATTAGTGAAGGTTGCCTAAGAAGTAGAGTCAACGGTATTAGTGAGTAAGCATAGGTGCATTCGATATAGTGTGTTTGATGTACAAGATAGATTAGTATTGGGTCAAAGGATATTGATATCCTTGTTGATGTTGTCATAAGGAGTGGATCCTTAGGGATAGGATTTGTGTAGTGTTGGGTAGTAGTTCCTCCTTTGTAATGGAACTCGGTATCTAGCCTTGTACCGGAGCAAAGAATAGATAGGTTTGGTTCTACCTCGAAGAACCCGCAGGTGTCTAGCCTTGTACCTAAAAAGAGCGGCTTATGCTAGAAGGCGCCACAAGGAGTTTTGTGGTGTAGTGATTAAGAACTCTCTAGGTGACTGCTGGTAGTAGTAGGGCAAGGAAGGTGTCCTTGTAGCCAACCACTATAAAATACGCTTGTGGTTTTGTGCTTCTTACTCTTTATCTTAGTTTTTGTTTATCTATACGCTTGTCTATCAACATCCAACACACAAGTTCAAATAGATTGACATAAGTTGATCTAAATAGTTTAAAACCTAGTTTTAATCGGCAAAACTATTCAACCCCCCTTCTAGTTTTCCACACATTGGCACTGAGAGCCATTACCAAGTTTCTTAGAATATGTTGTACTTTAAAAACTTGATATGATCCGTGTATAATTGAAAACTACAAATAAGGTCTTTTACAAAAATAAACACCATGTCTTAAAAACACTTTTGTAGGACGTTGATTAAATGACAACAAAAAGGTATCTTAAAGCTCAGTTAAAGCTCATGTTTATCAAGCCATGGGAATTTCTTGGTAACAAGATTACCTTCCCTAATAAGGTATCTTAATCGAAGGAACCGAGTTGTCTATTGACATCTTTCTTGTCAAAGAAAGACACTCATAACTTGGGAGGTATGACTTCCTACTATCTCTAAATAACATTAAATAAGAATAAGTATAGTGTTAATACAAATAATCCGTAAAAACGTTTATTAATATTTTGCGATCTCTTTGTGTTTTGTTGATAACAAATATAATGTTATCTTAAGTACAATTATAAGGATACATGTTATTTTTGTAAAGCACTAACATATAGCCATTTAAATACAAATATGTTGTAATTAATCATTTGTTGTAATAGTTTATTAGGATGGGTAAAAACCATAACCCATGGATCATAACCCATACCCAAGATGGCTAGATACAATGTATACTTTAGATACATTGAATCTAAGGAAAACCCATGGACCAACTCATAACCCATGACTCATAACCCATGACCCATAACCTAAAAACCCATGGGCAAAGAGGAGCGTCCCACGGATCCCTAGGATTACACTAGACGGATCCCAAGTGGGAGGGATCCGTGGGACGTGCGGATACAACAAAGGGAAGAAATTGCCTATAAATAGAGAGCCATTTCTTCATTCTAACTCACCCTTCTTCTTACTAAATCTCTCAAACACTCTCATTCTCTTCTAACATATAAATCACTTGATCTAGAGAGTTGTTCTTCTTTCTTTCTATTGTGATTCTCATATAGGTCATTCTCTAATGCAGATCAAGAACATTCTACAAGTCATCTAAGCAAGGGGTCCTTGATTGATTTGTCACTCCGCAAGATTTATGTAGCGAAGATATTATATTTGATATTTCACATATTTGTTGTGTAATAGTCGTGTTGGTTTGGTCCACCGTGTTATGGACTCGGTATTTAGCTTTGTACCTAAAAAGGTGTAAGCAACGCTAGATGGCTTCTCCGCCAAGAAGGAGTTTGTTGACATAGTTCTTGAACTCTAGTAGGTGACTCGGGAGGTGGAGTAGGGCAAGGAAGGTGTCCTTGTAGCCGAACCACTATAAATCGTTTGTGTCATTTCTATCCCTTTTCTTTACTTTATTTACTTGCTTTATCATTAGATCTATACTTTCTCAACATCCATAAGATTTCACATATTAACGAATCTAAAAGTTTTTGAAACTAACTTAAAAAAACTATTCAACCCCTCCTTCTAGTTTTCCACAATTGGTATCAGAGCTAAGTTTATAAAAGTTTTAAAGTAAAATTTATTTTAAAAACTTTTCGACTGAAAATTATAAGGAAGGGCAGTCTTTGCAACGACCACCACTACTTGAAACTAATGGATTTATATATTGGAAAAATAGATTCAAAACATATGTGAAATCTAAAGATATTGATCTTTGGTACATTATTGTTGAAAGCGATTTTGAGGCTACCTCAAATGATGATAAAGGAAATTTAGTTAACATACCTCATGATAAACTAAATGATGAAATGAAGAAAAGTTTTCAAATAGTGAAGCTAAAATGGTTTTGTATAATGCTTTACCCGAAAAGGAATTCGAAAGAATTTCTATGCTTAAACCTCTAAAGAAATTTGGAATTCTTTAGTTGTAACTCATCAAGGTAATCAACAAGTTAAAATAATAAAATTGATTTATTTGTTCAACAATATGAACAATTTTCAATATCGGATGAGGAAACTATAGATCATTCATTTGCTAATTTTAATACTATTATTACATCTTTACAAGCACTTGATGAATTTTTCTCTAGCCGTAACCATGTTAGGAGATATCTAAGGGCACTTCCATCGAAGTGGAGATCCAAGGTGAAGGCGATCGAAGAGTCAAAAGATTTGACAATCCTCACCCTTGATGAACTCATAGCAATTTAAAAGTCTACGAGCTTGTCCTGCTAAAGACTCCAAGCCTCAAAGTGAAAGAGAAACACAAATCTCTTGCCCTTAAAGCCAAAAAGGCTTCAAGCGATGAGAACTCCTCTTCGAAAAGTGATTACAGGAGTATCTATGTGCGGTAAGGACTTTAAAAGTTCTAGAAGGAATGGAAGATACGCCAAACAACCGCGACGACGATAAGAAAGGCTCGAAAAGCAAAGAGACGAGAAGCCAAGATGATCGTGACTTGCTTTAAATGTGGGGACCCAAACCACTTTATTAGTAAGTGTCCCAAACGGATGATCAGCAGGCTCGTGAGACGCGGGGAATGTTTAATGCAGGAGGACGGAAGAAATTTGTCTCATGGCAAATGACGAGGTATGTCACTAATACTATAGTAGCTCATCACGATGACACTCATTGCATAATGAATATGATAAACTGTGCAATATTAGCTTAAAATAATTAACAAAAACAAGCTTTTAAAAAGTCAAAACCAACGCTTAGATAAAGAAGTCATAGAATTAAAAGCAAAACTAAAACGCTTAGAAAATGGTAAAATAGCAAGTGGTGAATGTGAACTTTATGCCTCAACTTCAAACACTAATTGATCATCTAGATTCTAAAATTGCTAGAATGAGTATGAATACTTTAGATATGATATTAGATAGTGTTAAAACCGGTAACAACCAAAAGGTTTAGGTATTCAACAACTTGATCCATCAACTAGTGAAAATAAAGAAACAAATTTTGTTAAGGCACTAGAAAACCAAATCAAGTAGGATCCCACGGATCCCTGAGAAGGGAACCGCTAGTGTACAGCATGGTTTCCGTGGATTCACTGAAGCAAACAAGAGTAATAACATAGCTTCTTCATCTAGAACCGAAGTTTGTTATCGTTAATAGGAAGAAACCAAACTTACACCACTAGACAACCACCTCCAAAATATAATCCTACTTTTGCAAGAAACAAAGCTCCATCATTTTCAAAACATAATCCATCTAGGAGACCTAATAACGTTTATCCAAGAAGTAACCATCAAATGGGATGGAACCCAAATATGCAAAATGGTTTTTCCTTTCAAAACTTTGCTCCATGGAATGCATATTATCTTATCCATACTTAAACATGAATGGAATGTACACTAATGGACCCATGAACAAATGGGGACCAAACTTTTGAGTTTATTATTGTCTTAGGTGTATTTAAATAACCTAGACCTCGGATGAATGGGTCAAGATAAGGGGTGCACGAGGCACATGACCGGCAATAAAGATCTATTCTCAAATATGAAACCTTCAATAAGGTAATGTGGTGTTTGGAAATAGCAAAGTAAAATCATCGGTAAGGCATTTTCTAACAAATCTCTAACCATTAACGATGTGTGTAACGTAGAAAACCTAAACTTTAACCTCTTAAGTATAGGACAAATATGTGATAAAAAGTGTGTACTTTTTACCAAAACCGGTAGTAAGATATTAAAAATGGCATAACCATAGGAAGAGGAATTAGGAAACATGGAGTCTATGTCATTAAAATCGGTAATGAACCTAAAGACAAATGTCTTACCTCTATGGATGATACTTCGACCTTATGGCATCGAAGATTGGGTCATGCCAATATGCCACTTCTTCAATCGCTATCATCCAAAGATCTAGTAAGAGATCTACCTTAAAATAAACATGAACATCACTTTTTGTGATGCTTGTAATGTAGGAAAACAAGCTCATTCTAGTCATAAAGCTAAAAACATGGTGTCTACAACTAAGTGTCTAGAATTACTACATATGGATTTATTTGGTCCATCCGCTATCCAAAGTTATGGAGGCAACTACTACACTTTGGTCATAGTGGATGATTATTCTAGGTATACATGGACAAAATTCTTAAAGAACAAAACGAAAACCTTTAATTATTTTGAAATATTTAGTAAAAAAGATCCAAAGACAACTAGGAAGTCCTATAGTGTCTATTAGGAACGATCATCATGGTAGGAATCGATAATGAAGTGCAATTTGAGCCTTTGTGACGCTTAATGGTATTACTCACAACTTCTGGCCTCCACGACTCACAACCGAATGGGTAGTAGAGAAAGAAAGAATAGAAACCTACAAGAAATGAGTCGAACCATGCTTAATGAATAATCCATACCTCAAAAGTTTTGGTGTAATGTCGTTGATACTTTCAACGCATACTCAATCGAAGTCTTAATTAGACCAATCTTAGGTAAAACTCCATATGAGTTATTCCAGGCAAAAGCCACGTTAGATCACTTTATAGTCTTTGGTAGTAAATGTTTTATTCTTAACACTAAAGATTACCTTACAAAATTTGATCCTAAATCAACTGAAGGTATCTTTCTAGGTTATTCTCCAAATAGCAAAGCTTACGTCATACTAAACAAAGAAACAATGAAGGTAGAAGAGTCATTAAATATAAAATTTGATGAAAGTCCACCCAAACCCTCTCCACCTCTTGTCGATGACGAGATTGTAGAAAGTAGCTATAGTAATAAAGAAAAAGATTAATGAAGAAGAAGAACCTTTAAATGATGAAGTCATAAACATTAAAGAGTCCAAAGATCACCCTGTAGATAAGGTCATAGGAAAGCTAAACGAAAGAACATTAAGGTCTCAAGTTCAAAACAAAGTAGCTTGTTTTGTTTCGTTTCAACCATAGAACCTAAATCAATAATGCTAAGCCATAAAAGATGAAAGTTGGGTAATGGCTATGCAAGAAGAACTAAATCAATTTGTTCTAATGATGTTTGGACACTTGTCCCTCCACCTAGTAATCAAAACCATAATAGGAACCAAATGGGTTTATAAAAACAAATTAGATGCAAATCGAGTAGTGTCTAGGAACAAGGCTAGACTCGTTCAAGGGTATAACCAACAAGAAGGGAATAGACTTTGATGAGACCTATGCCCCGGGTAGATTAGAGTCTATAAGAATACTTCTTGCAAATGCTTGTGCTAATGATCTAAAGCTTTATCAAATGGATGTCAAAAGCGCTTTTCTAAATGGTTTCATTAATGAAGAAGTATATGTAGCTCAACCTTCTAAGCTTCATCGATTTTGAAAAACCCAAACATGTGTATAAATTAAAGAAAGCCCTTTATGGTCTTAAACAAGCTCCAAAAACTTGGTATGATAGACTCAAGTCATTTTAATTAAACACAACTATACCATGGGGTTAGTTGACAACACACTTTTACTAAGAAAAGAGAGTCACATATAATCATAGTGCAAATATATGTAGATGATATTATATTCGATCCACTTGTCAAAACATGTGTGATGATTTCTCTAAAATCATGCATGACGAGTTCGAAATGAGTATGATGGGAGAACTTAGTTTCTTTCTTGGTCTACAAATTAAACAAGTAGAAGATGGTATCTTCTTTAATCAATCTAAATACATAAAGGAGATGTTAAAGAAATTCGGGTCTAGAAGTTATCGAAAACCAATTAGGACACCATGTCATCCGACACCAAACTCATATAAAA
>OU343225.1:200320672-200349524 GCA_910596185.1 Chrysanthemum makinoi | reverse complement strand
ATTGCTGTGTTTAATTAAAAATGACTTGGAGTCTATCCTTACCAAGATTTTGGAGCTTATTTAAGACCATAGGGCTTTCTTTAATTTATACATGTTTAGGTTCAAAATCGATGAAGCCCGAAGGTTGGAGCTACATATACTTCTTCATTAATGAACCATTTTAGAAAAGCTTTTGACATCCATTTGATAAAGCTTTTAGATCATTAGCACAAGCATTTGCAAGAGTATTCTTATAGACTCTAAATCTAGCCCGCGAGGGGCATAGGTCTCATCAAAGTCTATTCCCTCTTGTTGGTTATACCCTTGAGCAACGAGTCTAGCCTTGTTCCTACTCCGTTTGCATCTAATTTGTTTTTATAAACCCATTTGGTTCCTATTATGGTTTTGATTACTAGGTGGAGGGACAAGTGTCCAAACATCATTAGAAACAAATTGATTTAATTCTTCTTGCATAGCCATTACCCCACTCTCATCTTTTATGGCTTCTTGTGTATTCTTAGGTTCTAAGGTTGAAACGAAACAAGCTACTTTGTTTTGAACTTGAGACCTTAATGTTCTTTCGTTTAGCTTTCCTATGACCTTATCTATGGGGTGATCTTTGGACTCTTTAATATTTATGATTTCATCATTTAAGGTTCTTCTTCTTCATTTATCTTTTTCTTTATTACTATAGCTTCACTTTCTACAATCTCGTCATCGACAAGAGGTGGAGAGGTTTTGGGTGGACTTTCATCAAATTTTATATTTAATGACTCTTCTACCTTCATTGTTTCTTTGTTTTATATGACGTAAGCTTTGCTATTTGGAGAATAACCTAGAAAGATACCTTTGGTTGATTTAGGATCAAATTTTGTAAGGTAATCTTTAGTGTTAAGTAGAAAACATTTACTACCAAAGAGACTCTAAAAGTGATTTACGCGTGCTTTTTGCCTCGAATAACTCATATGGAGTTTTACCTAAGATTGGTCTAATTAAGACTCGATTGAGTATTTACGTTGAAGTATCAGGCATTACACCAAAACTTTTGAGGTATGGATTGTTCATTAAGCATGGTTCGACTCATTTCTTGTAGGGTTCTATTCTTTCTTTCAACTACCCATTCGATTGTGGGTCGTGGAGCCAGTTGTAGTAATACCATTAGCGTCACAAAAGGCTTCAAATTGCACTTCATTATCGAATTCCCTACCATGATCCGTCCTAATAGACACTATAGGACTTCCTAGTTGTCTTTGGATCTTTTTGCTAAATATTTCAAAATAATTAAAGGTTTCCGTTTTGTTCTTTAAAATTTTTGTCCATGTATACCTAGAATAATCATCCTATACCAAAGTGTAGTAGTTGCCTCCATAACTTTGGATAGCGGATGGACCAAATAAATCCATATGTAGTAATTCTAGACACTTAGTTGTAGACACCATGTTTTTAGCTTTATGACTAGAATGAGCTTGTTTTCCTACATTACAAGCATCACAAAAGTGATGTTCATATATTAACTTAGGTAGATCTCTTACTAGATCTTTGGATGATAGCGATTGAAGAGGTCACATATTGGCATGACCGATCTTGATGCCATAAGGTCGAAGTATCATCCATAGAGGTAAGACATAGTTTGTCTTTAGGTTCATTACGATTTTAATGACATAGACTCCATGTTTCCTAATTCCTCTTCCTATGGTTATGCCATTTTTAATATCTTACTACCGGTTTGGTAAAAAGTACATTGCACTTTTTATCACATATTTGTCCTATACTTAAAAGGTTAAAGTTTAGGTTTTCTACATGACACACATCGTTAATGGTTAGAGATTTGTTAGAAATCGTACCTTTACCGATGATTTTACTTTTGCTATTTCCAAACACCACATTACCTCCATTGAAGGTTTCATATGTGGAGAATAGATCTTTATTGCGGTCATGTGCCTCGTCACCGCTATCCTTGACCCATTCATCCGGGTCTAGGTCGACCTTTAAGTACACCTAAGACAATAATAAACTCAAAAGTTTGGTCCCCGTTTGTTCATGGGTCCATTAGTGTTAAACATTCCATTCATGTTAGACATGTATGGATAAGATGAGTATGCATTCCATGGAGCAAAGTTTTGAAAAGAAAAACCATTTTGCATATTTGGGTTCCATCCCATTTGATGGTTACTTCTTGGATAAACGTTATTAGGTCTCCTAGATGGATTATGTTTTGAAAATGATGGAGCTTTGTTTCTTGCAAAAGTAGGATTATATTTTGGAGGTAGTTGTCTAGTGGTGATATGGTTGGTTTCTTCTCACAATGCGATACAAACTTCGGTTCTAGATGAAGAAGCTATGTTATTACTACGTTTGCTACAGCAGATCCAAAACCATGCTGTACGGGTTCCCTTCTCAGGGATCCGTGGGATCCGCCTAACGATTGCATTTGGTTTTAGTGCCTTAACAAATTTTGTTTCTTTATTTTCACTAGTTGATGGATCAAGTTGAATACAAATTTATTTGGAATACCTAAAGCCTTTTTGAAGTTTAGTACTGGTTTTAGAATGATACAATATACGTATCCTAAAGTATTCATTTAAATATTTTGTTTTTTATTTTAAGTCTTGAAGCGTTGGCAAAAAGCTTGTTTTTGTTAACTATTTTTAAGCTAATATTGCATAGTTTATCATATTCATTATGCAATGAGTCGTCATCAAATGATGAGCTACTATAGTATTCGTGACATACCTCGTCATTTTCCATGAGACAAATTTTTCGTCCTCCTCGTCGCTCATTCCCCACGGCTCTCACAGCCTTTTGATCATCCGTTTGGGACACTTGCTAATAAAGTGGTTTGGGT
Organism: Chrysanthemum makinoi; assembly: GCA_910596185.1. Classification (NCBI taxonomy): domain Eukaryota; kingdom Viridiplantae; phylum Streptophyta; class Magnoliopsida; order Asterales; family Asteraceae; genus Chrysanthemum; species Chrysanthemum makinoi. Next base: position 200,346,700 of record OU343225.1, on the reverse strand, counting down.
CCCCACATTTAAAGCAAGTACGATCATCCTTTGGCTTCTCTTCCTCTGCTTTTCGAAAGCCTTTCTTATCGTCGTCACGGTAGTTTGGTATCTTCCATTCCTTCTAAGAACTTTTTAAGTCCACACTTGTATAGCGTACTCCCGCGTCGTCACTACCGAAGAGTTCTTTTCATCGTTGAAGCCTTTTTGGCTTTAAGAGCAAGAGATTTATGTTTCTCTTTCACCTTTGAGGCTTGAGGTCTTTAGCAAGGACAAGCTCATAGACTTTTAAATTGCCTATGAGTTCATCAAGGGTGAGGATTGTCAAATCTTTTGACTCTTCGATCGCCTTCACCTTGGATCTCCACTTCGATGGAAGTGCCCTTAGATATCTCCTAACATGGTTACGGCTAGAAAAGATTCATCAAGTGCTTGTAAAGATGTAATAATAGTATTAAAATTAGCAAATGAATGATCTATAGTTTCCTCATCCGATATTGAAAATTGTTCATATTGTTGAACAAATAAATCAATTTTATTATTTTTAACTTGTTGATTACCTTGATGAGTTACAACTAAAGAATTCCAAATTTCTTTAGAGGTTTTAAGCATAGAAATTCTTTCGAATTCCTTTTTGGTAAAGCATTATACAAAACCATTTTAGCTTCACACTTTTTAGCTTTTCTTCATTTCATCATTTAGTTTATCATGAGGTATATTAACTAAATTTCCTTTATCATCATTTGAGGTAGCCTCAAAATCACCTTTCAATAATAATGTACCAAAGATCAATATCTTTAGATTTCACATATGTTTCGATCTATTTTTCCAATATATAAAACCATTAGTTTCAAGTAGTGGTGGTCGTTGCATAGATTGCCCTTCCTTATAATTTTTGATCGAAAAGTTTTTAAAATAAATTTACTTTTAAAACTTTTTAAACTTAGCTCAATTGTGGAAAACTAGAAGGGGGGTTGAATAGGTTTGCCGATTTTAAGTTAGTTTCAAAAACTTTAGATTCGTTAATATGTGAAATCTTATGGATGTTGAGAAAGTATAGATCTAATGATAAAGCAAGTAAATAAAGTAAAGAAAAGGGATAGAAATGACAACCGATTTATAGTGGTTCAGGCTACAGGACACCTTCCTTCCCTAGTCACCTACTGCGAGAGTTCAAGAACTATGTCAACAAACTCCTTCACTTGGCGGAGAAGCCATCACAACGTTGCTTACACCTTTTTAGGTGAAGCTAAATACGAGTCATATAACACGTGGACCAAACCAACACGACTATTACACAACAAATATGTGAAATATCAAATATAATATCTTCGCTACATAAATCTTGCGGAGTGACAAATCAATCAAGGACCCTTGCTTGGATGACTTGTAGAATGCTCGTGATCTCGCCTTAGAGAATGACCTATATGAAATCACAATAGAGAGAAAGAAGAACTCTCTATAAGTGATTTATGGAAAGAGAGAGAGAGTTTGAGAGATTTAGTAAGAAGAAGGGGTGAGTTGAAGAAGAAATGGCTCTCTATTGGCAATTTCTTGTTCCATCCCACGGATCCCACGGATCCCTCCCACTTGGGATCCGTCTAGTGTAATCCTAGGGATCCGTTGGGGGCCTCTCTGCCTGGGGTTTTAGGTTGGGTCATGGGTTATGAGTCATGGGTTATGAGTTGGTCCATGGGTTTTCCTTAGATTCAATGTATCTAAAGTATACATTGTATCTAGCCATCTTGGGTATGGGTTATGATCCATGGGTTATGGTTTTTACCCATCCTAATAAACTATTACAACAAATGATTAATTACAACATATTTGTATTTAAATGGCTATATGTTAGTGCTTTACAAAAATAACATGTATCCTTATAATTGTACTTAAGATAACATTATATTTGTTATCAACAAAACACAAAGAGATCGCAAAATATTAATAAACGTTTTTACGGTTTATTTGTATTAACACATACTTATTCTTCAGCTAATGTTATTTAGAGATAAGTAGGAAGTCATACCTCTAATGCAATTATGAGTGTCTTTCTTTTGACAAGAAAGATGTCAATAGACAACTCCGGTTCCTTCGTGATTAAGATACCTTCTTAGGGAAGGTAATCTTGTTACCAAGAAATTCCCATGGCTTGATAAACATGAGCTTTAACTGAGCTTTAAGATACCTTTTTGTTGTCATTTAATCAACGTCCTACAAAAGTGTTTTTAAGACATGGTGTTTATTTTTGTAAAAGACCTTATTTGTAGTTTTCAATTATACACGGATCGTATCAAGTTTTTAAAGTACAACATACTCTAAGAAACTTGGTAATGAAGCTCTGATGCCAATTGTGGAAAACTAGAAGGGGGTTGAATGTTTTACCGATTAAAACTTGGTTTTAAACTATTTAGATCGACTTATGTCAATCTATTTGAACTTGTGTGTTGGATGTTGATAGACAAGCGTATAGATAAACAAAAACTAAGATAAAGAGTAAGAAGCACAAAACCACAACGCGAGTATTTATAGTGGTTCGGCTACAAGGACACCTTCCTTGCCCTACTTCACTACCAGAGTCACCTACTCGAGAGTTCTTAATCACTACACAACACAAACTCCTTGTGGCGGAGAAGCCTTCACAACGTCGCCTACTCTTTACTCCGGTACAAGGCTAGATACCGGGTTCTTCCACGAGGTAGAACCAAACCTATCACAACGTCGCCTATTCTTTATCCGGTACAAGGCTAGATACCGAGTTCCATTACAAAGGAGGAACTACTACCCAACACTACACAAATCCTATCCCTAAGGAGATCCACTCCTTATGACAACATCAACAAGGATATCAATATCCTTTGACCCAATACAAATCTATCTTGTACATCGACACACTATATCGAATGTACACCTTATGCACCTTTCACTAATACCGTTGACTCTACTTCTTAGGCAACCTTCACTAATGCCTTTTGACTTGACTTCTAGACACCCATCACTAATGCCTTTAACATGGAATCTCGACACCCTTCCCTAATGCCTTTGACACGGATCTTTGGCACCTTTCACTAATGCCTTCAATATGACTCTTCGACACTTTTTCACTAATGTCTTCGTCTTGACCCTTTAGACATCTTTCACCTATGTCTTCGACACTACACTTCTAATGAGAAAGAAAAGAAGTATCAACAAGATACCATTAGTAGTCTTGATGATGTGAGAAGCTAGAAACCATGGAATTTAGCTTGCTCGACCTTTGAGGTGGTGTCTCGCCTTTAAGAGGAACCTAGAAATTACAAAAACACAAACTACATAGAAAGATCACTTGGATCTATGGTTAGAGAGTTTACAACACAAAGAGAAAATATGTGTGAAATGGATGAGTTACAATGAAGAAATGGCTCACTATTTATAGACAAAATATTGCTACTGTTCCACAGATCCCACGGATCCCTTAGTTGAGGGATCCATCCAGTATAAACTGGGGGAACCGTGAGACGCTCCTCTTTGCCCATGGGTTTTGGGTCATGGGTTATGGGTCATGGGTCCTATACTTTGGACCATGGGTATCCAAATGGATACAATGTATCTAGTAGATGCAATGCATCTAGCCCATGGGTTATGGGTTAGCTCCATGGGTCATGGATAATACCCATTATGACTTATGCATGATGTCATACAATGGGTTATGGGTTATGCTCCATGGGTATGGGTTATGGACTTTGGGTTTTACCCAACTACTATCAATGTATTTAGTCAATGGGTCAAATACTTAAACTTCTACCCATTATAATACATACTAAGTATGTATATATCTACCCAATATGTAAACACTAGTTGTTGTACATATGTATTACTAAATCATGAAAGCACTATTATTTGTTTAGTGTTTTATGTGAAAACGTAAGTGCGTTAGTAAACGATTGGCTCAAACCATTTACGTATTTTATTTGTTTCGTTAAAATGATTTTACGTTTGTTATCGACAAAACATTAGAAGATCGTAAAATATAAATAAACGTTTTTACGGCTTATTTGTATTAACACAGTTCAATGATAAACAAGGTACTATTTTCAATGCCAACAAAGAAGTTGTTCTTATAGCTCCTAGGAGAGATGATGTATATGTTCTTGACATGTCAACTCTCTCTCAGAATGGAACATGTCTCTTTGCCAAAGCTACTGAAACTGTTAACTGGCTATGGCACAAGAGACTCTCTCACTTAAACTTCAAAAATATAAACAACTTGGCAAAGAAAAACAAAGTCTTTGGTTTACCATCACTGGTTTTTGCAAAAGAAAAACCATGCTCAGCCTGTGAAAAAGGCAAACATCACAAAGCATCATTCAAAACAAAACAAAATTGCTCCATCAAAAGTTGCCTTCACCTCGTGCATATGGATTTATTTGGACTTGTCAGTACAAGATCAATCCAGTATGAGAAGTATACACTTGTCATTGGTGATGAATTCTCAAGATACACTTGGGTATACTTCATGTCCAAAAAGAGTCAGGCAACTGAAACCATAATGTCATTCACCAGGAAGATTGAAAACCAGAATGACATTACTGTTAAACAAATCAGAACTGACAATGGTACTGAGTTCAGAAATCAAGAGCTTGAGAATTTCTGTGATGAAAAGGGGATTTCCCAAAAATTTTCATCTCCATACACCCCTGAACAAAATGGGGTAGCTGAAAGGAAAAACAGAACTCTCATTGAGGCTGCTAGAACTATGTTAAATGGCTCAGCACTCTCAAAGCACTTCTGGACTGAAGCTGTCAAAACATCCTGTTACACTCAAAACTGGTCAATCATTGTCAAAAGGCATAACAAAACCCTGTATGAGATCTTCAAAGGAAGACTTCCTGATATCAGTTACTTTCATGTGTTTGGGTGTCCTGTGTTCATTCACAATCACAAGGATTACTTAGGAAAATTTGATGCAAAAGCTGATGATGGATATTTCTTAGGTTACTCACTGATCTCTAACACCTTCAGGGTGTTTAACACCAGAAGTCAACAAGTTTAGGAAACCTTTCATGTCACCTTTGATGAAAGTTCTGAAAGCATCAGGTTTACCAATACCTCAGTGGAGGAAATAGGAATTGATGGCTCATCAAGATACCCTCCTGATGAGTTCAACACTGAAATCAATTCCTCATATCAAGCAAATGCTGATATCTCATACTATGTATTGCCTCACAACCTCCCTCAACCAACAATCAGTGAATTCATTGATACTCCATCAGTCCCTACTGGGATAGGTAATACTGAACCAAATGTTCAAGAACCTGTAATTCATGAATCTCAACCTGAACAACATACCACCTCATCAAATGATCATGTATCTGTTGCACCAGCTCCTGAACCCATTTTTGAGTTTCCAGTGACCTCATCAAGCTCAGATCCTAGACCACAAAGTAATTGGACTAGATCTCAAGATATTGAGCTTGTGAACATCATTGGTGAACCCACTGAAGGAATACTCACAAGAAGCATGGCTGCTAAACTATCAACAGCTTCAGCCAATGAATGTCTATATGCTGATTTTCTCTCAGAAATAGAACCTAAAAGTGTCATTAAAGCTTTGAAACATCCTAGCTGGGTTCAGGCTATGCAAGAAGAACTTCAACAATTTGATAGAAACAAGGTCATGACCTTGATTAAATGTCCTAAGGATGTTATTGTCATAGGAATGAAGTTGGTTTTCATAAACAAAAATGTTGAAAACGGCACTGTCATTAAAAACAAAGCCAGACTTGTAGCCAAAGGTTACTGTCAATAAGAAGGCATTGGCTATGATGAGACATTTGCTCCTGTTGCAAGAATGGAAGCCATCAGGAACTTTCTTGCATATGCAACATACATGAACTTCAAAGTTTACCAAATGGATGTCAAAAGTGCCTTCCTGAATGGTGAACTCAAAGAGGATGTTTATGTTCAGCAACCTCCAGGATTTGAGAGTAGTGAATATCCTGACTATGTCTGCAAGCTTGACAAAGCCCTATATGGACTGAAACAAGCTCCCTGATCATGGCATGAAACTCTCTCAGCGTTCTTGATCCAAAACAAGTTTGTGAGTGGAAAGATAGACAACACCCTTTTTATCTATGGGACAAAACAAGATGTTATACTAGTTCAAGTGTATGTTGATGACATCATCTTGGGCTTAATAAATTATACTCTTTGCAAACAGTTTGAAAAACTGATGACAAAGAAATTTGAAATGAGCATGATGGGGGAACTTCCTTTGACTACAAATCAGGCAAACTGATAAAAGGGATCACCATCAGTTAAGAAAAGTACACCAGGAATCTCTTGAATAAATATGAGATTTCTGATTGTGCCTCAGTGAAGACTCCAATGGTTCCTCCAAATAACCTTGGACTTGATCTCACTGGCAAATCAATCAATCAAACTCATTTCAGGGGGATTGTAGGATCACTGATGTATCTAACTGCTTCTAGACCAGATATACAATTCTCAGTATGTCTGATTGCAAGATATCAGTCTAATCCTAAGGAATCCCATCTCACTGCAGCTAAAAGGATTCTCAGATACCTGAAGAGAACTCCAAGCCTTGGACTTTACTATCCTAAATGTTCAGGGTTTGACCTCAAAGGTTATTATGACTCTGACTATGCTGGCTGTAACATGGACAGAAAAAGTACCTTAGGGTCCTGTCAATTTCTTGGAGCAAAACTGGTTTCTTGGAGTACTAAGAAGCAGCAATCAGTGGCTATGTCTTCAGCTGGAGCTGAATATGTGGCAGCTGCAGGGTGCTGTGCCAATATCCTATGGATGAAAAGTCAACTCAGTGACTATGACATCCATTACAAGATGGTATCCATCTTCTGTGATAACACCAGTGCTATTGCAATCTCCAACAACCCTGTCCTTCACCGAAGAACCAAAAACATTGATATCAGATATCATTTTATCAGGGACCACATCATGAAAGGAGATATAGAGCTACATTTCATCTCCACTGAATATCAACTTGTTGATATATTCACCAAACCATTGGATGAACCTACCTTAAGGAGACTGAAAGCTGAATTGGGAATGCTTGATATTGAAAATCAGTAACCTGCTAACCAATCCTGATCTCAGCAAGTTCTCTCTGAAATGGTCCATGATCCCTGAATAAACCCCAAAATCATCTTCTCACTGAATGAGTAAGACTCATTTAGGGTTCCTGACATTGGATAAAGAGCATTGAATGAGTAACTAAATGCACCAAGTATTTCAGTTACTTAATGTCCTAGGTTGGTAAACATACCAATTTAATATAGGAATAAATGTCTCTACACCTTTCTGTAATCCATGTCATGGGTCCCCTTCAACCTTATCTTATCCCACTTGGCATTAAATGCCCTCTCTCACAAGAAATATCCATAGGATATTTCAAACTTGCAAATGCACTTTTACTGTGCACTACAACTGTTTCCTTGAAAAATGTGAGAAAACTGCGAGTACTAGAGTGGCTGCATTAAATGGGGTAAATGAAACGTTTTCAAAAACCGACTTTACAAATCCTCACATGTGCTAAAATTACACCTTCACCACTCTATAAATACCCCTCTTACAAACTCAAAAACACACACACAAATTGATTTCTACAAACAAAAGCTATCAAAATATTTTCAAAACCAAGAAACAATTGTGTGTTCTTTGTTCTAAAACCAGTTTTAAGCAAAAAATTCATCTTTGCAAACAATCTACAAAAGTTTTCACCACAAAAATTTGAAAGAAATTAACTTCTTTGATTGTTCTTGTCTAAAAATTATCAAAAACCCTAAAATTATTTTTTATGGCAGTGGCAAGAACTCAAAGTCTTCGGTTTGCACCTCAGTGGGTAGGCGGTCTTGAAAATGTTGAATTTAAAACTAACAATGTTATTGGCAACTTTGAATACCCACATGATGTCCCAGCCTATAAGGGAATCATGAAATTTTTGCTCAACTGCCCACTAAAACAGGCCTTTGTTCAGTCCCCATCTATAATGTACCATAACTTCCTCAGGGAGTTTTGGGCAACAATAGTGGCCTATGACCCGACACCCTCAACTGATGAGACTGACTTTAGACCCCTAAAGAAGTTTCTCAATTTTAAATAGGGAACAAACTGTCACCCTGGACTATAGAACTTTTTGCTCTTCTAAAGGGCTTGACTATAATCCGAGAAATTATGTTGCTCACCCTGACCCAACCACTATTAAGGCTGAGTTGGGTAAAATTGCTTTGGATCCAAAACTTTTGGACAAAACCCCAGTCACCAAGAACTCCTTTCCCGTGGCTGGGAAGATCCTGTTCACTTTTGTGATTCAGGTTCTCTGCGGGAACCACTCATCCGCTAAACAGATTAATTCTATTTAGTTGATGATGGCCTACTGCTTGATGACTGGTACTAATGTCAACATAGGGAGATAATTTACAGTGATCTCGTAACCAAGCTACAAAGCAATACTAGGGTGAAATATGTTTCGTAACCTAGTTTTGTCTCTTGTTCTTTACAAGTGTTACTGGGTTGCAACTATACTTAGGATTTTAAACATGGTGCTTTACCAGCCACCCTGAGTCTATCTAATTTTCAAAAGGACCCATCCCTAGTCACTGAAATCGAATTGACGGCCCATATGGTTGCTGTAAACAACCAGAGGGACTCAGTGTCTCCAAACCCTGCTCCCAAAAAGAGAAAGAGGAAGTCTCAGACATGGACTAAAACCAGACCCAACTCATCATAATGCTTACCAATGCAAATGTTCAGGGTCTTACCTCCTTAGTAAAGGCTATTTAGTCCACTCTCGGCTCACTGGATACAAAGGTTGCTGATCTGGCTAAATCATCTTCTTCTATGGCCTGGAATCTCGGGCCTAGAATGATTGCGCTGGAATTATCTCAGGCCAATCTTGGAGAAAGGGTCACCAACCTTCAAAAAGACACATCTGACATCAAGACCATGGTCTCGAAGATTTATCAGACCTTCAAAGGTTAAGCTGCTCCTTCTCCCTCAGTATCGCAACCAACTCTTGCTCTCACTGACGCGCTAGCAACAGTTGAGGGGGAGAGAGCTACTGAAGAGATTCCCTCTCACACTTAGGGGGAGCCAACTCAACCTGTGTCTGCAGTACTTATCTCTTCCATCCCACCATCAGGAAAACCAATCACAACAACAGTATCAACAACAATAGCAACAACAACACCAGTAGTAACAACAACACCCCCAGTGATGTCAACATCTACATCATCAGTTCAGAACAAAGGCAAAGCCACCATGACCACCCCTGAGCCTATCAAATTTCTCTATGAAATACAAGGCAAAAAGTATCTGCTCACTCCTGAACAGCTAACTGCCAATCTTGAGAAGGAAGACAAACTCAAGAAATAAGCTGAAGAGGAGCAAATAAGCAAAGAAGCCTTGGTTAAAGTGGTCCATGAAGAAGCTGAAAAGTTAGGGATCGATTCTAAGACACAGGAAAAAGGTCAAGTCGGTCTAAAGTTCAAGGAAGCTCAGGATGCTGAAATGACTGCCCTAAGAAAGAGACTGGATGAAAAGAACAAGAAGGCTGCTGTAATTAGACAAGCAAGGATCGATCACTATAACTGGACCATGACCAGTAGGAGAAACCCTGAGAGAATAATGGAGGTCTACATCATCCCCAGATCCAAACCACTTGCAATGAATGTCTACAAGGGGGATGACAAAAGGGACTTGGAGGTTCATGATCCTTTGAAGTTTACTGACTTCGGAATCACTGAACTTGATGAACTTGGTCCCATCATTGAAAAGAAGAAAAATCAGGTGGTCAAGGATTTGATGAAGTCTCTCAGTAAAAGATATGAAATACTGAGGGATGCACCAGCTCAGCTTGGAATACAATCAACTCTCCCTGAGGCTCAAGGATCTCAACCTCAATCATCCCAAGGAAAAAGAAAAAGGGTTGAATATGAGCCTGAAGCCAAGGTCCCTGGTTTTGACTGTAATAGGGAGCTGCCTGAAGGGGTAAAGTTTGTGAACTACATGGTTATAGAAGAACCTGAAAGAGGCCTCTTCTTCATTGATGTCTACGGAAACCCAATATTTCAAAGATTGAGTGACATTGATCAGGCTGGCGTGGCTACAATGGTAAGTTATTTAACAGTGGCATCTCAAATCAAATCTCCTAAAAACATCAGGTTCTGCACAGACCTGAATGCCAAGATAAGAACCACACGACAAAACCCTCCTCTCCAAGAAGCCAAAGCTAGAAGCACTGGGTATCCATCTTGTATGACATCACTGAAACATTTATCATTTCATCTTTTGTACTAGTAATAGCAACTTGTAATCTTATGAATAAAGGATGTATGTTTTGTTAAATATTGGTGTTTCTTATCATGTTTATTAGTACATTCAGTGTAAGAAGAAGCCATTTGCTCACTTACACTGATAAAACACTTAGGCTATTTGTATATCCAAATAGGGGGAGACTGTTGGGTTCAGTGAATACCCAAACCCCTTAATTATAGGATTTGAATAAAAAATATCCTAAGTGTTTAGAACCCTAAACACTAACAAGTGACTGAGTGCATAGCCCCTCAGTGAGCTATCTTCAGGATACTCAGTAAGAGACAAAGAAGAAGTCTCTCCACTCAGTAAGGCGGAACTTAAGGGGTGGAGACTGAGTCAAGAAGAAGATGGTGGATTAGGTGAGTGATGATAATAACTGAATCCCAAAACTCCTCACCAACTATAATCGCAGAAAGACAAGACTGAAGATAAAGCTGAGGCTAAGAAGCTGATGGCGGGACAAGGCGGGATAAGTTTGAACAGATAAGACGAAGTCATTATCAACCCAAAGTCAAACTTTCCCTGAATCACTAACTACCAAGGTCAGTGTCATCATTGACAAGAAGAAAGCAACCTTGTCACTTACTCTAAATAGCCATTGTAAACAGAGACAAACTACATCAGTATTTTGTCTTCTGTAACCTGTCAGTTTATCCTCTAGGATAGAGTTAAAAACTATACTTGTATAAATAGCCATAAGGATTGGAGTAAAAGTTTTTAAGCTTGTGCATTAATTGTGAAAAACACACACAAGCAATCTTTCACTCCTCCAAATACAAGTATGTCCCTGAGATAGCTCAGTGGTACCTAAGTATTTGTGCCTAGACTTAGCCTAAGCCTAGTGAGGAGTTACACCATACTTGTCATTCAATCCCAAGTGCTGTTTCGCAAGCACTTGGGTAATATATTCTTTTTGATGCATTATTAATAAAGGATATAAATGTTGAAAAATATCAGTGTGATTAAGTATTTCTTATCTTGTATAATTGTGATTTTTCATACACTTTACTTCAGTCATGTATCACTCTTAGTGCAAAACTGTCTTTTTACTAATTGTGAAACTGGAACAACAGAAATACATTTGTTTAAGCTTATTTAGGGGTTAAATTTGTTAGTTGTTTGTACTTTCATGTTTAGGTTTATCATATTAGCTTAGTTTTGTGTTTGGAAAGCTTGTTTCAACTTGGTTGTGGGTGTTTTTATTATTGAATACGTGAGTTGGGCTTTATGTTCTAAGTTGCGTTTTGAGAATTTCATGCTTGCGATTTGTTAGATTCTTGGTTGCGAGTTGGTGAATCATTGTTGCGAGTTGACAGGTTTGGCGTTGAGTTTGATTATTATAAGAGTATTTAGTTGCGGTTTTATAATAAGGACAAAACTTGTGGTTTGAACTTTAGCCAAAAGACAAAACAGAACGATAGTGACATGTGTACCTTTTGAAAGTGACTTGCGGTTTGCCTGTTTTTCTTTGCGATTTGTCCCTGCGATTTGCTTTTGCGAGTTGAGTTCTTGTGGTTTGACAAGTTTGCGTTTTAATCAAGCTGAGATTTGAAGACTTGCAATTTGTCTCTTTTTGTGGTTTGAAGCCTTTGAGATTTGTCTCTTGCGGTTTGAAGATCTTTAGATTTGATTCTTGCGATTTGTCAGTCTTGCAGTTTAAAGATCTTGAGATTTGAGTCTTGCGGTTTGTCAGTCTTGCGGTTTGAAGAACTTGAGATTTGAGTCTTGCGATTTGATCAAGTGTTGCGGTTTGTGTGTTGAGGTTTGAGACTTTACGATTTGATACTTGCGGTTTGTGTTCTAAGGTTTCCTCTTGATTTTGTAAAATCCTGCGAAAGATTCGATTTCTCGGTTTAAATCAAAGAGTTATAAAATCCCATGTATTTGGAAATCATGTCTACAGTTTTCGATGACGTTCAAGTTGCTGGGTCCGATACCCACCCTCCTATGCTGGATAGAACAGATTATGACTCTTGGGCTTAGAGAATCCGACTGTATTGCTTGGGCAAAGAGAATGGTCTTAACATCATTCAATCAATTGATGAAGGTCCTTATCAGATGGGCACCACCAGAGATGAACTAGCAACTGGTGAAGATGAACGTGTAACTCTTGGATTGGATAGACCAAGGACTTACAATGATCTCAATGAGACTGAGAAGAAAAGATATGATGCTGACATCAGAGCTTCAAACATCATCCTTCAAGGTTTTCCCAAGGATATCTACAAGCTGATCAATCACAACACCCAAGCCAAAGCAGTCTGTGACAATGTCAAAATGCTTCTTTCTGGCTTAGAACTGATAAAGGAAGATCGAGAGTCATAGCTGTACGATAAATTTGAGAACTTCAAGATGAACTCAGGAGAGAGTATTACAGAATACCATGTGTGGTTTCACAAACTTGTGAATGATATGAGGAATATTAAGATGACTATGCCAAATATTCAACTCAATTCCAAGTTCGTAAACAACATGACACCTGAGTGGAACAGGTTTGTTACCATGGTGAAGCTGAACAATGGATTAAGAAATACGAACTATGAGCAGTTGTACGCTTATTTACTTCAACATGAGAAGCATGCTGCACATGACCGTCTGATCATGGAAAAACTCAATCCAACAACAACAACTACAACAAATGATTCACTTGCATTTGTTTCAAATGTTCAGCCACTCACTCGATCATCACCTGCTCAAGGTTACCAGTACTCCTCATCTTCCCAGAATCAGAATCAGGTCATTCAACCAGACTCAGGATATACCCCAACAGACAAGTTGATTGAAAACCTCTCAAACCAAGTTGCTCTATTGGTTCAACAATTCAGAACCTCACTTCCCCAAACCAACAACCAACTTAGAACATCATCTAATCTACACAATGAAGCTATAGTGGAGGATGGAAGGGTTGTGGTTCAAAATGTGGAAGGACGAAAAAATGTGAACCGAAGGAATGTTGCACGGGGAAATGTTGCAGTCGGTTATGTGGGGGAACAAAACAGAGCAGGGATAACGGTTCAAGGTCAAGGCAAACAGATCAAGTGTTACAATTGTGGTGGTGTGGGATACATTGCAAGGAAGTGCACCCACAGCGTCTGCGAGAATCTGAGTACTTCACGGATAAGATGTTGCTTTGTCAGGCACAAGATAGTGGAGCAGTGTTGGATGAGGAGGAATTGTTGTTTCTTGCTGAAGGTAGTGCCAACACGTTTGATCTGTGATGGATGAACAACCAGTGTATGATTTGGCACAGAATGATCCCAACATCTTCCAGGTTGCTGACTGTAATGCCTTCGACTCCGATGTTGATGATGAACTAATGGCACATACTATATTCATGGCTAATATTTCTCCCATGGTTTCATCACCTCAACAAGTTGGTCCCTCCAATGCTTCAGTCATATCAGAGGTACTAAAACTATATGATGTGGTTGATGAGCAAAAGATTCCCAACAAAGTACAACTGACAGAAGTCGTTGAGTCAGATATTGTAAATATGGGAAATAGCAATGTTATCCTATATAATCAATATGTTAAGCACGATGAAAGTCTTGTTGTACCAAGTGTGCATATATCGCCATTAATGATGAATATGTGTTTAATGAGTACACTGAATATATGCCTGATGACTCCCTGACCACTAAGCTAAATATATATAAGGATCGAGTTGCCATCTATGAAAAACGTGCTAAATTTGAGCTAACCACACACGAGCAGGAAATGGATTGCCAAATGCGTACACTGATCACTAAAAGTAATTTAAGGGAAGAAACGTTAAAAAAAGAGTTAAATTTCTTACAAGAAAAACTTAAACAAACTGTTAAGTAGAAATAAGAAATACAAGAAAATGTAAAAACACTTAAACAAGAATTCAAAGAAAAGGAAACTAAGCTCCTAAATGATTTTTCCAACCTTAAAACTCTAAAGAATAAACTTGAAAACAAGCTGTGCGTACAAGGCAACACCATTCAGACTGCTCACATGATTACAAATCATAGAGTATTAAGTGATAAACACAGTGAAAACTTTGTAGAAGACCCAAATCCTGTGTATCTTAAGAAAGTGAAAAAGGCTCAATAAGTGATTTATGATGGTAGTGAGATTCTTAAGCCTAAACAAAAGCCAACTTGTGTACAAATAACAGAAGAGGACATAGAGTTAGAAAACTCCTCTAGAGAGAAAATGGATTAGAAAATGAATGACCCTGATAGTGTGGAGAGAATATTAAAATTCAAAACTCCCAACTATCCTAGGGAAAATTTCTTAGCCACGTTCAAACCTCAAATTCAATTAACCCCTGAACAAATGTTTTGGAAGTTAGATATGGATAAGAGAAAGGCCGAAGAACTTGTTGAAAATAATCCTCCCCTTAGGAAATTACCTGCGGCTACGGTGTATCCTCCCAATACATCGATGCACTTAGTGCCTAGAACTCTTCCTACGAGTGCAAAACCTTAATTAGTATAGACGTAATTTACCAACTATTTGCTGATTTCGATAAAACATGTATGAAGAGAATCACACTAACGGGTATTACTGAAGGGGAAAGGGGTTTTGAGCAAACAAAAGAGTATTATCTTACTGAGGTTATTCCATTCTTTAAACAATTGAAAGAACATTTTGAGGGTATTCAAAAGGCCGTAGACACTGAAGTTAAAGAAATGAAAAGGATGTTTAATGAAATGGAAAACGAGGGAAGAAATAATGCATATGAGCTTAAAAGTTATGAGATTGAGAGAAAGAATATTCACATCCTTAATGAGAATTTGATTGCCAGATGTATTTCCCACGATGTGTTTTATATTGTCACAAACTATGCCATAACTGCTTCTTAATTTCATGATTTGTCAATTGCATTTAAAGTTTCCCAAGATCGTGTCAATGAGCTTGAAGCACTTAAAATTGCAAGAAAAAATACAAAAAGATGATCATGATAACATGATCAGGCATTTTTCTAAGTTATAGGTTGATTATCTTGATTTGCAGCTAAAATATCAACATCTAGAAGAAAGAATCAAAACCTCAAATGCCAAGACATCTTTAGATGCTCCTGAATTTGATGCATATTTTGAAATAGGCACACAAAATGAACGGATTCAAGCTCACTGTAACATGATCCGAAAGTTGAAACCATAGATTTATCATTTGAATGGAAACAGGAGTGAAGTGGTTGGCTCTCATATACCACCTCCTTTAGATTCTTAGAATTTCCAACTTCAAAACATCATCAATGAATTACAACATGAAAATGATTGCTTTCAAGCTGAAAATGCTAAAGTTAAATTGTACTTCAAAGAGTTATATGAATCAATTAAGGTCACTCGTGACAAGAGCAATGAAAAGATAACTTCTTTGCTTAAAGAAATTGAGAATCTAAAGACTCGGGTAAAAGGGAAAATGCCAATCACTAGTTGTGATAATGTTGTACCAATGGTGTCTGCTTGTAAGAAGTATACAATTAATGTTAAGTATATTCCCCTTCCTCTTAGGAACAATAGGATTGTGTGTCAAGCTTATCTCAAACACCTTAAGGATATCCTAGATATTGTTCGTGAGATCGTTAAAGATGCTAGAATAGAGAAGCCTCTAGATAGTGATTTTGCCGATGCTTGCATTTAGACCAAACAATCTCAAGAAATGTTAGAATATGTCATAGGCACTTATCCTAAAAGTGATAGTAAGCAAGATAGACTTGTTGCACCCTCTTCCATGCCTAAGATCAAGCATGTTACCTTTGATGTACCTTTGAAAGCCTCAGAACCCAGCACTTCTAGGCCAGAAATGCAAAAAACAGTGAAACAAACTAATATTCCCGTCGTTACTTCTACAGGAGTAAGCAGTGACACTAAAGCTAGCGGGTCAAAGCCTAAAGGCAATAGAAAGCAAGATAGGGACTCACAAGCTAAAAGTGATCAAGTAAAGAAAGTAGAAGACCAACATAGGAATAATAAGTTTAAGTTGAACAATTTGTATCATGTTGATTCTAGTATTAGCTATAAGCGTACTATAATTAATTCGAATTCTACTGCTGTCTCCAAAACTTGTAATAACTGTTTAATTTCTGGTAATCATGATGAATGTGTTGTGTCATATTTGAGGCCTTCTGTTAAAACCCCAGCTGGTAAAGTTTGGAAAGCAAAACAGGTTAAGCAATCTTGGAAACCCATAGGGAAAAAGTTCACTAATATGGGTTATCAGTGGAAACCCACAGGTCGTAAAATCAAACTTAGTGAACACTGTCCTTCAACTAGAACTGCCTTACCTAGAACAGTGCCTGCTAAGACATGGATACCCATAGGTAGAACTATTCCTTTAGGAACACATCGCACTGTGACTGAGTCTAGTGCCTTTACTAGTGCTGCCCCCACTAATAATGTCATGGCATCTAGGGGTCTACAGATTATGTGTGCTAACTAGTCGGATCCCATATTCACATGGGGATCCACTACTTCCAGTTATCCGTTCTCGTCTGTTTTCAAATGCAAGTCATACAAATCGTCCTTTGGTATTTGGATTTAGGCTGCTCAAAACATATGACTGGGGATCGCTCAGGCTCAAGAACTTCGTGAATAAGTTCATCGGGACTGTTAGATTTGGGAATGATCATTTTGGGGCAATTATGGGTTATGGAGATCATATTTTTGGTGACAGTGTTATCTCCCGGGTATACTATGTGGAAGGACTTGGCCACAATCTGTTCTCTGTTGGTCAATTTTATGATTCTAATCTCGAAGTAACCTTCAGAAAACACACATGTTTCGTTAGAGAATTAAATGGTGTTGATCTTCTAAAGGGAACTTGTGGCACCAATTTGTACACCATCTCTATCGAAGATATTATGAGGTCTTCTCTTATTTGCTTGTTATCAAAGTCAAAAGAACAAATCATGGTTATGGCATCGTCGACTCAATCACTTGAACTTCGGCACCATCAATGATCTTACTAGAAAGGAACTTGTGAGAGGTTTACCCCGGTTAAAATATGAAAAGATCATCTCTTTGTTGCTGCGCCAATTGGGCAAAAGCAAAAGTATGCCCATAAACCAAACACCTGAATACCATCATGAAAGTTCTTCACACCCTTCACATTGATCTATGTGGACCCATGAGAGTGCAAAGTATCAATGGGAAGAAGTATGTGTTAGTTGTAGTTGAAGATTACTCTCGGTTCACTTGGGTAAAGTTTTTGAAAACCAAGGATGAAACTCCTGAAGTTATCATTAAGCTTATCAAACAGTTGCAGTTTAGGCTTAACAAAACTGTCAAAATCATCCGGGCAAACAATGAAACTGAATTTGTGAACAAACAGCTCATTCAGTTTTATGAAAGCATTGGGATTAGTCACCAGAAAAGTGTTCCACGCACTTCTCAGCAGAACGGTGTTGTTGAAAGGCGTAATTTTACTCTTGTAGAAGCTGCTCGGACCATGCTAATTTTCTCAAAGGCTCTAATGTTTCTCTGGGCGGAAGCCATTGCCACTGCTTGTTACACTCAAAATTGATATCTAATACATACTCTTCATGGAAAAACTCCATACGAATTAGTGCACAACAAAAAACCGGATCTCTCATTTCTACGTGTGTTTGGGGCTTTATGCTATCCAACCAATGACGGTCAAGATCTGGGAAAGTTGAAAGCTAAAGCTGATATTGGATTTTTCGTTGGCTATGCACCAGATTAGAAGGGTTACCGAATCTACAACAAAAGAACCCGAGATATCATGGAAACTATTCACGTTAAGTTTGATGAGCTGACTAAGCAAATGGCTCCTAGACACACCAGTTCTGGAGCCACGCCTCAACGTTTTTCACCTGGACCAATTAGTTCGGTTCTTGTACAGAATCCCACGCCTGCAGCTCCTTATGTACCTCCCTCAAAAGAAGATTTGAAAATTCTATTTGATCTGATGTTTGATGTATACTTTAAGCCGACAACTGATGATACTCCTGCACCACCAGCTGTTGCTGCTCCTGCTCTAACCAATCCGAATGGTCCATTGGTCTCTATTTCCATAACTCAAGAAGCTACATCTGCTGATACCATCATCATCTAATCCCCAATCTTCTTCAGTACATCAAGGCACTGCAGTAGATAATTCTTTTGAAGTTAACCCCTTTGCTACTCCAGAAGATGCTCCATTTGAGAACATTTTTGCCCGTGAACCTACTCTAGAGGCATCTTCATCAGGGGATCCTAACTCTGCCACATCAGTTCCTTATCATCAACCACATGAACATCTCAGAAAATGGACACATGATCATCCACTAGATAACATCATTTGGAATCCTTCTCGTCCAGTATTAACAAGAAAGCAACTTGCCACTAATGCCTTATGGTGCTTCTTAAATTCTGTACTATCAAAGGTCGAACCGAATGATGTCAAGACTGCAATGTCTGAGGATAGCTGGTTTAATGCTATGCAAGATGAAATTTAGGAGTTCGATCGACTTGATGTATGGGAATTAGTACCACCTCCAGATTGTACGATTATTATCGCACTCGAGTGGATCTTCAAGGTAAAACTTGATGAGAATGGTGATGTTCTGAAGAATTAAGCGAGACTTGTTGCTAAGGGATATCGATAAGAGGAGGGTACTGACTTTGAGGAATCATTCGCTCCGGCTGCACGAATAGAGGCTATCAGAATCTTCCTTGCTAATGCTGCCAGCAAGAATATGATAGTCTACCAAATGGATGTAAAGTCTGCTTTTCTTAATGGTGATCTCAAAGAAGTGGTCTATGTCAGTCAACCAGAAGGATTTTTAAATCCCGAGCATCCTAAGGATTTGTGAATCCCTCTACGACTTGAAGCAGGCTCCAAGGGCATGGTACGATACTTTGTCAAAGTTTCTTTTGGCGAAGGGGTTCTACAAAGGTGTTGTTGATCCTACACTGTTCACTCAGAAATCAGGCAAACATTTAATTCATGTTCAAATATATGTTGATGACATTATATTTTCCTCGACTGACCCAAATGAATGTGACCATTTTTCTAAAGAGATGAGTTCTAAATTTCAAATTTCAATGATGGGACAAATGTCATGTTTCTTAATATTACAAATTTCTCAAAGTCCCAGAGGCATTTTCATAAATCAATCTAAATATGCTAGTGAAATATTAAAGAAATTAGGATTTGATTCTAGTGACCTTGTTGACACTCCGATAGTGCAGAGGGCAAAACTGGATGAGGACCTCTCGGGAATCCCTGTTGATCTAACTAAGTATCGTAGTATGATTGGATCCTTGATATATCTCACTGCCAGTAGACCAGATATTCTGTTCACTATATGCATTTGTGCTCGAAGTCAGGCAAAGCCTACCAGGAAGCACCTTGAAGCGGTTAAACGGGTCTTTAGTCATCTCCAAGGAACCATTAACATGGGTCTTTGGTATCCGAAGGACACCACCATGGCACTAACAGCTTATGCAGATGCTGACCATGCGAGGTGTCAAGATACTCGTCAAAGTACGTCAGGAGGTGCTCTATTTTTGGGTGATAAATTAGTGAGTTGGTCGTCAAAGAAGTAAATGAGTACTTCTGTATCTTCTATAGAGGCTGAGTACATTTCCATGTCAGCATGTTGTGCTCAAATATTATGGATGAGATCCCAACTATCTGACTATGGCTTTGTATTCAACAAAATTCCTCTGTATTGTGACAACAAAAGTGCCATCGCTCTCTGCTGCAACAATGTCCAACACTCAAGATCAAAGCACATTGACATTCGACATCACTTCATTAGGGAACAAGTAGAGAACGGTGTGGTTAAACTCTACTTTGTACGGACTGAGTATCAATTGGTAGACATCTTCACAAAAGCTCTTCCAAGAGATCGGTTTTAGTTTATCCTCCTGTGACTCAGCATGAAGAGTCTGCAGCCGGAAAACTCAAATGTCTTCAGGAAGAGAATGAGGAGTAATGGAGTTTCTTCACCAATTCTTTGTATATAGTTATCAAAAATCAAAATACAAAAATATAAAACCAACAAAAACCCATAAAAATTTGAAAAATCAGAAAATTCCAAAAATATTGTTTTCTCAAGGCATGTCTTCTGATATCGATAACATCTATAGTCCTAGAAATGTCATTCAATAATGACAAGGTGTTTTAGATGAATTTCGAGTAGAAGTTCAAAATGTTTTCAAAACATGCCTAAGATGGCTTGCAGTTATTTCAGACTGTAACCCGCTTTTCAAGAAAGGAAAGTACTACGCAAAGTAGATTTTTATAAATATCGAGCACTTATCCTAAAACAAAATGAGGAAAGCACGTCGCCAAAAAGACGGCTATTCCTATACAAATGTTTTTCATTCTAATATTCTTCAAGAAAATATTTGTATTGTACATGGTGGTAACAATGTTTGAAAATGAATCGGACTCAAATTTTTGAAAATCAATCGGACTCAATTTTTCATAAATTTGTATCACTCAATCTATGACTTGGGTCATCGATTGAGGGGGAGAGTTATTTCAAATTTCATACTTTCAAACGATATATTATCAAATGAGTCTACTTGTACGTTATAAAGTGGTGAATAAAGTTTTGGTGTTATATGTCAGGGTATGATCTTTCATTATACTCAAAGATCTTTTAAAATGAAAATTTTCTTTTACTTAAAGATCTCTCAAAATTATCTTACCTGAAACTAACAATCTCCCTCATAAATTGAGAGGGAGCGTTAAAATGTTCCGTATCAGTAAATATTAAAACCGAGCCACATCTTTCCCCAAAATTTTCTAAATGATTTAAATCAATTGGGATCACAAATCTCAAAAGGTTTGAAAGTTTTTGGTCGGGGTAGAGAATGTGAGTTAAATATTAAATCTGATAAAATGGTGATTGTTTAAGACTCAAACAAGCACTCCTTCCTCCATGTGCTAAACGATTTCATGTCGTATAATTTGAGTATCTCAGATATAACTAAATCCAAAGTTGAATTTTTACAACAAAACTTCAAATACCGATGCACATGTTGAGGGGGAGCATTTATAAAAGATTAAAAACAATCAACGTACAAATGATGTGATATTATATCTCAAATACCTTGATTAATTTTTTAATTCGTTTTCAATGGCAATTGTGGAGGAACACTAAAGACCGACCTTCCATTTAGTTTATTGGAGTTATAAGGATGGTAAGGTTAGGTATTAGTTCTCGATCCCTTGAGCAGAGAGGGATCTACCTAGGGACAATCCACTAAATAGTATATAAGTCCTTAGGTATGATTTAAAAAAGGATAAAAGTAAGAATAAGGGAAGAGTGCCGACTGAGATAGAGCTAGGACTGGAAAAAACCCAACAAGGTTGTAGGATATTGGATTTCACAAACAAATCATAACATTATAAATGGGGCGTATGGTTTAAGAGTTTAGAGAGAGAAAGTGAAAGATGGGAGCCTTTCTAGAGAGAGAAAGTGAAAGAAAACATGGAAGGTTAGATTAGAATGAAAGGTCCAACCCTCTACCGTGGGAGGTGAGGGTATTTATAGTTACATACTACACGTCCTCCTTCGGACTGTGGATCAAGCATACAATGGGTAAAGACCGTCCGTCCTCCGGTTATTTTACTAAACTACTCTACGCTAATAATTAACTAATTCACTACAAAAAACAACGTAAATAACTACAAGTCTACGAGCTAACATATGCTAGACCATAATTGGGATGACCGACACTTTAACATGGAATTTCCAATTCCTAACAATCCCCAAGGAGGTCACCCCATGAAATACATTTTGCATCCTAGCATTCTATCTTTGTCTTTAGTTCTTGAGCTCGTAGACTTCAATTCTTCAAATTTCGCAATCTTTGTGCATTAGTAGTGATTCTTTAAAGTCCGCATAGTTTTGTACTTAGAGTGGAGGTCTTTGAACTGATCCACATCTTTGATGATCTTCAAGCTTTCATTGAGATCAGCCCAGAGATCTACTGGATCACCCTTTGTTGTGTTGCCTTCATGTGATGTTGTGACTTTTGGACCGACATGCTCACACTTTCGGATCATGACATCTTTTCATCAGAGTAGCGGAAGCTTTCTGACTCATGATATTTGCAAAGCGTGAGAATCATAATATAAAAACATGAGCCAGGTTCGTAGATATGCACAAGTCATGATTTCTTCAATTAAGTGTGGATCTTTGAGCATGGCTTTGGATTGACTTCTCAATTATGATCACCGCAACGTCCAAATGTACTTGCAAACAGGTTAGCAATAAAACACATGAAAGTGTCTTTGATCACTTTCGTTGAATTGAGGTACACGGCCCATGGTTTCCCGTTGATCGATACAAGTCGCACTGTGATGGGTATAATTCCGAAGAATCTCCTTGACAGGCTTTCGCATTTGCTCTAGCCGTTCTCAAACCGGAACGTCTCAAAGAAGACAACACGGAGTGAGTGAACCAACAAATTGAGATTCACCGATTGATGAAAAATGATTTGAAAAACAATCGCGTATTGCTTGAAGAAAGAGTTTTGCTATGCGACGAAGGTTTTATGAGAAAGATCAATTTTCAATCAAAAATACTTTTTGTATATGAAATAGAATACACATTCGATGTGCTAGAGAAAAGAAGAGATTCGCACATCGAACGGTTTTTCCAAAAGCATTTTTCAATGAGATACTTTTCGTGTTTGAAAACATGAGTACACATTCGACGTGTTAGAGAAAAGAAGGTTTGCACATCGAACAGTTTTTCCAAAAGTATTAATTCAATCCTAGACCAAGGTTGATTCACGAGTAGATAAGCCCCATCGTTTTATCCAGTTGTCACAAGCTTGATCTTTTGGAAAGATCTCACATGTCACCCACCAAGAGCTTGTTTGATGTTGGCTCTAGAAGGATTTCCATCTTCATCTTGAATATTTTTACATATCACTCGGATGTTCTGGCAATACCACAAGGATAATGCGTAGGACTCTTAATATATTCTTACTTTCCACAATGTGTGAAACAGTAAGTCTTCATTAACTTTGTGTCCTAATGAGATATTATGGATGATCTCTTGGCTCTAGACTCAATTGTGCACATTTGGTTCCTATGCCGGAGACTAGGGAGAGGGTCTCTTTCTTCAATATCAACGATCTCTAAGAGAAAGTTGATAGATTATGTAGGTTCCCCGTGAGAATGAAACAAGCCCTTTTAAGAGGAACTTGAGTAGCTTGGGAAGTTTAAAGCAGTGCGTCACTGGGTCCATGACATCTTGTCTTCAATACCAGTGTTTCCTTAGTAAACTCCAGTAGCATATGTATTGAACCCGGTTTCTGCCCTAAGGTTGAGTTATTAGAGGGCTATTTCTTTTCACCCCTTTTCACATTCATTTCTTTTTCATTCTTCACCCCCGGTCTTACCGAGATTTCATAACTAGAACCTTGTTGGGTTTATTCTAGTTCTAGCTCTATCTCTGTCCGCACTCTTCCCATATTTCACTTTTCTCCTTTTTTTTCATCATACCTAAGGACTTTACACTATCTAGTGGATTGTCCCTGGGTAGATCCCTCCGGTTCTGGCGGGATCGTGGGAACTAATAGCTAACCTTACCATCCTTATAACTCCATGTATAAAGTAAATTTGGTCGTCTTTTGGTATTCTTCTTCCATTGGAACCAATCGAAAACCTTTTGAAAATCAATCCAAGTACCTGCAATACACGATCAAAACATTTTGTACCTGAATTGTTTTTGATATTTTTAGAAAAATCCCCCTCACATGTGCATCAAATGTATTTGAAATGGTTTTAGCACATGGAGGCAAGAGGACTTGAAACTTTCAGATTTGAGAATGAAAGATTCGATTCATTGATCGACAATTTCTAAAAGATATCACCATCACTTTCTCGATCAAAGTTAGTATTTTTCATACTTTGTTAAAGATATTTTATGGGAAAGGATGTGGTTTTCAAAAAGTTGCTCCCCTCAACTTGTGCATGTGATTTTTGAAATTGTTTTGCACGAAGAGGAAAGAGTTCTTAGAAGCACATACACGATCATATAGCCATCCGAAACCATTAGAAAATCAATCAAGGTACTTTATTGAAACTTAAGAAATTTTGTTTTGTACCTTGAAAGTTTGTTTTCTTTTGAAATGCTCCCCTCAATATGTGCTTCGAGATTCGAAAGCGTTTAGCACATATGGGAGAGCAGTATGCACATTTAAAAAAATGATCATCTTTAATCAAGTTTCATTATTAAATCACAAATTCTCTCCCGATCAAAATATCAAACCCTTTGAGATTTTGGATCCCAAGTGATTTAATAAGGTTGAGAAACATAGAGGAGAAATGTGGCCAGGTTTAAATACTCATCTTGTTTTTGGATAAATGCTCCCCCTCAATATGTGCATTATGTATTAGAAATCGTTTGACACATAGAGGAGTGCCTTTAAAGGACTAAAACCAATTCCATTTAAACAAATTTGAGATTTAAATCACGATCTCTACCCGATCAAAAATTTCAAACCTTTTGAGATTTGTGATCCCAATTGATTTAAATCATTTAAAATTTTTTGGGGAAAGACGTGGCGATTTAATTTTGAAAAATGATTGATACGGATCAATTTTAGACATTAAAGATTGTTAGTGTCAGGTATGATAGTTTTAAAGAGATCTTTAAGTAAAATAAAACAATTTCACAATCAAACAAGAACAGAAAAATTTCATTTTGTAAGATCTTTGAGTTTTAAAGAAAATCATACCATGACATAACATTAAATCTTTAGATCACCACTTATTATTGTACAAACCGGACTTTTATGAAGAAATATCGTTTGAAATTATTTAATTTGAAATCACTTATGATTTGACAAAATAAAGTCCGATTGATTTCAAAACATTGAATCCGATTTATTTTCAAAACAGTATTTTTCCATTTTCAAAACAATTTAATCAAATAATTTCAAAATTGTTTAAAAATGGTATCTGCACCAAGATACGTTAGGTGGTTGAGCTGCTTTTGTTGTTGTTGCTGAGGGTTAGGAAGAAAACCATCTGCTGATGCAGTGAGACTTCTTTCGTTGCATTTTTTTTCATGCCAACTCTCCATAGAGGTCAAATTAAGCTCCATTTCTTCATTTGACGATGAAGAAAACCATCTGCTGATGCAGTGAGACCTCTTACGTTGCATTTTATCATGCCAACTCTCCATAGAAGTCAAAGTAAGCTCCGTTTCTTCATTTGTCAACCCAAGATATAATTACCCTTTCCTTTCGGCAATCAAATCTTCATATGTGGGATCCGGATCGGGAATTTATTCTTATATACCAATATACGCATACGTTAGTGAACACACATACAGAATATATGGTGGACATCACCCAAACAACAAGTAGTAATAAAATTCAATGCAACATCTCAATCAGATCATGTAAAGGCATGGGAATAATGTGTTCATCAAACTCTAATCATCTAAACCTAACAATCATATCCTAGGCACCTAGTCCTTCAACGTAGGTTAACATCATTTTTAATTAAGCATATAGGATAATTAAGAAAGTCCGTTAGATGATATAGATTTGAAAACATTATCCCCCTCAATTAATGACTCAATTTTTTGAAAAGTTTAAAAGCGCTGAAGTCATTGATTGAGTTTGCAAATTTTATAAAAACTCTGAATCTGATTGTTTTGAAAGTAACTCATTTTCCACCAATTTTTGAATACAACAAATATTTTTCTGAAGAATTTTTAGACGGAAAAACATTTGTGTGGGAATGATGTGCTTCGTCGTG
>OU343225.1:200219551-200320345 GCA_910596185.1 Chrysanthemum makinoi | reverse complement strand
CACGGATCCCTATAGTTCAACTAGCCGGATCCCTCTTGGAAGGGAACCGTGAGAACCGTGGAACTGGGAAACAGATTCTCATGCAACATAAAAACCGTTTTTATCTTAAAAAGAAAAATCCCACTAGAATGTTAAGTACTAAGTGAGTTAGTTGTCATTGTTAAAAGAAATCTAGTAAAAAAGTTAGGTGATCATCTTCTTGCTTTAATGCGTCTCATCATATTAGCTTTTCACTTCCATAGGTCTCGTCATGTCTCATGAGTATGAATTCGACTTCTCACTCACTCATGTCTACATTCCTAACATTTCTCTTGAGCCCAACACACCTAGCAATCATGTCTGTGGGTTCAATAATCTCGAAACTCGTCACTTCCATGAAGGACATATTGTCGACACACCTCTACTATATGAAGAAGGTATCAATACCTCTTTCCGAACCATAGGACTAGAAGGACTTCTCCGAATTAATGAGAAAATATGTCCACGGTTTGTATTGGAATTTTTCCGTCAAGTTGAACTCGTTCGTAACGAGGATCGATCTCTATCTCTTTGGTTTTGGATCAAAAACCAAAAGTTTATTTTAACTCTTGGGCAATTTGCTCACATTCTTCGAATTCCAAATCATGGACAATGTGCCTTCACTGAAGATTGGTCTCTTGATTCTCTCTTCAACCATCATGAAGAAAATAGTCCATATTGTTTACACATACCTTCTCCTCAAGACTTGAATCGCATGTTATGCAAACCTCGACCCTATTACTCTGATCCAAACATAATTTATACACGTGATATCCGAGATGAGTTTAAACCTCTCGTAGTCATCCTACATGAAAATGTTTGGAGTCTTAGGGGAAATCGAGAAATCCTTCCCGCTTGTTGTGCTCACATAATGTATTGTTTGCTAACACAACAACCATACCATCTCGCCTATCTCTTGGCAAGGCGAATTGTAAACCTTCAAGGAAACAAGAACAAACTAATCCCTTATGGAATGTTCCTGACATGCCTTTATCATCATATCATGTACTTCCACCCTCAATTTCAAAGTCCGTTGTACGTACTCGTGGATAAGATGATGGAACCTCTAAACACATATCTCATCATGTCTTTCTTCATCCCTGAATCGGCAAATACTCATCATCCATTTGACGATCCATCTAGCGAAAACGCTCAAGAAACTTAGTCTCCTTTCCAAATAGGCTCAATCCTTAGATTTCATCTTTTATCATTGTAATGTGATTTTTCTCATGAAATAAAACATTTAACGTTTGATGTCTCGTTTATATAGTTGTTCAAAATTCTTAGAAAATACTAGCTTTGAAATACGATACCTTGTGCAACTTTTGCATACCTTATGTAAAGGTACTGTTTAGCAGGAGACGGATCCCTCAATTTGTACTAGACAGATCCCTCCACTTAGGGAACCGTGGGATCCGGGCAAACAGAAATGCAGTTTCTGACTTTATACATCAAACCATTGCCTTAGAATACTTCACACTAGCTAAACATAATACCTTAGGACCACTTAAGTCTTCCTCAAGCTCAGTAAGCTTCACACTCACTCATAGCTCATTTAGGATCACACTCAAGGTGCTTTTCGATTTATCATTTCACCAAAACTCATCATTCTTCCGCTCCTATACTCGCACATCATCTCTCACATGTCAACATATCTAGTTTTATAAATCTCTCATTTTTAGAAAATTGATTTTAGTCATCTCTACCTCAAAATGGGTCAAATACAAGTTTTGCATTTCTTATAACTTTTAAGGTATTTTCCAAAATCATCTTAAGTTACTATCTGGTCTCTAGGATCATTTAGCTCCACTTGACACTCTCAAATTTTCTAGTGTCATCTTTGGTCATTCATGGGTACTCATAAAGTTCCATTTTCTTCCATAAAAGGCAATCATTAGCTACCTTCACTCATTGCTCTTGATCATTTAAGTACCCTTTCATTTAAGACACTTGGTAAGACAGAAACACTCAAGAGGTATAGGTATTAGACCTTACAAACATCATTTTTCTCCTTTCTTAGCTGCTGAGAGTCGGATCCCTAGGATTAGCCTAGACGGATCCCTCATTGGATGGAACCGTGGGATCCGGGTGGCAGATTCAGCTTAACTCTAGTTAAAACAATCATTTCAAGCTCTCCCTGCTAACTTGAACACTCAATCTCATTTTAATTAAACTCCTAGATTAGTGCAACTCTGAAGTTAACTCTTGTGCATGCAAATCATCACATTCCAAAGGATCTTAGTAGCTTAAAGTCTTGAATGCACTTGCCAAATCCTTCCCCGTATAAACCATCTTGTTAAAGACTACTAAAGTCATCATCTACATCCTCATTCTCAGCATTTAGAAACCTTTACAACACTAATTTTAATCTTATCATGAGGAAAGCTCCTAGTGGTAACTCATCCACCAAAGGACCACACAAGAAACTTTCTCGTGTTGTTCACGAAATTTCTTCAACCGAATCATCTCCTGTTAAATCCACACATGCTAGGATCTCCCCTCCACCTATCAAACCAATCCCCAAAAGGATTGTTCCCACAAAACTACCAATTCCAAACACCACTATACCCCCTAAACCAAACACTCCAATTTCCACTAAACCATCACCCTTAGTGCCTAGAGTCATATCATTCACCACTCCACTCTCATCACCACACCTCTACAATTTAGAGGACTTGCCTCCTAGGCCATCTCATCCTCCACCATTTCCAACATTCTCAATGGAAAGAATAGCGTAACAAAATCAAGGTGTTGAATCAACACTAACCCCGGTATCTTTTTCTCTGTCACCCTCAAATAGTCCCTTTCGGATTATGAGGAATCATCAAAGTCAACTACCCGATCACATGGAAGTAGATACCTCTCTACCACCATCCTCATCACATATTCCACCACCACCACCTTTGGTTGAATCACCTCCAAATATACCTCCACATATTCCTCCTTCTTTTATGGAATCCCAACCAAACCTTCCATCTCAAGTCATTTCCTTTCTACCACCACCATTTCCAAGCCCTGACAAAGACTGTTATCATTGTCAACATGTTGAAAGCTTAATACATGAAGTACGTGAAGATGAACATTTCATGTTTTATCACCTCCTCGAACATTTCGAAGAGATCAACAAACCCAAATAACCTTGAGCTTAAGGATTCAAGTGGTGTCCTAGTCTTAAGCTTAACTTAGATAGTTTAGGAATAATATTTCATGTTTAAATCATTCTCTTAGTTTTAGAGATATGAAGATCATCTCTCATATGTTTTATTGAATGAAATTACCTATTTTATGCCATATTGTCTTGAGTATATGTTTGGTTCTTTAATACATATCTCATTTTGATGTTGACATCATTTTTTCACATCACCATTGCTGTCTTAAGCTTTCAGACAGATGGATCCCTCAATTTTGCCTAGACGGATCCCTCCAAAGAGGGAACCATGGGATCCGTGCAACAGAAGACTTGTTTATCACTAACTTAAGTCTTATTTGCAGGAAATTATGTATTATATACTTGTTTTCTAACCTTTGTTTTGTAGATTTTCAATACACACATGAAGACTTTGACACCCTTAGCTAGGGGGAGTTTCGTGTCAAAGCAATACATTGCAAAATCATTTGCAATATCATAGGATTACAATACATGACGTCCTCCTTGCAAAGTCGCAATCATCAAGGGGGAGCATATTTGTCACAAAGACGAAACCATTTGCAAACATAGTTCCAATGCACTAGTTTGGTATTTCTTCTTACTTGACGCCCTCACAAAGGGATGGACTCGTCAAGGGGGAGTTAAGTCGAGAATACTTCTCATCACTTACTCTCTATTTTTCATTTTTTTTTCCTTTCACATGTTTTTCTTAAAACAATGTGTTAGTTTCTTTTCGAGGATCTTTTTGTTTCGACAAAAAGGGGGAGAAGAGAGTAAAAACTCCAATTCAAACTTTTACGAATTTTAGTTTTTCCTTAAAATAATCTATATGCTTGTCTATCAACATCCAACACACACGTTCAAAAAGATTGACATAAGTCGATCTAAATAGTTTAAAACCAAGTTTTAATCGGTAAAACTATTCAACCCCCTTCTAGTTTTCCACAAACTGCACTATGTAGTTTGCATCACACAACTGACTGACACTGATAAGATTGTATTTCAGACCATTTACATAAGCTCTTCTAGAGAAAACTATTCCATTACATTTTACTGAACCATAACCTTCAGTGGGATATGATGAGTTATCACCAAATACTACCTTGGGTCCTGGTTCCTTTACATACTTGTGCAGATACTCCTTCACACCAGTCATGCTCCTAGAACATCCACTATCTAGATGCCAAATAGGTTCCCTGGCGTGTCTTTGCACAAATAGTAAACTGAATTAGTTTCTCTTGCTGACCCACTTACTATTGGGCTTGGGTCTGATGGTCTGCTTAAACTTAGCAATTGATTCATGGTCAGTGGTTGAGTATAGTGTGCTACCACAGGTTTTGCATTTGCTGACTGAGGAAGACTCAGTAATGCGGGGTTGTTTTGAACTTCCCCTTGCAAGAGTATAAGGAATCTGACAAAAATCTTGCTCTTGTGTTGTTTGATACATCTCTTCTGGATTCATCTCAGACATCATAAGAGAGCAGTCAAGCATTGATCGGGTCAGATGAAAGTCATGAAAAGATTGGGTATGATGAAGTTCAAGCATTGCTTGAGTCAGATGAAAGTGAAGCAAAGATCGGATGTGATGAAGGTCAAGAAAACAAGGGGTCTGATGAAGGTGGGATCATAGATAAAAATATTGAAATTCAAACCCAAGAAGTGAAATAATTTCACTTCATCAAAGACAATTATAAAATATGTAGTAATGTGTAATAACTTAACTAATTCTTATTTAACTATTTGAATTCTGGAAAAAAAACAGAATTCTAATTTTGGATATGTGTAATAACTTAACTAATTCTAATTTAACTATTTGAATTCTGGAAAAAAACCAGAATTCTAATTTTGGATATACGAATTCTATTTAAAGTTTTAGGATAAAATAAAGTGTTAGGCTTTAAACTTTAACTGTGATCAGTGAATTTTAGATATGATGCAGTACTATTATAATATTTTTTGAATCATGGTTATTTATTTACTGTATCACAGTAAAAAAAATTAAAAGAAGTGCATCAAAATTAAATTAGTACTGAATAAAATTTTATGAAAATTTAAACTTTTACAACATCATTTGTTAATTGTTGATTTAAAAACTATTTATTGTATTACATATTCTTGGTTACTACATCAAACCTATTTATTTATCATATACTTGGTTACTGCATCACCTTTACTTGGTTACTGCATCAAATGTACTTGGTTATTGCATACTATTTATCATAATCTTTGCTGCATCACATTTACTTTATTCTATTTATTTATCATAATCTTTGATACAACACATATACTGCATCACATATACTTTTTTACTGCATCTTACCTATTTATTGCATACTATTTATTGCATCAAAACTATACTTAGTCAACCACATTGTCATGGAATATACTATTTATTGCATGAAAACATACTGTTAATATTGATTCTTTTAAAACAGATGATGGATTTGTAGAAGATTGCGAGTATGATTTAGTTTCAAATAACATTGATGGAATTTTGAATGAAATCCTTACTGAAGAAGCTTCAATGGAAATTCCAAAAATAAAAAATCCTTCAATGAAAAGATTTAGAATGGATTTAGTAGATTCTCTTCTGCAGCTACCACCACTGTGTAGCCATGAAAATCTGCAAAAAGATGGTCCATTTATGTGTACCCAGGAAAATCTGCAAACACAAGGATTAGTCGGTGAGATGCGAAAAATTATTGAAAAACAAAAACAAGGAATCACAAAATCTTTTCATAGTATAAAGTTGAAGTTGGACAGAAACAGATCTAGAGAGTGTGAAGAACATACTATCAAATCAGCCGCACCTATTCAAAAAGAGAGACAAGAAGATTTACCAAGTGAGATTCTGATATCTACTGAAATACAGAAAGAAGGCACTACAGAAACATCAAATGGTACCAAATTAAGGTTAGTGAAAAACAATGAAGGAATCTTTGAAAGCGTGAAGCTAAAGTTTTCAAAAGACAAAACTGATGAAGCACAAGGTAGATCGTCAACTAATAAAAGCGAAGAGGTTAAAAAGCCACAGGCTAAAAAAAGAGAAGCTAAAAAGCAACAAGAAGAAAAGTCAAAGGAAGAAAGACCAAAAGCTAAAAAGCCACGGGCCGAAAAGAAACAAGCTGAAAAGCCAAATGTGGAAAAGGCAGGAGCTAAAAAGGCATAAGCCAAAAAGAAACAAGTTGAAAAGAAACAAGCTGAGAAGCCAAAAGTGGAAAAGATAAAAGTCAAATGTGCAAAAAAAGCAACTTCAGTGAAAAATTCAAAATTGAAGGAAGGGAATTCTAAATCAGCCAAATTTAAAAAACCTACTGCACGAAACGGAAAACACGAAGTTATTGAGAATGAAGATTTTGTTGATGCATCTCCAATAAGATCCGTTCCTCCTGCACTTGGAATTCAAAGGGAAAAACGTGAAGTTAACCCTTCTGGTGCTTTAGTTTCTCCATTTTATGAAAGGAAAGTTATCTTGTACAAACCATTTTCTGAAGAAGAAAAGAGAGTACTTGAATACCTATGGAGCACAAGTAATGATGGAAGGTATAAAAAATTTCACAGCTCGTACTGCATCACAGTTTATTTATTACTGCATCACTTTATAGTTATTACAGCATACTATTATTAATGTTCTGCATCTCAATTTGTTGAATGCTGAATAACTTTATTTGATTCTTCATAACTATTTATTTTTTACTTGAATCATAGTGAAATTGTTTTTAAGAAAAAAGACATGGAAATGGAGTGGACATTTTTCGAAAGCTTTTATCCTGATGTCCAAGTTGCTGCAAATATACTTGACATATGGAGCCTTGTACTAAACCACGAAGAGCGATACAGAGACAAGATTTCAAGAGGTGCAAATGTATATTGTCATTCCGTAATGTTGGGGAGTGATTTAAATACACTATATAAGTAATTGTAAACTATAACTTTAGCCATTTCCTGTTGAAGAGTTTATCTTTTAAAAAACTGCATCAAATTTATAAAAATATTGGTTAAAACTTAAATGTACTGCATCACATATACTAGTCACTAGATAAAGTTACTGGATCTCAATTATAAAGTTAATGCATCTCGGTTATAAAATTTAGTGCATCATAGACTTTTTATTATATCCCATACTTGTGTTTCATAATAATTTATTGATTAAAACAGCCTCATCACCTGATTGAAAGTAATCCGCCAAAAGAGAAGATATCAAGACTAATGGATGAAAACATGCATGCTGTTTTGAAACAATCGCCGCACAAGAGTTTAAGTGATGTTGATTTGGTAAGTATTCTTATTAATTTGATACAGACATTCTATTAATTATGAGTTTTAAAAAATGTTGATGCGCTTAAAATATCTACAGGTTTTCTTCCCTATGATAAAGATGTCGAAAGAATCACATCATTTCTATCTGATTTGCTTTAATTTGAAGACTGTGGAAATAGATATCATTGACAACATAGATAATGATCTTGAAGATTTAGACGTAAGATATGGTGCTTATGCCAACATTGTGGTAAGTATAATACAATTCTTTTTCTTATTCAATCAGAGTTGAAACAAAAAGTTACTGTGTAAAAATCTGTTACATAACATTTCTGCATCACATTTTCAATTCACTGAATCACAGCTATAAAAAATGTTACTGTATTACAGTTAGTGCAACAAAAGTTATAAAGTTACTGCAACTTATTGAGAATCACTGCATCACTGTTCTAAATTTAGTGCATCATTGTCTTTAAATTCTTTTTATAATTCTTACATATATTCGCATTTGTTAACTACCTGGGAAGAGTAGACCACCCTAGATATGTCGATTTCTTGATAGCTGTACCTACAATTATAAATATGCATTGGAGAACGACATTCAATTGTTCGGACTGTGGCATATTTGTGATGAGACATATGGAAACATATGTCGGCCGTGGCATTTTTTTGCACGAGTTAAAGAAAGAAAGCGTTGGACAAAAAGTACAACTAAAGTTGTTGCGCACAAAGTACTTGGCGAAGATAATTCTTATGGATTTTAATGAAGAAAAGGCAAAAGTTTTGAAAGAAGCAGAAGAATATGTGAAGAAACAACCAAAGGCCTTTAAAATCATAATGGACGATAATGTCAAAGTTTCTCAAGAGATGTTCAAAACAATGAATGAACGTGTATTAAAGATCTTAGATTATTAAGTAATTTTGATAAAATACTATTGGATGTTTTAAATTCTTAATTGTACTAGTTTGGATCACTAAATTTTAAATATCAAGTATAATACTTCTTAATGAAGAAAGTCCTTCTTTGATATTTATTAATTTTAAATAATGCTGTTTAATGCTTATATCAAGTGCAGCACAGTTTAAAAAAGTGATGCATCACAATGAAAATTGTGTTATTAAAAAAATTGCCTATCTGCAAAAAAAGATAATTATGAATACTAGTGAATTTTGTAAAATATTGAAAACTTGAGGGGCAAAGATGCAGTATCTTAAACATCAAAAGGCCTTTAAAATATTGAAACTCGTTCATTCCAATTTCACACAAAACACACCAACCACTTTTTCTCTCTCTCTACCTCTCTCATCACTTCCTCTCATTACTCTCTAAAAACTCAAAACCCTAAAAAAAATTATTAAAATTACTGCATTTTCAATGGGGAAAAAGAAAGCAACAGATAATTCACCACCAAGTAAGTGTATATTAATCGATAATCATGATTTTCTTCATCAAAAAATATTGTTTAAATTTCTAAAATAGTTTATTTTTTTATAAATTTAGAAAATAATAAGAGCAGAAAGATGACTGCTGCTGTTGAAAAAAGAAAAAATGATAAAAAAACAAGTTGAAGCAGAAAAAGCATAAAAATCAATTACGGAAACATCAAGTAAGTTTTAAATTTATGAGATATAGTTTTTATGATGTATAAGGATGAATAAGGTTGAAGGTAGTTTGCCTTATGTGTGTTAAATGTGTTTTTATCCTTGTTTGTTTGTATAATGCACTTGTATTTGAACTGAGATGCAATATGTTTTAAGTTGTAACGTATGAGCATGTCTTATGTTAAATGTAGTGAAACTTTATGCACTAAAATATGAACTGTGATGCAGTAAGTCCAAATTGTCGCGTATGTGATGTTATGTATCAAAAAATGTGTTTGTTTGCATTGTTGTATGCACGATGCATTGGGTTTTGAACTGTAATGCAGTAGGATTAATGAATTAATGACTTATAGCAGCTGGTTTAAATAATCTAATGCAATAGGAGTTTCTATGTGTATAGGAATTGAAATATGAGCATAGTTTTGGTTAAATGTACCTTATGTGATGCGCTAGGAATTGAAATGTGATGCAATAGATTTTAATCTGCTATAACTTTTAATTTTGGTTAAATGTAGTTATACTGATGCAGTAGCTTTTAATTTTGAAGAATGTCTGCGTAACATTCAATAAATGAAGCATATGTGAAGTGCGAAAGAAATTTTGAATGCTTGACTGTTTTTGTAATGTACTAGTGTTTGTACTGTGATGTTCTAGTGATTGAAGTGAGATGCAATTTGGTTTAATTAACGGCGTGTGTGTGTGTAAAATATAATAAATGTAGCCTATGTGATGTATGAAAGAGATTTTGTATGCTTGACAATTTATGTGATGTACTAGTGGTTGAATTGAGATGCAGTAGCTATAATTTGCAAAAGATGTGTGCGTAACATAGTATAAATGTAGCTTGCCTATGTGATGTACGAAAGAGATTTTGTATGCTTGATGGTTTATGTGATGTACTACTAGTTGAACTGAGTTATGATTGATCATATTGAAACAGATGAGAAAGAAACAAATGAAGAAGACACCACATTAATTAATCCCGCTTTAGAAAATGCTGCTTTAGCAAAATGGAAGGAAGTATTACACAGTCTTGTTTTAGAACATCAGGGGAAGAAAACTAAAGGTGTTGCATTTAAAGGGAAAAGATCCGCAGCAGAAATCAGCACAAGTAAAAAGAAGTTTAAGGGTAAAAGATCCGCAGCAGAGATGGATTCAGATTCTGATACAACCCTAGCTAAAAAGAAAAAGAAGGTTAAAATGGAGGATGAAGATATAAAAGAAGTGGCTAGAAAGAACGAACCCATGTCTATCAAGAACAGAATGTCCCCTAGAAATCTACAAAAAGTTCTTGAGACATTGAGGACTCCTCAGGTGAAGGAATTAGAAAATCTAGGGTTTGGCGATTTTTATAAAAATTTCCATTTTGATTCAATACTGTGACAATTAGGAATGTGGGTTGTTAGAAATTTCGATACAGAAACTTGCTCGATAAAAATGAAAAATGGAAGAAAGATCAAAATTACTCGAGAACTGATCAGGGATATGCTTGGAATTCCAATGGGGGAGATAAAAGTTGAAGCACTTGAAGAGAAAAACTTATTAGAAGAGACTACTGCAAAATGGAGAGAAATGTTGGATAGTATTGTTGTGAAAAACAAAATTTATATACAAAGGTTGGAGGAACATTTGAGTGATATAAAAGAAGTTGATTGGGAATTTCAAGTTTGTTTCCTTGTCCTCTTCTTCTCTATTTTTGGCCAAGGAAACAAAGATGGACAGGTAAATGAGAGAATTATACCAATTCTCTCTAATACTGATAATGTTTTAAAGATGGATTGGTGCTCATATGTTTTAGAGTGTATGGTGAAGGAGTGTACCGGGTTTAAACCAACTTCATATTACAGTGGACCACTACTTTTGCTGGCTGTAACTTTTTTTGGCTGTAAGTTTTTTTATCTTTACTTTTGCTGGCTGTAAGTATTAGGCACTGATTATGACACTAGGATGCAGTAAAATATAAAACTCTGATTGACAGATTATGACTCTATGATGCAGTAGACATAAAACATTGATGCACTATATTTGACACTATCATGCACTAAATGTTAAACTGTGATGCAATACATATTAAACAAAAAAAAATACACTTTCTATTATATTTTTAATACTCATTTATTTTTGCATCATATACGTTAATTCAACAACATCTGAGACCATAAAAGTTGAGAAAACCGTTCCAGCTTTCAAAGCATGGAGTTCAAGACTGTTGTATCAAAGACAAAAAGAGGAGCTTAAAAAGGGTTTTGGTTGTCTACCAATTGCAGAAGGTGTGGAGGTGATTGAACCAAAGATAGAAAAGGCTCCGAAAAAGAAGAAATTGATTAAAAAACAAAAGAAGAATGAAACAGGTATATTAAATAAAAATTTATTTAATTTTGTAAAAGTTGTTTATTTCTAATTGAATTCTATGTTGATTTATTAACAGGACTATATGGAACAATTGATATAGATGAAGCAAATAGAGAATTCCAAGCAAAATCTTTTGAGGTATTATTAATTAAAAAGCATTGTACCCTGTGATGCACTAGATTTTGAACACAGATGTAATTCATTTAAACTTTAAGAAATATGATGCAGTAATTTCTGAACTTGGATGCACTAGTAATAAATTAACATGCAGTACATTAATACACTTTGGTACACTATAATTAAATTAAAAAAACTATAATGCATTTAGCTAACTGTGTTTCTTTTAAAATATTTAGGAAATGAAGCAGGATATAAGAGACAGTTTTCTATTGTGTAATATGTTGATGATGCATACTGATTACAAGTTGAGGATAGCTTGGAGATTAAACCCTAAGGACGAGGAGATGAAGAAAATGATTCAAATAAGAGAGGATTTGTTTGCTAATTCATATAAAGAAGATAGCTTTGATAAAGAAATTGTTGATGAGGGACATGGTGATAAAGATAAGAAGGATGGGGATAAAGATGGGGATAATGTTGATGAAGGTGGTAAAAAAATGAGGACGATAATGTTGATGAAGGTGATAAAGATGAGGAAGATGCGGATAAAGATGGAGAAAAAAATTATGATAAAAATGTTGATGAGGAGATTGTTGATGAGGGACATGGTGATAAAGATAAGGAGGATGGGGATAAAGATGGGGATAATGTTGATGAAGGTGGTAAAAAAAATGAGGACGATAAAGTTGAGAACGATAATGTTGATGAAGGTGATAAAGATGAGGAAGATGCGGATAAAGATGGAGAAAAAAATTATGATAAAAATGATGAGAACGATCGGGATAAAGGTGGTGATAATGGAGAAGATAAGAAAGATGACAATGGTGAGGATAATGATAAAGCTGGTGATAAAGAAGAAGATGAGAAAGATGACAAAGAAAGAACTGAAAATGAAAAGAATGATGAGAAGGATGGAAATGAAGAAGATGAGAAAAATGGGGATAAAGGTGATGATAATGAAGCTCAAAAATTGATTGGGTCTGATAAAAGTCAAGAAAAGATCATATCTGAAAAAGGTCAAGAGTTGATTGGATTAGATAAAAGTAAAGAAAAGATCGGGTCTGATGAAGGTGGGATCAAAGATCAAAGTAACGAAATTCAAACCCAAGAAGTGAAATAATTTCACTTCATCAAAGACAAATTATAAAATATGTATTAATGTGTAATAACTTAACAAATGCTTATCTAACTATTTGAATATGTGTAATAACTTAACCAATTCTAGTTTAACTATTTGAATTCTGGAATAAAAACCAGAATTCTAATTTTGGATATATGAATTCTGTTTAAACTTTTAGGATAAATAAACTGTTAGGCTTTAATCTTTAACTGTGATGCAGTGAATTTTAAATATGATGCAGTGCTATTTATTGCATCATTTGTTTATTGTTAATTTTAAAACTATTTATTGCATCACATATTCTTGGTTAATGCATCAATTCTATTTATTTATCATATACTTGGTTACTGCATCACATAAACTTTGTTACTGCATCACATATACTTTATTCAATTTATTTATCATAATCTTTGATGCAACAGATATACTGGTCTTGTTTATCATAATAATTGATGCATCACATATATTGTTTACTACATCAAACTTATTTATTGCATGAAAACCTTCTGTTAACGTTGATTCTTTTGAAACAGATGATGGATTTCTAGAAGATTGCGAGTATGATTTAGATTCAAATAACATTGATGGATGTTTGAACAAATCTGAGATGATTAACCAAGTGATGAAACTGCCATTATTGTGTACTACCGATACCACAAATGCAGCAAATGAATCAACTGATAATGTGATTGATGCGGTTCCTGTGAGATCTGTTGCACCGATAAATTACATTCTCATTCAGAAAAATCGAAAGGAAAAAACTGCTCGCAAAGAAAATCAAAGACAAGGAAATGTGATACATCAGATGCTGCAACAAAATCAAAAGAAGTGGGTAAAAACGCGGAAACAAACAAAAAAAACATGCAATAAAGGCAATGGGAAAAGTTAGAAAGGCTCCAACGAAAAAGCCAGAGCCTAAATCAGTGAAACTGGATTCAGAAAAACCTAAAAGAGGCACAAAAAAAAGGCGCAAAAGCTATGGAAGAAGCTAAAGAGGTTGAAATAATTAATGAAAAGCGTATAGGAAAGCCCTCTAGTGCTATGGTATCACCATTCTATGATAGAAAAGTCGTGATTTACAAAAAATGGTTTGAAGCAAATATGAAGCTTGTTGAATACATATGGAGTGACAACCGTCTCCGACGGGTAAATTTAATTATACAGATATTTGATAATTACTGCATATATATTCATGTGTTACAGCATCACTGTTTATATTATTTACTGCATCAATACCTATATTTTACTGCATCAATGTATATATGTTACTTCATCATTGTTTAGATTATACTGCATCAATAATTATATGTTACTGCATTAAATACTAAAATGTTACTGAATCATAAACATGCAGTGATATTGTTTTCCATGGAAAAAGATTAGAATTAAAACGTGCGTTTTTCTTGAGCCTTTATCCTGAAATTAGAGTTGCTTCAAGTATAATTGATGTATGGAGCATTATACTAAACGATGAAGAGCAATTCAGAGACAAACTTTCTGGAAACATAAATGTTTATTGTAGTACAATGATGCTGGTGAGAAATTTATCTAAATAATATAGCTAAATTTAATTGACACTTTTTAATGCTTATAAAACATTTCATGTTTATGAAAACAGCCTCATCATGTGGTTGAAGATGGAAAGGATGTGGAGAAAAGAAATAAAGTTTTTGATGAAAATGTTAAAAGTGTTTTAGAATCTGCAAGAGTGAAGGATTTCAATGATGTTAATTTGGTAAGAAAAAAAATAGATTTATTATTGAAAGTTTCAGTGATTTGATTCTTAACATGAATTTCAATGATGTTAATGCATTAAAATGACAACATGTTTTCTTTCCTTGTATAAAGATGATTGAAAATGGATCAAATCATTACTATCTCATCCTGCTTTAATCAAGAATGGTGATATAGACATCCTTGACAACATCGACGACGGTATAGAAAATATCTCAGATAGATATGGGGATTATGCAAATGATGTGGTAAGTATAACTAAAAATACAAAGAATGTTTTCCTACTACATCAAAGTGTTATAAACTACTAAATTTCAAAATTTTTACTGCATCATAGTTATATATATTGAGCGTTTAAGAAACTAAAATTAATTTAATCAGTATCGTATTATTTTCACAGATTGATTCATTTATCAATTACCTAGAAAGGAAAAACCACCCAAAAATCGAAGAGATTTTATTGGCGGACCGAAGGTTAGTGCATATAAAATGGAAGACAATCTACAATAGTGTCGATGTGGTATCTTTGTCATGAGGCATATGGAAACCTATATTGGTCAAGAAGTATTTTTGGATGTACTAAATAGGGAAGCTGAAGTTCAAAGAGGACAACTAAAAATGCTTCGCAAGAAAGTACTTGGCAAAGATATTACTCAAAGATCTAAATCTCAAAAAGAAGGAAGTAATGAAAGCAGCTGAAGCATTTGCAAAGAAGCAAGGAAAAAGATTTAAGATCTTAAGTCATATTGATGTCATAATGGATCAAAATTTGATGAAGAAGTTTAAAGAAACTCTGGAAAAGACAATTGAAGGCTGATTTAAAATCTAAATTTCTATTGAGATTACTCAAAAACTGAAATCTTTTGGATGCGTTTTAATGAATGATCAGTAATTGTATGGTACTTTTACTTTTGGTTAATGGATGTTGAAAACTAAGTACTTTTACTTATAATGATCGGTCTTTGTTATTGATTTTATCTATGGTTTGAATTTGATTACATTTATCAAGTAACTGTGATGTAGTAAAAATAATTATGTGATGCAGTAAATTATACTTGAAATTATATTTAATACTTACTGCATCAATATTTATGTTTTACTACACCAGCTTTAAATATCTACTTTAATAAGTGTTTTTTTATATTTAGCGTTATACTTGTTTTCGTTTGTGTTTTTTTTATATTTATTTTGAAAAATTTAATGCTTTGGATGAGCGTCAAAACGTAGCACTGGTTTTGGTTTTATGTAAACAACAAAAATTAATAAGTGTTATTTTGTAATAGGGACATGTTTAAAGCTAGTTGGCACATGTTGCTTCTAAAAGCTACTCCCTCCGTCCCAAAATTATTGTACACTGACAAAAAACACATAGTTTAAGAAAAATATCATCATTACAGCTGTCTCTCTTACTTTTTGCACAATGACAGTTTTACCCTTAACTAATTAATTTATAAATTTTTTGAAGTTTTTAATAATAAATTCAAGTGAGGTAATATGGTAAACTTGATTTATATTGATTACACATTTATGGAAGGGGACAATTAATTTGGGACATCCCAAAAAGGAAACATGGACAATAAAAAATAGGATGGAGGGAGTATTATTTTATGCATGGGAAATGTAAGCTAACTGGTTACTACTGTCGATATTTAATTGTATGGTTAATGGTCACTATCAGAGTGTTTAGTTCAATGATTAGGTTTTGTGAGTGTTTATAAATAGCAACTTAGGTTTTCTAGGTTTTACATCTACCATTAGCCGCTCATTTCACATATTACCACTGCTGATAAGCCATGGCCCATACTCCAAACTTGAATAAGCTCAAGCAGCAGTCCGGATCTGATGAGATCCAAAAATGTTTCAAGTTTTTTTTTCACGCAACAAATGACTGAAGAAGAAGGCTTTATTCAAAAGCTTGAACAGGAGTGCAACGATTTGCGTATGAAGATCGAGAAGGAAGAGGAATATGTGTTGGAGCTTGAAACTTTTGGTGCATCTCACGATCTTGCTAATGACATCATTGATTGCATCAATGAAACTCTCGAAAGGGAGCGCGAGAGGCTTGACAACTTGGACAATGTGTTGGCGGAGGCTAGGGAGGGTATGGAAGAGAAGCAAAGGCACATCACTGTCATGTATTTCAATGATGATGCCAGTGATTAGATGTCGAATGGGTTTTTATGCTTTTGGGTTTGGAAAAAGCTGGGCATGTTCAGGTAGTTGTTTGTCTTAGTTGGTTATCTAGAATAAAGTCTGTGTTTGGTAGGTTTGCTGGTGTAGGTTGTGGATCAAGTATGTAATTGTAGTTGTTGGATGTTAGTGTTTATGTACTTTCAGTCTCTGTACGTGTAGTATGTTAATATAAGTGTTGGTTTTTATGTATGCTTAAATTGTTGTTGTGGTTATTTGTTTTGTTTGAATCTTGTGTGTTAGACATGATGGGGACTGATTTGTGTTGAGTATTACACATGTTTTGTCGCCGCGTTTGGCGGTTTAAGGTTGGCTTATGATCGCGGCACCATTACTCGTTTGTATATTAGGCGAATGTGTATTCACTTGACATTTATAATTGCGAAAATTTTGTCATTGGTTTTGGACTTGTTGCTGATAAAAGTACTTTTGTCATATCGTTATTTCGGCACAATAGATAGTAATGTTCGGGAACTAAATGTTGTACTTGTAAATAACGGCAGCCTGTATGTTTCTGTGATTGTGTCCATGAAATGGGCCAATAATGCACATGTCATATAGAATGTACATAACAGTTTGAGATCATGAAAACTATTTCTAGAAGTAATGTGATTGCACGGAATGTACATTAGTTTACGTCCTACATTAGCAGAATTGCACTGGACGGTGACAGTGCTATTGGTTGTTTCTTACACATAAAAAGGATGACTATCGCGATTTGTGGCCAACGGTAGCCTATACAGTTTGTTAGTCAGAGGAAAACAAGTTGCGGTACTACTAAGTTGTAAAATAACAATACAATGGTAACATCAAGTGCATTATAATACGTATGCATAGTGCATCACAATGTAAAACCTATTGCATCATTGTGTTAAATCTATTGCATCACAGAGTAAAATTTACTGCAAAATGATAAACAACAAAAAAATACTGTAACTAATATAATCTTCCATTAAAACTATATGCTATACCTATCTTTCTTTACAATTCATCAAGTTCTTTATTTAAAAAAAAGAAAGAAAAAAGAATACTCATGTTTTACGTGTGCTTTCAATATAGAAAAGAATAATCAATTTTTGCGTTTAGATTGTCTCAAACCTTTTCCTCTTGGATGTTCTTGTATCTTTTTTTTCTTTGATGGGGTAGTTTCTACCATTTGCCTTGTACAAGTCCTAGAATTATGGCCTTCCTTTTGTCCGCATACCCCACACGTCCTTCTCTTTGATATTTCTTCAGCAGATACTTCAGCTATAGGCTTAAACCTTGAAAAACAACCAGTTTCTTTAGTTTTACTCTTGCCTGGATTGTTCATTGTCTTTTTTTCAGGTTCTTTCACACCTAGCATAGAACTCATCACAGCTTTCCCATCACACTTTGGAACTGTTGGAATATCAAATACAGCTTGATTGAATAACTCTTGCAACTTGTCTTTGTATATATGCATCTTACTCAAATCATGTACCAAACGATCAACAGTAGATTCAAAAATCTCGTACATATCTAGAACTTCATTCCGTACTAAATCTGATGCACCAATTATTCTTGGAAGAGCAGATCTTGAAGGCTTGGTATTCTTTAACCACCTCTTTTTTAAGTAATTTCTAGGAAACTCCTTGACATTGTTCATCCTTAGAACATAGAATGCATGACAACATAAAAGCCCATACGACTCATACCGATTACAAGAACATTGAACAATCATCTCAGACTTACAAAAATCAAACTACAAAAAAATAAATGAAAACAAATAAAGAAATATTCACAATATGATACAATAAATTAAGATAATGATGCTGTGATAATGCAATAGTACATAATGCACTAGATATGATGCTGTGATGCACTAGTAGATAAATGTATATAAAAATACTAGTGCATTAAAATGTATAAAAACAAAGGCATCACAATGTTAATTAAAAGTGCATTACAGTATATAATATTACTGTTTCTAGTACATCACAATGTTAATTTTAGTGCATCACAATTATCTTTTACATACCTGATAAACAAAGAAAATCATTATCACCACTCTTTCTATTCCAAACTCAAGAT
Organism: Chrysanthemum makinoi; assembly: GCA_910596185.1. NCBI lineage: Eukaryota > Viridiplantae > Streptophyta > Magnoliopsida > Asterales > Asteraceae > Chrysanthemum > Chrysanthemum makinoi. Next base: position 200,301,749 of record OU343225.1, on the reverse strand, counting down.
CACGGATTGCATATTTCTCCATATTCTCAGATTGAACAACACTCAATCCAATACAATACTTATAAGAACAAAGAATCTCATCCTGCACGTCAAAGAATAGTGTCCTAGTATATAGCTTACATGCTTCTTTCTCCATGGGATGTTCTGTTTTGAATTTTGGAGTTTTATATCTTGAATCATGGTCATTCTTAAGCTCAATGTACCTTTGATACTCAATAGCAGTATCGTAATGACTTAAGAATTCAACTAGAGTAAGGTGAGGGCTGGTCCATTTACCAAAAAAATGGTTCTCACTTTCTGATCTTGAAGTAGTACGCATAAGTCCTGCCATATGCACATCATGTAAATATGCTGGTATCCATCTTTCCCTCATATTAAACATATCATCTAACCATTTGTTATCAGATAGTTCAAAGTCATTAATCATCCTATCCCACTCTGTCTCAAATTCTTCCTAGGCAATATTTGGTCGTCCACACAATATCACAAATTCGTTGTTTAAAATCTATCCTATTACAAAGTGCAGTACCAACCTATAAAAAAAGAAAAATGTTAATACGAAATTCCACTGCATCAGTTTAAAAAATAGTGCATCTTAAGCTAAATTGGAATGGAATATAAAAAAATTAACTGCATTAGAACTTTAAATCAATCGCATCATAAAAATGGATATAAAAAAAATACCTTTGTAGTCAATTTTTGCATTATATGCCACATACACAAACGATGCCTCGTATTTGGGAAGCACTCTTCAATAGCAATTTTCATTGATGGATCTTGATCAGTAATAACAACTTCTGGTTCTTTCCCAAAAGCTTCTTTGAATTGTTCAAGTAACCATATGTAAGCACCGGCACTCTCATCTGTCACACCCCCAAATTACCTGTTTTGCAGCGGAATGGAATTCCTGGGGATTGACTGTCATAGCATCACAATCACAGTTATATTGAACGACCTAAAGTGTCGTTTTAGAAACACATCGTTTGATATTTATATAAAACATACAAAGTTACAAGATAGGTCCCAAAAGTTGATAAAGTTTGCGGAAATATAAGTTTATTACAAGTCCAAACGATGTTTTGAAAAGAAAACCATAATATACAATGAAACAAGTCGACGCCGCGACTCTATGAGGTTCCTTAATCGTGCCATGATGCGAATGTCTTAATTACCTGAAAATACATTGCTAAAACGGTCAACAATAATGTTGGTGAGAAATCATAGGTTTATGAAAATGTTTTATACAACCACACAAGTATATACCATATATGACAAACATGCCACATAAAAATGTTACAATTGCTATAAGTCCATGACACCGAAACTAGACTGATCATGATGTTCGCCCCAATAGAGTGTTTGCCAAACAACTCAAATAATGATATTAAATGAAATGCATCCGTTTAACCAGTTAGAATCCACCAACCCGGATGGAGGAGTCACCCTCGATAGATCTATCCACTCACCTCTATGAAATTAACGGTTCATGTTATATAATGGGGACATTCAATTGGCATGAGGTAACTTAAGCAATGTAATGAATTTGATATACTTGGTATCGTAATAAAATGATGTGCAATGTATTCTCCCCCGTAGGTTTGAAAATAAGTATAAATGTATACAACGGGGCTATGAAAACTCACTTGATGAATTGATGCGATGACAAAAGTGTGTACACCGAAATGTAGCATGAATCTCAAAACTTGACCTATTATGAATGATATGATATGTAATAAGTTATGATGTAATGTTATGCATGCAATTCGGATGATATCTATACCACTTATGAATTTTTGAAAATAATACTTTTCGTCGAAAAATAATCTTTTAACGTCTTGACCATTTTTAAATTACTCCACATGTTTTTACATTGAAATGATATCCGACGATAATCATTTAGTGATTTATTAAGAAATTATAACTTTTCGTCGTAAAATAATGTCGTTGAAATATTCATGAAAGTGACAAAACGGCCTCTAAAAGCTAGTCGTAAAATGGTGCACATCGAGTATTAGGAAACGTACTCAATTATTTTGGGAAGCTTGTATCATTATCTCAAAGTTTTTGTACATGAGTTTCCATCCTAGAGGTCTCGAACATAAAGAAAATAAAAAGGTTAAGTATGGTACTTGTGTCCCAAAATATAGTTCAAGGATGGTTTTCGGCAAAGTTTAAGTTACCGTAATTAATTCATTACAACTCAGCTAGTCAAACGGTCGGACAATTTGGAAAATATACTTTGCGAACTTACTTTTACTAGAAGACATCACTTTATAAAAAGTTCTACATCAATGTTAAAAACGCTCTTCAACATGGTCACTTATTTGCCGTAAAACTTGTCTATTAGAAATTTAATAGTTTTTCTTATATATTAAAGTTACGACAACTTTTTGTAAACGTGTATAATTTAATCGTTACAAATCCGTTTTCTACGTTTTATAGGTCCTTAGCTTTGTATCAAAGTATACTAATATATTTTTGATAAGTGGACATAATTTATAACGCCTAAGTTTCATTTTTGACTAGCACAAAATAAACAATACATGCTGAAATTTCCAGAAAATTATAGTTTTCGTCGCCAACTTGAAAAATTCATTACTTCTTCGTTATAGCCCGCTTTTAATCCGCTCAAGCGCCACGCTTCTTTTAAAGTGTATTTTCTAAATATCTAGGCCAAAAAAATTTAACTACTGTCGAATTTTCCAGATTTCGAAATTAAGGACAGACCCTTTTGCAAACTTGTCGAAATGAGTTTTTCTCGCGCCAAACCTATTCTAACCCATTCAAAACAACTCCGAAGCTATTCTAATCCTACCATACACCTTCTTAGGGTGTCATGGGTTCCTAGACATCACCAAGAGTGATTTATAACAAGGAGTAATTATAGGATGACAAATATATATATAACTCTTAAAATCAATGAAAAAGTTGTATAAACATCATATGACTTGCATGTTTTCTCAAGTAAAATGAAATGACCATAAAAATAAATATGAAATATGATGATGAATATGGATGCTTACTAGTAAACTTGATGAGGTTTATGGACAATGGATTTTTCCTAATCACCCTAGGTTTTTATTGCAAAACCTTAATAAAGAGTGAGACTAGAGTGTTAAAAACCTTGTCTTGAAAATTTTTATGATGATTCTTCTTGGTCCTTGTGGTTGCCGGTTTTAGAAAGAAGAGAAAGAGAGGAAATGATTTTTTTTCACCTTGAATATCTTGAATGAATGTGTTAGTGAAGTAAAATACATTATACATAGTAGATATTTTGGCAAGTCTCAAATGACTCACCCCCCTTGTGTCGACAAGGGGGTTTAGTCATCCTCTTTATGTATTTTTTTTTTATTATGTTTAAGTGTAATAATATGTAAGTAAATTAAGGATATGTGGTAAGTTGAATACACATTTGAGTATTTAGGGTAGCTTCAGATAAAAATAAATTTTAACGGGTCAAGATAAAATATATTAAAGTCATAAAAATTATAAAAATACATTTCTTGCAAAATTTGAGTGAAATAATAACTATCGTGTAGTATTTAAGAAAAACCGTCGTAGTTATATAAATATAACAATTTAGATACAAAATAAATTTAAAACACTGGGTAAACTAATAATATTATTTTTATAAACTTAATATGAGTATAAAAATATATTGGGAAAATTTTTGAAATTAATGGATCAATTGTTCAAAATAATTAATTACGTGATAGCGTTTATTTAATATGAAATTATACGGTTAATGTAAAAATGCAAAACCATGCATGAACTAATATGATGATAATGATGCTAATGATATGTAGACTAAACCTAGTCCATATGGAATGTCCTTGATGATTATTCATGAATTCACAGCTAAACCATTACGGTTACGTGAATTTGATGCTCGTAAACCTAGTTTACGATAAATGATAAATGATGAAGCATAACTAATGTTTTGAAATATGACCGAAAATGAAGTTGTCACATTCGCCCATCCAAAAAGGAATTCAGTCCCCGAATTCAGTCCTTGTTGGGTCCTACAGTGTTGTCGGTGAAAAGATGAGGATATTTGAGGCGCATCTGGTCTTCCCGCTCCCAAGTAAACTCAGGACCTCTTCGAGAATTCCAAATGAACCTTCACAATAGTAATACGACTTTTTTTCAACTGCTTGACCTCGCGGTCCATGATTTCTACAGGTTCCTCCATGAAATTGAGTTTATCGTCGAGTTGAATCTCTTCCAATGGAATAACGAGTGATTCGTCCGAAAGACATTTCTTCAGGTTTGAAACGTGAAATGTGTTGTGTACGTGACTAAGTTCGATCGTGAGATCAAGTCGATAAGCTACGTGGCCAACTCGCTCAAAATTTTGAATGGCCCAATGTACCTCGGGTTCAACTTCCCGCGCTTTCCAAATCGTACCACGCCTTTCCAAGGCGATACTTTCAACATCACTTTGTCGCCGACTTGAAATTCTAACGGTTTGCGTCTAACATCTGCGTAACTTTTTTGTCGACTCCTGGCAGCTCGAGTCTATCTCGGATTTGTACTATCTTTTCTGTTGTTTCCCGTACCATTTCCGGACCAGTGAGTTGTGCGTCTCCAACCTCGGCCCAACAAACACGTGATCGGCACTTTCGACCATAGAGTGCCTCAAATGGTGCCGCTTTATATCTGGTGTGATAACCGTTGTTGTACGAGAATTCGATTAATGGCAAATGGTTAGCCCAACCATTTCCAAAATCAATCACACATGCCCTCAAAGATATCTTCTAATGTTTGAATTGTCCTTTCACTTTGACCATCGGTTTGTGGATGATATGCTGTGCTCATCTCTAATTTGGTTCCAAATGAATCTTGTAATGATTTCCATAAGTTTGAAGTGAATCGACTATCTCTGTCGGAAATGATGGAAATTGGTGCTCCATGCCTTGAGACTATTTCCTTGACATAAAGTCTAGTAAGTTGTTCCATGGAATAAGTATCTCTAATTGGTATGAAATGGGCTGATTTGGTAAGACGATCGACGATTACCCATATTGCATCGTAACCTCCCGATGTCTTAGGAAGTTTCGTGACAAAGTCCATCGTAATGCGCTCCCATTTCCATTGGGGAATTTCTCGTTGTTGGAGTAACTCAAGGTTTCTGATATTCGACTTTTACTTTAGAGAAAGTAAGACATTTGCTCACGTACGTGGCAATCTCCGCCATGTTCGCCACCAATAAAGTTTCTTGAGATCCCGATACATCTTATCGATCCGGGTGAATAGAATATTTTGACTTATGCGACTCATGCATAATCAATTCTCGTATCCCGCCATAAAATGGTACCCACATTCTATCCTTGAAGCATAGTACTCCATCTGCTCTCTTTACAAAACCATTTGCATTTTCGGGCATACCATAAAGCTTTTCACTTGGTCGGTTTTCCTCCTTAAGTGCCTCGATTTGTGCCTCGAGTATTTTTTATGGTAAAGGTGAACTGATCGTCATTCCTAATGATCGAACTTTTAAAGGTTTGGGTCTTTCTTTCTCGGCTAAGAGCATCACCACAACATTGGCTTTTCCCGGATGATACTTGATTTCACAATCATAATCGCTGAGTAATTCCAACCAACGATGTTGCCTCATGTTAAGTTCCTTCTGATCAAGAACATATTGTAAACTCTTGTGGTCCGTAAACACTGTGCACTTTGTACCGTAAAGGTAGTGTCTCCAAATCTTGAGTGCAAAAACTACGCCCCCCAACTCAAGATCATGAGTGGTGTAATTCTTCTCATGAACCTTTTGTTGTCGAGAAGCATAAGCTATCACCTTCTCGTTTTGCATTAAAACAGCTCCAAGCCCTGTATGTGAAGCATCGCAAAGATACAACGAAGTTCTCAAATCCTTCGGTAATGCCAAAATTGGCGACCGCAAAGCTTTTGCTTCAACAACCTAAAAGCAGCTTCTTGTTTCTTTCCCCATTCGTACCTCTTATTGTTCTCAGGTCAACTTGGTCAAAGCTTTAGCTACCTTTGAAAAACCTTCGATGAATCTTCGGTAATACCCGGCGAGTCCTAGAAATTGTCGATTCCGAGGATTTGTCGGAGTAGCCCAATCTTTACGGCTTCAATCTTTGCAGGATCAACTTGTAGTCCTTGACTATCAATGACATGACCAAGAAATTGTACTTTGCGGTTCCAAAAATCACACTTCCAAAATTTGGCATACAACTTCTCATTCTTGAGTAGTCCTAAAATCGTTCTCAAATGCCCTTCGTGCTCTTCCTTGCTCTTTGAGTAAATCAATATGTCGTCGATGAATACTATAACAAACTTGTCCAAATACGGTTTACATACCCTATTCATGAGATCCATGAATACTGCAGATGCATTAGTTAATCCGAACGGCATTACTTGAAACTCATAACGCCATAACGTGTTCTAAACGCTGTTTTCCGAATATCCTCCTCCCGCACTCTAAGTTGATGATAACCTGACCTTAGGTCAATCTTTGAATAGATACTAGAGCCTTGCAACTGATCGAACAAGTCGCCGATTCTCGGGGAGTGGGTAACGATTCTTCACCGTTAACTTTTTCAGCTCTCTATAATCTATACACATTCTGAAGGATCCATCTTTCTTCTTCATAAATAAGACCGGTGCTCCCAAGGCAGGAACTTGGCCTAATGAATCCTTTGTCTAAAAGTTCTTGCAACTGATTAGACAACTCTTGCATTTTTGATGGTGCTAAACGGTAAGGTGCTCGCGCAATTGGTGCAGCTCCCGCACTAAGTCAATATGAAATTCTACTTGACGTGCCGGTGGGAGTCCCGCAAGTCTTCGGAAAGACTTCGTGAAATTCTCGAGCAATCGGTACATTCTCAAGTCGCTTCTCCTCCGACTTCTTCTCGGTTATATGTGCTAAGAAAGCAAAACAACCTTTCTTTATGTACTTCTCCGTCTGATGCATGATATAATACTGAGTCTAGTTCCACTTCGCTCCCACGAATGATCAAAGTTTCGCCGTTATAAGGAAGATGAACAACTTTTTCATCATAAATGATTCTTGCACGATGTTTGGACAACCAATCCATACCAATGATGACGTTGAAACTACCTAGTTCTACGGGCATAAGGTCTATATTGAAGGGATGATTTAGAAAATTGAGTGTACAACCACGGACAATGGTGTCGGTGCTAATTAAGTTACCATTAGCTAATTCAATGTTGTATGATGTGTCTAATGTGGTTGGTTTGATATTGAGCAAAGGTGCAAATATAGTGGACACAAAACTCTTATCGGCTCCCGAATCAAATAAAACGGATGCATAACGATTATTGATAAGGAACGCACCTGTCAGAACGACATTCGGGTCCTCCCTAGCTTCTCCACCTCCCATGACATAGGCTCTTCCTTGTGCCATTCCACCTTGATTCCTGTTTCCTTGGTTCCTTCCCTTTGGACACTCACTCTTGTAGTGTCCCCTTTCTCCACAACCAAAACATGTCACTGGTGGTTTCTGATTTTCCCCGGTAGTTGGCATCTTGCATTCCCTAGTTTGATGTCCCACTTTCTTACAATTCCTGCATGGTTCAGACAACGTCCCAGCTATGATGACTAGAACACATCTCACACTTAGGCAAAATTCCCGGTACCCCTTTTTCTCCTTTGGACCTGCAACATAGGCCTTTGCAACCTCTTGTCTCTTAGGTGGTTGTTGAGTGACATTTCCACCTCTGTTGTTGTCCCACTTCCGCTTGTTGTTGTTATTGTTGTTATAGTTGGTGTAATTGTTTCGGTTATTGTTGAAATTGAGCGTTGTTGGTATTGTTGTTTGGTTGGTGTTGGCGATGTTGCTTCTCTTCACTACTTGCGGCATGAGCTTTTGAGTCACTCGAATAGATTCCTCAATCGCTTATGGATCAAAAGAAATCACGCCTCCTTGAACAACCTGGGAAGTCCCCCAATGAAAGCCTCCAGTAGCTTTTCATTATCCGAAACCATAGATGGGCATAACGCGGCCAATTCTTGGAACCTTCGAATGTAAGTATCAATATCATACTCAATAGTCACCAATTCATAGAATTCGGTCTCCAACTTCTTCACCTCCGTACGCGGACAATACTTCCTTGTTAGCAACCTTTTGAATTGCTCCTAGATGAGCTTGTACGCATTTTCCATTCCCATTGGTCGAGCATACTTAATTCCACTACAACATTGCCCCATCAAGTAGTGTACTCAGAGCAAACTTAACCTTGCTATCCTCCGGCAATTACATAACAAAACACGGACTCCATTTTCTCAACCATCTAACCATGGCAGCTTGCCCCTTCAGCACTTTGAACTTAGTGGGATCTCCACTTTTAAAATCCTTATACGCATACAACTTCTAACTCCGACCCTCCCGCAATGCCTGCAAAAGAAGAAGATGTCTAGCGGCCTCTATAGCTGTCAGCCGCACCTCAGCAGCAGCCGCCACCGATGCTCTCAGGTCCTTAATGCATTGGCTATGCTATCGCTCACATACTTGCATAACAAATTTTGTGTCAATCTGTGTGGCTTTTACGCCATTGCTCTTCTAAACCATAAGATGAAACAATTATGAGAACTCGTAAGTAGAAACAAACATTACACATATATATCCACAACCACAACATGCATAATACAAATGAAATCACAACGAACAACCAATAAATATCACAAATATAATCACAACACACGTGGATAATATACATGAAAATTTCTGCCTTCATGGACCGATATCATAGATAGTAAAACCATTCCTACATAGTTGAGTCAACACTTGATATTTTGTTTGTACAACAACCAAAAGACAACAAGTTCTTTAAACTATGTCACACACCTTGTGACTAGGATAATAGTAAATAAAACTATACATGATAAAAGTCTACACTAGGCACCTCCGGTGCTCGCCAGCTCGATCCTCAGATCTCGAACCCTGTAACCAAACTAGCAACCAAACCCCCTCAACTCGCTAATCCGACCCTGCGGTAACCATGCTCTCACGTGCAATGCCAACCAGTCCTGGACGAAGTTCCCCTGTGCCATTCTCGCTCCATATAACCGTGCATTTCCTCGCCTCAACTCAACAATATGCCCCTGCTCTAACTGTCTAGACTCTAAAACCCCGGTGAGCCATATCAATCGAAACCCTACCTATCATGAGGCCTTCAACCTCCTCCTCAATGGTCTCCACTCGATCCAAAGATAGTTCCTCCAACTGTGCTAACATCCTATCTATCCAACCTTTGGTTATCTATACGCCCCTAATGTCTCATTGGAAGGTCAGCCAGCCAGCAGCCTTTGAGCTCTCACCTATCTCGAACCTAGCTGGTGGTTCTGGCTCAGAGAGGGTGATGGGATGTCAAAACGCAACGCTTTTGAGCGGCAAGTCCAATGTAGGTATAGGCTCCCTAAGATAGTATGATGAAGATGATGATGATAATAGTGGTGATGGTGGGTGAATCGGGCTATGTGTAGGGCTAACAGGTGGTGTAGGTGCGACTTCACCCTCCTCAAAGGGTTCGGTCTCGTCACCTATAAGTGGTAGATCCGGTAGAGCCAATAAGATAAAACTACAAAGGTGTGATAAGGCATCGTTCATGTTGGTGTCGGATGAGACATCCTCCATGTTCGGTCGATGATATAGGGATAGTGTCGGAATCAAGACATCTCCGTGACAACCGATGTAAAATAAAAGTAAATAACTCGAATAAAATGTATATGAATCCGCATATAAAGTGAACATGCACTTATGATGAAATAATGAGATGCTATGATGATGTAGTTATAATCTAGGGTCAATGATGCAACCTAGTTCTCTATAATCAAGCTCGATGCCAATCACACACCCCAAATTACTGCTTTGCAAATGAATGGAATTCGGGATTGATCAATCATAGCATCACAATCACAGGTATATTGAACGACCTAAAGTGTCGTTTTAGAAACACATCGTTTGATATTTATATAAAAAATACAGAGTTACAAGATAGGTCCCAAAAGTTGATAAAGTTTGCGGAAATATAAGTTTATTACAAGTCCAAACGATGTTTTGAAAAGGAAACCATAATATACGTAATGAAACAAGTCGACGCTTGACGACTCTATGAGGTTCCTTAATCGCCATGATGCGAATGTCTTAATTACCCGAAAATACATTGCTAAAACGGTCAACAATAATGTTGGTGAGAAATCATAGGTTTATGAAAATGTTTTATACAACCACACAAGTATAGACCATATATGACAAACATGCCACATAAAAATGTTACAATTTCTATAAGTCCATGACAATCAAACTAGACGATCATGATGTTAAGCCCCAAGCAGAGTGTTTGCCAAACAACTCAAATAATGATATTAAATGAAATGCATCCGCTTAACCAGTTGGAATCCACCAACCCGGATGGAGGAGTCACCCCCGATAGATCTATCCACTCACCCTCGCTTCTATGAAATTAACGGTTCATGTTATATAATGGGGACATTCAATTGGCATGAGGTAACTTAAGCAATGTAATGAATTTGATATACTTGGTATCGTAATAAAAATGATGTGCAATGTATTCTCCCCGTAGGTTTGAAAATAAGTATAAACGTATACAACGGGGCTATGAAAACTCACTTGATGAATTGATGCGATGAAAAAAGTGTGTACACCGAAATGTAGCGTGAATCTCAAAACTTGACCTATTATGAATGATATGATACGTAATAAGTTATGATGTAATGTTATGCATGCAATTCGAATGATATCTATACCACTTATGAATTTTTGAAAATAATACTTTTCGTCAAAAATAATCTTTTAACGTCTTGACCATTTTTAAATTACTCCACATGTTTTACATTGAAATGATATCCCACGATAATCATTTAGTGATTTATTAAGAAATTATAACTTTTCGTCGTAAAATAATGTCGTTGAAATATTCATGAAAGTGACAAAACGTCCTCTAAAAGCTAGTCGTAAAATGGTGCACTTAGTATTAGGAAACGCACTCAATGGTTTTGGGAAGCTTGTATCATTATCTCAAAGTTTTAGTACATGAGTTTCCATCCTAGAGGTCTCGAACATAAAGAAAAACAAAGGTTAAGTATGGTACTTGTGTCCCAAAATATAGTTCAAGGATGGTTTTCGGCAAAGTTTAAGTTACCGTAATTAATTCATTACAACTCCGCTAGTCAAACGGTCGGACAATTTGGAAAATATACTTGGCGAACTTACTTTTACTAGAAGACATCACTTTATAAAAAGTTCTACATCAATGTTAAAAACGCTCTTCAACATGGTCATTTATTTGCCGTAAAACTTGTCTATTAGAAATTTAATAGTTTTTCTTATATATTAAAGTTACGACAACTTTTTGTAAACGTGTATAATTTAATCGTTACAAATCCGTTTTCTACGTTTTATAGGTCCTTAGCTTTGTATCAAAGTATACTAATATATTTTTGATAAGTGGACATAATTTATAACGCCTAAGTTTCATTTTTGACTCGTACAAAATAAACAATACATGCTGAAATTTTCAGAAAATTATAGTTTTCATCGCCAACTTGAAAAATTCATAACTTCTTCGTTATAGCTCCGTTTTAATCCGTTCAAGCGGCCACGTTTTCGTTTTAAAGTGTATTTTCTAAATATCTAGGACAAAAAATTTTACCTACTGTCGAATTTTCCAGATTTCGAAATTAAGGACAGACCCTTTTGCAAACTTGTCGAAATGAGTTTTTCTCGCGCCAAACCTATTCTAACCCATTCAAAACAACTCCTAAGCTATTCTAATCCTACCATACACCTTTTTAGGGTGTCATGGGTTCCTAGACATCACCAAGAGTGATTTATAACAAGGAGTAATTATAGGATGACAAATATATATATAACTCTTAAAATCAATGAAAAAGTGGTATAAACATCATATGACTTGCATGTTTTCTCAAGTAAAATGAAATGACCATAAAAATAAATATGAAATATGATGATGAATATGGATGCTTACTAGTAAACTTGATGAGGTTTATGGACAATGGATTTTTCCTAATCACCCTAGGTTTTTATTGCAAAACCTTAATAAAGAGTGAGACTAGAGTGTTAAAAACCTTGTCTTGAAAATTTTTATGATGATTCTTCTTGGTCCTTGTGGTTGCCGATTTTAGAGAGAAGAGAAAGAGAAGAAATGATTTTTTTTCACCTTGAATATCTTGAATGAATGTGTTAGTGAAGTAAAATACATTATACATAGTAGATATTTTGGCAAGTCTCAAATGACTCACCCCCCTTGTGTCGACAAGGGGGTTTAGTCATCCTCTTTATGTATTTTTTTTTATTATGTTTAAGTGTAATAATATGTAAGTAAATTGAGGATATGTGGTAAGTTGAATACACATTTGAGTATTTAGGGTAGCGTCAGATAAAAATAAATTTTAACGGGTCAAGATAAAATATATTAAAGTCATAAAAATTATAAAAATACATTTCTTGCAAAATTTGAGTGAAATAATAACTATCGTGTAGTATTTAAGAAAAACCGTCGTAGTTATATAAATATAACAATTTAGATACAAAATAAATTTAAAACACTGGGTAAACTAATAATATTATTTTTATAAACTTAATATGAGTATAAAAATATATTGGGAAAATTTTTGAAATTAATGGATCAATTGTTCAAAATAATTAATTACGTGATAGCGTTTATTTAATATGAAATTATACGGTTAATGTAAAAATACAAAACCATGCATGAACTAATATGATGATAATGATGCTAATGATATGTAGACTAAACCTAGTCCATATGGAATGTCCTTGATGATTATTCATGAATTCACAGCTAAACCATTACGGTTACGTGAATTTGATGCTCGTAAACCTAGTTTACGATAAATGATAAATGATGAAGCATAAGTAATGTTTTGAAATATGACCTGAAAATACGAGTTGTCACATCATCAGCAAGCAAACCCGAGGCAAATGTAAGGCAACGGTTATGATGGTTGATACCAGTAAAAGGAACAAATACCATCTCATACCTATAAAAAAATTATACTTATTTAATCAGAATCTCTTTAAAATAGAAATATATTTAAACTATTCTTTATCATAAGCAAAAATTATACTTGTTTGATCGAAATGTCCATTCAAAAGAAACTATATCACCAAAAGAAGCATAGTCTTTAATAGCTTCTTCATCAGCCCAAAAAAGCCCAACCAACTTATCATCATCACCTAAAACAAAAAAAAAATAAAACTATAATAAATGTGATGCACCATATATTGACAATACAATGCACCAATAATTATAAAAGTGATGCACCTACAATATAACTATGATGCAACAGATATTAAAATTTTAATAAATTTAATAATGTGATGCACCAAATATTGACACTATGATGCACCTAAAAAAATAACTATGATACAAACAGATATTAAAAATTTAATGAACTAAAGAATATATGCATCACCTTTATAATAATTGACATAGAAACCAGGAGAATGAAGTTTTCAACTCAACAACTTCTCAACAGCCATTTGAGCATCTTGATCCCCAATAAAAACACTAATTTTCTTCTTCTGATTCTTACAATCAATAATGTTGTACCAACTCACAAAGCCACCGTAGACTTGTTTCATCAATCTAAACCCAACAACAGGACCAAAATTTGCATTTGAAACTTGGTAAAGAAAATGCTGCTTTGTATAACCCATCTTCCTTGAATTCTTCAAAGAAATCATATCTTTTCAACTACTAGCGGGTGGTTATGTCCATCTTCAAACTTCGTAACTTCATAAATGTTTCCTATTTTCTTAATTGTGAGTGATGTTGAACAACCACACCTAAATGAAGTCCTCTTCCTGGTTTGCTTTTTCTTAACATCACCAAACCTATGGGAATCATCACTGATTTCACTTTGTCAACTTATATCATTATCGAATGTAATCACCGATTTACCATTAGAATCTTCATTTAACCCTTGTCTAGAACAATAGAAATACTTCAACGTTGCATCAGAAAAACCTTTTGCCTTGTAATCGCCACCTCTTCTACAAATAAACCACCCTTTTACCATACGCCACATAAAAATTATAGGCCTGATCTATTGAAATAAACTGACATCCTTCTATAGGTTTTTCAAGGCAATCAGGATACCAAGTTCTAGTTCCATCTTTTCCACAAACATAAACACCAACATGATCTCTAATTCGAACAGTTTCAACATCTGCACCTGTATGTTTAACAAAAGAATGTGAAAAAATATTGCATCAAAGACTTAAAAAATAGTGCATCACATATATAAAATAGTGCATCGCTAGCGATACTATAATTTAAATTAAAAGCGACACTATCGCTTTCAGTTAGCATTAGCAATCAAATAAATTTCTATTAGCTCCACTAGTTAGAAACTTATGTCTCACTACACTTTTAACTCGGTTTCAAATTCAATCTTTCATCCTAAACACTTAAATGTCTGAAACATCCAAATTATAAAACATTGCCATTTAAATGTCTGGACATCCAAATTATAAATCACAAGTTCCTCAAAAAAATTGTGTAAAATGTTTAAAAATAAGTCTTGGTACTGCTTATAAAATTTACTTTTTGACATGTTCTTATTAATAATTATATCAACTGTAGAACATTGTAAAGATAAGATAAGATTCTTTACACAGTTTAAAGATAAGTCTTGGTACTGCTTTTAAATTTTACTTTTTGACAGTATTCTTTGAGACATTATTTTATTCTCACTCAAGTACAGCACAATGTAAAAAGATAAGATTCTTGTTATTACTTTCATAATCTACTCTATACTAAATATACTACTGCATAAAATTTTACTAGTTTATGTTCTCTTACTATCACACAAACTCACTTTATTCTCTCTTATTCTCACTCAAGAACAATGGCAGCACCAAATGGAAACTTTCAAAATGATGAAGAAGAGTATGAGTTTGTATTAAACAACTATTTGCTTTTTGACGCAGTGTTAGATGCTTTTGGGGAAGAACCGATTTCATAATATGGTTCAGATAGGCAAGTGAGTGTGTGGATGAAGACAAATATCCTTAATTGGTCGCTACGCCAAGACTTCTACTGGGATGAGATTTATGGACTTGATGGGAAGAGGAGGAAGAAGATGAAGATGAGGAAGATCTAGAAAATGAGGAGGAGGCTGAAAGTGAGGTGGTGCAAGAAGGTGAAATGGTGCAAGAAGGTCGATAGTGCAAAGAAAATGAGGTAGAGGAAGAGTTTCAAATTGAGGTGATGCAAAGAAAGTGAGGTGGTGCAACAAACTGAGGAAGATGATAAAAACGAAGTGGAGCAACAAGTGAATAATCCTACATTATTTGAAAATATTTATAATTTGGAAAATAGGATTAGTAGTCGTGAAATACTGTTTCAACGACTCAAAGCAAATAAGAAAAGCAAGGGAGAGAGCTCTGGAACTAAAAAGTAGATTATGATGATGGTCTTTTATGTTTTTAGTATCATATTAGTTTTTAAGTTGTCGAAAACTGTTTTAATGTGTGTTTATGTGCTATCTATGCAAATATATTAATGTATTAATGCAGCAGAGACTTCTTTGTGGCATATGAGTTTAAGTTAAGTTATGTGTAAAAATAATGCATCATAATATTAAAATCTACTGCACAAAATTACTAAATCATAATTATATAGTAATAAAAAATACTTACTCCTATATGTACTTCATCAAACATTTTGAGTTAATGATTCATATAGACATGAATCTATCATGCAACCATCTACTAAAAGTCTAATAATCATACTCATATTTATACTAGACATCAAACACTATTGAAGCATACATATATAAAACCGAGAATACTCCTAAAACACTAGTAATCCTACTCATATAAATATACTGCAGCGTACTAATCAATTGCATCATAATCTAATATGTACTGCATCATAATATAATATGTACTGCATCATAAACTTATAACTAATCTTAAAACTACTACTGCATATTCTTAAAACTACTGCATCATAATATAATATTTACTGCATCATAATATACTATGCAGTTTGTAAATATGTTTTCTATTATTTTCCAATTTTTTACATCTTTGGAGTAAATGCAATTGTCATTGTTTAAAGTCATCAATATTTGCAGATTTCCCATTTCCTTTATACAGAAATACTATTTGAGAATCTATAATATTTGAAGTCATTGATTAGGCAGTCATTGACTTTATGTAGATTTACATTGATTAGGCAGTCATTGCCTTTATGCGATACCAAATACATAGTTGAGAATCTAGGCAGCAACATAGGTGAGCATCTAAACTATTTGAGAATCTCAACTGTTCTTGAGACTTGTTATAAAACCAAATGAACCATGACCATATCCACACATCTTCTTCTCATATATGTTTATCTAAACATAATTTTCAAAACATGAGTTCAAGCAAGAGGAAAGTTTCCAGCCATAAACCAGGTATCTAACAACTTATTAATAACCATTTCCAGAATAATAACATACAACATGTATCTAACTACTTTATGCATGTTTTACTTTATACGATCGACATTGTTTTTCATTTTCGAAATAATAACAATTTCCAGACCACGTACATTAGACACGAACAAGATGGTTCTGAAGAAATATCATGGGGAAGTTATTTTCCACCAATGCAGCACATTGAAGAGCCACTACCTATTGAATGGAAAGTTGGTTCCAGTTCAAGGCAAATTGAAACTGATGATGAGGAAGTACCACTAACCTCAAAGCAGCTTGCCAAGCTAGCTTTTGATGCTAGGCCTAAAGTTCTGGGATTGCAAAACAAGGCAACTTGTGTTGAGGTGGGCATCAAAGACTTTGTTGCCAAGCCTATCAAAAATGAAGCTGAGACTAAGGGGAAGGGGAAGGGGATAAGGACAAGGTCTATGAAATGAATGGTTTGGAACCACTACAAGTTAGCAATGGTAGTGGTAGCAGTTTAACTGGTTTTATGTAATCCTATGGTTGCAGTCCCCTAGAATAATCCAATGGCTTTAGTAAGCCATTTTATGTAATCCTATGGTTGCAGTCCCCTAGACTAATCCTATATAATCCTATGAATATCATATCTGTGTGCATACCATACTAAACCAATTCAAATGTGCAATGACTAGCAGTGTTTTGTTACTAGTAGCCATTGTGAATCCTTCCTCATTCCTACTTCCATCTACATTAGCATCAATAACCATCTCTGCATCTTTAACCTTACCGTAATCACCCCTCAATTATTGGTACATATCCACAGTTATAATTTTAAAATGAAAAGAATGGGACTGCATCTTTCAAGTACCTTATTCATACCTTCTAAACTCTATCATTTGTAACTAAATATAACAATAATTAACCATTAATAATACATTGAGCTTTCATTAATCATTGATTGAGCAACTATGGTTCAATTCTTAAGTAGTATTCATCAGAGTCTTAAAACTAATGCATCATAGACCTAATGTACTGCATCATAAACCTATAACTAATCTTAAAACTACTACATCATAATATTATAATCTACAGCACAAACTACTAAATCATACTTATATATCTATTCATCATATTCTTAAAACTACTACATCATAATACAATATGTAATGCATCATAAACTTATAACTAATCTAAAAACTACTAAATCATAATCTTATAATCTACTGCACAAACTACTAAATCATACTTATATATCTATTCATCATATTCTTAAAACTACTGCATCATAATACAATATGTAATGCATCATAAACTTATAACTAATCTAAAAACTACTAAATCATAATCTTATAATTTACTGCACAAACTACTAAATCATACTTATATATCTATTCATCATATTCTTAAAACTACTGCATCATAATACAATATGTAATGCATCATAAACTTATAACTAATCTAAAAACTACTAAATCATAATCTTATAATCTACTGCACAAATTACTAGATCATACTTATAAATCTATTCATCATATTCTTAAAACTACTGCATCATAATACAATATGTAATGCATCATAAACTTATAACTAATCTAAAAACTACTAAATCATAATCTTATAATCTACTGCACAAACTACTAGATCATACTTACATATCTACTCATACATGTACAGCAACATAAACTTATAACTAATCTTAAAACTAATGCATCGTAATCTTATAAATCTAAAGCACAAAATACTACATCATAATTAGATATTTATTCTTCATAGTCTAACAACTAGTGCATCATATACCTATATGTAACTAAAAATCAAACTCTTAAGTTAATATTTCGCATACTCATATGACTACTGCAGCATAGTTATATTTAAACCTGCAAGATAAGTATAACTAAAAATCAAACACCTGTTGTGCATCAATCAAGTACAAATTTATCAACTGAAACTACTAGTATAATCAGTTAAAAATCATTAACATAATAAGAAAAAGTATATCAAAATTAAAATAAAAATAATAAAAAGAAAAATTTTTAAAAAAAATTAAAATCTTACTATCAATATTCATTGATGATGATGATGAACACTCGTTATTGATTGAAAAAGAACAAACGGTATTCATTGTTGATCACGGTGAAGATCACGATGGAGAACAGAGGAGAAGGACGCTGATGATGACAGAGGAGAAGGACGGTGGTGCAGATCACGGTGGTTTCAGAGGAGAAAGGACGGTGGTGGAGATCGTGGTTTCAGAGGAGAAGGACGTCGTAAGTGTAGCAGAGAAGATGAGATGAAAGAAACGTGAAAAACAGAAGAAAAAAAAAGAAAAAAAAAAGACCTTATATACCTTTTATTTTGTGGTGAAATGACCACAATGCCCTTGAGAGTTAAAAAAGGGAGGGGTGAAGATGGGACACATGGCATGATTGCATACTTCCCATTCTTTTCATTTTAAACATCTTTTCATAATAACCCAAGTATATATATATATATATATATATATATATATATATATATATATATATATATATATATATATATATATATATATGTGTGTGTATATATATATATATATATATATATATATATATATATATATATATATAGATATATATATATATATATATATATATATATATATATATATATATATATATATATATATATACACATATATATATATATATATATATATATATATATATATATATATATATATATATATACATATATATATATATATAGGGCCTTATTTTGAGAACCCGTTAAGTATAACTATAAGAACCCTCTAAACCAATGAGATTCTTTTAAACATTAAAAATTATTATTAATCCAAAAGGGTATTATAGTAAAATACAATTTTTTATATTATTTTTTATTTTTTTTATTAAATCCCGATTTTAAGCATTCCTTAATTTTCGGATTTTTTTTTAAAGCATGGTTTCATAATCTTACAGGTGCATGCATGTTTTCTTTTTCTTTTTTTTTTTTTTATAATGAGATACATGTTTGTTTTAAAGCACGTGCATGTATGTTTTTTAAATAAGGTGCATGTATATTTTTTAGTGAAATACATGTATGTTTTTTTCTAGCATTATTATTATTTTTTTGAAGTTTGAAGCATAAATTAAAAAACATAAACCATTATAGAAGAAAAAACAAGATTCATATACATAAATGTTACATTTCATTTAATTACAAGTACAAAAAACACATATGCAATAATCGTATATCTTCAAAAGTCGCAAATTATCTTATGTATATTTGTATTAATCCACTCCATAGTCTTTAATGATATCATCATCTTCATCAATCTGAAAACAAGCATGCACTGAAAACAATTAAACCTCCAACAAATAAAAACCAAAAATTAATCATAACGATCATAACGCATATACACAATCTTGTGTATATCAAACATATTTAATCATAAACAACTATCAAAACATACATGTTCATGAGAACGTGTATGTTTTGAGAACAGACTTGTTGTCAAACATAAATGTTTTGAAAACATGCATGTTTTGAAGCATAATTGTTATGAAGCATACATGTTTTATAATTGTATTGAAACTATTAGATATAAATGAAGATAGAATAAAGTCATACCAACAGTTAACTAACTAATAAACTATTAAACATAAAAAAAATCAAAAACATAAATTCTTAAAAGCAAATATGTTTGATAACACAAGTTGTTTTTTTTTTATAACATACATGTTTTTAAAACATACATGTTGTAAAACATATATGTTTTTAGCATACATGTTTAGAGTGACTCTCATTTAAACATGTATAAAGAACAACTTATAGCCGAAAATCACATTAGTTCATTCATATCGAAATCTATATTTCGTTTCAAGATCAAAACCCAAATATTATATTTCAGATCGAATAATACTTTCTCTTTTTCAAATCAAACTTTTTCTTTTTCAAATCAAACTTTTGCTTCACATATTAACGCCAACAACGACAATAAATCTAATAATAATAATACTTTCTCTTTTTCAAATCAAACTTTTTTCATTACCCATATTTTTTGTTTTTAGATCGGAACCCAAACATGGTAAATTTAACGAATCATAAACTTACAATGAAATAAGTGAACCGGTCGCTTCATTTCACATCCACCACACCCGAACCCCTCATCGACAAAACACAACAACCATAACGGGACAAAACAGTTTTTTGGGTTGTTGGTTACATAGATCACATGATCCCATCTCCAAACTTCACAGTCAACAAACACCACTTAACCACAACCATCAATACACGTCATTAAAAGAAACGAAAAGAAACGAAAAACAACAACACGCAACACTTACCCGAAACCAAGATGAATCCATGACCGGATATAAAAAAGATTTATAACCATCATAAGATATTCACGCACAATTGCATTTTTTATAAACTCATAAGAATATTTAGGAGTTTATTGAGGGTGCTAACCCTCGTGATTTATAACCAACCAATGACAACATAGGATGCTAAAACAGACCAACACCATGAATTACCATGAGATCCAAACCGAAAAATGATATATATCAAAATGAAGAACTATCGATCTGTGGTTATGGATTTCAAACACATGTCTACCGATAGAAGACGGTCCACGACATTTGAAGTTGTTGATTGTGAGATGACGACGATTGTATTTGTTTTGGTGGTGACGACAATGGTTTAGCCGGTGTGGATCACATGAGCTACCGGGTCACACCCCCAAATTATGCATGAATGGAATTCCGGGAATAGCATCACAATCACAGACTAAAGTGTCGTTTGGAAAATAATCGTTGATTTAATAAAATAATCACAAAGTATAGTCCCAAATAAAAAATTCACTTGTGCGGAAATAAGTTTGTTACATTCAAACGATGTTTTTAAAGTGCATAAAAACCCACTGAGACGCCGTCACCGCGACCTATGTTATGTCCACATGCATGTGAATTGAATGCCTTAGATACCGAGATAAAACATGCTAAAGGTCAACACAAAGGTTGAGTGAAACATAGTTTAATTAATGAACACAATCATCGTAGTGTGAGTTAAATGGTTCACAATCTGAAAACAAAATCGTATTTATACTAAGTTCATGACACCAAAGCGTAAACATCGCACCAATAAAAATTGGTAATCATCGCTTCATCGCCGCCCTAATAGGTAACTTGCCAATTTACCTTAATGATTCAACTAACAATAGAGCGGAGTGTTAATTCCAAGAGGCCTATTCACAATAAAGGACTAACATGATGTAGACTTTAACATGGCAAATACTTAGTGACGATAAAACATTCGGATATAGCATGTAGTTCAAAGCATATGTGTTCATTAAAATGTAGCATGTACGTGTTTGTTAAAACAGGTAAAAGAGTAAAAGTGGGGCTATGAACTCACACATTTAATGACAAAAGTGGATACATCAATATAGTCGAAAATGACCTATTATGAATGATATGATATGTAATGAGTTATGATGTAATGATATGCATGCAGTTCGATGTTATTTATCATTTGTGAGTTTGAAAATAATACTTATCGTCTAAAAATACTCTTTTGACGTCTTGACCATTCTTAAATTACTTTACAAGTATTTACGTCAAAATGTCATCCTACAATAGTTTTTTAATGATTTATTGTGAAATATCACTTTTCGTCAAAATAATGTCAGCCGGAATTTTCATGAAAGTGACAAAATATGAGACGTCAATAAAAACGAACTCGACGTGTTTGAAAAGTTTGTATCAAAATCTAGAAGTTTTAGTACATGAGTTTTCATAGAGGTCGAACATAGAGATAATAAAGGTTAAAGATGGTTTTTGTCCAAATGTTGTGTAGTGAAGTTTCGTAAAAGTTTAAGCAACCATAAAATAATTTATTACCACCCGCTATACAAAAGTCATTTTGAAAAATATGCTGGTGATCTCGATTTATTTAGAATACATCTCGTTAAAAAGTTCTACATCATCGCATGCCTTCAACATGGTCGCAGTTACCGTAACACTTATTCTCGAAAAATAATATAGTTTTCTAAAAATAATAGTGATTTGAAAATAACTTAGTAGTTTTCAAGCCATCAAAGTGTACTAATATATTTTTGATAAGTCGAAATAATTTGTAAAGTTTAGAGCTTTTGACTGCATAAAACCAAAAATAACTGATGAAATTTCAGAAAATATATATTTCGCCAAACTTGAAAAATTCATAACCTGCTGCCACGGATTTTTAAAGTATTTTCTAATTATCTAGGCCAAAAACTCATGTCTACTGTCGGATTTTCCATAAAAACAAAATAAGATCAGATATTTAATATTTGTCGAAAATTTTTCTACTAACCTATTAATCCCTTCAAATCAACTCCATTCTAATCCTACCATACACCTTCTTAAGGTTCCTAGACATCATCAAGACCAATATATAACAAGGGAATAATTATAGGATGACTTTATATATCAAACTCTTAAAATCAATGTAAAATGGTATAAACAACAATAAGTCTTGCATGTTTGCTCAAAAATATACTTATGAAATGAAAATATAAAGTGATAGTAATATGCTTACAAGCTACTATGATGAGGTGATTAGAACAAGGTTTAACTTAAACACCCTAGGTTTTTATTTCAAAACCTTAAATAAGAGTGTAATCTAGATTGTTTAACACTTGAGCTTGAAAAATTTGATGATCTCTTCTTGGAACACTATGAGGGCCGGATTTTAGAGAGAAGAAGAAGGAAAGAAAACTTTGGCTAGAAGACTTGAATGATTGAGATGAATGAGTGAAATAAAGGTTGCTTGGAGTGTATATCTATACTAGTTAGAAAAATCTTACCAACTCAATAAATGCTCTACCCCTTAGGGCCGGTTTTTAGGGGGGATTGTATCTCTCAAATATTTTTTTTTTCTCTTTTATATAATGTATATGTATAAAATGTGTAAGTCAAAATGTAAGTGTATTTGAGATAAATGGTAACTTGTATACATTTGTGAAACTATAGTAGTTTTAGTTAAAATAAATTTTAATGGATCAAAGTAAATTATATTAAGGTCATAAAAATTGTAAAAATATATTTCTTGCATAATTTGAGTGATAATATAATTATCGAGTAGTTTTTAAGAAAAGCCGAATAATCTAAATATAACGATTTATATACAAAATAAATTTATAACACTAGGTAATACTCAAAATATTATTTTTATAAACTAAATGTAAGTATAAAAATATGGATAATTTTATCATTTCATAAATAACTTACGCGATAACGTTTATTTAATAAAAACACGTTTAAGGTGAAATGAAAAATCATGAATGAACTATCATGATGCAAATGATGTTAATGAAGTGTAGACTAAATTTAGTCCTATGAAATGTTCGGATGATATGATGAATTCGCGCTAAAAAGTTCCGCGAATTTGGAACACGGCGTTCACGATGTGGAACGCCGTGGTGGCGGTTAGCCAGTTGTAGAGAAAAATAGGGAAGGATATGAGTGAAATGGGGAGGAGGGTTATGTGGGGAAGAGAGAAGAGATGTCAGTTTTATGAATTACTCCGTAATACCCTAGTTTAATTAATAGGAAGTTACTTTTCTACCCTTTTGTTCTTTACAGAATTCTACTCATAAGTTTATTTTATTACGAATATGCCACAAGTGTTTTTATCCATTGATCAAATAATCAACGGTTTTAACATGGGTTCTCGTAGCATCTCGCACTTAACAGGGTTCTCTAAAAGTTATAATTAGTATATATATATATATATATATATATATATATATATATATATATATATATATATATATATATATATATATATATATATATATATATATATATATATATATATATATATATATATATATATTTATATATATATATATATATATATATATATATATATGTGTGTGTGTGACAACTCTTAATTTCAGGTCATTTTAAAAACTTTGAAAATTTCACTATTCATCTCGAAAATTTACTATTCACCGGTTACTATTTATCATTTTACTATTCATTGTTTTTTAAGTTGGTTTGAGACTTTGAGAGGTTATTTTAAAATTTTACTATTCACGAAACACTATTCATTTTCGGAGAAAAATTACTATTCATGCTTCACTATTCATCATTTATCGTAAAATAGGTTTACGAGTATCAAATGCGCGTAACCGTAAGGGTTTAGCTGCAAATTAATGAAATATCATTAAGGACATTTCATATAGACTAGAATTAGTCTACATATCATTAGTAACATCATCAACATGTTAGTTCATGCATGGGTTTGCATTTTTCATTAAACGTATATTTTCCTACTAAATAAACGCTATCGCATAATCATTTATTTTAAATATTTGATCCGACACTTCCAAAAATAATCCTAATATATTTTTATACTCATTTTAAGACTATAAAAATTATATTATTAGTTTACCCAATGTTTTGAATTTATTTTGTATATAAATCGTATTATATATATATTTACGACGGTTTTCGTGAATACTACCCGATAATTATTTATTCACTCGATTCTTGCGAAAAATATATTTTTATAATTTTTACGACTTCGATATATTTTATTTTTTTCCGTTAAAATATATTTTTAGTTAACGCTACACTAAATACCTATTTATACCTATAAATTACACACTATACTTAACAAATAATACACTTAATTATCAAAACTACCCAACCCATGCCCAATACACCCTATGGCCGGTCACCCCCTTAGTCACTAGGTAAAATAATATCTTTTACTTACTAGCCTAAACACATATACATGTATAGCCTAAGATATTTACATACTACAATTATTATCATCTAAAACATTTACACATACACTACACATTTACAAGGTGAAAAAAAAAAGATAACCTCTTCAAACTCTTCATCATTTTCAGCCAAGATCAAAACCAAGCAAGAATCACAAGATTTTCAAGGATCGAGAAATTTTATAAACACTAGTATACTCTCTTTTAAGGTTTTGCAATAAAAACCTAGAGTATTTAGGAAAACCGAGTCCATAAACCTCATCATCATACTAGTAAGTATTTCATGATCCTTTCTAATCTTTCATAATCATTCATGAGTTATTTTTATCATTATAGTAGAAAACATGCAAGTTTCATGCGTATCTATACCACTTTTAAGTGTTTTTATTACTTATTATGAATTATAATCATCCTATAATTAATCCCTTGAAACATATCATGGTTGATGATGTTTAGGAACCCATGACACCCTAAGAAGGTGTATGGTAGGTTTAGAATAGATTGGTGTTGATTTGAAGTGATTGAAACAAGTATTACGCAAGAAAAATCATTTTCGACAACATATATTTAGCTGCTGTAAAGTGTTGTAAAATCTGGAAATTTCAGTAGGCTGGGGATTATTTTGGTCAAGATATTCATAAAATAGATTTAAAAACGAAACCGTGGTCGCTTGAACGGGTTAAAACGGATTTATAACGAAGTAGATACGCTATTTTCAAGTTTAACGGCAAAAACTATATTTTCAGAAAAATGCAAGCTGTCAAGAGTTGTTTAAAGGGCTAAAATGAGTTTTAAGAGTTATCTAAATGAGTCGATTTGTCAAAAATATATTAGTATACTTTAACACGAAGCTAAGGATATATAAAACGTAGAAAACGGATTTATAACGGCTAAGTTACAAGCGTTCTAAATAAGACTATCGTAATTATTTTATACAAGTAATAACACTTATATATTTTCTATTAGTCAAAATGGTTGTCGCAAGTGACAATGTTTGGAGTCGTTTTTCATATCGATAGAATGCTTTTGAGAAAACTATGTCTTCTAGTAAAAGTGAGATCGCCTAGCCTATTTTCCAAAATGTTCAACCGTTCGTCAAACGGAGTTGTAACGAATAATATACGGTCACTCAAACTTTGCCGAAAAATTAACCTTAAACAATATTTTTAGTCCGACTACCCTACTCCATCTATATTTTTCTCTATGATCGAGACCTCTATGATCAAAAGTTAAAAGCTAAGACTTTTAGGTAATGTGACAAGCTTTCCAAAACCATTGAGTTTATTTCCTAACACTCGATATTCACTATTTTACAAATAGCTTTTCGAGGCCATTTAGTCACTTTCACGAATTATCAAAGTACATTGTTTTACTACGAAAAGCTATAATTTCTTGATAAATCACTAAACGACCATCGTAGGATGTTGTTTCAACGTAAGTACTTGTAAAGTATTTTGTAATTTGATAAGACGTTATAAACTTATATTTTGATGATAAACATTATTTTCAAATACACAAGTGGTATGGATATCATATGAGTTGCATGCACAACATTACATCATGACTTATATTAGATCATATCATTCATAATAGGTCGCAGTTAGAGATTGCACCTCACTTCAGTGTATCCGCTTTTGTCATCATAAACATTGCATCAGGTGAGTTTTCATAGCCCCGTTTTACAAGTTTATAATTTATTTCAAACCTACGGGGGAGAATACATTGCACATCATTTTTATTACGATACCAAGTATATCAAATTCATTACATTGCTTAAGTTACCTCATTGCCAATTGAATGTCCCCATTTCATAATCATGAACCGTTAATTCCGGAAGAAGCGAGGGTGAGTGAATAGATCTATTGAGGGTGACTCCTCCATCCGGGTTGGTGGTCTCAACTGATCAAATGGATACATTTCATTTAATATCATTAATTGAGTTGTTTGGCAAAACACTCTGTTGGGGCGAACATCATAATCAGTCTAGCTTCGGTGTCATGTGCTTATAACAATTGTATCATTTTTATGTGACATATTTGTCATACATAACTTATACTTGTGGTGGTCGTATAAAACATTTACATAAACTCTATGAACTTACTCAACCTTTGTGTTGACACTTTTAGCAATGTATTTTCAGGTATCTAAGGCATTTACATCATGGCACGCATAAGGACCCATTATAGAGTCGTGGTGACGACGCGTCTCACTTGTAAATTATGGCACTTTAAAAACATCGTTTGACTTGTAATAAACTTATTTCCGCAAACTTTGTCTACCTTTGGGACCTATCTTTTTTAACTCTGAATGTTTTTAATATATCAAACGATGTGCTTTTCAAACGACACTTTAGGTTGTTCATTATAACTGTGATTGTGATGCTATGACAGTCATCCTCCAGGAATTTCATTCCGCAAAAGGTAATTTCAAAGTGATATATATATATATATATATATATATATATATATATATATATATATTTATATATATATATATGGTTGTAAAATCGCCGGCGGTACCGTGGCGCCAGACAACCAAATTACAAAGGAATTTATTAAAGAAATGAATATTAGCAAGATTAATTATAAAAACTAGCATAAATTAGAACAAAATATTAAATTCGATATTGCGTATTTGAAAAAAACCAGATATATGATGACCACCGTTGACCGGCGTTGACCAACCGGGCCACAAGGCCGATTTTGACCGCCAATATTTTATGACCGATTTTGACCAAAACGCCAAATTAGACCGATATATACCGTCTATATATTTTACAACACTGTATATATATATATATAGCTTAGGTTGGTCATGACGGCACTACAACTTGTGGCGCCACTTTTGGTGTAACCTCACATTATCCGACGAGCGTTATATGTCGGTGCGAGGGGCTATAACGCCTCATTCCGAGCTTTCTTAGTAAAGCGTTATTCTTGCATAATATATTTTTGTCAACAATGATTATTTGCATCGTTAGTGCTATATGTTTTGTCAAACATAAGAAAAGATGTTTCAAAAAAAACATTGTATCTAAATTTTGGGAGTCGTATTTTGTTTGTAAGACAAACGACTTCAATTGAAATAAAGCAACTTAGGACAACTCAAAAATTGAAAACAGACTATTTTTTAAACATAGGAGATAGGAGTGTAAAGTTGAGCTTCAGTTCGGCTTGAGTTCGGCTTGATTCAAGCCTTAAGTTTTGAATTCGAGTATTGTTCGTGAAAATATGTACAAGCTCTAGCTTCACTTGTTTAAGTATGCTGTATAATTTTTTTCTGAACATACATAATATATAAGTATAACATATGCTTTATCAATTGAATAGAATGCATTTTAACGTACTTCTTTAAGCGCTAAAAATGTTTGAGTCGCCTTGATCTATAAGAGCACACTGTAAGGTGGTCTTTAACTCGCCAAATGTACTCTTGAATGACCGATGGCGCGCCAAACATGATACCAGGCAACACGTCATTCTTGTGCCAAAGGGGATTCAATCATTTGAATGGTTCACGCCAATCGTGTATCTTTTTGTTCTTTTTGATTTTGGTGTCTGAGTTTGTTTTATTTTTTGTAGGTAGCGATAGAGAAAATAATGAATGAGATCCTCTCAAGTTGAGAAGTAC
Organism: Chrysanthemum makinoi; assembly: GCA_910596185.1. Taxonomy (NCBI): domain Eukaryota; kingdom Viridiplantae; phylum Streptophyta; class Magnoliopsida; order Asterales; family Asteraceae; genus Chrysanthemum; species Chrysanthemum makinoi. The sequence continues at coordinate 200,272,923 of OU343225.1, read as the reverse complement.
AACATGACTCAAGTTAGATGATTGTGAGCCATTAGATTTAATCCAATTGTTCAAATTAAAATAAGTTCATTTGATTTGAGCCATCAGATCAAATCTAATGGCTCATAATACCCAACTTAAGTCAAATTGTACCTCTCTACTTGAGAGGATCCCATTCCAGAAGATAAGAAGGAAGAAGATGAATAGTCGTATATTTTTTTACTTTTTCATTTTACACCTTATTGTTTTGTATTTTTACATTTTAAGTTCATTTGACATTTTTTACACCGTTAGTCTTTAATATATTTGCAATTTTAGTCCTTAAGTTATTTTTTCTTATATTTTTTATCATTTAAATATATAAAATTTGGTTTAAATGTATAAAAGGAAATGTGTTTGTTTTATTTAAAAAATAAAATAAAAAATAAAATGTGTTTGTTTTAAAATAAAGTGGAAAACAAATAAATGTGTTTGTTTTTAAATAAAATAAAATGAAAAAAAAGTATGACCCAATAACATGTTAGTGATGTGTTATGAGGGAGGGTGTTTTAGCCATTGGTGTATTATTGAGAGATGTATGATATGACGCTGATGTGGCATACCAATAATGTGTTAACGGTTCCTCTCATACCTTGTGCTATAAGTTTAAATGTTTGCTATTGAGCTTCTAAGTCGTGATAATGAGATTAAAACTGACATTCATATAGCCTTGATTTTCTATGCTTAGAAATTAAATCTAAGTTGGAGAATGGTCCATGCTCTATGGCTTTATATAACTTACTTTTCTTCTTTGGGTGCATAATGCATAAGATCTTTTCATTCATAATACTCATAGAGTAAAATGTTTCCTTTGTCATTAAAAAGAACCTAACCAAAATGCTTTTGTTTATAAAATAGATGTACATGTGGATGTAGAAACATACATTTAAGAAAGGGAAAATGTTCCTTGCTGCAAACTACAGGGATCATACCTGCTGTTTGTATTTATAGCAGAGGATGGTTTACATATAACTCAAAATCTTGAAGGGTGAAAAGTGTAAATATTGAAAAAAAATTGGTTGTATGAAGATATATAGCATGCAAGATCGTGATCGTAAGATCATCGTAAGATTCTACTCGAATGTTAATTTAATAGTTTATGTTTACATATAACTCAAAATCTTGAAGGGTGAAAAGTGTAACATAAATTTTAGTTTTTAGTTTGTAATTAAAGATCGGATTAGAAAAAATTGGTCCATAAGCTGCAAAGATCCTATGAAGATCCGGATCGCTTTTGCTTTGATCGTAAAATCGTGAAGCTAATATCGCAGTGACAACTATGGTACTTATTCCCTTTAAGAAATAGATAGGTTCAGTTTTTCAACTTTGTAGAATATGGGGCTAGTTTCTGTAATTAGTTGTATGGTGTCAAAGAGAATATGCTATAGGACAAACTTATACGGAGTATCAAAATTGCAAAGAAATCAAACGCTACATTTGGGTAACGACTTGTCTTATTTGCTAACGACTTGGCTTAGGAGGTGGCAACCATGACTCACCATACCTCATCATACCTCACCACCCACCAATAATATCATTCCACCTAATCTCATAGCTCACTCATACATCACCATAGTTTTTTAGTGGCAACCATAATTCCACCTAATGTTACCGTTGCCCAACGCTTTCCTTTGCTATCCTTCCCATACCGATTCGGTATCAAATACCGCAACCCATACCACACCGAATATTGCCGCACGAGTGGCAATGGGCATGCCGTGTGATTTGAGCCCATACCGAATGCATACCGAGAGTGTTGCTAGTGCCTTTAGCTTATGAGAAATAAAATTTATTGATTTCAATCATAAAAATATAAATATCTCATGGTTAGATACTAAAGACAATAAAACAATAACATAAATGGGTTGGAAGGTACAAAATTAGTTCACCACTTCACTCTTGGGAGGACTTGACCATTTCTAGCTCCTTAATATCCTTTTTTTTATTTGACTTTAACTTTTGTGTGAAAATTGTATAAAATAAGCAAATACATGCAAAAGAATTACGATCTCTAATAATAATGTAATTTGTTAATTACGTCGTTTCAAATAATAAATAAAATCACGAAACACTTGTTTAATGTATCGTCAACTTATTTATCAAATTTTATGTAGTTTTCACATGTGATATATTTTCTATTAAAATATGCATGTCACATTAAAGCAATAAAATTAAATGCTCAAGAAACTCTTATAATACTTTCATAAAAATAACAATTCTTTTAAACATAAAAACTCTAAAGAGATTGGCAAACTTTTAGTAAAGTATAGTCTACCATCTACAAAGTAAAACAGGAAACATTGTTTCCTTTTTTTAATATAAAAATGTTGTGGGGTAAAAAGAAATCATTGAAAAATACGGGTCATTGTCGGACCTTCTTAACTAATTTTATGTCTATACGGAGTATTATATATTGCAGAGGAATTTTAAAATGCTTACTCTTATTTTGGTGTTTACCAAAGAATAAATCTTCACCATTCATCTAGTTTAATCTAATAGTGGGGATAAACCTAAGATTTAATATAAAAACCTAAGTCCATGTTTTTTTTTCTCCTTTTTCTTTGTCTTTTTATCTTTCTTATTTATTAACATTTTTTTTTTCTTTTTTCTTTTCGTTTTTTTTATTTTTTTTTTTTGGAATTCACGTTTTTATTTAAAATCATGTTTTTTTTTTTAATTCACGTTTTTTTTCGCTTTCATACGTTTTCATCTGTATTCATACGTTTTCGTCCGTATTCATATGTTTTTTTTCCTTTTTTTACGTTTTCGTCTGATTTCAAACGTTTTCGTCTGTTTTCATCCGTTTTCGTCCGTTTTTTGACGTTTTCGTCCGTTTTCTGATGTTTTCGTACGTTTTCATACGTTTTTGTCTGTTTTTAGACGTTTTTGTTCGTTTTCGTCCGTTTTTACGTTTTCGTCCATTTTTAGACATTTTCGTCTGTTTTCAGAATTTTTCGACCTTTTTAATACGTTTTCGTCTGTTTTCATACGTTTTCATCTGTTTTCGCCCGTTTTCATACGTTTTCGTCTGTTTTCTTACGTGTTCATTTGTTTTCATACGCTTTTGTCCATTTTCTTACGTTTTCGTCCGTTTTCTTTCGCTTTCGTCCATTTTACATACGTTTTCAGACGTGTTATTATGCTTTCATACGTTTTCACCTATTTTATTACATTTTAGTCCGTTTTCTTACGTTTTCGGCCATTTTCATATGGTTTTGTCTGTTTTTTAGCTTTTCATGTATTTTCGTTCGTTTTTAGACGTTTTCGTCTGTATTTTTACGTTTTCATGTATTTTCGTCCGTTTTTATACGTTTTCGTCCGTTTTCAGACGTTTTCATACGTCGTCATCCGTTTTTTTTACGTTTTCATCAATTTTTAGACGTTTTCGTCTGTTTTCAGACGTTTCATCCGTTTTTATACGTTTTCGTCCGTTTTCATACATTTTCATATGTTTTTATACGTTTTTGTCTGTTTTATACGTTTTTGTCCGTTTTCATACGCTTTTATACGTTTTTTATTTGATTTAATACGTTTTTGTCCGTTTTTAACCGTTTTCATTTTGATATTTGTAAGTGACACTTATTTATCTCTTGTGGTATAACACTATAAGAAAGATGAAAAGTATTACATTCTTCATCATGTATGTGTTATCAGTTATGATACTCAACTAAGAATGTGATGGTTATGTTTTTGAAAATATTTAGGAAGATTTTTGTGTTTTATGATATTATGAAATATTAGAAAAGTTCTTCAATTGAAAACAAGAGATGTTATGATACTTTTGTTAGACTTGTGGTGGATTTTTCTATTTAATGGATACATTATGCATGTTTCGATAGGTTTTATAGCGGGATTTGAAAATATATATGGTTGAATCAGCAAACTAAATAAGCTATGGTTGAAGATAGCACACATCTTTATAAACAAACTAAGGAAGCTCAAACACTTGTGATATCACAGGTGATATCACCTCATTTGTGATATCACACATGATATCATGTGTGATAACACCGTTGATATAACCTGTGATATCATGTGTGATATTACCGGTGATAGCGTGTGTGATATCATAGTTTATATCACTTGTGATATCTGATACGCCTGGGCCCGAGCCCATGGCCTAATAAGGTCTTAGGGTTTGACCCTACTTTGTCTTATAAATACTCTTGTAATCATTTATTATAATTCAATCAAAGTTTAAGATAAACAAATCTCTAGTTCTTCTCTCTTTTTTCTTAAGGAGCTCGCACACGCTAAAAGTGGTGCCTTATCCCGATACAACCCCTAACCGGGTCGTATCAATTGGTGCTTTCATTGAGAGTCCTCGTTGAGAGGGCTACCAAATTAGGGTACTGTTCATCCGTGCACTGTTCATCGCGTACTGTTCATCCGTTACTGTTGATCGCGGGTACTATTCATCAAAAAAAATTTGAGTTATTAATCGCTTGAGTATTATTCATGGCATTAGGCGGCAGCGATCAGGACGCGAAATACGCACTCTCTAAGCTCTTGCAAATGGGTACGGTGACCGAATATGAGAGTGAGTTTGTGGTACTTGCAAATCGAGTAACAGGGATCTCTGAATCGTTACTTAAATCGATGTATATCTCGGGACTTAAACCGCTTCTACAATGTGCACTCTTACGGTTAGCGCCTACAACTTTAGGAGAAGCCTGTTCCATAGCCCGTATAATGGAGGCTCGTTTTGAGATAATTGCAGGGAAAAAGCTGAACATTGAAGAGAAAATAGATATCGTTCTATCATGGCCAAGTGAAGAAGCTTCATATGTGATTAAAGAGTCCATAGATGCTAATGAAGATATTGGTGTTGTTGAGGTTAGTAGCGCGATAAACGATGTTTTTAATATTGGTGAGAGTTTGGTTGTTTGTTTGAAGTGGGTATATCGCGAAAAGAGCCGTGGGGCAGCAAAAGATGGAAGAATGGTGTTGTGTTATGTCCAAGGCAAAGGAATACAGAAGAAGAAAAAGGCGAAGGCTGCAATTCAAAGAAGATTATGGGATCCCGGATTACGCCAATGTTGCAGGAGGACGGACCGCCCAAATGACTCAAGAAGTCCAAACGTATGGCATAAAGATTATCATATAATCTATCTTTATTTATGTGTCTTTGTTTAGGATTGTTTTCATGTTTATTTAGGAAAGTCAATTAAGAATGTTTTAAGACAACACCTTGAGGGCAAGGTGGTTTTGAAGGAGTGAGGAATGATACGCCTGGGCCCGAGCCCATGGCCTATTAAGGACGTAGGGTTTTACCATACTTTGTCTTATAAATACTCTTGTAATCATTTATTATAATTCAATCAAAGTTTAAGATAAACAAATCTCTAGTTCTTCTCTCTATTTTCTTAAGGAGCTCGCACACGCTAAAAGTGGTGCCTTATCCCGATACAACCCCTAACCGGGTCGTATCAATATCACTAGTGATATCACCTCACTTGTGATATCACCAGTGATATCATGTGATATCACAAGTGAGGTGATATCACAGGTCTTTGAGCTTACTCAGTTTGTTTATAAAGATGTGTGCTTTCTTCAACCATAACTTCTTTAGTTTGATGATTCAACCATGGATATTTTTAAATTCCGCTATAAAACCTATCGAAATATGCACAATGTATCCATTAAGGGTTAATATACAAAAAAGTTACTAAACTTTCAAAAAAATTTGTCCTAAGTCACTAATGTTTAACTTCTGTCATCTAGGTTACTATACTTCACGGGTTTTTCACATATGTTACTAAACCTTTTTATATGTGCCACCCTAGTCACTACATGGAAGGGCAACCGGTTGTAGTTTGCCACGTAGGATACCTATACAAACAAGTCACTAAACTTTGCGAAAAATTTGTCCCAAGTCACTAAAGTTTTATTTCTGTCATCTAAGGTACTCAACTACACGAGTTGTTAAATATGTTACTGAACTGTTAAAATATGTTTTCGTCCGTTTTTTTAACGGTTTCGTCCGTTTTCATCCCTTTTTTACGTTTTTATTCGTTTTCAACCGTTTTTTTATGTTTTCATCCGTTTTTTTACGTTTTCATCTTTTTTATACGTTTTCGTCCGTTAGTATACGTTTTTGTCCGTTCTTATACGTTTTTATACGTTTTATACAAATTTTATAAGTTTTTATTCGTTTTCATCCGTTTTATACATTTTCATACGTTTTTATCCGTTTTATATCCGTTTTGTCCCATTTTTACGTCCGTTTTATGTTTTCATCCGTTTTTATACGTTTTTGTCCGTTTTTATATGGTTTTATACAAATTTTATACGTTTTTATTCGTTTTCATACGTTTTTATATGGTTTTATGAAAACGAATAAAAACGTATAAAACCATATAAAAACGGACAAAAACGTATAAAAACGGATGAAAACATAAAACGTATACGAAAATGGGACAAAAAGGACGAAAACGTATAAAAACGGACAAAAACGTAAAAAAACAAACAAAAATGTTTAAAAACGAATGAAAATGAATAAAAACGTATAAAAGGTGTATAAAATCGTATAAAACGTATAATTTTAAAGGTTCAGTAACATGTTTAAACAACTCTGTGACACCCGACTAACCACAAGGACCGTTTTGTACTAAAAAAAATGTGCAATGTCATCATTTTAAAGGTTCAGTAACATGTGCCACAACTCGTGAAGTTTAGTACCTTTGATGACAGGAATGAAACATTAGTGACTTAGGACAAATTTTTCGCAAAGTTTAGTACCTTAGATAACATGTGCCACAACTCAGTGTGTGTACACGTCGCTTCTTAACCGTCAATAGGTTGTGTCACATCCAATTTAACCTGTTTTGCAGCGGAATGGAATTCCTGGGGGATTGACTGTCATAGCACCACATCTCAGTTATATTGAACGACCTAAAGTGTCGTTTTAAAAACACATCGTTGGATATTATAATAAAACATTCAGAGTACAACATCGGTCCCAAAAGGTTTACAAAGTTTGCGGAAATATAAATATGTTACAAATCCAAACGATGTTTTGAAATAAAGTGCCATAATGTACATAATGTAAGTCGACGCCGCGACTCAAAATGTAGGTCCTAACCATGTCATGATGATAATGCCTCATTCGCCACTGAAAATACATTGCTAAAAGCGGTCAACAATAATGTTGGTGAGAAATCATAGGTTTATGTAAATGTTTTATACGACTACACAAGTATCAATCATGCATGACCATCAAGTCACGTAAAATAATGTTACAATTGCCTTAAGCCCATGACCCCGAAACTAGACTGTTCAATCATGTATGGCCCTGCAGAGTGTTTGCCAGACAACTCCGTAATGTTATCAAATGAAATGCATCCGTTTTACCTGGTTGGGATTCACCAACCCGGATGGAGGCGTATAGATCTATCCACTCATCCTCGCTTCAAAGATTAACGGTTCATGTTCAAGTAATGGGGACTTTCAAATTGGCAAATGCGGTAACTTAAGCAATGTAAATGAATTTAACATACTTGGTATCGTACAAAAATGTAGTGCAATGTATTCTCCCCCGTGGGTTTGAAAATAATCGAAAGCATGTAAAACGGTGCTATGAAAACTCACGTAAACTGGAATAATGGCAAAAGTGAGTAACGAGGTATAATGTGATGTCAACCGACCTAACGAATGATATGATATGTCATGAGTTGCAATGTAATGTTATGCATGCATTTCGTATGTTATTTATACCATTTACGAGTTTTGAAAATATTACACATCGTCGAAAAATACTCTTTTGACGTCTTGACCAATCAAAAATCACTTTACATGGTTTTACGTCAAAATGTCATCCTACAATGGTTTTATAATGATTTTTAGAGAAATTACTACTTTTCGTCGCAAAACAATGTCGTCGGAAAAATCATGAAATTAACAAAATGGCTTTGGAAAACTAGTCGTAAAAAAACGACGTTAGAGAACGAACTCGACTGTTTTGGAAAGTTTGTATCGATATCTAAAAGTTTCAGTCAGTTTCAGTTTTCGTCAAAAGGTCTCGAACATAAAGATAATAAGTGGTTAAAGATGGTGGTTTTGGCTAATTACAGAAATTAGTTACGCAAGTTTATAAAAATGCATATATTTGTCGTTTCAAATCCGTTTTCTACGTATAATACGTCCTTAGCTTCGTATCAAAGTATACTAATATATTTTTGAGAAGTCGAAATAATTTTTGAAGCTTAAGGCTCTTTTTGACCCGCATAAGATAAAAACATGTTGCTGAAAATTCTGAAAATTATATTTTCCGTCGTCAAACTTGTAAAATCCATAACTTTTTCGTTATAACTCCGTTTTATTCCTTCAAGCGCCACGGATTCGTTTTAAAGTATATTTTCTAAATATCATGGCCAAAAAGTCGTGCCTACTGTCGGATTTTCCAGAAAATCAAAACAAGGACATAACACAATATATACTTATAAATAGTTTTCTCGACAAAACCTATTCTAATCCCTTCAAATCAACTCCAAAGCTAATCTAATCCTACCATACACCTTCTTAGGGTGTCATGGGTTCCTAGACATCATCAAGACCAAAGAATACCAAGGGAATATTTATAGGATGACCATAGTATATAGATAACTCTAAAATCATGAAATAAAATGGTATAAATCACATATCATGCATACTTGCTCCAAAAATGAAAAGAAACATATGAAATGATAAGGAAACATGAAAATGAAAGAAATATGCTTACAAATGAATATGATGAGGTGAAAGTAACAAGGTTAAACCTAAACACTCTTGGTTTTTATTTCAAAACCTTATAAAGAGTATATACTAGATTGTAAATACACTTGTGCTTGATGAAAATTTTGATCCCTTGTGAGCTCTTGATGAGTGGCCGGTTTATGAAGGAGAAACAAGAGAGAAACCTTTTAACACTTTGAGAAAATAATTGAGGTGAATGAGAATAAAACTTGTTCAAGTAAGACTTTATGGAAATGTAAAATTTTCTTACAAGCAATAACCATACCAATCAATTAATACACCCTCCCCTTGTCGGCCAAGGGGGAGGGATGTAGATATTTTGTGTTTTTAAACTTTACTTGTATATAATTGAGTAGCAATTTGATAAAATGTACAAGTAAGTGTAGAAAATGTAAGTAATGTAAATGGTAGATTTTTGAGTAAAAGAGATGCTTAATAGATCAAAGTAGGATGTAATGAGATAATAAAATTGTAAAAATACATTCCTTGTGAAATTTGAGTGATAAAATAATTATCGTATAATTTTAAGAAAAACGACGTAATAATTAAACTTTAACGATTAATATACCAAATAATTTGAAACACTAGGAAAACTAAAAATATAGTTTTTATAAACTAAATGTAAGTTTAAAAATATATCGGGATCATTTTTGAAAGTAACGGGTTAAATGTTAAAATAATAACTCACGCGATAACGATTATTAAACATAAAAATTACGCGTTGATTATGAAATGACATGTCGTGAATGTACTAATGAGATGCACATGATGTCAATGAAATGTAGACTAATCATAATCCATATGAAATGTATGCGTGATGTTATGATCATGAACCTCTAAACCTAATTTGAAACAAGTAAACCAAGTTTACTATAAATGTTGAAATAATGAGACATGAATTGTGTCGAGAAATGACCTGAAAGTACGGGTTGTCACAGGTTGTCTCACTATTAGTGTCCAAGATAACCGGTTACGTGAAGTATAGTAACCTAGATGACAGAAGATAAACATTAGTGACTTAGGACAAATTTTTTTGAAAGTTTAGTAACTTTTTTGTATATTAACCCTATCCATTAAATAGAAAAATTCACCACAAGTCTAACAAAAGTTTCATAACATCTCTTGTTTTCAGTTAAACACCTTTTCTAATATTTCATATTATCATAAAACACAAAAATCTTTCTTATCACATTTGGTATGAATTTAATATTTCACATTCTTAGTTGAGTATCACAACTGATAATACATATATGATGAAGAGTGTAATACTCTTCATCTTTCTTACAGTGTTATATCACAAGAGATAAATAAGTGTCAATTAAAAATATCAAAATGAATAAAAATGAAGGAAACTATGAAAATAGAGACTTGACATATTCTTAAAATCAAACAAGTGTTGCATTAAATTAGCATTTTTTTAAACAAAATAAGAATTCACCTAAAGAGACTTTAACCCTTTTAGTTCTACTAAGAGTATAATATCACAAGTGATAGATAACATTGGTTGCATTAAAAAAATATGCGCTTGTCAATTGCGATGAAATGCATAAAAACTATCTTGTAACTGAAAATTAAAAAAATATTAGAAAACACATAGGTGATAATATATAAAAATATACTGAGCAATGAAATATCTCAGGTGATATTAAAGGTTAAAAAACATACTTGTTTGTATATGAAATATCACAAGTGATATTAGACATTAACTTTTTTATAATAAAATATCACAATTGATATTAGACATGTAATATAATAAAGTTTAATAATAAGAATGAAAACATATGAAAATAGACGAAAACGTATAAAAACTACAAAAAACGGACGAAAACGTAAAAAATGGACGAAAGCGTATATAAACCTATGAAAACGTAAGAAAACACACGAGAACGTATTAAAACGGACTAAAACGTAAGAAAACGGACGAAAGGGTATGAAAACGGATGAAAACGTAAGAAAACGTGAGAAAACGAACGAAAACACACGAAAACGGACGAAAATGTAAGAAAATAGGCGAAAACGTAAGAAAACGGAAGAAAACGTATGAAAACGGACGAAAACGTAAGAAAACGGACGAAAACGTAAGAAAACCGAAGAAAAGGTAAGAAAACAGACGAAAACGTAAGAAAACGAACAAAAACATAAGAAAACAGACAAAAACGTATGAAAATGTAAGAAAACAGACAAAAACGTATGAAAATGTAAGAAAACATACGAAAACGTATGAAAACAGACGAAAACGTAAGAAAACGGACGAACACGGACGAAAACGTATGAAAACGGATGAAAACGTAAGGAAACAGACGAAAATGTAATAAGACTGACGAAAACGGACGAAAACGTATGAAAACGACGAAATCGTAAGAAAACGGACGAAAAAGTATGAAAACGGACGAAAATGTAAAAAAACTGACGAAAACGTAAGAGAACGGGCGAAAACGTATGAAAACAGGCGAAAACGTATAAAAAGCGGAAAAAACGGACAAAAACGTATGAAAACTGACGAAAACGAAAAGAAAAAAAAAAAAGAAAAAACGTGTAATTAAAAAAAGTGATAAAAGAAATACAAATAATGAGAAAATAAATAAGAAAGATAAAAAGAAAAGAAAAAGACAAGAAAAAAACATGGACACTAGATAAAAGGTGGGGATTTATCCCTTAGTATGTAAGAATTTTTGAGTATGCAAAATAAAGTCCCTCGTATATTGTATTCAAATAAAACAATTTTATTACAAAAGATTTACTCCACCTTTTTTACATCAAAATTTAGCAAGATTTTAGGGATGATCTTATTCCAAACCAAAATTGTCTGGTTAAAAATTTCCATTTTGAAAGCGAAATAAAGGGTCCATGATTATACACTTCTGTACACCAAGATTATTTATTTTTCATTCAAGATACACAATTTTATTGCATAAGATCTCAAAAAATTTATAAAAAAAAGTTTATAAATAATTTATGAAAAGGGTTTATCAAAAATTTATAAAAGTTTATAAAAGTTTATAAGAAATTTATAAAAAATTATAAAAAGTTTATAAAAATTTATAAAAGTTTATAAAAATTTCTAAGAAATTTATATAAAAAAACTTTATAAAAAATTTATAAAAGTTTATAAAAAAGTTTATAAAAAAAGTTTAAAAAAATCTATAAGAAATTTATAAAAATTTATAAAAAAAGTTTATAAAAAGTTTATAAAAAATTTATAAAAAAAGTTTATAAAAAAATTATTACTTTGTTTTGGAAAACGAATATTAAAAAACAATGTTTAAACACTTATACCATTCATAAAACACATCTCAAAAGTAGAAGATTTCATATACTTTTTAAAATTATACGAATATTAGAAAACACAATCAAAGTCACCATCATGGACTAATCACCATCATCATTACCATCATTAAACTAACTCAAAAAAACGTGTTGAGCTGGTACCATACAATCTTTTCCATCTTCATAAGTAATAATCTTTTTTACATTTTATGTATTTAAAAAAAAAAAAAAAAAAAAAAAAAAAAAAAAATTGCAAGCTGTAAATTAACTCAAATGTACTCATCTTCTTCTTCCAACTTTATAGTCATCATCTAGTACTTCACCACACTCTCTCTCTAAAAAAAAACACAATGCTACACTCTTCCATTACCAAATTTTGATACTAATTCAGACACCCTTTTGGATCTTTTACAAAACCCATCAATGAAAAAACACACACTAAAAAAACACACACACAATGCCATAATCACCAAAACCCAAACTTAGATACATTTTCAGACACCCTTTTGGATCTTTAAGAAAACCCATAAAATGGAATCCTTAAAATGGTGGTCAAAATCAGAAACCCACAGAGGGACACCAGTTATAGTAAAAATGGAAAACCCTAATAACTGGTCAATTGAGGAAGATTTTTCATTAAACGACACAAAACCCAACAAAAATGCTAAACAGTTAACATGGGTTTTGTTATTAAAAGCTCACCGTGCAGCTGGTTGCATCACCTCCATTGCTCCGGCCACTTTTTTCATCTACTCCGCCGTACGCCGTCGTCTCTCCGCCGGCAGAACCGACACTGAGAAAAATGGTTCCTCAAGGTTTTACTTTTGTATAAAAGTGTTTCTTTTTATATCTGTGTTAATGTTGGTGTTTGAGATAACAGCTTATTTTAAAGGATGGCATTTTGGTGCACCAGATCTTCATTTACAGTATTTGTATACTTTAACAAATCCTTTTGTGTTTAAAGGGTTTTTTGATTGGGTTTATTCGAGATGGGTCTTGATTCGGGTCGAATATCTTGCACCGCCTTTGCAAGTCTTGGCAAATGCTTGTATCTATCTGTTTTTGATACAAAGTTTGGATAGGTTAGTGCTGTGTTTGGGTTGTTTTTGGATCAAGTTTAAGAAGATTAAACCTGTTCCCAAACACTCTGTAGTAACTGATCTTGAATCTGGTGATGAAGGCTTCTTTCCTATGGTTCTTGTTCAGATTCCCATGTGTAATGAGAAAGAGGTAACTTTTTGTTTATACTTAGTGGATAATTTTTGTGTTTTTTGTGTTATAGAAGCTTAACTTTGGGTGTTTGGATAGTGGATAATTAGTGAATTTTGGGTAATACCCTTTTGTGGGTTTTGTTTTTTTGTGTTAAAGATTAAAGCTTTTTGAAAATTTTATGACCTTTCAAATTTGGAAGCTTGAATTTTGGTTCTTTGCGTTATGGTTATTGAATGATTAGTGAATTTTGGGTATACCCTTTTGGGATTTTGGTTTATTTGTGTAAAAGCTTGAATCTTATACAAATTCTTTAAACAATTAGAAGTTTGAATTTGCTAAATTGCTTTATGAGGGTTAACAAAATTCTGGTTTTTGACATACCTGTTTCAAGCGTGTTTATATTGTTCAAAAAGATTGAATCTTTTGCACAGTTTTTGAAACTTCAAATTGAAAAGTTTGGATTTTGATAAGTTCGATATGGTAATTTTTAAATTTTTTGGCATACCTGTAATTTAATTACATCTATTTGAGTAAAAAGCATGAAACTTCAGATTTAATAAGTTTGGATATGGTTAACGGTATTGAACAAAGCTTGAATCTTTTGAATTTTGAAGTACCCATTTGGGGATTTGTTTCTGTTTGTGCAGAAATTTGGAAACTTAATGTTGTACTTGTTATCTACCAGGTTTATCAGCAATCAATTGGTGCGGTGTGTAATTTAAATTGGCCGAAATCTAAGATTTTGATACAAGTTTTGGATGATTCTGATGACCCTACAACTCAATTATTGATCCAAGATGAGGTTCATAAATGGAAAACCGATGGTGCAAATATTGTTTACAGACATAGAGTGCTAAGAGACGGTTATAAAGCCGGTAATCTCAAGTCTGCTATGAGTTGCAGTTATGTTAAAGATTATGAATTTGTTGCCATCTTTGATGCTGATTTCCAACCTCAACCTGATTTTCTCATGAAAACCGTTCCTCATTTTAAGGTAAGTTCTTATTCTTGTTTTTTTACGTCTAATATTTCATTTTTTCCATTTTAGTAGAGTTAAGAATGTGTATTTGATGCTAATTTGTAGGATAATGAGGAATTGGGTTTGGTACAAGCTAGGTGGTCGTTTGTAAACAGAGATGAGAATTTGCTAACACGGTTGCAACATGTCAACTTAGCATTTCATTTTGAAGTAGAACAGCAAGTGAACGGGATTTTCTTAAACTTTTTCGGTTTCAATGGGACTGCTGGAGTGTGGCGAATTAAGGCTTTAGAGGATTCCGGTGGGTGGTTAGAGAGGACCACGGTTGAGGACATGGACATTGCTGTTAGAGCTCATCTTCATGGATGGAAAATGGTTTTCCTCAATGATGTTGAGGTACTTATAAAAAAAGTGCCTGGTTTTGTGTTGATATGAGTTTGTTTATCGGTGTTGATCAATTAAATATTGTTTTTCAGTGCCAATGTGAATTACCGGAGTCCTATGAAGCCTACAGGAAGCAACAACACAGATGGCATTCTGGGCCGATGCAGTTGTTTAGGCTTTGCTTGCCTGACATCATCAAATCAAAGGTTTGTTTGAAACTGATTAGTGTCTTGTATGAACTGATTATTCTTGAGTATTTGCGGTTACATTATCAGTTTTGGATATAGTAAAATAACTTAGGCTCTCTCGAATGGATGCTTTAAAGCCATGTTCTCGAAAATTTGTTTCTCACATTGTTTTCAATTTAACCTTTTATATCCGTGGCATATTTTTGACAAAATTATACCTTTGATTTATAATTTACATACAAATTTATTCTAAACTGAGATTCATATTAGTTTTTTTTGGTTTTATCTTCTGCCCTATAGTGAGTAATAAATTTGTGACATTTATATTAGTGATAAGTATTCAATTGTTTATTATAAGATTTTTAATATAATTGGTGCTTTAGAATAAAGGGTTTGATATGGATTTTTTTTAGGGAGGGGACATGCTGAGGATAAGGAAAATTGTATAAATGAAAGCTACCATGGGTCAATATTTTAGCGATTGCACTTCTAAACCAACATTTTAGGGTTTATGTCAAAAAACACATATCTAAAGGACTTGAGCTATAATTGATGATGAGATTTAGGTTCATTGATGTGGCATCCACATGTATTCTAAATGATGACATGTCCTTTATAAATATCAATTTTCAAACATTTTGGATGTTGATGTAAAAGCTCCTAAAAAGAAAACAAAATAGACGTATGTTCTACTATATTTAACTCACTTCTCCATCTCTTTTCTTACTCCTACACCAGTAACCTTCCTCTTTCATTCCCGTCGTTGGCTACCCTTTCCTACATGATATGTGACAGAGTCTGCCAGCTTTACGCTTGATCTTTATATATGTTGGCAATATTTTTCTATCCAACAAATCCATAAGAGTAGTCTTATTTGCTTTGACGTCAACAACAAAAGGTATGGGTTTCCCTAGAAGATGAGATCCATATCGAAATCTTAAAATTAGTGTGAATGATAATGACGTCCTCATAGAAACTACCAAAATAATTGTAAAAATAGCCAGCGCAAAATTCGGACCCTGTCACATAGCATGCGAGAACCGATAGTTGGTGGTGGAAATGGAAATTGGAGGGGTTATTGGTGTTGCGGTCCTCCGGAGATGTGTATTAATTAAATAATTGAAACTTATTTCTATTTTCTTATATTTTTTTTGATCTATTACAAGTCACTATTGAATTGAAACCTTCATAAGTTAAAAATAGTTGACATGTCATCATTTAGAATACTGATGAAGTGTTACCCAGCGTCGAAGTGAAGTTCCTTGTCTTAGCGTCCTCCTTCCCATAGGAAGGGTCCCCTTACTTTGGCAATTTCGGATCAATCTATATTGATTGATTGCCTCCATTATGTTGTTGCTAATGCTATCAAAAACTACTATTTTTGGTTTTGGCTCTTCCAAATCATTCCCGTGGATATACATCATTAGTAATCTACACCTCATTATCAGTTATAAAACATTTAGACCCTGATGTTGGTATTAAAAGTATAATCCCTAAAATAATCACTAACTCAAGTTTGGTTCCAATTTTATGCAATTTTCCCCTGAAGATGCTATTACAAGTATTTTGTTTTTGGTTATCTTCACTGCGGAGTATTAATTTTTAGAAGTTGAACACTCAAATAACTTATTTTAAAAATCACATGATCACTTGTAGACCACACATCCAAAAACACCATTAGTATTTTCATTGCATGTTCCTATTACTTTGACAAATTTCGTGAAACCTTTTTGACATCTCTGATGAAATTGAAATTGATGGTTTGTTGTATGCAGATTAGCATTTGGAAGAAACTAAACATGATATTTTTATTCTTCCTACTTAGAAAGCTGATCCTACCGTTTTACTCATTCACCCTCTTTTGCGTAATTCTCCCAATGACCATGTTTGTTCCCGAGGCAACTCTCCCTGCATGGGTTGTCTGTTACATCCCCGCAACCATGTCGTTTCTCAACATCCTCCCTTCTCCCAAATCTTTTCCCTTTCTAGTCCCTTACCTACTCTTTGAAAACACAATGTCGGTAACCAAATTTAATGCCATGATATCAGGCCTTTTCCAACTAGGCAGTGCCTACGAGTGGGTTGTCACCAAGAAATCAGGCCGGTCATCTGAAGGCGATCTTGTGTCATTAACCGAGAAAGATTCGAAAGAGATTCAAAGGGGTGGGTCAGAACCCGATTTAGAAAAATTAGAGGAAGAGATGAAAGAAAAAGCGAGAAAGATTAAGAACAAGAAGCATAATAGGATGTATACCAAAGAGTTGATGTTGGCTTTTCTTCTATTGACAGCTTCCGCTAGAAGTCTTTTATCTGCTCAGGGTATCCATTTCTATTTCTTGCTATTTCAAGGACTATCGTTTTTGCTCGTGGGGCTTGATTTGATAGGTGAGCAGATTGCATCATAAAACGTTCATAGTTACATTTAGTACACCGAATATTGGGTCTTAGTAGATACTCTTGAGTGTTGAACCCAAAAAAAGAGCAGTTAACGTGTATCCCACGATACGAGGAGTTGTGTAACTTGTGTTACGGGATTGATTTGTTGTTTTTATTTGTTTTGGTCAATTCTTTTGTATGAAGTGGTTTATATGTTTAGCTGAATCTTTTGAACATGGAGGTAATAGTGTATATTATTTAGGGATTGCTCTTTGTTAATTCATATTCTTTTTTTCTTCTCTTAAAATGTATTGTCTGCTCATTTATGGTGGTGGTTAATATTTTTAACAGCACCTGATAAATGTGATCTAACTTTATGTAGAAGTCAATGTCATTTAATATGTGTAACTGTTTACAGTTCATGAAATTTAACTGTCATTTAATCAAGATTTAATTTGGTAGGTTACAAAAGTACAAATCTTTGGTGTTATCCTGTTATTATAATTCTGTCATTTAATGAAGACTTAATTTGGTAGGTAAAAGTTAGAAAATTCAAAATCCATATTGTATGATTGTATCCTTTTTTGTTAGCTTTGGGTCACATATTAACAATACCTGTTATATTTGGACTACTGAACAGTTGCATATTCTGACTTTTGAACTACTGTTATCTTTGAAACCATGTACTCCCATCTATGGTTCAATGTTGAACCCACAACCAAAATGGTTCTAGCTAGACTCGGTATCCCGGATTCCTCGATAGTCAAGAAACCAAACTACTTTAGGAGCATCGGAAGAGGGTCCTCTTCCCCGGCGAACACAAAGTGAGAACATGAATCATCATCAGCAATTTTTCGGAATAAAAATCAACAACAAAAAAATATTACTAGTCATGAACAGATAATGCTCCATTTGAAACTAGAAAGTGACATGTTACCAACATAATGTCCGGTTCTTGTAAACATTATCATCACAATAAACAAAAAATCTGAAAGCTTTCATTCCCAAACTAATACACCAAAATACATAAAATAACATCACTTTTTGTTTTTCTCCTAAAAATCAACACTCTTTACAACAAAATTTTCTTTTCAACTGATTAATCCAGAAAAGACTTCATAAAACTTCACACAATTTCCTTAAACAAGTCCACGTTTTTTTTCCTTCTTATGTCCATTTACATGTATATGGTCCGTAAAGTTTTAACGAGTCATCTTCTGCTAAAACTCGAAGAACAAACAATAGGTAGAGACTATGCAACTCTTCTTTTGTAGAAAACTTGCTCATCTCACTCTTTTTATCACTTTAATTTTTGGTCCTACACAAACTCTGATCTGCGTGTCTATAGTTTCAGTTAGAAGACAATATTATCACTTCCAAATTCTATAAATCCATCTTTTCTCGTCCTGCTAAACACAAATGATAACTAGTGGTTAGAAAAAAAGATCATATCCACTAAGATATTAGAAAGGTTCTCTTAAGCAATTACCATTTGGTCCAAGATTGTTGGTGCCAGGATTAACATCATATCCCATTTGAAGAAGATTGTGGAGATCATTATCCCACACAGGCTATAAGATTACAAAGAGAAAACTTAAGACACTTCCATCAACCATATCATTATGTTTGTCATTAGATAATCAATGAAGAATTCACATAAATTTTATTAAAATGTAATCAAGTCGTAAAATCAAGTTAGTAAAGCTATCCGTACCTGAGGATGGATAGCATGCAATTGTGCAGTTGTAGCTGGAACACCTGGCAAGTTTCCGTGTGAATAAGAATGCGACGGGTTTAATGTGGCGCTAAATCCAAAAGCTGGATTCGAAATGCTGCCTCGTGAATGAAGAACCTACACATATACCAAATAAAGTTAGAAGGCTAAGCATTATGCATCTATCAACTAAGAGAACAAGATGTGACAAATGGGATCAAGCAAAATTAGTAACGAGGGTTTAGCTAGGCAGCAACTTACATCTTTAAAGACAAGGCGATCAATGTCAATGTTCACTTCTGGATTCACCGTCGCTAGTTTCATTGACAAAAACTGCAGGGAAAAATAAATTATACATAATCTATCTGGACAATAAACTTCAAGATCTTAAAAATCTTTAATCAGACAAAATCACAAGTAGATATATCTATTCAAAGCAGAGATGTGAATTTTTAAGCTTTAAATATAGGTCACTCGGAGTTCACTAGACTAAGTTCTCACTTTAAACAAGAGTAATCTAATGGTCACACGTTTCACTAAATAGTGTTGAGTTATTTCATTGATAAGCAGACACCTTAACAGATGAGAGACTTGAGAATAGGGGAAGAATTGTATATTCACTTGTACTCCTTTATCATTTACTAAAGATCATAGGTGTGTATCTTAAAGTGTAGGATCTAATGGAATATTCTGGTGGGATTTCGTGAGTTAGCAAATATATGTTTGAAAGGCTGTTTGAACCGTTGAGGAACAATATATACTAACCATCGAGGACAGCTACAGCAAGGATTGTTTGAATAGTGACCATTCTGGCAACAAGAGCAAACGTTTTCTTGTCGTCCACATTCTCTTTTTGAGTGAAACCCTTGGTGAGTGGCGACAAGTCATGACTTAAATCGATCAATGTGAGTCAAGTGATGATAGGTAAAGGTTTGACATCCAATGACAGTGAGATGATCAAAGTGAAGACTGATTTTATATAAGCTCGTAGGAATTTTTTTTCTTACGAATCCAATGTGGAGGCCAAAATCCAGCACCCATGTATGGTTGGATCTCTTCATTTCAAGTGGTTGTCTATGTTTGTGGCTATTTTTATTACAACTGAATATAGGATTCTTATCATCCAACATTACATAAGCAACTTCTTATGGCATTTAAACACCCGCTACACAGAGATCTTAATACCAACAAATGATATACCCTACAACAAATGTGCTATTTATAGACTTCAACACAAATGTAACTAGATATGGGATTTAAATGAAGCATATAACAAGGGACTAACGTTATGATGGACTCAAAGCACCTAAAAGCATATAACATACCTCGACTTGTTGTTGGAGCGATTGAACGTAGTTGATAATCTCATCAAGCATTACAGCTTTTCCAGTGATCTTAACCCAAATTGACACAACAAACACCATTAAAACCTCACAATCAAACATATATAAACAAATAAGTAGTTCTTAAACCTGCTTAGTTTACCTTATTGCAACCAGGAACAAGATCTTGAAGCAATTTCATTCTCTCACTGATCTTTTCTCTCCTAACCTGAATAAACCAATTTCTAACATCATTCGACAAAAAAAAACAAACAAAACTATCAAATATCACAAAATAAAAGACATAAACTTTACCCTTTCTGCAAGACTATGACTATTAGTAGCTTGACCTCTTTTCGCTCTCATATGAACATAATCCTCTTTACGATCCGAACCCTCATTTACTTGTTTTCCTTTCGAATCAACTCTAAGTTTCTTTTCTTCATTCTCACTAACATTATCACCATTCTACAACCAATACAAAATCAATTAGAAACAAATTTTCAAATTCACAAACATTCAAGGATGATCAAGATTCGATTTTTTCGCATACCATATTCGGGTTCAATCCTCTTTTCTCCCTGCTACTATTGTTACTATTACTATTAGGTGATGCACTAGGATTGACCATCATTTTAGGCACTAATTCACCAGATTGATACTGATTCATTAAAGGGTAAGTACCAAAGTTCTCTAATGGATCCCAACCTGGCCCAAAATGATTACCAGAGCCACTTGAAGATTTGTTATTAAACATGGATCCTGAACTCATTTCACCTCTATATTGATAACCCATTTCACTATCATCATTTTCAGAAGAACCCATATTTTGTTTTTTAAAGATTCAAGAACATAAAAGTGAAAAAGCAAGTAGGATCTATGCTATGTTAACTTAACTAGCCTAAAGTTGAATATAAAAAAAAAGTTAGGTTTGACCAAAAATAAAGGGCTATGGTTAAGGGTTAGTACTCATGTATTAGTATCTTGCAAGACTCAATAAGGAACAAAATGGCAGCTTTACAGTGCAAAAGAAAGAAAGACTTGAAAATGAAGTGTGGTACATATATATTTACTACCATTGATGTTGTTTCAAAATGACATGATGATCAAAGTGAAAACTGTAACAGACAAGAAAGTGTTAACCTTTCATAAGAGTATAAAGTAAAGTAATGAATAGACACTAGTTGCTAAGTTACAGCTTGCTCTTCTATTTTTTTATTTAGTTTTTTTTTAAAATATATATAACCTACAAGATTCCCCATTTAACTATTAATAAGTGTTTTATTAAAAACAACAAATAAATTTTTTCATAGGCTTATTTGGGCCGTTTGGTTTGTAGGTGGGTTTGAAATTAGATTTCGATTTGTGAATGATATGAAATAAATTGAGGAGAGAGAAAATTAATAATTACTTAAATTATATATTTATTTATGTATAAATTAAGCTATTATATATTAGTTTGAAAAATAAAAAATAAAACTAGCACTAAATAAATATGTGGTTGAGATTTAAAAAAAAAAAAAGTTGGTGTAAATTTGATTGGAGTATATCATTCAAAGAGGGTATGGGAGGTGGGATTGGATCTATTATTCAAAAAGATGGGGCCAAGGAATTAATATGGTACCAAACAAAGTATTTGGTGCTTCTATTAATCCATACCCACTAAAAACTATATACTAAACGGGCCTCAGACTTTTTTATTTGACCTTTTAGTGATTAAAAATGGAAAAAAAACACATACAAGCTATACAGCTAGGCACAATAAGGGTGATAATAGACTGGGTTGTCAAAGTTGATGAGGGTCGTGCTTGTTGTGAATTCAAGGTCGTTGAAGGTCGTCGCTCATGATTTTGTGTATGAGGGTCGTCCATACTCCACATAACCTAGGTTCTGTGGTTGTTTGTGTGTGTTTTAATAATTAAAATGTATTTTTGTGGGATATGTTTTTTATAATGTAGGTTGTTTTACCGTGCCTATAAGGTTGTTTGTAAGTCGCAGGAAAGAGAAAGCTGATGTGGCAGGAAAGATGAAGGTTGTTATTGGGGGTAGCCTAAAAATAAGCAAAAGTATTAGCTTAATAGATATAAGTCGAATCGGATAAGTCAAACAAAACTTATAAGTAAGGAAAGGATATTTGATGCAACATATCTTAGGTTGAGCGTAAGAGTCACCGCACTCACTATCACCATCTCAACATTCACTCAATTCATCAAACCACGAAACAACCATAGTTATGACTACAAAACCAAACACGAAACAATCTCCACAAAAAAGTTGTACCACCAAACGAGTGACATAACTTAGAGACAACGCATGGTGGAGGGGGTCTGTCATGGCGACCACTTATGGTGGTGCCTCCATTATGCGTAACCTTACAATATACCTTTCACGAATAAAGTTCTTACAAATTGCATGTTTTGAATAAATATTCTCGATTTTTAAAAGTTCTCACGATACCTTATGTGTACATTTTTTCGCACCCTCTCTTCTTAATAACATTTTCTTGTTCATAGCAAAAATTTCTGAAAAACGGTCGGATAAAACTTATATCATATTAACTTACACATTCGCTATTTTGATTTAAACTCCATTTTGCCGTATTTTTCGCTCTATATTTAGAGTAACAACTTATTACGAAAAATATTTACGATATAGGTTTATATGTAGGGGCAATTGAATATATACCCACTAAAACTTGCATATTTACATATATATCCAAATCATGCTTAAATTGCATTGTACATCATGCATTAAAAACTTACATTATGGGAAAATATGCAAGTTTTTAAGTTTTAATGGGTATATATGCAATTCCCCCTTATATATATGTATTGATAGCTAAGCGGTATTAAACGAGCCATGCAATATACACGCCATCATCAGGATGAGAAGATGGAACGAAAAAAGGATATGATATTAAGCGATGTATCATCCTTCCTCCCATCCACATTAGTGACATCTAGGGGTGGAAACGAGCCGAGCCGCTCGTGAAAAGCTCGGGATCGGATCGGTAAAAAGCTCGAACGAGCCGAGCCTAAACGAGCTCGAGCCCGAGCTCGAGCCTAAGTTTGGGCTCATTTAATAATCAAGCTCGAGCCCGAGCTCTATACAAAAGGCTCGTTTAGGCTCGCGAGCCTAAACGAGCCCTAGAAATATATACGTATATATATTTTCTATACGTATAACCGTGTTAACGAGCTCGAGTCTTGTGTTAACGAGTCGAGCTTTGTGTTAACGAGCCGAGCTCGAGCTCGTGAAAAATCCCACGAGCCGAGCTCGAGCTCAAAATGTGAGGCTCGAAACGAGTTCGAGCTCGAGCTCGAGCTTTTTATATATAAACGAGCCGAGCTCGAGCCTAAACGAGCTCGAGCTCGGCTCGGCTCGGCTCGTTACTGACATCCTCATTCCTAACATCCTTAATCCTCTGCATCAATAGCAATGCGATATTAATCGATATCCACATTTATTCATTCACCAACTTCCGTCTTCTAATACTTATTTGCGATTGGAAGCTTTTTGCTATTAATGTTATTTTAGTTACCTTTTGATGTAATCATGTAATGATGTTTAATGATGAATATAACTTGATCACTTCTCGATAATTTGCACAAACAGAATTTGACCTTGAAATCTTTTACATTTTAATGATGGTATTCACACGACTTTTAATAGTTGTCCAACCCCCCAAATGGCTAAGAAAGGGTTATACTATTAAGACCCCCGGGGGTTTAAGGTTAAAGATTTTTTTTGTCTCTCCTATTTTTCAGTATAATACAGTTTTTAAACTTTATATTTTATATTCCGTACTTTTAGGTTTATAGTTTTTTGATTAAAAAAATAAAACAAAAAAAATGTCTCATTTGTATTTTTTGAGGGGTCCAAACATAGACGAAGCATTATAAAGGCAGGAGTGGGCCCTGGCCCCTCTAAAAATTTATGCCTTTTTTGTAATTTATATAGTTACCTAGTGTTAAAGTTTTCGGTTTTACAGTTTGGCGCTTTTGAAATTGAAATTTGTTATTTCGCCCCCTTAACAAATTGGTTCAAGCTCCGTCCCTGGTCCAAATAAATCACCCCGTTAACAAATGACACCAAGATTAAGTGAAAAGACTTGTCCCTTGTTACGTGGTTGATAAATTATTGATGAGTTCACCTAGTGAAATAAGAAGCATTTATTGAGATGTACTCCAAAGAACAAAAGAGAGAAGTAAATGAAACTATTGCCAAGTTAAAGTTAAGAGAGAATGAGAGAAAATGGATGCTTATATCGAATTATATCTCTCATCATTGTTGTTCTTATATGTGCCTTCGAAGGCCAAACTTATGTCCATGTTGAAAAATAATAGATCACGAAGATATTACGTGTGTCTAGAAGCATCAAAGTATTCAAACAAACTATGAACTTCTAATTGGATTTAACCAGATGGGGTGACCCAATGGTTTGGATTTGGTCTCCTAAAGTGGTTAAAGACCCTGGAGGTCCCAGGTTCAAACCTTGGGGAGAAAATTAATCCCCATGTGGCCACGGAGGTTCACCTGCGATGACTCCGGGCTATCCAAAGGGTAGTCGCCCTGGGATTAGTCGGCTCGCAATGTCGAGTCGAAACCCAGGTTAATCAAAAAAAAAAAAAAAAAAAAAAAAACTTCTAATTGGATTTGGTCAACATCATGTGTTATTGTTGTATCATTCTTCTATATAATATTTATTGAAGACCTTATTAATAGTGCAACTTTGTTTTTTGTTTTTTTTTGAACCGTTTGGGTGACCCGATAACAAAACCGGGTTTAGGCACCTAATTCTTGTACGATCAAAGCCTAGCCATACAAGTAACCCTCTACACTCATAAATCATAATCACACATCTAGAAAATTATTATCATCAAATCATACTAACAAAATCTAGATAACCTCCTTCAAACCAGCTTCCCAAAGAAACAACGAATCAGTAAAAAATCGATCATCGTGGGTGAAAACAAAAGGTTCATTATGGTTTAGTTTTGGTTAATTCACGATTTAATTTAGATATTTGTTTTAATTTTATTTGTATTTCAAATTAGGGTTTTGTTAATTTGGGGATTTTCTTGATTTGTTTTGCAGGTTACCTTGCTGATTATGTTTGCAGGTAAATATTTTGAGGTTTTTTTTTTCCTAACTTTTATTATTTTCAAATTAAGGTCCAGTCATAATTTACAGGAAAAAAATATTGCAAAAATTAAGATCCCGTCATAATGTGTTAGGTTCCCATTTATGTAACACAAGCATCAATATGAAGAAATGAGGTAAGGAAGGATCGGATGAACACAAACACAAGTATACGAATGACTATGTAAAATGATAAGCTTAGGATAAATGTGAAAGTGAACAACCAACTCTCAAATGAGAGTTACAAGATTATTTATAGGGAGGGAGCTAGGGCAACACACAAGCTCCCTTCCTTTCCTTATTGGGCTTGGGCCAAGGCTTATGGGCTTTCTACATAAGTCTTGCCTTAAGTACTAACATAAAAGCCATAATTAAGCTAACTATTACATATTAATTACTAACACTTGTAATCTAGTTTATGAGTGAATCCAACAATCTCCCCCTAAGTGTTGGTGATTAAAGTGATCTTTAAACGTTGTAGGTGCTGATGTAATAGTTGCTTTAACGTCTTCCGACATTCTTCTTTCTTGTGAGAAGAAGTGTCTTGATTCGAACAATCTCCCTAGTGTAGGGATCTTGTTACTTTTGAAGTATTTTGCTTTGACGTCTTCATTTTCTTTGTTCTTAGATCTTTGTTCTTTGTGGTGGTAGTGATAGTATGTTGTGGTTATCTGCATCAGGTCCGCTTCGTTGCTCCAGTGTCTCCACGTCTTTCTCCAACATGCTCACACGCTCTTTAACGTTGAATTTCAGTACTGATGTAGTTCTCTAAGTCTTTAAACTTTTTAGATTCTTTGACTTTGACGAAGAATCATTATGACTTTGTGTTGCCTTTGGAGAGAACTTCAATTAGTGATGTTGTTGGTATGAGCATGCGAAGAATCTGCACGATCTTTTCTACCCGCGAGCATCCATAAGAAGAAAACATAAAACATGGGTTAGAAATAATCCAGCGCTTACAAGTTTGAACTTCGAGTGTGTTAACAGCATAGTGTGAAAACACGACTCTAATTCTCACAAAGGCTGTTCCTGAACTGGATTCCCACAAGTGGGATAACGCGATGTACCGAAGTACACCTACAGTTCAGGTGAGTCACTGAGGTACACCGAAGCATCACCCCACGACTGTAGACCGTTTGAGACACACTAAGCATAACCCACAAGGAGTTACCGAAGTGACCTGCTGTCAGGGCTGTTTGATGTTGACCCTGGCAGGAGTTTTCATTCAATCACTGAGGATCACATGTGTGAACCTCTCATAAATGTTCTCGATAGATTGCTAAGATCTGTGAAGGACTCGATAATGTATCACTTGTGTTCTTATTGTTAAACGACAAGCGATGAATTGTCAAGTGTACCTAAGATATCTTTTGATGAATCTCGTGGCTCTAGACTCAATTGTGCGCTTTGGTTTTCTTGAGCGGAGACTAGGGAGAGGGTCTCCTTTTTCAATACCAGCAATCTCTAAGAGAAAGCCGATAGTTTACGTAGGGTTCTCTGTGAGAATGAAACAAGCTTCTGTTGAGAGAAACTTGAGTGGCTAAGAAGGTTTAGTGCATGCGTCACTGGGTCCATGACGACTTTATTCTTCAATACCGGTGTCATATAGTGACAACCAGTAGCATATGAATTGAACCCGGTGTCTGCCCTAAGTTGAATAATCTGGAGGGCTATTTATTTTCACCCTTTTCATTACTTTTCTTTTTAATTCTTCAACTCCTTCTTTCTCTGATTCTCATTTTCTCCTTTTTAATAATCATACCTAAGGACTTCTAGATTCTAACTATTGGTGGTGTCCTTGGGTAGATCCCTCCGGCTCTGGTGGATCATAGGATGGTTATTCCTAACCTTAGTCGCCTTATAACACCATGACTAACCTATGTTGCCATAAAACCATTAACATGAAAAATCTCTCAAAGTGGTTATGAGTAAAAACATTTTGTACCACTAAAAGAGTTTTAAATGTTGCATAAATACCCCCCCTCCACACGTGCTTAAGTATTTTGACAGAAATCTGCACGGTGAGAGAAGAGCGGGCACTTTTAAATTGATCAACTCAAGATAGACAATTCCCTGCGAGACACGGTTACATCACTGACTAGGTCATCTTGAAGTTGTAAACACTCCTTGGAGAGGAGGTTTGACCCATCAAGGTTCATTTCTACCAAGATTTTCTCGAATGGTACATTCTACTAGGACAAGTCCTTTGCGAGACACGTTTACATCACTAGCGAACTAGTTTGAAATTATTACCCGTCCCGGACAAGTCTTTTCGAGTTACTAACATTTAGGAGCTCGTCAATTCATTGGTTAAGTCTTTTTAGCACAACGATTCATTAGCAATTCACAACATATTTCTTATCACATAATTTTTCTCCCCCTAAAAAATGGCATATAAATGTTGTTTTTGACGAAATTTTGATATCGAATATGTCCATTTCGAGTTTTGTGGGAAGATTACCACGAAGAATAATTTTGTGAACACAGTTTTAAGCAAATACTCCCCCTCAACAAGTGATATAAACTTTTGAGGTTTTGAAAATCATAAGGGGAAGTACTTGTTCTTTTGAGCAAAACTTCGAAAGTGAAAGTTTTGATTAGTTTTACTCAAAAGTAAGAAGCTTTCGCTCCTTTTATAAGGATTGTGGCACTGAAGCGTACCACAGGGTCCTTTCATTACAAGTACGGGTTGTGCACTGTTATGTGTACACAAGCCATAGGTAGTTATAAATCACACATCCAAATAATGATAAGGAAACAAATCAAGGGGTACAAGGAGTCTCAGGTATTCCAGCAATAACTCCAAGAGTGCGTTCTGGACGTTGGTAGCCCGTGAGAGATATGCTTGGACGACCACCTACGAAACTCTCCAAAGTTCTGATCTGATCCCTTTTAAACAACCTTTCATCAATCCGCGTGATGATCTTCTTAACATCCCTTCTATCCCTCTAATTCCATCTCTTCGGTGACCCTATGCCGTCATGTATCTCCTTTAACCGATAAGCTAAACCGTCCCTGACTTTCTTCAATGTGTGATCCCCAAACTTGTGTAGCTCTTTGCATGCCATGAAGCAATTGTGGTGTAGTTCACTTCTGTAGACTACCCTAAATGGTTTCTTGATAAGGGTGTACTGAGCAAGTTTGTTGATCCCAGTTGAGCAAACGATCTAATATAGAAACTGACTTAGAATAAAAGCTTATTAAGTATTACGCGGAATTTAACACTTAATCTTAAGAAGAAGAACAGTTAACATTCAACACCTCAATAATATTTATTAATACGAAACTCTTACTTATTAGGGTTTTGCAACCTTGAAGTGTATCGACCTTAGATATAACTTATATTTCTAATCTAACCTAGAACCTCCTTTTATAGACTAAGGAGTCCTTTACATAATACAATACGTAACCTACAAGATAAATATCTTTTCCATATTTATCTAATACAATAAACTAAACCGACTATACAAAACACTAGCAGTGGTTACAATATATTGTCTATGGTTACACACTACTACTAGCCGTGGTTATCTTCATCAGCGGTTACATTCTTCTGTCCGTGGTTATATCAAACATGTCCGTGGTTCCAGTACTTAAAGTAATTCATGATTCAAGGAACCAAAAAACCCAACAATCTTCCTAAACTTGATACATTCCAACAGAATTCTCAAGTTTCCTTTAAGCTCAAAACATCTGAAATGGAGGATGTAGCCAAACACTTATGAGATTTAAGAATTGTCTCATATTTCTTCAACAAATCATAAGCTTGACCATCATAGGGTAACAGCATCTTGATAATACCAGGTTTCAACATCTGAGCAATAATTCCTTGATACTTATTCAACTGAGGATAATCACCTTCTACAAGCATGTGAATAACTTTTCCAGAAACAGTTAAAACATGAACTCCACAAGTTTGATATAAAAACCATCTTGTTACAGTACCATTGTAGAGTCCTTTCCACTCAGGTTCATCATGAGTTGGTTCAAATAAAATCTTCAAATTATAATAGACCAGTCTCTCATGATAATCATTTGGATGTACATCACCAAACTTATTCTTGTAAAGTATCCAAAAATTCATCAAATCATCTCTTTCAAAATATTGAAGCATTTGTGAAAATTTATTATACTCATAAACTTCATTGTTGAGTCTTTGAATTTTCCAAACTCCTTCACTTCCATCATTAAGGTAAAACTTATAAGAAACAATTTGATTAACATCTGCAACTTCTTTCAATTTTTTAGAATCAGATGTCTCTTGAATCTCAGATTTTCTCTTTCTTTTACTTTGCATCCACTCATCATGCTTCTTAATCCACTCTTCATCCTTCTCAGAATTCATTGGACAGTAATCATCATGATTAATCTTCATACATCTTTCATAAATCTCAAGAATTCTTTCAAATGAACATTTACTAAGATTTTTAGAAATGTGAATGCCCTGATTCTTAATAATTTTCATTAGTACATTCCTCATATGTGCCATTGAAAGAGGTTTCTTTCTTATAACTTGCTTCCTTTCTTTACCAACCTTCCTTGCCCATTCACCCAAAAGCCTAGCTTTTTCTTTATCATCCAACAAATTCCATTCTTGTGCAGTATATTCATCATGTATTTGTTGAGAAGCTTCAAGAAAGTTTTGTGATTCATAACATATAGCTAACATTCTCACGACTAGCTTCTCTTCTTCTTTGCTTTCTTTTCTCTAAAGCTTCTTGTTCTTTAGCAACCATATTCTTTACATACTCTGCATCATAAGCTTCTTATTCTGCTTTAGATTTAAACTTCAACTCTTGTACTGCAACCCCTTTACCTTTTCCAACATCAGATTGAACCACTTTCTTCTTCAGAGGTTCACCAATAACTAAACTTTTTCCTTTGGATTTGGGTTTAGTTGCAGTAGATTTAACAGACAAAACAGGTGCAATAATAAGTGTAGAAATAGATGAAGTTTTGCTTAGATTTATCAATGTACTAGCAGCTTCTTTCTCAACTTCTTTAGACTTAGGTAGTGATACAGAGAGAGTTGTGACAACAGTGGAAGTGGTTATGATAGCAGTGGGTATGATAGTAGTGGGTATAGTTGTAGTGGTTATAGTTGCCATGTCTGATACTGCAGCAGTGGTTAGAAGAGTACTAACCGTGGTTTCAGACATACCATCAGTGTTTATGTTCTGTACTACATCTTCTACAACTTTCTTCACATTTTCAAGAACTGCCTCATTCCCATCTTTATCAGATACCAAAAATGTGTGATCTCCACTATCAACATCTTCTTCCATAGATACATTAACAGCCTCCCCTGAATTCTTGCCTTCACTCCTCCCCTGTTTGGATACATCCTCCATATTCAGAGCTGAAGAGGAGTCCACCTTCTTTTTCTGTCTCCGTAGCTTCCTTAAAGCAGCAATCCCAGGCCTTTTCATCTTCTCCAAAACCAAAACCCTGTGCTTCAATCTCCGAATATGTTGGATATTGGATTTCACTTACATATCATATCATTAACACAATGAGCATGTAGATGAGTTTTAGAGAGAGAGAAAGTGGGATATTCTAGTAAGAGAAACTTGTAGAATATTAGATTATCAAAGAACATCCAACCCTCTACCTTGCAAGGTAGAGGGTATTTATAGGTTACAGACTAAACGACCTCCTGACGGCCTGTGGATCAGGGATACAGTGGGTAAAGACCCGTCCTTCCTCCACGGTGTTGCACTAAACAATATTATGCTACTGACTAACTACTAAACTACTAAAAAAAACGTAAATAACGACAAGTCTACGAGCTAAATTATGCTAGATAATAGTCGGGGTGACCGACTCTTCAATACTGGAATTTTCTAATTCCTAACAATCTCCCCCTAAGGGAGGTCACCCCATGTTATACATTTCAACTCCTAGCATTCTATTCTTGACCTTGTACTTGGGCTCGTAGACTTTGATATTTCAACTTCGCAATCTTTGTGCATATGCAGTGCAACTTCAAAGTCTGCATAGATTTGTACTTTAAAGTGGAGGTCATTCATGATCCATGAGATAATAATTATGTGCCATCTTTCGAGATCATCAGCAATGAAAAATCTCTGACACATCCTTTGTGGTGTTGGTATCATGTGATGTTGTGACTTTAGGACCGACATGCTCACATTCTGGATCATGATATCTTCTCATCAGAGTAGCGGAAGCTTTAGTTGATTCATGATATTGGCAGCAGCGTAGCAGAAGCATGGAGTGAAAATATCAGAGTCATTGATGCACTAATCATGATTTCTTTTGAGATGAATGTGTTAGGTGAGCATGCGGCTATGGATTGACCGCTTCATTCTGATCAGCTGCAAACGTCGGGGTGTACCTGCATAAGACAGTTAGCAATAAAGCGCACGAAAGTGTCTTTGATCACTTTCGATGAATTGAGGTACACGGCCCACGGTTCCCGTTGATCAGTACAAGTACTGCCTGTGATCAGGTATAATTCCGAAGAATTTCCTTGACAGGTTTCGCAGCTGCTCTAGCTGTTCTCAAACCGGAACGTCTCAAAGAAGACAACACGGAGTGAGTGAACCAGCGAATTTACGTCCACTGATTGATGAAAAGAGATTTGAAAAACAATCGTGTATTGCTCAATAGAAATTGTTTTTGCAATATAACGAAGGTTTAATGAAAATCAATTATCAATCATAAAACACCTTTTGATTTGAAAAATTAGTACACGGTCGACGTGCTAATGAAAAGAGTTTTAAAGCACAAAGACCGGTTTTTCAAAGGTATCCGTCAATCCATAACCTGAACCAGGATTGATTCAAAAGAATTAATCGCCCCATTGTTTCTGTTCAGTTGTCACATGGTTGATCTGTATAATAGATCTCACATGCCACCTACCAGGAGCTTGTTAGATGTTGGCTCCAGAAGGCTTTCCATCTTCATTGTGAGTATGTTTGCATATCACTCAGATGTTCTGGCAATACCACAAGGATAATGCGTAGGACTCAAGATATAATCTCTCTTTCCACATTGTGTGAAACAGAGAGTCTTCATTGAAAGTGTCCTAATGAGATTTAATGATGATCTCCTGGCTCTAGACTCAATTTGTGCATATTTGGATCCTATATCGGAGACTAAGGAGAGGGTCTCCTCCTTCAATATCAACAATCTCTAAGAGAAAGTCGATAGATAATGTCGGTTCCCCGTGAGAATGAAACAAGTCCTTTTAAGAGGAACTTGAGTGGTATGGAAAGTTGAAGTGCGCAGGCCACTGGGTCCATGACGTCTTGTCTTCAATACCGATGTTACCATCAGTAGCATATGAATTGAACCCGGTTTCTGCCCTAAGGTTGAATAAATGGAGGGCTATTTGTTTTCACCCTTTTCTCATTCAATTCTTTTTAATTCTTCAACCCCTTCAGTGCTTACCGAGACTTCATAGCTAGAACCTTGTTGGGTTTATTCCAGTACTAGCTCAGACTCAGTCCGCACTCTTCCCATATCTCATTTTTCTCCTTTTATCATCATACCTAAGAACTCTACACTAACTAGTGGATAGTCCCTGGGTAGATCCCTCCGGTTCTGGCGGATCATGGGAACACATACCTAACCTTATCGTCCTTATATCACCATTCATAATGTAAAGTTGGTCGGTCTTTTTGGTATTGTTCATCTGCCATAGAAACTAATTGAAAACCATTTGAAAATCAATCCAGATACTTATGATGTTTTATCAAAGCATTTTGTACCTGAATTGTTTTTGATATTTTTAGAAGAAGAACTCCTCCTCAACATGTGAATCAAGTATTTGAAATAGTTTTCCACACGGAGGCAAGAGAAAGAATTAACTTCTTTGATTACCATTTTCTAAAAATATCAACATCACTTCCCTAATCGAATCAAGTAGATAAAGCATTTTGGGGAAGGATGAGGTTTTAATGATTTTGCTTCCCCTCAATATGTGCCTCGAGATTTGAAAAGAGTGTTTTGCACATACTGGAGGGAACCCTTTAAGAAGAGCATACATGATCACCAAAGGATTAGAAGCCATACAATCAAGGTACCTTAGAAAGATTTGAAGTTGTGTACCCTGATGACTTTGAATTTACAAAGAGAACTCTCCCCTTAATATATGCTTCGAGATTCGAAAATTGTTTAGCACATATTAGAGAAAAGTATGCACAAAAAATTGGTCATCTTATAACATTGTTGGTTATATTATCTTTTAACATCTTTCATATTTATATCACATTTTTTCCCCCGATCAAAAATCTTAAATCCTTTGAGATTTTGGATCTCAAGTGATTTAAATATGTATGAGGCAAAATATTTGTAGGAGAAAAATGTGTCCGGTTTTATATGATCAGAAGTGGACAACACAGATGTTTCCCTTTTTTCAAGGGGAAACCACAGTACAAATCCTAGCACTATTATATGTTTTACAGTTGTTCCAATTAGTACACCACATATAAAAACAAACATAAACTGCTTCCGAAGATGTCTTCATTCAGTCCTCTGAAGAAGTTTGTAGTGACCATCACGAAGCCTTCCACCAACAAAACTTTCAAGGTTGCGGAAGATCCTTCGTGTCTTGAGTCTTCGTCTGATTGCAGCAATGAAGTATTCACACCTCTTCAAGTCATCATCAGTCCAAAAAATAGTTTTAACCCAAGATTTCATATCAATTTTGGCTTTTTCACTGGTGTCCAGTTCTTCTTCGACCAATTTGAGAGTACCATCACTAAACTTGTAGAGCTCACATAGACGCATAAGCATGCGAGATCCATATCTGTCGGTGAAGATGACGGCTCTAGGGGTGTCAAGGACTTTGTATTCGCGATGAAATTCATGCCCAGTTGCATTCCATTGAGGACTTGTAAGGTTGATCCTGGTTTGGTAGCTTTCTATGCCAAGCTGAAAGTCCTCAACTCGTTTTCGAATGACTAAGCCCCCGATCCAAAGAGTGACAGCTGCAGAGAGGGCCTTTTCTCACGACAGGTAAATGCTCAAGGTGTCCTTGAAGATTCAAGAGATAGAGATCTTCGAAATCATTTGGCAGAAGATGTTTGAAGTCGTTCTCTTCAATAGTATACTTTGAGGTCTGCCTTTTAAGGACTATCTTCTTCAAATACTCATATCCATAGATAGGGAAGATCTCTACTCGAACAACACTTAAGATTTGCAGATTTGATCTGACATCATTGCCTTTTATTCACCATGTCTTTCGATGTAGAACTTCTTTTTGAACCACCAAAGGAGAAATACCATAAGAAGCGTGCAATATCATACTTTTTTGCCTTCATCGCCCCCAGAATTGATCAGAACCATCCGGCTCAAGCCCCTGATCAGAGTAGGTTGCAGCCTTCATCTTTGATAATGATAGAGCAGGTCTTCTTCATGAGCGAGCACAGATAGTCCAAGTCGTGATTGAAGAAGAATTCAGCTGAATGGTCATCGACCGGTTCGCCAAGAGGAAGAGAATTTGTTGACATTGAAGCGACTGATTTGCTCACTGACTTGGTCATTCAACATCTTATGGCATTCTTCCATCTGATATTGAAGATGATTTGCATCGAGTGGAAGACTTTGACAATTCGTAAGCTTGTCCTTCAAGATCTCTTGGAGTTATGGATGATGCTATTCCGTTCACAAACCATCTAATAAAACTTCCCATATCACCGGTGTAGTGTAGAAGAGTCTTCACTGAGCTTCATAATTATTGGTGATGATGATGCCCAATTGTTGTCGGGAATCATAGAGTCGGACTCAGGATGGTGTGGTTTCGGAGAGGGAGTCTATCTTCCTGTCATTTGAATTGTGTGTCTCTTGAAGGTGCAACTCGGATGTACTAGTGCGATCCCAGCCATGTAAGTATCGAACCCGATTCGATGGCTTAGGAATATGCTTTGTAGATGCATCATCTTCATCTCGGTTACGAGTCCGCCATGACATGAGACTCTTCGTGAACCATTTGATCATCGTGAATAGAGGAGGATGGATGTGAACCTTGAATCATGATTGTCCAAGCGATTTCTTCTTAGTACTCTGTTCTTTAGTAGAACCTGATCGATTGGAAGGTTTTGGCGGTGATGATGGTGGTTGTGGTGGATGTGTGTTGGTTGTCGTAGGATCACCAGCTCGAGGTTCCAGCTCCCACAGCCAGGTGGTGGAGGTGGAGGAGGATCTCTATGGTCTTTCATCAAGGATTCCATCACAATTGTTCTCCTTTTCTTTTTAGCTTCTTTTTCCCTGATGTCAATCATATACTGCTCATAATTGTCGAACTTAATGGATTCTTCAAGTGCCTCATAGAGTTTGTTGTGAACCTCATGCTTACTCTTCAAAGATCAAACATCTTTTCAAGCGGAGCTGCTCTCATGTCGGTGGGTGGAGGTCCTTCGTCACGAAGAGGAGCCTCCATAGCCCATTCCACAGCATCCTTGACTTCTCCTTCAATAGCAGTAACCCTTCATTGAAGTTGAGGTGCTCAATCTATAACCGATCACAAGAGAATCAACAGATTTGGGAAGTTGCCTTTCGAGCTTCTATCCTTTTTACTGTCATTAGTTGATCGAGAGGTGAGGATCGGTGGTGGGAAGCCTGGTGGAGCATCCTCATCTGCAAGCTGTAATGACAGGTTCAGGGTTGGTGACGATGTTGGTGGTGTTTGTACAGTTGATTGAGTAGTATAGGTGGTGGAAGTCACGATCGATAGTGAAGATGCTGACATTGGAGGAATAGTTGAGATATCTTCGAATGTCTACTGATATATGGATTGAGAAGATATCAGGTTTTGTCATTAATATTGATCTCCAAAAGAGAAATGTATCGAGATCCTTAAGTGAGAAGAGAATTAGTAGAACAAATTTGGTTCATCCATCTTCAAGGTCTCATCGATCTTGTCTCAGGTTCTCTGCGAGCCTTTTTGCACTAGAGCGTCAACATTCAAGCCTGATTGAGTCTCACTAAGTGTAGGAGTTTCCTTAAATGTTTCAGGCACTTTGTCCACTTCAGATTGTTCTTTTGCATGAGATGATTCTGTTCTTCTCTTCAGCTCATATTGATTGGTGGTGCTTGATGGAGATGATGACATAGTTAAAAGCATGTCGCTTGTTGGAGTTTCAACACTTGCAACCCCTTTTCCTTTGTCATGTAATTTGGGTTGATTGTGTGGTGGAAGTTGGTTCTCTTAACACAACTCCTCTATGGTGCTTTAACATTCTGACTTTCTAGGCTTTGTTGGATTCCAAGTTGTAGATCGGCATCTTCATCAGTCAACAATATTCCTTGATACCTCAGTATTTTCACCACTTTCCTTTTCCACTTTCTTCCTTTTTACTTTCAGCTTCTTGGATGCGGTGTCAGATTGTTGTGACCTTTCAAGTCTCTTTTTAGGAAGAGAGGCATAGGATGCTTGAGGCGACTTGTACATGGGAGCATTGGGTTGAGGAGGAGAGGGTGTGACATTAGCAGAGGAACTGGTAGCTCTTTTCATGTATTGTTTGAAGTAGTCCTTCTTCTTGATATCTTCATTGAGAAGACAATCTGGAATTGGCAATCCAAAAGTTCTTTATCCATACCTCTAGGAACATATTCAGGTTTCTAAAACATATTCATCTTCTGCATTATGTAGAGTGATTCACTCTAGGATTGAATTTGTGAGTTTGTTGCAAGTCTTGGATAATAAGCTTAGAAAATCTGATGCTGGGAATCACAAGCTTGTTCTATTTCTTTCGGCCTTGAGCTTTGTTCTGGAAATTGGTTCTATCAGCTATGAATGTGTGCATTGATAAATAGAATTCTTCCCAAATCGATCCGAGACACTCATCAACCCTATTAACAATTCCCCATAGGATTTGCAAGATAGGGATTCTCACTTTATCGAATCCTGATGTTTTGCCGGATAAGCACAAGTTAAGAATAGTTGTAATAGCTCTCCAGGGTTGATACATGTGTCCAGTGATGACGTCGGATGCTCTTAAATGTTCTCGATAACCCAACCCAATTAGAAAGACAATCAGATCGCCAGACACCGGTGGAGATTCAGAACGAATTTGGGTCACATGGGGTGATTCCAAGAGCCTTGCTCGAATAGCAGAATCAATCGTGAACTCCTGTCATCCAGTTGCACAGTGGTACTGTATTGTCCCATGAACGGTGTTCCAATTGTTGAATGTAAATGGTGGGAATTGAGCATGTAGCTCCGAAGAGTATGTGTTTTTGAGGATGTCAATAGAAACTTTGAGTATCGGATTTTGTTGAAGCCTTTGTAGGTCCACATAACAATTGCTTTTTCCAATATGACCCATTGACTCCGGGAAGGATTTCTTCGTCTGAGAGAACTTTGGATGATGCCGAAGGGGTAACGCTCTTTTCTGAGACTGAACTTGCCATTGATGGTCTGAGTAATCATACAATCAACAGTAATGATTGAGAACAGGTTAGATGATAAATGATAAGTGAGACAACATTGAGAGCACCCTTATGACATAGACACATAGAAGTAGTTTCGGAGGTCCCAAAACATACAGAGAGAGATTGAGTGGCATAAGTTTCAAATATATGACACCTTACAAATATATGACAACTTTCATAAGTGAGATATTTCAATGAAGTATAATCTTACAGATAAATATTCACATGACGAGCTGATAAGGGATTACAGACAAAAGAATGCATTGCAAAGGGATCATGTCATGAGCCAAGATACAAATGTAGAAGTGATATAACAAATATGTGTTAGGCAGAAAGTAACATTTGGTTGTCGTAAGAGAAACCAAGTACCTTTACCTAAACAAAGTGTCATATCAGAGATTATAGGGTATGTTGACTCAACAAGTTGAATGGGGATCTGAGTATTGTGAGAATGAGATCGCACTAGCAATAAACCTCTTGAACATTTTAACCCTGAACCCTAAGACTAATTCTCAACATGAAAGTGAACAATGTTGCTAACTTGTAAAGACAAGTCGCCATTAACATTAACAAAACCAATTCGCTACAAATCTGTTAACTAAGTCGCTATGGTTACAATTATTGCTAACTTGTGAAGACAAATTAAGCCATGAACATAACACAACCAAGTCGCTACAATTCTGTTAACTAAGTCGCTAAGGTTACTAATTCTAACTTGTGAACAAGTCGCCATGAACAGTAACACAACCAAATCGCTACAAATTTGTTAACTAAGTCGCTAAGGTTACTAATTCGCTAACTTGTAAAGACAAGTCGCTAACAACTAACTCGCTACCCCCAAGTCGCGAATAAAATAAACTAATTCGCTACAGAAACATAATCGCTAAGTTGAACGCTAACTTGCTATGAAGATCATTCAAGCTAAGTCGCTACCAAGAACATGTTAAGTCAGCAAGAACGTTCATAACTTCAACAGACAAACCACCAAATCCACCAATCAATCATCATCCTTACATGGTAACACATTACATAGCAATCACAATAGAATATACCAACACCGTTATACTTGCAACATAATAATCAACAAAGCAACACGATTAAATGAACCATCCAACCTTAAGAGGAATCAAACAGTCACAGTACACGAGCATTACAGATCTGGTTAAAGTGACAAGTTAGAAACTTAACACAAACGCTTAAACGAACTAAGATAAGAGAGATTCGAGACATACCACTTTGCTAAGTCGCTAGGAAGAACAATTTGACGAGAGAGAGAAAAAAAACTTATTTGAGAAAAGAACTGGTAATTCGCTAGGGGTATAAAAACTATCTTTGGCAGTATGACACATTTGGTCCTTGTGGTTAAAATGAGGTGAGGTAAGTCATAGTGCAACACACTTTCACATATATGACAAGTTTGGTCCCTATGGTTTTGAGGAACAAGTGGTAAGTCGCTAACACAGATTATCACAATGAACACCATGAATCAATTAATCATTTAGTCAAATAAGCATTTAATGCTAGGCACTTAATACATAGGCACACAATGATAAACACATGAGCAAAATACGACCACAACCTACAATAACCATAACCAGATAGTTACAAAGGCAAAACGAGCAAGCATTATAACCAACACAGAAGCCAAAGGCATAGATAGACAAGAAAAAACATATACACAATCTCCCAATCAATGTCATCAAAGAACATTGATTGACATCACCCGTTATAAAAGGAATATTTCAAGAACTTCATCTATGATCCCATGCCATTATTGAATGACATTTCTAGGACCGTAGATGTTATCGATAACACTGAATGTATTCTTTATTAGATTGGGAAAATTGTAAATTTTAAAAGAATGACATATATATAAAAACAAGAATGTTTTTTTATTTTTATTTTTTTTAATTTTTTATACACAGATATAGAAAGCGAGTCCGATTCAGAATAGGTCAACGTAAGAAGTACATCAACTCTGGCATGCTATAGCTCCTGAATGAGCTATGTTCATTTATGATGGGAACCAAGTCATGAAGTTCCTGATTGAGTTGAGCATTGTACAAAAAAGACTAAAGCACGTTATTGGAAGCACATATAGACTTGTACATAGAAGGGTTAGTGACATGTTTAATCTCACATTTGGATGCATCACAGAATAACACAGGTATCATTAATAGGGATCCTATTAGGTTCTACATTCTTGAAAAGTTTCCTGTGGAATCCACTTGAGGCATGATCTAGGAATGTAAGTTCGTTTAAGTCCTGTAAACTTAAAAAATCTGCCAGTGGGAATCCATTTGAAACCACAGTTAGTTGAACTAAATGAGTGCATAGCCTTGTTTTGACTATTTGTCCTTTGTGATCGAGAATTTCTTAGGGATTGATCGTCAAATGATGTTTTGCATGAGCTAGTTAAACTTATTGCATTTCGATCTGGTGTTGACCATAAGTCCTATGTTTGAGATTCATCATATCTGAACTAGGCAATGAAGTGATTTGGTTTTGACAAAAGACATATTATCAACTTGGGATGTAAGCTTAGATTTCAATGGTTTAGCTCTGGACCTAAAGGCATTAGGTTGTTTAATAACTATTCGTTTCAAGTGGTTCTGAACATTTGACTTTCCCAAAGTTGAAGGTTTTGCAAACTTAGTGTTCATCCAATTTCCAACAGACTTCTGAGAGCTCATTTTTTAGGGCAACAATATTGAAGCTCTTATCCTGAATTTGTGCTTTGAGGTCATCAATGTCTTTCTTCAAGAGGTTAGATTGATTGAGTAACTTAGAGTTTGTTATCAAGGTTCTTTTTAAATGCTCATTTTCTCTTAGAAGGTTGGACACACATAAGCTAGTTCAAATTTCTAGATTCTAGTGCATTACTCATCTCATGACAGTCATATTTCGGGCTTCGAAAGTGATTTCAGATGCCTATGGTGAATCTTTGTCTGGATGGGATTTTAAGCGGATTAATTTCAAAAATTCTCTAAATTCTGGAAGTTCCTGATTAGTGCACGGGTTTTTTGCATAAAACATTTCATCCTTTTGTTGTATTTCAATTTGCAAAGAGATACAGTGTTAAAATTGAAAATTTGTTTGAAAGCTCATCATATACCCTTTTTTCAATCATGTTACTTGCATTAGATTCAGGCAAAACAAAGATTGATTCCACATTGTTATGTTCAGAGTAAGAGTCATGTACCTTTTTATGAGAATTTGTGTGATCGATAAGTGTACCTTATTGATTGATGCCTTTTGACTAGAATTTGAGATCGATCTTTCTCTTCATCCCTTTTATTACAATGAGATTCTCGCAATCGGTGTCATCTGCGGGTTCAACTGGAATGTAGCATGTCATGTCTCCATTGCTCCATGGAATCTCTTGGCACTCATTCAATTCATTCAGCTTGTTATTCTCTTTAGCAGCTTCCTTGATGTATGTTTCCATATTACTCATAAGTTGAATAAATGAGTTTCTGAACTCATGAATTTCCATTCTCGTGTGTTTCTTGAAAGATATTCCAGTCATGATATCATCAAAATCTGAGGAGTATTCTTCCCGATAAGTGGCGAAATTGATTGAGGATGGTTTGGAGAATCATCAGTTGAGAACTTTTCTTTGGTAATTTGAAACCTCATGCTTCTAAGTTAAGTAAAACAGTTCTTGTCAAAGTGGGAAAATCCTGACGAAGGATGGCACAACTTGTTCGATCCATGGTTGTAGATAAGAGTAATTTGAGAAGCCGACTGAGATGTTGAAACGGCTCACTAGTGCATTCCATATTCTTAGCATCATTTGCGAACATTAAGATTGACTTATTTGAGTTGTTTTGATTAATCATTGCTGAATCATTAAGTGTATGGCATTCAGATAAGCATTATGTTTCACTATTCTGTGCTGTGTCATAGAGAGCAAGTACTTTGGTGATTAAAGGATCCGTGATGACTGACATTGTGTTATTATGAATTACTCCCCAAGTCTCTAGATAATTTGAACCAACTCGGCTAAATAGCATAATCCCAAGTCGTTAAATCAACATTCAAGTCGCTAAGTACAAGTCGCTAATCCTCTAATTCGCTATACCACCAAGTCGCTAAACAATTTCAAGTCACTAAGTAGTAACTCGCTAAACATTAAGTCGCTAGCAAAATTTTGGCAGCAATTCGCTACACAAGTCGCTAAAGATACAAGTCGCTAAATAGCAACTCACAAAAAAAAAGTAAGCTACCTCCAATTAAGCTGCACATTGGAAAGTCCACTACCTTTAAGTCGCTAGTTCTAAGTCGCTAGGTCTAAAGCTGTAACTCGCTACAAATTTGTAAAGCAAGTCGCTACGAAAAAAGTAATCCGTGAGTTAAGTCGCTAGCAAGAAAAAACCACATAAACATCACTTTTCAATCCAAAAACAACCCAACCAAGATGATTCAAGCTTACCAAATGAAAACCTACACACTTGTGATGATTCTAAAAATAAAAGTACTAACAAAATCCAAACTTTAACACAAGAAATCAACCAAATGATGCAAAAACCACTAAACTTTTTCAAACTAAAAAACAACCTAAAAACCACTAGAAATCCAAAGATGTGCAAGATATGATCTAACCATGGCTCTTGATACCAATTGTTGGATATTGGATTTCACTTACATATCATATCATTAACACAATGAGCATGTAGATGAGTTTTAGAGAGAGAGAAAGTGGGATATTCTAGTAAGAGAAACTTGTAGAATATTAGATTATCCAAGAACATCCAACCCTCTACCTTGCAAGGTAGAGGGTATTTATAGGTTAAAGACTAAACGACCTCTGACGGCTGTGGATCAGGGATACAGTGGGTAAAGACCCGTCCTTCCTCCACGGTGTTGCACTAAACAATATTATGCTACTGACTAACTAATAAACTACTAAAAAAAACGTAAATAACGACAAGTCTACGAGCTAACTTATGCTAGATAATAGTTGGGGTGACCGACTCTTCAATACTGGAATTTTCTAATTCCTAACAGAATATCCTTACCTTGAAACACAGCCAACTCCTGTAGACCCGAAATCGTTTCCTCCATCTTAGTACATTTAGCCGTCAATTCATTTAAGCGTTCAAGAATATCCTCCCCACTTCGACCTGTGTGAACTGGTCCGAGAGGTGGTTCATTGGAAAAGTCATCATGTACAAACTAAAAATCCGTTAATTCATGTTCAGGTTCCAACCTATCCTCATCACTTCGAGCTGTGTTAACTGCTCCGAGAGGTGAATACTTGGATATAGAAAACATAGCATCAGACCGAGCCTGAACATCTATGCACTGTATTAGCCAAGTGGCTAGGGATTCCTCCACCTGTGTTAAGTTCCAAGAAACTCTCCACATTAGAAGTTGCCAATGGTTGGGTCTTATTTATGTTTCCACTATCACGACCACATCTAAGCATGTATCATGGTGAAAGCCCTTCCAATCATGTCACCTTCACCCCCTGTGACAGCCTCATGAGCAACACCACTAGCACTAGCCTGAGGTAGCTCAGTGCCCTTCAATCTCTTAGTGAAAACAATGGTTGTATCAGTGGTTTGAGGTTGACTAGAAATGGGTTGAGATACACTATCGGCGTTTCACAGTATTCTAGGGATTAGAGTTACATCGGCCGAGTGGTTTCGGTTGGTGTAGAATCCTCATCAAACTCATGATCAGTGGGCAAAGGAATCATATGAGGAAATAAAGGAACATCTATAATGTTTACATTTTGTGGGTGATTCCTCATATGTGCAAAAACCTTAGAAAGCATATGATTTACTTCATACTCCTGAGTATGCTCAACAGGCTCCTCTATTTGACCTTCCACAATCAACTGAACAAACCTAGGATACAAATAGTATTTACCCTTTTTCCTAATGTTTTGAACTAGCCCCTCATAGATCATCTTAGACCAATTGAACTTTCTTCCATCAGACAAACAAATAATAGCAGTAGCAATTTTGGAAGGAAAGTCATTAAATCCTGTGGTCTTATTACTCATACACATCAATAAGGTGTGAATAAGAAACTTCCATTGTTTTGAAAACAAACTCTTAAAATATTGTACCTTATCACATCTGTGGGTATAACCTAACCTTTCCAAACCAGCCACAATCTCAACATCTGAAATATTATCAACACCATCAGCATCATCAAACTTTAAAACATCCCTAATGATCTCCTCAGAAACAGAAATAGCATTCTCATCCACAACAGTGCGAAACACTTCTACTCCATCAACCTTTTCAAGCTTAGCATTCCTCCAGAACTGATGTATGTAGGCTTTAAAAATGGTTGGTGTAACAGTTAAGGCATAATGAATAGGACTGTGAACAAGGAAATCAATCATTTGATGAAACCCTTCAGATCGATCATTCTTTGTGAGAATAGCAACAAGGTTATGTGAAGTGGAAAACTTTTCAGCCATTGTGATGAATGATGGTTATGATGTGGGTTTTGTGAATTATGCAAAGATAAGTGATTAGGGTTAGTGAGAGCGCCAATAGAAGTGGTTTGAAGATCAAATAAATGATCCATCCATGATTTGGGGGAAATAATATACTTTTGCAAAAGTTACCAAACAGCCCCTGTAGTATCCAACTCTAACGAAATGCTATCCGCGGTTGCAGAACAACTATCAGCGTTTAGACACAAACCATCCGTGGATAGAAAGTAGCACTTCAAACAAACTTCCAAGAGTTATAGCAAGCAAATCTGTGTTATTAAGAAAGAGATCTTACAAAAATATGAAGAAT
This sequence comes from Chrysanthemum makinoi, assembly GCA_910596185.1. Taxonomy (NCBI): domain Eukaryota; kingdom Viridiplantae; phylum Streptophyta; class Magnoliopsida; order Asterales; family Asteraceae; genus Chrysanthemum; species Chrysanthemum makinoi. The sequence continues at coordinate 200,228,422 of OU343225.1, read as the reverse complement.
TATACAATTTTTTTTTAAACAAATATAAGCAGCTAACACATCAGCTCCTATGTGCACAAATCCTTCATACCTGCAAGATAAAAACACAAAACAAATACAGAGAAGAAGGTTATGGTTATCAGTGGTTAGAAAAAGCCATCAGGGGATCCAAATGACCTATCCGCAGTTAGAACAGGTAAGTCAATATGGTCAACTTTTTGGATTAATATCAGTCCAATATCCAAGAATCTCATTAACTCCTCAACCACATTTAACCTGCCCCTCATTTACTTCCAAAGTCCATTACTCTGCTTATATAAAGAACCCAAAACTCATATAACACTCACCAATTAACATCAAAACCCTAATTACTCCAAAATCCACAATCAACTCCAATCACCATGTGGAACCCTAGTTGGAATAAACCAGAAATTGTTGATCTAACATCCTCCTCGTCCTCATCATCATCAAATGAAGACACTAACCCATGGCAGTTTTACCTCCCTCCACAAGAAACAAGACCAAGAAAATCCCCATTTTTTCCATCATCAGAAGATGATAGTGTGGTGAATCCAAGTGATGCATCTGAGGACTCTGATGACTCCTCAAAGAAGAGAACTTCAAACCCCCAACCTTCATCATCTCAATCCCAAACAAGACCACGAGCAAGAAACCCACCACTCCCAAACAACAGAGAGGTGGTTGTTGGTCTACCAGCACCACTGGTGTGGTGCTTCTTGACATATCGTAAGGGGGAAGGGAAAAGGAAAATGGAATGATGCTTTTTGGTGAAACCAGTAGATGCAAGTATGATATGACTATGTCCTTTGTGCTTCATCTACTGTGGTCATCGTCATCATCTTCGTTTTCATCAATCCATCCTTCCCATTTTGATCCTTAGCTTCTTCGTCGTACTGGTCATGCATATCACGAATGCATATCCAGCAACTGGAAGGAACTATGTGAGCAAGGATAGTAGTAGGAAATCATGTATAGAAGTAGTCTTTTAATTTGCACTTGAAGTTGCATTGTAAGCTATAAACTGTTTTGTTGAATGAATGAACAATTAACTTCAGTACTTCTTTAGCTTCTATAATGATCTTTCTTGTATCTGCAAAAGTGTTAGTGGAAAAACAGGACAACTAGCAGTGGTTTGAACCAAACTATCAGTGGTTAGAAACAAACTATCAGTGGTTAGAAACAAAAATAGCAAAACTAAGATTTCATAATAACAGTTCAATACTTATACAAACTGGTACAAAACAAGTTGAGAGTTTAGAGATTTATCATTCCAATGCTAACAACAAGGTACTGAAACCTTCCCACATCAAAAGCTTTGGTGAGAAGATCAGCAACATTGAAATCAGTATGGATTTTTACCATTTGAATCAACCTTTTCTCATTACAATCTCTAATAAAATGATGTCTTATCTCAATATGTTTAGTTCTAGAGTGTAAAACAGGATTTTTAATGATGCATATTGTACTGTTATTATCAATGTAAATCTTAGTATGCATAAAATTGTACCCAAAATCCAGCAATTGATTCTGAATCCATAAAACTTGACCACAACAACAAGCAGCAGCCACATATTCAGCTTCAGTTATAGAATTTGCCACAATAGTTTGCTTTTACATGCCATGAAATAAGTCTGCTTCCCAAAAACTGACATCCTCCAGTTGTAGACTTCCTATCCAAACTAGCACCAGCATAGTCACTATCTGTGTAGGCCACCAAATCAAAAGGAGAATCCTTTGAGTACCAAAGGCCCAATTTAGGATGACCCTTAAGATACCTAAAGATTCTCTTAACAACATTCATGTGTGATGAATTAGGTGTAACTTGAAATCTTGCACACACACATACTAAGAACATAATATCTGGCCTAGATGCAGTGAGATACATCAAAGATCCAATCATGGACCTGTACAACTTCTGATCAACTCTGGTACTTCCATCATCAGGTAGCAATGGTTTCTGAGTCTCCATTAGTGTACTAGCACTCTTTACATCCTGAAACCCAAACTTCTTCAAAACATCTGCTACATACTTATCTTGACTAATGAAGATACCATCAGTCCTTTGTTGAACCTGTAGCTCCAAAAAGAAAGTGAGTTCTCCTATTGAACTCATCTGAAACTTATCATGCATAAGCTTCTCAAAATATTTGCATAGCTCTTTATTGGTTGAGCCAAAGATGATGTCATCTACATAAACCTGAACAAATAAAATATCATCTTTGTGCTTCCTTATGAACAAAGTTTTATCAATCAGTCCTCTTTTAAACCCATTGTCCATCAAATAAGTGGACAGGCACTCATACCATGCCCTAGGAGCTTGATGCAAACCATACATAGCCTTCCTCACCCTGTAGACCTTGTCAGGATGATCAGGATCTTCAAAACCGGGAGGTTGACAAACATAAACCTCCTCATCAATTGTGCCATACAAAAATGCACTTTTAACATCCATTTGATACACAACAAAATTTTTGAATGAAGCATAAGCTAAAAACAATATAATAGCCTCAATTCTTGCAACTGGAGCAAACACTTCATCATAATCCAAGCCTTCAGTTTGTGTGTATCCTTGAGCAACCAACCTTGACTTGTTCCTCACAACCATACCTCTTTCATCCTTTTGTTTCGAACACCCATTTTGTCCCAATTGCCCTCTTACCATTTGGAAGTTCTACCAATGTCCAAACCTCTTGAAGTTTGAACTGAAGAAGCTCCTCTTGCATTGATTCTACCATCCTTCTTCTGATAAAGCTTCTTCAACTCTCTTGGGCTCCTTTTGAGAGAAAACAAGCAACAGGAAATTTTGCAGATCTTTATGATTGTTTCTTTTGTGAAGTGATCTTGCAAAGAACCCATGTTCAGGAAAGGGTTCGGTGTTCTTAACCTTGCTTCTTGTTTGAACTGGGGTATTCAAGTTTCCAAGTATTTGTTCCTTGGGATGAATCTTGTGTATCCTTGTTGAGGTAACAGGACTTTCATGAATGACATGTTCCAAATTAGTTAAATCAGCATTGAAGAAATCATCCATGTCTTCATCATCAGTAGGAGTATCAATTTCAATCAAAGCAGGCATATCAGGATCATGTGGATACTCCTCTTCACCATGTAATGACTTTGCATGTGGTCCAAAGAAAGTACTACTATCAGTACTTACAGCTGGGATTTCACTTGTAATGGCTTAGCAGTGGTTGTATTAACACTATCCGTGCTTAGTTTTGGCTTATCCGTGCTTGCAGACTGCTTTTTCTTCTTTTCAATTTCTTCTACCAACACTGAATTATCTGGCAATAACTTATCCTTATCTTGATGATGATCACCATTGCCTCCAGTATTCAAGAAATCATCATCAGTGGGATCTTGCTTATCAATGATGGGTGAGACTGAACTAGCTTTCCACTTTTCAAACAGATAGAACTCTTGAGGAGAATCAGCTTCCTTAGAAATTGCTTATGCACCAAAATTCTTTTGAGTACCTGCATCAACATTAGTGGAAGTTCCTGCAATGATAGGCTCATAATTCATAGATTTGGTTAGCATATCAATGTTAAACAGCCAGTCTGGTCCTTTGGTCTCAACACTAGGAGTCTTTTCACTGAATTGAACATGTATATTTTCTTCAACAATTCTAGTCCTCCTATTGTATAAAGGCTTTACTATTTGATGAATAGCCTAAAAAGTATCCATCATCAGCTTTTTCTTGAAACTTGCCTAGGTAGTCTATGGTATTCAAGATAGTAACAGGACACCCAAAAGGTTTTAGGAATGCAATCATTGGCTTCCTATCATGTAACTACTCATAGGGGGTCTTGTTATGAGGCTTCACTACCTTACTTCTATTCTGCACATAACATGCACGTGCCTACACTTCAGCCCAAAAGGTAGTTGGTAACTTAGACTCCGACAACATAGTCCTAGCAGCCTCAATTAGTGTTCTATTTTTCCTTTCAGCTACACCATTTTGTTGTGGTGTTCTAGCAACACTAAACTGTCTTTCTATACCTTTATCTACACAAAACTGATTCATCACAACATTCTTAAACTCAGTTCCATTATCACATCTGATTATCTTTACTTTATGATTTACTAGATTTTCTATCTTAGTAATGAAACTCTTGAGAACTTCACTAGTTTCACTCTTAGCATCCAAAAAGTAAACCTAAGAAAATCTACTATAATCATCAGTGATAACTAGGCAATACTGCTTATGGTTCAAACTCTTGAAATAATTAGGTCCAAATAAGTCCATATGAAGCATAAACAGTGGTTGTGTAATGGTGTTGACAGTTTTGGACTTACAAGAAGCTCTATGTTGTTTTCCTTTTTGACAGGCCACACACAGTTCCTTACACTTAAAAACCTTAGAAGGTAACCCTCTCACTAAGTTCCCTTTAACCAGTTTATTGATTGTTTTGTAATTGAGGTGACCTAATCTTCTATGCCATAACTTAGACTCATCCACAGATGCTTTAGCAAACAAACAAGTTAAGGACCTATTAGGAATTACATCTTTAAGATCAAAACAATATATATTTCCTTCCTAGGTACCCTAAGTTGTATAAACTTCTCTTCAGGCAACTTAAACTCAGGAGACAACACCACACACTCATTTTCACCAAAAGTACCCAGTTTTTCTTATCACACATTTGAGAAACACTGAATAAATTGTACTTAAGTCCCTGTACTAGGTAGACTTTTTCAAAGTCCAAATTCCTGTTCTGATTGTGCCTCTTCCAAGTATCTTTCCTCCCTTTGGATCATTGCCAAATGCCACATATCCTCCGTCATAAGCTTCAAAATCTTCGGGGTTGCTTCCATCCCAAGTCATGTGCCCAGAGCAACAACTATCAAAAACTCCTTTGTCTTTTAGCTCATCTTGTAGATTGCCTGCACATGAAATTAAACAAATTAGTTCCTTTTGTGGACCCAAGCCAATACTGACTTGGGTCTGCCCTGTGCATCAATATAATCAAATTTGGTTAGGTCCATTGATGCACAGTTGACATGATGTAAAACCTTGGTCTTAGGTTTCCATTGCCAACTAGCTGAGGCCTTTACAGCAGAAAATGATTTCCAACCATTGTATCAGTTATCACCTTTGGAATTTTTAAAACTTCTTTGTTATCTGTGGTGATTTTTGGCTTATCAGTGGTTTGATTTTGCTTAGCCGTGTTTACACTTTGCTTAGCAGTGGTTGGAACCCATTTGGGTGAAGCAGTGATAATTGATTTTGTATTCCCATTAATCATTAACACTGCTCTAGGAATCATGTTTTTGTTAGGATGAGGGTTTGTTTTCTTTGAAAAGTTTTGGTGATTTACCCTCCTCCAATGATTCCACACTTGTGGTCTGTTTTTATAACAATTTCTCGATAAGTGCTCAAAACTACCACAATTATAACAAGCTTTCTTGACACATTGAAACTCATTACCTAACCTATTAGATATTAGGCCATTAAAGTTTCTCTGATTGCCCCTAGGTATATATCTTTTCATTTGTTCCCTAGGTACTTCCTTGTATTCTACCACTTTCTTAGTAATTTGAGCTCCAAATCTAGGTACAAGGTTAGCTTGTCTAGTATCAACTTTCTTAAGAGGTTCTAACTTTTCAGGCGGTGTTGATACTTTACTATCTTCCTCAGAATCTGATTCCCAATCTTCAATGATGGGAGCATCAGATGACGTATCAGAACTTATCTTAGGTGTTTCAGTCTTACTTATTCCTTTAACAGGTTTGTTAAAACTGAATTCACTACTAAATGATAGTTCTTTAGCAGGTGGTGCATGTTGCATAAGAGTGGGTGGTGGCATATTGTTGTATCCTATCCAAGAACCCTTTTTCATTAGATGACTCTCTATAGATTTATGAACCAAATCAGAAGCAAATTGTGTTTTAGCTACCCTAACAACATGTTTTCTTTTTCATCTAGGGCCTTTTGTTTTGCACTCTCTGCCAGTTCAAGTTTCTCTTTAAGCATTTTAATCTCTCTATTCTTAAGATCAATTTCACCACCTAATATATTAATCTTATCTACATACTCAAACTCACATTTAATCACGATATTTAAGCTCTCTTCCACACTCTCTAGACCAACTCTATAACCTAAGTTATCCATAGTCAGTCTTTCTACTTCTTTCCTCATACTCTCATTGATAGCTTTTTGAGATTCTAAGTTATCATGACATGATTTAAAAGAACAGATAGAATCATTAGATACCTCAGAATCTGAACCAGAAGATGAAGCATAGGCCATGAAAGCAAAGTTATGCTCTTTTGAAGCTTCACTAGCAAGAAAAGCTGCATTGGGACCTTCTTCAATCTGATCACTCCAATCATAATCACCAATCCCATCTTGAGCAACCAAAGCTGAAGAAGCAGCAGGCTCTTCTGTAGTCTTCTTTATGCCTTCAATTCTTTTAGGAGCTCGACATTCCCTAGCAAAGTGCCCTTTCTTTTTGCAGTTAAAGCACTCCATCTTGCTTTTGTCGAACCCAGCTCTCCTTTGACCATCATACTTAACTTGTCTTCCAGTCCTCCTCAGAAACTTCCTTGCTTGGAGAGTCAACATTGCCATTTGCCATTGAAGATTAATCTCTTCAAGATCATCAGGATCAATTTGATCCAGATCTTGATTCAACACAGTAACTGGTATGTGCTAAAACACATACCTTTTCATTATCAAAATAGACCCAAAATAACCAAGAAAAAGCCGTTTATTGCTAATATTTGTGGTTTTCTTGAGTTTGTGTTTGTGCAGGTACGGATATGTAAAAACACACAAAAAGGAACCAAATCAGACGTAAATCCGAGCACGAGAGATCAAGATAGTTTGAGCTGAACCGGAAGGTTGGGATTGTGCATTTTGGAAGATTTTATTCTCTAAGGATGATTTTTGAAGTTTCAGTCAAGTTTGAAGAAATGTCAAGATTAGTCCCTGAACTTTGAGTATTTGGCAGAAATGATCCCTTTAGTTTCAGAATTTACAAATTTCACCCTTGGATTATTTGAGATTTACAAGATTGGCCTTTGATAAAGATTTTCAGAAAGTGCACCTTTGGTCCCTTGGAAATTCAGAAAATACACTTTTGGTCCCTTAATTGCTACTTGGATCACAATTCTAGTCCTAAACCCAAAAGTCCAACTCTTAACTCTCGGCCCAATAAACAAAACCCGGGTCCAATCCAAACTAAACAAACCCAGCCTTAACCCGGTTTTATAACCCGAGTCAACGCCCATATCCTTGGTCAAATACCCAAACAATAATAAAAAAAACTAACCGCGCCTTTTCTTACCCCCAAACCTGCTAGTGCTAGAACCCTAATTACCCACATGGTCAAATGGTCAAAATTACAGCAATTAAGGGCATATGTGTACTTTCCCTGACACATGGGTACTGCCATGTCAGCCATCCATGTGCTCATACTCCAAACGCTGCTCTCTGATTGGTGGAAATAACGTGGCAATAGTGATCCAAGGGTGGATATCATTTGGGAAAGCGTGTATGATGATCAAAGGGCTACAAATGACTCAAAGAAGCACAAATGACACGTTCTAGATCCTTCCAAGAGCCTCAAGACCTTGAAGTTTAGCTATAAATAGGACCTTATTCGTTCACATTTGATGTATCTTGTATCTTTTCTTCTCTCTAGTTTTCAGTAGCTTAATTAGTTATAATTTCCATTTTTAATGTTTTAAGTTTTCTTGTAATTCTATTTTGTACTCAAATATCTTAGCTTAATAAAATTCAGTTTTCATTCTCAAGTTTTTGTTTAAGTTTTTATGATTTAAATATGCTTAAACCTCTTTGTTATTTGCTTATTTCATTAGTATACATCTGTTTCTAGCTTATTTCTTCAAAAACTCAAAAATACAAAAAAAAAAAAATCAAATAAAATCATTGAAAAATAAAAAATCATATCAATCTGTTTTATGGATTGATTTACACTTAGCTACTGTTTCTATAAGGTTCATTTAAGCTTTTGATAGCTTATAGTGAGCTAAATTTCAATCAAATCTCAAATCACTTCAAAAATAGAAATAAGTCAACAAAAGTCAACTGTTATTGATTGGAGCAGGTTTGATCTGAATTGCTGAGTTGATCATGGATTTGGGTTGAATCTGAGCTGGAATTGGAGTAGGTTAGGGGTTTAATAGGATAGAGGTTCACTGTTTCATGATTGCAAGCCATAGTGGCTAGGAAATTTGTAAGTTCTTAAATATGTTTTGTTCATTGAATCTATTGTTTGCATCTGAGTTTAGTTATAATCTGTAGTAATTAATCTTAGTTTAATGTCAGTTTAGCATAAACTAGTCATAATCTGTTTGTTAGTTCACATAAATAAGTTAGACAGTAGTGTTTGGAATTGCTTACAAATCTGTGGTTAAGGTTAGTTTATCAGTGTTGAGTATTGGATACATGATCAGATAGGTAATTGATAGAGATTTCAAGTCTTGGTTATAGTAGTAATCCATCAAATAGTCAAAATCACTTTGTAATGATCTAGATTCTTATTAAAAGTTGGTATAAACTTGCATATTAGCTTAAAACAAGTAGATCTAGCTTAATGTCATCATATTTAGTCTAATAACATCAATCTCAGTTCATAATTTGGTGTCAAAATTCACTTTGGTCAAATTTCCAAATCTGTCACCAAAAGTCAACATTTGTTAAAACAGTTTCTCATCAAACTTTGATGATGAATCCTTGACTCATTTCTGAGTTAAAGTGATTGAAACTTTGGTTAATCATAGTTGAGTTGGTATACAATTGAAAACTGCTTTTTGTTAAAACTTATCAAGTCCTTTTAATCTCCAAATAAGCTGTTCAAATCAGCTGCACTTCCCCTGTTCACACTCAGTACATACTGAGTGTGA
>OU343225.1:200108208-200219451 GCA_910596185.1 Chrysanthemum makinoi | reverse complement strand
CATGAATCGTTTCCATCACACATTTTATGCGGCGATTCGGTCGGAAACCTTTGGAATTATCCACGATTATCGATAAAGACTCCATGTCGACTTTGGCTTTGAGCTTTCCAAAGTCATCCGCGATCATTATTGACGGATAGCAAAGAGATCCAAATACATGAAAGTGTTTTAGATTCAGTTTTCTATTATGGACGAGCTCGAAAGGTGTTTTGTTGTGGCGTTTAGTAATCATAGAACGGTTTTGAGTATAGCATGCGGTAGATCAGCTTACGCCCATAAGTATCTGGAAGTTTAGCATTGATTAACATTGTTCTTGCAGCTTCCACTAACGTTCGGTTTGCTCTTCGACAACTCCGTTTTGTTCGTTGTCGTGTGCAATAGATGTCCGATCTTTGAATTCCCACTTTCTCATAGAATTCATGAAGAGTTTTATTAACAAATTCAGTGCCTTTATCTGTGCGATTAGTGAGCGGTGTTTAGTAGTCTGAACTTGTATTTTCGTGAAAGGTGATGATCATTTGTGGAGCTTGATCTTTGCTTGAAAAGTAGACCCAAGTCCAACGTGAAGTAGTCATCAACAATACTAAGATGTAGCGTTTGCCATTGATCGTTTGCGCGGCGCGCGGGCCACACAAATCCATGTGAAGAAGATGAAGCACATCTTGAGAGGCGTTCCACCTTTGAAGGAAAATGAGCACGAGTGCTTTTGCCTTGTTCACAAGTTGAGCAAAGATGATCTTTAGAATAACGAAACCGTGGAAGTCCTTCAACTAGTTTGTGTCGAGCAAGGTTGGTGATGGTTTGAAAGTTTAGATGTGAGATACGGCGGTGCCATAGCCAGGATTTTGTTGATGTTGCCTTTGAAAGTGCAGCGATCCGGACATAGTCATTTCCTTGTAGATCCACACCCGAAGAATGAAACAAGTTTTCTCCCCGAAAGCAACCTCCAAATCTCCATCACAAAGCCACTATCAAAGCAATTATGCCAGGGGCCTTCCACATAGTAAACCACCGCTAATTTGATGTTCCCATTGACATAGTCTCCGTAGCCCATGATAGCTCGAAGTGATCATTCAACCGGCGTGCCAATGAACTTTGCAATAAAGTTTGATAACAGTTTAAGATTGCCTCATGTGTCGGGAACATCCGCTATCAACAATCCAGAGAATGATCGTATCACTGCATTACACCGCAGGCGACACGGATGGAATAGAAGTAGATGTGGAACCCGAAATGTTAGAGGGTTCCGTAGCGATTAAGTAGATATACACACATCAATAGCTTTAGGTATCCACTTAAATCCTGTGTTTATATATCCATTTCGCCATCTATAACTACTCTTTGCTTTAGTCTTAGTGAATGCACTAGGTGGTACTACAGTCCTAGGAGGTGACACGGGGACTTGAGGGGACAGCAATGCGTTTCTTAGAATCTAAAGATGGCGGTCTACCAAGCACGGACTTAGAAAGATTAGTGGGCCTAGAGGTATTCCGGTTCTTAGGATTCCTTAAACGAGATGATAGCTTTAGCAACACATTTATCATGGCAATCAGAATTCATACTTTTACGACAAAGATCACAAGGTGCATCGGTGAATATCAAAAGTACTTAACGGTTTAGCATTCGTTACATCACTATTTCTATTACATTTGCGGGCCTTAATATCTATAGTGGAGCAGCGTGAGTCTTATTCATAGTCCTAGGGTGTTCTTCTACTTTAGCATTCTTGATTGATCTTTTCTTAGGTCGCAACTTCCTATTCTTCGATTGAGTGCTCTTAGGCTGTGAAGTTTGGACGTTTGGAAAAACTCAACTATTCTGTTGTTAGAAGGAAACGTTAGCTACTTGTGATTTGGGAGTAGAAATTCTAGGTTCATGATTACTAAGTGTTACTGGGGCTAATCTCTTAATGATGGTTGGCGGAAGTTGTTCATACTTTCCTAACATTTCTCTTAACTTGATGATAGTGTGAATCAGATCTTGATTTTCAGACCGAACATTTCCAACAAAATGCATAACTTCTTTAGTGTGTGCAAGATAATGATCAAGTTCATTTGATGCTTCATCACGAGTCTTTTGAGTAAATCAAATATGACACCATATTCCTTTTTAACTTTTAAAAGTTCTTGTTCATATTTTGAGATTTGACACTTAAAAGACACGTTTTGATCATCCGGTTGCTCAATTTTAGGATCAGAAGGTTTTGCACGCATGGCTGGCGATTTTGTGTTGAAAAGCAAGTTGTTGAACGTGAATATCTTTTTGACACCAATTAAGACGACGAATTGCATTTGAAAGTTCGTTTGACAATCGTTAGTTTTCAACTTTTAAGGACTCGTCCAAGCACATTATCGGTGTTCTCAACATTTACCCGCAAAATTACAGATATCAGCGAGATATAATCAAATGCATATGACAAAGAATTCTCTAGCACAACATTATGGACATCACACGAGATGACATCTTCCAAGAGTCGATCAACATCTTTTCTCAACAGTTTCTTTTACGTTTAGTATTAGAAATAGATGTTTGTTTTCTCAAAACGTTTTCATCACCCCAAGTTCCTTATGAAAATCCTTTTCCAGCAATGCACAACTTTTCAAGTTTTTAACATTAGGTAAAAGATTTTTCGAAAATGTCTCTTTGTTCTGGCGAAGGTTGAAAATGTTCAACTTTGATTTGAGCGATATTCTATCTCATGTTGAAAAATTTTGAGGTCAGCCATGAAAATGTCAAAATATCGAAGAATTTTTCGATTTTCAGTTTTGAGTTTACTTCACTAATGGAAGGTAAAGGACCATAAGTTTGTGCATAATCTGGTTGGGGATTAACAATAGAAGACTCAGGTGTTTTGATGATAACCCTTGGTGTGTTAGAAGAATCCGTTGATGTGACGAAAGTGACCGCTTTTTGATAATTAAAAGGTTTGTTGTAAACAACAGTTTTTAATTTTGATCGACTCTCGTCTACTGCATCTAATTCCTCTTGACGATGATATTCAACAATACTCATAACAGAATTATCAACTTTATATTACACCTTTGGAAACTTCGAGGATTTGGTTTGAATGCTTTTGTTGAAAGCTTAGGTTTATGTCGGCAAATTCGGTCCATATCCATTTGGGTTGGGTTTTAAAGTAAACTTTTCAATGGTCGTGACCGACTCGCCATGTTTGTAAACAACAGTTTTAAACTCTTTAAGTTTGTTTTGCAAGCCGATGATTTCTTCAAGATGATCATCTATTCGTTTCGTTGAATGCATTTTGTATGCAGAGAAGGCTTTTTGACAAGTTAACAACTCGGCCTTAGCTTTTTGATTTTCCAAGGTGAGAGCGTTAATTTGCTGTTTATGTTCATGTTTGATTGTTCTATTTCGCACAACAAAGCATTCTTCAAGCGGCTAGATCCATCTGCTTTCTAAATATTTTCATTTTGATAAGATTTGGCAAAGGCGCTTCAAAACGTTTTCGCGTTTTCTTGAGTTTTGAAAAAGTTGAGTTGCTTTTGTAAACATTCAAAATCCTTGGTTAACAGTGCATTTTTTTGCATTTCAAGTCTGATTAATGGCGACATTCTTCCACTATGGTTTGTTGGTCTTGTATTAAGCGAGCAAAATCGGATGAGGCAAAAGTTCGGCGTGTTCAACGTGAGTCTCAACATGATCATTACGGAGATCCTCAAATATGACCACGGAGTCAATTTGATTATCAAGGGAAAACGGTTGGTCATCTTGATCGTCAAATATAACTACGGGGTCTAGTTGAAAATCGTCGGAATGAGATGTGGATGGATCATTTTGAACATTCGAGCCTTGCGGATCTGATGTTGGCGGAGATATGAGATCGAGATAAATATGGTTTGTTGGTGCACGAGACAAGCCATCGGTGTGTCTACACCGGGCTGTGTCACTCATGTGTAACTCACGCATATTAGCCATTAACATAACAGCTGCATTGGCCTGCAAGTCCTCCATATCATCATCGAGTCGGCATTTGCCATAAAGCTCGTTCTTTGTCGTTAGAGTTCCACCAGCTTCATCCTTAAGAGCCAAAAGAAGAGCCTCTTTGAAATAAGCACTGCCCTTAGTCCTTGGCTTTGGGCATGCATTAGCAAGGTGTCCCTTCTCATTGCAGTTGTAGCATCGAAGACCATTCAACCCATGTTGAGCATTTCTCTGTTCCACCAAAGCTCTGTTGTTATTCCTACCCAGCATTAAACCCTTGACCACCGCCCATCGGCGACCATAACCACGATTCACGAACTTCAACTCGTCCATTGTTCACAACGATTCCGGTATTAGATGAGGAGCGAATGCGGTTGTTGGATTTGTTGGTATAACGGCTAAAGGCATTAGCAATCATAGCAAATACTTGTTGCAATGCTTGACGGATCGGTTCCTCATTATGAAGTGCTTGATCATTGTTGTTAAGGAACCAATTGATTTTGTTGAAGTTGATGTGATTGATCGTTTAGTGGGTTTGAAGCAGTTGGTTGAGTTGCTGGTTGAGGAGAATAATTTTGTTGAGCATATAAGGCAAGTTGTTGATTTTTCGGATGTGTGGGTGGAGCAATTTGAGCACGGAGAATCCTTTCCCTATCAACTTCCTTTTCATGAGGCTTCAAGTAATCATACAACAATCCGTAGGTAGACTGATGCATGTTTTTTGCTTGACGGAGAAAAATGACATACTTCTCCCATTCAGGACCAAGACTACTTAGGAACTTAGTATTCACTGCAATTCTTGGCATGTGGATGTTGTGTTTATCCAAATCATTGATGATGTCTGAAAAGCGGTGATGATAGGACTAGTGTCTCTCGGTTTCAATCATGAAGTGTTCATAAGCCAAGTAAATTTTGGATTCCAAATCTTTGATTGATGTGATCCTTCCATAAGAAGCGAATATGATCCCACATTTTTTTTGAGTCTTTTGAGCATCAACACTACTGAAGAATTAGGTTTGGTAATCCTAGGAGGATATATTCCATTGCAAGCTCATCTGCTTCATAGTGTAGAAGATCTTGAGGATTCAAGCGCAACGATAGCAATGTTCGTTTGTTCATCTCTTGGTGGAATGGCATTTGGATCTCCGGGTACAATGACAGTAGGCATCTCAAAGGACCTTCCAAGATAACCTTCTTTAAGAACTTTCCATGTGGCTTCTTTAGATCACAAAATCTAAAGAACCTTATCACCCATTGATCGTAGTTTTCTGGAGTGAGCATTGGAGGTCTATCAAGTGATCCGGCCTCATGAATTGATTGTTGGCTACTTAAAGTTTCAAACATCTTTGCAAACCAAGTGGGTTCCTTCATAGTGATCCTTGATGGATGTTGATTAAAGTCATTTGTGTGCGGTTGAGCTTGAAGACTTTGTGGTGGTTGAACCATTTGAGGTTGTGGATTTTAGCAAGTTGTGGAGTATGTTGTTGATTAAATTGTTGTTGATAAATTGCTTGTTGTTGATTCCATTGTTGATGTTGTGGAGTTAGTTGTTGTTGGCGTTGAGGATGAGGATAAGTGTAAGGGAAATAGTTAGAGTATGGTGGTTGTGACATGTTGATAAACTTGTGTTGGTAAAATGGATCTTTGTAGTCGAATGAACCTTTGTTGATGAAGTATCCTTATGCGTAGAAATAACCAATAACACTTATGCGTTAAAACACCAAAGTGCAGTAACAATAAGGAGTTACGTAGGTTTTAGCTTCGCGTAGCGGGGAAAAGAGCTAAAGTTATCGTGAGACAACAAATTTGGTAGAAACTTAGGCGTAGGATTTAGCTTATGCGTAAGACAAGGCTTAAGCGTAAGAAAATCTTAGGCGTAGGATTTCTACGCGTAAAGTTGAGCTTATGCGTAATTTTAGGGTTTTATCCCAAATGATCTTTACACTATCACGAGTGCAAAAGATATCCAAAGTCGACGTATTTTCAGACTTATCCAAGTAAGAAAACACGGAATAAATCACGAAAATGAAGATCAAACCAAGGATAATCTTGCGCGTAATTTTAGGGTTTCAATACGCGTAGGATTACTCGTAATTTTGATTTTGCCCAAAGATGTTTCTAAACCAGTTTTTTGTGATGAGATAGCTTCAATAACACCAAAATAACACAAAAGTGTGAGACTTGATGATCCAAAGCACTCAAAACAGTTATGCGTAGAATGACACCTACGAATAAAAACTAGTTCAAAAACAATGATCCACGAATAAAGTTTGAAACTTTTTGCCAAAAACAATTATTTTAACACCTTAAAACGTTGAAAGTACAAGAATCTTGGATTAAAAGTGTAAAAAACAAGTTTTGAAGCTTACCAAAGATCACGTTATCTTTACGCGTATAACCAAAACCAAAAAAAACTTCAAAAACAAAGTGTGCACCCAACTATTTGGCGATTGATACCACTGTTAGGTCACAAGGTTTACCACACAAGCGTAATAGAAAGATAGAGAGCGATTGAACAAGTATCCAAACACACACACACGATATAGAGTATACGGTTATGCTTAGAGAGTGAGTGAAAACTTGAACAACCAACCTTCAAATGAAGGTTTACAAGGGGTATTTATAGGAAGGAAGCTAGGGCAACACTCCTAGTTCCCTTCCTTTCCTTATTGGGCTAGGCCTAGGCTCATGGGCCTTCTACATAAGCCTAAGGCTAATAACAAACATAAAGGCCATAATAAGCTAACTATTACATATGAGTAACTAACACTTGAATAAGGTTTAGGAGTGATTCCAACAATGATAAAAGACACTTCGAGGTTCATGATCCCCTGAAATTCACTGACTTTTGGGATCACGAACTTCGATGAACTTTAGTCACGATCATTAAAGAAGAAGAATGCGATGGTTAAAGAGAGCGATGAAAATGCTTTCGACAAAAATGAAAGGCCGAGGATGCGGCACAACTAGGAATTGACACGCCTTAGCGCACCACAGGATCTCAACCCGCGATCATCCACGGGGCAAAAAGAGAGGGTTGAGTTCGACTGAAACAAAGTGCACGGACTTCGAATGCAACGGGGCTACCTGAAGGTGTAAAGTTTGTAGGCGTCTTTGATTGAAAGCACGAAGAGGACTTTTCCACATTGATGTCTATGGAAACCCGGCATTCCAAAAGATGGGTGACATTGTCCGGGCATGTGTGGCTCGCGACAGCGAGTTACATACACACGTGGCCTCTCAAATCCAGGACTCTGCAAGCGTCAGGGTTCATTGCGAGGAGTTAAGCGCCAAGATAAGGAAGCACCACGGCGGAGAAACACTCATCACAAAGAAAGTTAAGCTTGAAGCACTGGGAATCCATCTTGACTGACAACATTTTTATTATATTTTGTACTAGTGATAGGAACCTTATAATTTGATCAATAAACGATGTATGTTTTGTTAAAATATTCGTGTTCCTTATGTAGTCATAGTACATTTAGTGTAAGAAGAAGCCATTGCTCACTTACTTGATCAAACACTTAGCTATTTGTATATCAAATAGGGGGAGGCTGACCAGGTTGATAAATACCCAAACCCCTTAATCTAGGATTTGAATAGAAAATAACCTAAGTGCTTAGTCCGCTAAACACTAACAGGTCATTTGAGTGCATATTCTCTTAGTGAGCCATCTTGAGGATACTCGGTATGAAGCGAAGAATAAGTCTCTCCACTCGGTGAAGTAGGAACTTAGCAGTGAAGATCGAGTCAAGAAAAGAAGATGGTGGATTAGGTGGTGATGACAATAACTCGAATCGTAAAACTCCTCGACTACTTACAGAATATGGCGAAATAGAATCTTGAAGGATGTGAAGGCGAGGATGAGGCGGGATAAAGGCGGGATAGTGGAATGAGATAAAGGCGATGTCCTTGTCAACAAAGTCAACTTTCACACGAATGGCAAGCGATCGGGGCTCGGTGTCATCAGCGACCTTTGGAACAATCTTGTCTCTTACATAAAATAGTCTTTGTATGAGAGACAAAATACATGATATTTTGTCTTATGCTTGTCGATTTGTCACTTAGGAAAGAGTTAAAACTCATACTTGTATAAATAGCATAAGAGATGGAGTGAAAGGTCAAGCTTGTGAATTGTAAAAACACACACACACGCAAGCCATCTTTTACTCCTCCAAATACAACTTAATCCATGAGATAGCTTTCATTGGGTACTTGTAGTTGTGCTCAGGACTTAGCTTTGAGCTTAGAGAGGAGTTACCAACCTTTGTCATTTCAATCCCAAGTACTATTCATAGTACTTGGGTAATGTATTCTTGTTTAATTTATTTCTAATAAAGAATATTATGTTGAAAATGAATGAGTGTGTTTTACACATCTTATGAGTCTAGATTCACTATTAACTTGTTTTAAATACTTAAAAGCTGTTTTTTACGATAGTGAATAGGGGAACAACACTTTTCTTCTCGAGACGACCTAGATCGATTCATACGGCGTCATTACTAAAGGCGGCAGTCACAACCACAACGTGATGTCGTCCCAATGATGACTTGGCAAGATGAAACCCTATTAGCGGTGATCGTGGCGTCCCAACTATAAGGTAATGGCCGTCGCGAATGTAAAATTATATATAGAAATCGAATTTTTAGAATTTTAAGAGGTAGACTTGTGGAGTAAAAACCTAAAACGATTATAGTCCGTTTTGGACAATATCTTAGGGTTCTCATACCCTATTTTACATCAAGATAAGTAATTTACTTCATTGATTTCATTATGTCTTCGATTGTATGTGTGTTTGCTTGCGTGTTTAACATGTCCGGCTAAATTTCTTGTGTGTTTGCTTAGATCTATGAAACCTGGTTATTAATTATTGATTAATTGTAATTGGCTTAGGAATGCACTAGGCTATCGTTGTGTTTTTAATGCTTGAGTAATCTTTGTGAACCTTAGTTTATAGTCACTTAGCAGAATTGTAGACTAAACATCCAAAGATAACCTTAGAGTTAGTTTATGAATCCTAGAGATTTCGTAGTGTAGGATCTTTATATTTATTGTGTTGATGATTCGGGTGGTCTTGGGAGATCAAAATACATGTTTGCCATTAGAGAGAGAAAGTTAGAGAGTTGGGTGGTTTCTTGGTAGAGAGTTACTTCACAAAATGTAGAATATTAGATTGAAAGCACCACCCCTTCCATGGATGGAAGGGGTATTTATACTTACAAGCATAACGACCTCCTATCGGCCTGTGGATCGAGGATACTGATGGGTAAAGACCGTCCTCCTCCCGCGATGTTGCACTAAGTATACTACGCTACAAACTAATAAATAGCTACTAAATAACGTGACTAACGACAAGTCTCGAGCTAATTAAGCTAGATAACATTTGGGGTGACCGACTCTTCACTATGGAATTTTCTAATTTCTAACAATCTCCCCCTAAGGGAGGTCACCCCATGTTTTACATTTCAAATCCTAGCATTCTATTCTTGTCATTGTTCTTGAGCTCGTAGACTTCAATTCTTCATTTCAACAATCTTTGTGCTTTTGTAGCGATTCTTCAAAGTCCGCATTGATTTGTACTTTAGTGGAGGCCTTTAACTGATCCACATCTTTGATGATCTTCGAGCTTTCTTTGAGATCATCACCCACATAAATCTCTGAATCACCCTTTATTGTGTTGCCATCATGTGAAGTTGTGACTTTCGGACCGACATGCTCACACTTTTGAATCATGACATCTTTCCATCAGAGTAGCGGAAGCCTTACTGGTTCATGATATTTGCAGCAGCGAAGCATAAGCATAGTATGAAATATCAGAGCCAGGTTATGTAGATATGCACCAGTCATGATTTCTTTTGAGATGAATGTGTTAGGTGAGCATGCGGCTATGGATTGACCGCTTCATTCTGATCAGCTGTAAACGTCCAAATGTACCTACAAACAACAGTTAGCAATAAAACACACGAAAGTGTCTTTGATCACTTTCGTTGAATTGAGGTACACGGCCCACGGTTCCCGTTGATCGATACAGAATGCGCCTTGATCAGGTAGGATTCGAAGAATCTCCTTGACGAGGGTTTCGCAGTGTTCTAGCGTTCTCAAACCGAACGTCTCAAAGAAGACAACGGTGAGTGAACCAGTAATTGAGATTCGATTGAAAAATGATTTGAAAACAATCGCGTATTGCTTAGAATAAAGAGTTTTGCAATACGACAAAGGTTTTATGAGAAAAATCAATTTTCAATCAAAACACTTTTTGTATTTGAAAATGGTACACAATCGACGTGCTAGCGAAAAGAAGAGATTCGCTTGCTCGAACGGTTTTTCCAAAAGCATTTTTCAATCGAGATACTTTTTGAATTTGAAAACATAAGTACACATTCGACGTGCTAGAGAAAAGAAGGTTTGCACATCGAGCGGTTTTCCAAAAGTATTCGTCAATTCCATTCCGGACCAAGGTTGATTCAATAATGATAAGCCCCATCGTTCTATCCATTATCACAAGCTTGATCTTTGAGAAGATCTCACATGTCACCCACCAAGAGCTTGTTAGATGTTGGCTCTAGAAGGATTTCCATCTTCATTGTGAATATTTTTACATATCACTTTCGAGATGTTCGGCAATACCACAAGGATAATGCGTAGGACTCTTAATATATACTTACTTTCCACATTGTGTGAAACAGCAAGTCTTCAAGGATTTAGTGTCCTAATGAGATATTGTGGATGATCTCTTGGCTCTAGACTCAAATGTTGCATATATGGTTCCATGCGGAGACTAGGAGAGGGTCTCCTTCTTCAATATCAACAATCTCTAAGAGAAAGTCGATAGATTATGTCGGTTCCCCGTGAGAATGAAACAAGCCCTTTTAAGAGGAACTTGAGTGGCTTGGGAAGTTTTAGTGCAGTGCGTCACTGGGTCCATGAAGTCTTGTCTTCAATACCAGTGTTACCTTAGTAACAACCAGTAGCATATGTATTGAACCGGTTTCTGCCCTAAGGTTGAATTGATGGAGGGCTATTTCTTTTCACCCTTTTCACATTCAGTTCTTTTTCATTCTTCAACCCCTTCAATGCTTACCGAGACTTCATAACTAGCACCTTGTTGGGTTTATTCCATTACTAGCTCTGTCTCAGTCCGCACTCTTCCCGTATCTCACTTTTCTCCTTTTTTCAATATACCTAAGGACTCTACACTATCTAGTGGATTGTCCCTAGGTAGATCCCTCCGGTTTTGGCGGATTGTGGGAACTAATACCTAACCTCACCATCCTTATAACTCATGAAATAAAATAAAATGGTCGGTCTTTTGGTACAGTTCATTCTTCCTTGAAACCAATTGAAAAATCATTTGGAAAAACAATCAAGGTACTTGTGATACGAGATCAAAGCATTTTGTACCTTAATAGTTTTGATCATTTAGAAAACCTCCCCCTCAACATGTGCATATGATTTAGAAATTGTTTAGCACATGGAGGCAAGAGGACTTTGAAATATTTTCTTTGATCACGATTTTCATAGAAAAAAGCCATTTGATTTTCTTGGTAAAATTCTCCCCCTCAATATGTGCATAGGATTTTTGAAATCATTTTTATCACATAGAGGCAAGAGTTAATTTGAAGCACATCCACAATCACAAGCGCCATTAAGAAACCATTTTAAAACACAATCAAGGTACTTTATAATTACTTTAAAAAGCTTTCGTACCTCGATAGTTTGTTTGCTCCCCCTCAATATGTGCTTCAAGATTCGAAAGCGTTTAGCACATATGAGCGAGCAGCGTGCACAATTAAATCAAAACGATCACCTTTTATCAAATTTCGTTATTAAATCACAAATTCTCCCCCGATCAAAAATATCAAACCCTTTGAGATTTTGGATCCCAAGTGATTTAATACGGTTTAGAAAACATGGGAGAATATGTGGCCTGGTTTAAATACTCATCATGTTTTAGGATAAATCCTCCTCCTCAACATGTGCATTGTTTGGCACATGGAGGCAGGAGTGCCTTTAAAGGACTAAAACCAATTCCATAAAAACAGATTTGAGATTTAAATCACGATCTCTCCCTTGATCAAAATTTCAAACCAATTAGGGTTTTGGATCCCGATTGATTTAAATCATTTAGAAAGTTTTATGGAAAGACGTGGCAAAATTTAATTTTGAAAAATGCAGATAAGGACGATTTAGACATTAAAGATTGTTAGTGTCAGGTATGATTGTTTTTAAGAGATCTTTTGAGTAAAACAAAACAATTTCACAATCAAACAAGAACAGAAAAAATTTCATTTTGAAAGACCTTGATTCAAAATAAAAATCATACCATGACATAACATTAAATCTTTAGATCACCACATTTTGATGTACAAACCGGAACTTTGTGAAGAAATATCGTTTGAAAATATTTTATATTAAATCACTCTCCCCCTCAATCGATGACCGAAGTCGATAATTGAGTGACTTAGGTTTTGATAAAAAGAAGTCCGGTGATTTTCAAAATTTAGTCCAATATATTTTCAAAACAATATTTTTCCATTTTCAAAAGCAATATTTTACAAAGTTTTTAGAAAAATGGTATCATCACAATTATCCTGCACAAAGATATGTTAGGTGGTTGAGAAGCTTCATTGATCTTGTAGGGCTTGGAAGAAAAAACGTCTGGCGATGCAGTGAGACTTCTTCTTACGTTGCATTTTGAATGCCAACTGAGGTCAAATTAAGCTCTGTTTCTTCAATCACATAGAAAACCATCTGCGATGCAGTGAGACCTCTTACGTTGCATTTATGCCAACTCTCTATAGAAGTCCAATTAAGCTCCGTTTCTTCATTTGTCAACCCAAGAAATGGTTACCCTTTCCTTTTGGCATCCAATCATATTCATACTGTGGGATCGGATCGGGAACATTCTTATACCCAATATACACCATGCGTTAGTGAACACACATACTGAGATATATGGTGGTGACATCACCCAAACAGACATCGACTAATAAAAGTCAATGCAACATATCAATCAGATCATATAAATGTATGGGAATAATGTGTACATCAAACTCTAATCATCTAATCCTAGCAATCATATCCTAGGCACCTAGTCCTTCAACATAGGTTAACATCATTTTTAATTAAGCATATTAGGATAATTAAGAAAGCCCGTTTGTCACACCCTCGCCGGAGGCGGAAACACGAGGTGTAACGGAAGGGAACATAAGCACAAGATAATAGAACATACCAACATTAATATTAAAAAGAAATAATACTCCATTTCAATACTAGTTTAGCCGTCATCGGCAAATATATTACAAAGTTTAGTTCCCAAAATATTGCGTTCTATTACATAATGATTTGTAGTGACAATTGAAAACTTCATTATGCAAGACTTGGTAGAAAAAGCTTACTAACGATCACCTGAAATGCATGAGAGAAAAGCGGGTCAACTATGAAAATAGTTGGTGAGTAAACACGTTTAGCAAAATAAGAAAACTCGTAATAAATAATCAAAGATTTACGGTCAGCGAAAATGGTCCACAAAGCAAAGGCATTGTGTATCCACTTCGAGTTCCAAATTCCGCCCATACAAAACTTGCAATCTGTGTGTACACAACCCATTGCACAAAATATAGTGCGTCAAGTAGTCAAGTGTAAGTGGTCATAATAGTTCACAATATAGTACCAAGTATATAATAATTCAGGGATGCTCCCAACATGGGACACTTTCTTATTTGCTCAACAAGGGAGACTCCTTTGTCACTCGACCACCTAGGCGAGATTTATTGAGACCGCTCCACCAATAAGGCGAGACTTCTTTGTCACTCGACCACCTAGGCGAGATTTATTGAGACCGCTCCACCAATAAGGCGAGACTTCTTTGTCACTCGACCATCTAGAGCGAGATTTATTGAGACAGCTCCACCAATAAGGCGAGACTTTATAGTGATGCTCCGAACATGGGAGACTTTGGGACAAGGTCATAACACGTACGGTTCAATAAGTTCAAATAAGTCATAAATTCGTAATTAAGTTCAAGGATTTGATTCAAGTTCAAAAGTTCAAGCCAAAATAGTTCACAAGTTCTAGTCAAAAGAGTTCACAAAGTAAGAATCAATTTAATTCAAGTATGGTTCATGCATTCAGCCCCAAAATATAGTAAAACGGTAAAAAGGGGATGTGATTACTCACTAGCATAAACTGTTCAATAAGTTCATAAAACATAGATAGTTTAGTTCAAGTATAAATCATGCATTCCACCCCAAAACAATTTAAAGCATTTAAAAAGGGGAGTCTGTGAATACTCACTTGATGAATAGATGCGACGACAAAAGTGGTTACACCGAAATGTAGCGGGAATCTCGAAACTGACCTATTATGAATGATATGATATGTAATGAGTTGCAATGTAATGTTATGCATGCATTTCGTATGTTATTTATACCATTTGCGGGTTTTTGAAAATAATACTCTTCGTCGAAAAATACTCTTTTGAAGTCTTGACAAATCAAAAAGCACTTTACAAGTTTTTACGTCAAAATGTCATCCTACAAGAGTTTTATAATGATTTTTGGTGAAATTACCACTTTTCGTAAAGCAAAACAATGGTCCGGAATTTTCTTGAAATCAACAAAATGGCTTTGGAAAACTAGCCGTAAAAGCGGTGTAACGTCGATCGTTAGAGAACGAACTCGACGGTTTTGGAAAGTTTGTATCGATATCTAGAAGTTTCAGTTCAGGAGTTTTCGTCATAAAGGTCTCGAACATAAAGATAATAGAGGTTAAATATGGTGATTTTAGTTACCGTAACACTTATCTCGTAAAAATAATATAGTTTTTCTAAAAATAATAGTTACGGCAAGTTTATGTAAACGTGTATATCTTAGTCGTTTCAAATCCGTTTTTCATTATTATATGTCCTTAGCTTCGTATCAAAGTATACTAATATATTTTTGACAAGTCGAAATAATTTATAAAGCTTAGGACTCGTTTTTGACTCGAATAGAGTAAAAATAGTATGCTGAAATTTTCAGAAAATATATATATCGTCGTCAAACTTGAAAAATTCATAACTTCTTCGTTATAACTCCGGTTTAATCCGTTCAAGCTGCCCGCGGTTCGTTTTTAAAGTATATTTTCTAAATATCAAGGTCAAAAATTCGTGCCTACTGTCGGATTTTCCAGAAAATCAAAATAAGGACAGACCACTTTATATACTTGTCGAAAATAGTTTTTCTCTTACTAAACCTATTCCAATCCCTTCAAATCAACTCCAAAACTAATCTAATCCTATCATACACCTTCTTAGGGTGTCATGGGTTCCTAAACATCATCAAGACCAACATATACCAAGGGGATAATTATAGGATGACTTTATATGTATAAAACACTAAAAATCAAAGTAAAAATGGTATAAACAACACAAGTCTTGCATGTTTTTGCTCAAAAATGATAAGATGAGTATGAAATGAATATGTAAGATGAAAAATAAATATGAGATGCTTACAAGTGATATGATGAGGTGATTAGAACCAAGGATTAACCTAAACACCCTAGGTTTTTATTTCAAAACCTTTAATAAGAGTGTAACTAGATTGATTATACACTTGTGCTTGAAAATTTTGATCCCCTTTGTTTTCTTGATGTATGGCCGGTTGAAGGAGAGCCAAAGAAGAGAGGAAAAGTTTTTGATAACTTGTAAAATTTTGAGATGATATGAATGAATAATTGGTCTTGGAGTATAAACATATACCATCAAACATTTTACTAACTCCATTAAATGTGTACCTTTCCCCCTAGCCGGTTTCTAGGGGATTTTGTTTCCCAATTACTTTTTTTTTTTTTTTTTTTTTTTATATGTATATACTTGTCAAAATGAATGTGTAAGATTTGTTAAATAAGAATGTGTAAGTAATTGTAACTTGTAAGGTAAAAGGTAGTTTTTATGTACAAGTAAATTTTTAATAGATAAAAATAGAATGTATTGAGATAATAAAAATTGTAAAAATACATTCCTTGTGAAATTTGGGTGATAAAAATAATTATCGTATAATTTTTAAGAAAACGTCGTAATAATTAAACTTTAACGATTAATATACCAAATAAATTTAGAACACTAGGTAAACTCAAAATATAGTTTTTATAAGCCAAATGTAAGTTTAAAAATATTTCGGGATCATTTTTGAAAGTAACGGCAGTTAAATATTTAAAATAATAGCTCACGCGATCACGTTTATTAAATATAAAATTTTGCGATTAAAGTGAAATGAAATGCCATGAATGAACTAATATGATGCATTTTTAATTTAAGAAATGACCGGAATTTGAGAATTGTGACATTCTTCCCATGTCAGCGGAATCATGTCCTCATGATTCGATTAACGATACTATGGTCCGAACCTCGACAAGAGTTCTAAAAGTTCATGCTCGAACGAACAGTCTAAATGATCATATCAATGCCCATGCGTACAGGTTCCCCATTCAACTAAGTGCGTGCCGTGATTAGATTGGATAGGGTAAACTTGCCAATATCGAGCGTAGCTCTCAAAAGACCTTTAGGTTGTCGATTATAATCTAATCTCACAACTCATCAAACAAGAGCTGTCATGAGATTAAACTAAACCGACTTGAGTAAACTTGTCTCTTAGCTTGATTTTAGCAACTCATCAAACAAGAACTGTCACTAGATCAAGCTAGGAAACAAGTTGTTAGAAAGGTAGGATTCCAAATCCTTGAATGAAGTCTTTTGAAAGATCGATATTCGATTTGCTTACACAATCAAATCCAATCAACAAAATATATAACAACTAAGGTCGATATCAATAGGTCTCAAATTAATCAAGGTCGTGAACGTGATAAAGATTGGAAGGAAGTTATGCGCTCAAAATCATGTCATCTGAAATAAGGTAGTTGTTGAAAGAATGTACCGTTAAGCGTTGCGGGCTTCCTCGGTACCGGATAGAATGCTTTCGACCCCGTGCGAGGAAACATCAATATTAGGATCTTGTGGGCCTTCTATTGCCAATGCCAGGTTTGGGCGATTACCTCCTTGATTGGGAGTTCTTTTCAGCTTTGGGCAGGTATTGCGAAGGTGATCTAGACTTCCACACTCGTAACATGCTTTTCTCTGTCCTTGATTTCGATTCTGTTTGAGCAATTTCGCGAAGTGGCCCGTCTGTCCACATTTGTTGCACCGGCGGTCTCACAGTGATGATAATTACATTGAGTGCACAAAGGATGTGGACTGCATATCCTCTGGCGCTCAGGGTAGTCGCCCATAGTTCTGGTTATTAGTTGCCTCTTGTCTTGCTGACCACTGGTCTCGGCTTCCCTGGTGATCCTCACCTTAAGCTTTCGTCCACTTGTCGTTTGCTTTTGTTAGTTCTCGGACACGATCACATCATTTGTCAAGCAATATGCCATGCTCCACGGCTACTTGCGAGTGGTTGTGTTCGACGAGGTGACATCCCTTCTAATTTCCACAGTAGAAACCATGTGAGGAACCATCCTAGTTAAACCTTCTCCGGCGTTGGTTCGTCTAGCATCGAGATGTGTTATAATTTGGGTGAGTAGATCCGCTATTCCAGCAGCGTTGTTGTTTGGATTGTCATTGTTGTTTGGGTTGCCGTTGTTGTTACCTCCTGGGCGTGTGTTTCTTGCAGCCATGATTCTACAGAGGACCAAAACATCGGGTTGAGTAAACGACATTGACGAAGTCGGATGAGGTCGCAGAGCGGTGGTAATGTGTTATAGTGATCGAAACATGAGCGAGGAGCGAGTCATGCTATGTCTAACAAGTCGAAAGATGGAAAAGAGAAGATATGAACAAGGTACGGTAATGTAGGCGTGAACACAAAACATGCTATGCATACCCACCCGACCAATGCAACTTCAGGTGACCGGACTCAAAAGACTCGACTAAACATGATTTAAATTTACTCTTCTTATCATTGCATGGTTCTTCATAAATTAGACATAGTTGATCAGGCTATGTATCATTTATGATTAACGATCTAGCGATAGAACTAGATGACTCGGATGATGTTCAATGTTTAATAAAATAAAATAAAAATTTTTCGGTTATAGCTGTGATTTTTATTTTTGAAAAATCGGCATTCTCTATAACCTTTGTCTCTGATACCAATCTGTCACACCCTCGACGGAGGCGGAAACACAGTGTAAGCGGAAGGAACATAAGCACAAGATAATAGAACATACCAACATTAATATTAAAAAGAAATAATACTCCATTTCAATACTAGTTTAGCCGTCATCGGCAAATATATTACAAAGTTTAGTTCCCAAAATATTGCGTTCTATTACATAATGATTTGTAGTGACAATTGAAAACTTCATTATGCAAAACTTGGTAGAAAAAGCACTACGATCACAGAAATGCATGAGAGAAAACGGGTCAACTATGAAAATAGTTGGTGAGTAAACACGTTTAGCAAAATAAGAAAACTCGTAATAAAATAATCAAAGATTTAGGTCCAGCGAAAATGGTCCACAAAGCAAAGGCATTGTGTATCCACTCAGTTCAAATTCCGCCCATACAAAACTTGCAACCTGTGTGTACACAACCCATTGCACAAAAATATAGTGCGTCAAGTAGTCAAGTGTAAGTGGTCATAATAGTTCACAATATAGTACCAAGTATATAATAATTCAGGGATGCTCCTAACATGGGACACTTTGCGTTGCTCCAACAAGGGAGACTCCTTTGTCACTCGACCACCTAGGCGAGATTTATTGAGACCGCTCCACCAATAAGGCGAGACTTCTTTGTCACTCGACCACCTAGGCGAGATTTATTGAGACCGCTCCACCAATAAGGCGAGACTTCTTTGTCACTCGACCATCTAGACGAGATTTATTGAGACCGCTCCACCAATAAGGCGAGACTTTATAGTGATGCTCCGAACATGGGAGACTTTGGGACAAGGTCATAACACGTACGGTTCAATAAGTTCAAATAAGTCATAAATTCGTAATTAAGTTCAAGGATTTGATTCAAGTTCAAAAGTTCAAGCCAAAATAGTTCACAAGTTCTAGTCAAAAGAGTTCACAAAGTAAGAATCAATTTAATTCAAGTATGGTTCATGCATTCAGCCCCAAAATATAGTAAAACGGTAAAAAGGGGATGTGATTACTCACTAGCATAAAACGTTCAATAAGTTCATAAAACATAGATAGTTTAGTTCAAGTATAAATCATGCATTCCACCCCAAAACAATTTAAAGCATTTAAAAAGGGGAGTCTGTGAATACGCACTTGATGAATAGATCTTGACGACAAAAGTGGTTACACCGAAATGTAGCGGGAATCTCGAAACTGACCTATTATGAATGATATGATATGTAATGAGTTGCAATGTAATGTTATGCATGCATTTCGTATGTTATTTATACCATTTGCGGGTTTTTGAAAATAATACTCTTCGTCGAAAAATACTCTTTTGAAGTCTTGACAAATCAAAAAGCACTTTACAAGTTTTTCGCGTCAAAATGTCATCCTACAAGAGTTTTATAATGATTTTTGGTGAAATTACCACTTTTAGATCGCAAAACAATGTGCGTCGGAATTTTCTTGAAATCAACAAAAATGGCTTTGGAAAACTAGCCGTAAAGCGGTGTACGTCGATCGTTAGAGAACGAACTCGACGGTTTTGGAAAGTTTGTATCGAAATCTAGAAGTTTCAATTCAGGAGTTTTCGTCATAAAGGTCTCGAACATAAAGATAATAGAGGTTAAATATGGTGATTTTAGTTACCGTAACACTTATCTCGTAAAAATAATATAGTTTTTCTAAAATAATAGTTACGGCAAGTTTATGAAAACGTGTATATCTTAGTCGTTTCAAATCCGTTTCTCATTATTATATGTCCTTAGCTTCGTATCAAAGTATACTAATATATTTTTGACAAGTCGAAATAATTTATAAAGCTTAGGACTCGTTTTTGACTCGAATAGAGTAAAAATAGTATGCTGAATTTTCAGAAAATATATATATAGTGCGTCAAACTTGAAAAATTCATAACTTCTTCGTTATAACTCCGTTTTAATCCGTTCAATGACCCCACGGATTAGTTTTAAAGTATATTTTCTAAATATCAAGGTCAAAAATTCGTGCCTACTGTCGGATTTTCCAGAAAATCAAAATAAGGACAGACCACTTTATATACTTGTCGAAAATAGTTTTTCTCGTACTAAACCTATTCCAATCCCTTCAAATCAACTCCAAAACTAATCTAATCCTACCATACACCTTCTTAGGGTGTCATGGGTTCCTAAACATCATCAAGACCAACATATACCAAGGGGATAATTATAGGATGACTTTATATGTATAAAACACTAAAAATCAAAGTAAAAATGGTATAAACAACACAAGTCTTGCATGTTTTTGCTCAAAAATGATAAGATGAGTATGAAATGAATATGTAAGATGAAAAATAAATATGAGATGCTTACAAGTGATATGATGAGGTGATTAGAACCAAGGATTAACCTAAACACCCTAGGTTTTTATTTCAAAACCTTTAATAAGAGTGTAACTAGATTGATTATACACTTGTGCTTGAAAATTTTGATCCCCTTTGTTTTCTTGATGTATGGCCGGTTGAAGGAGAGCCAAAGAAGAGAGGAAAAGTTTTTGATAACTTGTAAAATTTTGAGATGATATGAATGAATAATTGGTCTTGGAGTATAAACATATACCATCAAACATTTTACTAACTCCATTAAATGTGTACCTTTCCCCCTAGCCGGTTTCTAGGGGATTTTGTTTCCCAATTACTTTTTTTTTTTTTTTTTTTTTTATATGTATATACTTGTCAAAATGAATGTGTAAGATTTGTTAAATAAGAATGTGTAAGTAATTGTAACTTGTAAGGTAAAAGGTAGTTTTTATGTACAAGTAAATTTTTAATAGATAAAAATAGAATGTATTGAGATAATAAAAATTGTAAAAATACATTCCTTTTGAAATTTGGGTGATAAAAATCATTATCGTATAATTTTTAAAAGCGTCGTAATAATTAAACTTTAACGATTAATATACCAAATAAATTTAGAACACTAGGTAAACTCAAAATATAGTTTTTATAAGCCAAATGTAAGTTTAAAAATATTTCGGGATCATTTTTGAAAGTAACGGATTAAATATTTAAAATAATAGCTCACGCGATCACGTTTATTAAATATAAAAATTTACGCGATTAAAGTGAAATGAAATGCCATGAATGAACTAATATGATGCATTTTTAATTTAAGAAATGACCGGAATTTGAGAATTGTGACACCGTTAGACGATGTAGATTTGAAAAACATTATCCCCCTCAATCCATGACTCATTTTTATGAAAAGTTTAAAAGCTCTGAAGTCATAGATTGAGTTTGCAAATTTTATAAGAACTCTGAATCTGATTGATTTTAAGCAACTCATTTTCCACCATTTTTGAAAACAACAAATATTTTTCTGAAGAATTTTAGACGGAAAAACATTTGTGTAGGAACAGCAGTCCTTCGACATACTTTCCTCAAATTGTTTTAGGATAAGTGCACGAAATATTTGAAAATTGGTCTAGCGCAACACTTTCCTTTCTTGAAGAGCGGGTTGCTATCTGAAATGATAGCAAGCCATAGTTTTAAGCACGGGTTACAGTCTGAAGTAACTGAAAGCCATCATATGAAGCCCGGGTTACAGTCAGAAATAACTGTAAGCCATAGAATTGTGACATGTTTTGAAAGAAATATTTACACCTCCTGCTCGAACTTCATCTAAAGTCCCGTGCCATTATTGAATGACATTTTTAAGACCGTAGATGTTATCGATACCAGAAGACATGTCTTGAGAAAACATATTTTTGGTATTTTTGAAATTTTCTGATTTTTATGGATTTTTGAAGATTTTATATTTTTCTATTTTCTTTTTGTTGGATTTATATTTTTGTATTTTGGTTTTTGATAAATATTTACAAAGATAGAGTAGATGATATAGTAAAGGAAGATGATGATACGAGTACCGAGATAAGGATATCGAACAGCCCCGTTGTAGAAGATAGAAGTCATCATCTCTTAAACATTCACCACCAAAGCTTCCAAGGCTCTTGAATCGAGAGAAATTGAACCGTCTGAAAATGAGACTTTGGCAGCTTCCCCCCAAACCGAAAATCCTTTAGTGGCGGATTGAAGCTCTATTTCAAGCTTGCCTTAGCGGTGCCGCAGAGAAGCACACCATTATCATAAATCTTGTTGCTCCATTTAAGAGCGATGTCGAGGATCTCCATTGGGGTTATACCATCAAGAAGAAGAACAACAACGT
Source organism: Chrysanthemum makinoi (assembly GCA_910596185.1). Classification (NCBI taxonomy): domain Eukaryota; kingdom Viridiplantae; phylum Streptophyta; class Magnoliopsida; order Asterales; family Asteraceae; genus Chrysanthemum; species Chrysanthemum makinoi. The sequence goes on along the minus strand of OU343225.1, from coordinate 200,197,198 downwards.
ATCATCCCACTCATAGATAATCTTCTCAAATTTCATAGCCACTGAAGTTCTAAGCTATCCATTCAAAAGGTGTCAAGAGACCACTTCCCCCACGTAGTTGAATTGATGCTGGTCAGTCTCTTAGACTAGAGCTCACGAACCGAATACACATACGAAGACAAAGAAACTTATACCATCCAGTAGCGATTAAGTCCAATAGCCAAAGAATAACCCCGATGTATACTTTTCTCTCCTCCGAAGAAAGTGTATGAAGCTCAAGAACCGAAGTACCGAATGCCCAAAGAGAAAAACCGATAACATTGAGAAGCAGGGCGAATCGATTATCTCTGCGGGTGACAATCTCTGCGGATGTCAACTCGGAATAAGTGATTATATCTACGAATCAGCTGATTAAGCCCTCAAGTGAGGCAATTTGGCGTCCCCAATGTACACAATCTCTCTCCTCGATGAATGCGATAGCATCATCACACACTTAATATGTACCTCTTTTATCATCCGAAACTAACTCTTCCATCTCTTCCCCCACATAGTTGGAATAAAAAAACACTGAACTCCATGAGTCAAATCTTGAGTTTCTCTGCGGTAATGACGATAGTCTTCCCGGGATATCTTCAATCACTTAGAAGTATTAAGCTCGTCAAGATTACTCGCGTATAGATGTGTGTCTCCTTCCCCCTTGCTGGTTTTGACACTTACAGAGTCAGCAAATCATTATAAGCCATTATACTAGAAATTTGTTGAGAAGAACATTTGAACTCTTGTGAGAATCAACTTGCTGAATAATGTGAGCAAATCTAATTGGGGATTAAATTTGGCATTTCAATCTCCCCCAATTAGTGCTCTTCCCTAAACCGACAATCTGTTTGATAAATGCCCGGATTAAGAAGAAGTCTTTAGATAGTTAAATGAAACTCGTCTTTAGTCTTCTAACATGTAGCGAGAAAATGTAGAGCGGCGTAGACTTCGACCTTCTTCAAGATTGTGCAGTTGGGGAATAGATAGTTAACATCTTCATCTCACCAAATTCGTTCCAATTACCTTATATGTAGCAAATCTCCTTAACTAAAATCCCTCCCAATCAAACAAGAAACGTAAAGATGTTCATCAAAGAAATACCCAAACAACTAGAAGCACTTTGTCATTTAATCATATCAGCCCGTGTGAAGATGTCAACCAGCGGCTCTTAGAAGAAACTACATGTGAAGATGATCCGATAAGAAGAATCTCGGTTCTTACATGAGTTAGGAGCCGTTTGACCATATATTCTCAAATTTCAATCAACAATGCAAAAAATTTCACACTTCTTCTCCCCTCAAGAATTGCATACGTAGTTGCCATTCTTGATTAAACAAGTGAACTCATCCATGTGTAGTCTATTTCCACTTCTCCCCCACAAAAAATTGCATATGATGTAAGCCATCGCCATTTTAATTGAGCTATTGAAAAATAGAAAAACCATCAACATTAAGTAGATCACCATTGAGAAAAAACATGAGAAGAAGATCACTTGATGATGGCGCATGGAAAAAGCAAGAAGCATGTTGATGAGAATGGTCATTAATTGAGAAGATTTCTCTTCTTAGAAGATAAAAGCGCCTGAAAGCGTACACTTTTCTTTTCTTTAGAAGCGAGGCTTGAACTGTATATGTTCAAAGCGTCATAAGAAGATTTCTCTTCTTTCAAGATAAAGCGCTGAAACGTACACTTTTCTTTTCTTTAGAGTCACGAGGCCTGGTGAAGTGAGCAGAGCGTCATAAGAAGATTTCTCTTCTTCAGAAGATAATGCGCACTGAAACGTACACATTTCTTTTCTTTGGAGTACGAGTCCTGAACTGATGTGAGCAGGATGTCATAATCTCTCTTTTCAATCTCTTGGCAAAACATGTAATCAACCCCATTATCATTCAATAGGCTCTTTGTAGTGACAGCTGATGGAGATAACCCAATATGATGAATTTGACCATGAAGTAAACTAACCCGAACTCGTGACTTAAACTTGCACATGTGTAACAAAGAGCGGTGCTGAGAAATCATGCTCCATTGAATCTCTAAGTACTCTATACTCTTCAACCAACAAACCATCAAGTAATAGACGTACATCACCTCTTGAAAATCCACAATTGAATGTGACACTTTGAACACTACAAGCGTAACTCCTTAAAGTGATAGTTATTTTGTGGTGGTATGAGCCCAATTCCCCCCAGTGGTAAAAGAAAAGGTAAAAGACACCCAACAATAACTAGATTTCCAAGTCTTCGTTTATGATAGTAAGCTCGAACAAGGATCATGAAGAATATTCATCCAACCATCCCGATACCTTGGATACTAAGTACACTCGCCCATGATAATTCACTTCAACCTCAAATAAATATCTTTGAATTAACTCCGTTGTCACATCTTCTAGTTAAATGTTCAATTCTAGCCTCCTTTAACGTTTTAAGTGAACTCTGATAATGGTTTCATCCCGACCATGGTTTAATAAGCATAACCCCGTAAAACTTTGAAGTAGCCAAACTGCCATGACGAAAATCCAAACACACATCCAATTCATGAAGTACACCCTTTTATCCTTTCTTTGAAGCGAAACCGTAGCACCGGCATCGAGAAAAGATCCGAAATACACTTTCCTTTTCTCGAGGATGGTTCCATCAATACGGGATTTTACAACTCTATGGTTTAAACCGAAAAATAGTTTCTTTCGCGGGATTTTACAAAACCAAGAATAAACCGTAAGATAGATCCGGAAATGCACTTTACTTTTACCGGGATGTTTCCATTGTTACGGGATTTTACAAGTCTATGATTTAAACCGAGAAATAGTTTCTTTCGCGTGATTTTACAAAATCAAGACAAAACCGTAAACAATGTCAGCTTGAATGTGTTATGACGACTTTGGTTTCAGTGAATATCTGTTTTAGGGGAACATGCAGCGGTTCAAAAACGACTCTTTCACCAACATCAACATCCATTAAACACTTTGGTAGACACACCATTCACGAATTACTCAAGCTGTTATGGTGACCATATGGTGAAGTAAACCCGATATGCCAAACTTAATCATGAAGTAAAATTCTCCAGATTTGTTACTTAAACTTGTACTAATCCATGTGAAGAAGAAACGGTGTACCCAATGTACAAAACCTCTTGACATATTCTCAACTGCGTGAGACACCGAAGTGATAGTTACGTTGTGGGTTAAGTGATAAAGAGTCACAACCGTAATTAAATAGCCAAGTCTTTATCACACTCTATAAATGCTGAAACAAGTCATCTTCGCGGAAGGGTAGAAAGAAAGAAGACGAAATAAGTAAACAGGCCCGGAAAACCTCCCTTCAAAGACAAATAAGAAATACCGTACAAACAACCCCGTAGTCAACCTTGTTCAAATATCAATTCAAGCTGTGACATTATCTCCTTTGTGAGAATGTATAAACCAAAGAATCAAGCCCCATATCATAACAAATCTCATCATCAACACTCATAACCAATCAAATCTCATCGACAAATCTCATAATTAGATCTCATTATCACCAATAATCATCCGATCTAAAATCCATTAAGCCCGATTCAAATCATTCAAGCCCAATTAATCTCAAAACGTAAGTCCATTAAACATTTTAGCATTAGAAGACCCACGACATTACCAATATTTAGTCCAGCAAAGACTAATACATCCATTATTCCAAGTTTGGCACATGAACAAGCACTAATTAAAAGCCCAAATTCAACTAAGTTAAATGATGCATCACAAAGCGCATGCCCCGGCCCAACATTAGATACCACAATTCCATGATTTTTGTGATAAACGAATTTTTTTCATTATATTCCAACTGAGTAAACACATGTCTGGGCCCAACGATATTTTGTGACTTTTGTGATAATGTAATGTCAAGTTCTTAGTTATTTCATGACTTTTGTGATAACGTATGACCCTTAGTAAGATGCATGCCCGGGTCCAACATGGGAGACGTTTTCCAATTAAACACATTTGTGTTTTCTATATATGATAGATATGCAAGCAGGTCCTAAGGGCCCATTCCAGTCACTTCAGCCGATCCAAATACATAAGAAAGCCCATGAAATCAAACAATGCTATCTAATACTCGGCCCTTTAGCTGGTGAAACCCATTACACACAATAGCTGCCCAGATAGCACGGGTATATAACGCACATAAACTTCATCATTTACCCTAAACATTCTCACACATAACAAACCCTAATCCAATAATTCATCCACCCCCATCTTATACTTCTTAAAACACTTTCAATCCAAAAACTTATTCTCTTATCAACATGATATACGCCCCCCATCTGATAATTAATCACACCAAATTACCTCCTAATGTTTAGCTCGCCACAGGGTTGGCTAGAGCTCCATCTTCAGACCCACGGGCATGGTATGATACTCGACAACAATACCACAGGGATGGTTTCAAAATACCTTAACAAGGTTCACAGGTAGGTTTGTATGTTTTGACAATCGTTTTTCCTTTTACATCAACCGAACACAAGAAAGATAGAACGAATAGTTTTGATCTTTCTTGAAAGGTTCGAATATCAATAAGAAGGTTAAGCTTCGAAAGTGGTCTATGATGATAAGGGATTCAACAAACACTGTGTTTTATATAGACATGAGTTTGAACCCATTCAGAGATCCTATAAGTTGTATGAATTGTTTTTCTTTTGAGTCTTGACCGAATAAATGATGAAGGATAACAAGTTTGTTATTTGATTTTCATTTGACTGATTCGGATAGAACATGAGTATGTATGGATTGATGATGGATGAAAACCTTCATGACAAAGACCATGAAGCCTTATTGTTTCATTGAGATACACGAAGAAGCTTCTGAAATCTTTGTACATTCAGATTTAGTATGAGTCATGAGTCATAGTTTGTAGATCGGTTTTAGATGTAGATCTGGTTTTCGTTTTCAGTAGATATTGAACTGATGATGGTTTTGACCTGAGGTTGATGTTGCTCGTATATGGTATGTGGTTGAGTATATTGGTATTGAAAGGTATTGTGGTCAATGGTCTTGTTATTCTCCTTCATCCTTTCTGTGTAAGTCGCTAGTCAAGTCGCCAGCCTAAGTCGCTACCATTTATCCATAACAAGCCGCTAGCTTTTTATGTCGCTATTGACTTGAGTTGACTAAATAGTCAACCCGCTACACAAGTCGCTAGCTTTGTTTTCAAACCAAGTCGCTAGCTTTGTTTTCAAACCAAGTCGCTAGCTTTGTTTTCAAACCAAGTCGCTAGCTTTGTTTTCAAACCAAAGTTAGCCAAATCTTCTTTATAACTCGCTAGCACAACCTTTTTTTTTTTTTTTTAACATAACTCGCTATTGACTTTCAAGAAAGTTAACGAATAACCAAGAGTAAGCTACAGGAGGGACAGTGAATCTAGACAAATATGAGGCCAAGTCGCTAGAAAGAATCTCATGCCATATTCCGACCATCTTCAAACAAACCCAGAAAAATTCATATGAAACTGCTTCTTTAGACTGGTTTGACCACGAATACGATAACCATTTAACCACCGTTTGGACCATAAAAAATCTGACCATTTGACCACACAAACCGTTCACGAGATGGTACAAAAACAAGTCACAAAATTTATGTTACCAAGAAACTTATTTCTGGACTGCAAAGACACAATAACCAAAGACAGAAAGTTTGAAACAACATAAAAACTGATTGACTTTTAAGACCAAGATGATATGACATGCATAAACTGTAAACACAAACATTTTCCAACAAATAAAATATCACAAAAACAGTTTAACACATCATGAAGAAACCACCATAAATCGAACAACACAATAACCTGGCTCTTGATACCAATTGTAGGATCTTTATATTTATTGTGTTGATGATTCGGGTGGTCTTGGGAGATCAAAATACATGTTTGCCATTAGAGAGAGAAAGTTAGAGAGTTGGGTGGTTTCTTGGTAGAGAGTTACTTCACAAAATGTAAAGTATTAGATTGAAAGCACCACCCCTTCCATGGATGGAAGGGGTATTTATACTTACAGACATAACGACCTCCTATCGGTGGATCGGGGATACTGAGGTGGGTAAAGACCGTCCTTCCTCCACGGTGTTGCACTAAGTTATACTACGCTACAAACTAATAAATAAGCTACTAAATAACGTGACTAACGACAAGTCTACGAGCTAAATTAAGCTAGATAACATTTGGGGTGACCGACTCTTCACTATGGAATTTTCTAATTCCTAACACGTAGGCAATAACCTTAAGGTAGTCTCAAAGAGTTAGGGATAAAAGCATACCCTACGATCTTAGAAAACACAACGCATTAAGAATAAGGACGTGACAATTCAATCAGCAATAAAAGATAACTAGGGAGTAATAGTATCTAGGTAGACACATTTTTAATCATCATACAAGCACACATCAATAGACATAGACTACCCATTAGTTTAGATAATTAGATAGTAGAAGTAATCGGTAGAAGTACCAAACCCCAAATCCAAACCCCGAGATTTTACCCTTAGCTTTATAAAAAATATAAAAAAAGATAAAAAAAAATAATTTTCCTCAACCTCAACCTTAGCGTAGTACACTTCTCACTAGCATTCCTATTCCCCAAGAGAACGATGTCAATACCCGAGGCTTACCCAATACTACACTAGAACAATTAGGTTCACTGCCTAGGGTGTTGAGAAACTTGCTCGACGAAAAGGAAGTTCCTTTGACCCCGAACGCGTTATACGCGCATCAAGTTTTTGGTGCCTACTGCCGGGGAATAGAATAGCTAGTTAGATTTCTATCTCGTTTAGGTTCCCTTGCTTGATTCCTATCAAGTAAGATTTTTTTCTCATTTTTCGCTTCCTCGTAGTCTATCCCCCTTCTTCGTGAAATTGTTCGTAAACCCCACCACTCATGATTCGCATCTTTCGCCGTAGAAACTTTGCACTACCCGCTCCCAATCCCCCTCCCAATCCCGAATTAGAAAACGCAATCCCACAAAACCTTTCACCCGTTCACCACTTTGGAAATCACTTAGGGCATAATGAAATAAATTGGCAACAACATAGTCCTTTCTATGACTCGGATTCCGATGAAGAATTTGACTATGGCGAGGCACTTGATAACGGGGAGGTCATCGATGAAGTTAATTTTGAAATGGAGGAAGACCCCTCCCAATGCTTTGACCCTAGGTGTAGAATTGAGGTTGATGGCCCCTTTAACATGAAATTCCCTTGTAAGATAGGATTTGAAAGTTTTGATGCTAACTTGCACTCATTCTTACCTTTAAACTTATTCTCAAGAAATCTATATAATAAAATTAAGGTGAATGAATTAACTTATCAAGGGGACAATGTTGTTGATCCGGTCACTTACTTGGATGTGTTTGTTGGAAGTTTTACCTATGTGGTTGAATTCATGGTCTTAGAAGATTTAGGAGAATTCATTGATGGAAGTCTCACTCAAGTAATATTTGGAACAAACTTTAAGAGAATGACTAGGTTGAATGAACGGATGATTGATGGTTTAATCACATTCTCCGATGGAGTTGAGGATTTTGTCTATCAAATGCCCCGTACGCATCCTAGGTTTAAGCACAAAGATATAGAGGCATGCAATCGGATGGCTCCCATTCAGATACTTAATGAAAGAGATAAACAACGGGGACTTAGGCATACTTATGAAAAAAAATGAAAGGTACTATAAAAAATGCTTAGAGTTAGGAGATGAATACAAGAAAAGTGAGAGAACATTGGAATGGCTTAGATATGGGCCCGTAAGCGTGCACGAGACCACGTAGGAGCACGACTTCGAGTCTAGCTACAAGACTCATAAATAAAGAAAAGCGTTTCGTGGGAGGCAACCCATGCTTAATTGGTTGCTTGTTTGTGTGTCATATATCTTTTAATTATTGTATGTTCTCATGTTTGAATTTGTGAAAATGCTTTATTTTTTCTTTAACCTCGTCTTACTTACATATAAAGGTATTTTACAAAAAGGATAAGTGTAGGGAGGATTACACACGTTTTTAAAAGAACGTAAACATGAGAACTACGATTATTGAAAAAGATATATATGTGTGTGTGTTTGTTAGAGTCAAATGCTTGTATCGAGTCATAATGGATGTTTTGAGGGAATTTTTCCAGATTTTAAAGGTGTAATTTTTCGGAAAAGCGCAGGCCGGACGGTTTACTGCCGGGATAACTGACGACGTCGGGAGGATCAACGACTTATAACTTTATCTCTTTTTCTATGCTAACTATAAATTTTGGAAATTCTCGGTCTTAATTTTCGAGAAAATCTGCAAACATCCATTCCACAAGCATTATATCCTAGTTTAGAAGAGTCATATATAGTTTTACCGCCGATTTTACGCGAAGGTTTCGTCTATTTTCTTAAAGTGTGCAGGTTTTATTTATCAAGAAGAAGAAACATAAGATTGGATGAAGCTTTTCGCGCATACATTCTTCTAGGAAAGAATTTAACCACTACTTCACATGGATCCTACCGAGCTAATCAGGGGAGTACTAGTTTTTTTCTCTTTTAATTACCTTCCGTTATCATAACTTTGATACTTTCGGGGAACATTGGGGACAATGTTCAGTTTAAGTGTAGGGAGGGAGAATAAAACGGCAACTTTGAAACTATGCTTATCCTTGATCATTTGTCTTGTCCTATTTCATTTGTGTAATAAACCATGAGAAATATTTGTTAGGGCAATTTTAGCGCCAAATTTAAAAAATTTCATGACATGTACGGGTTGGACTTTAGTCTTAATAAAGCATATCATGGATAGGAGTTATATGACTAGCACAAAAACCTTTTACCACTCAAATTCCACCCCAAAAATGTGAGGTTCGCCCCTAGATCTATAGGAATTAAAGCATTCCTATTTAATGCTTCGAGAGTGTATCAGTAGTATATAATAGATTCTAGAACTTGTTTTGTGATGCATTCCGAGATCGCTAGTGAGACTACACTTGTGTAGTTAGGAATAACTAAATGATAAGAGGCATTAGGATAACCCTTGTTTGATACCCGTATTATAATTACTTCTTCCACATCGGTTGAGTAATTCCCCCACACCCTTGCGATGTACTCATCTTTAGTACACGATACCCCTAGTTAACCCCTCAGAGCCTATCCTTTTCACGGTTCTCGTGATGTTTCGGTTTTCTAGAATATCAATGAAGAGCATTGTTTACAATCCACCCCCAAATGTACACCTAAATCGCCTTAGCACACCTTGTATGCAGTCACCTTTAGTGCATTGTTCAATTATCTAGTTACTTTCATGGTTGCTAAGTCGAGTCATATCTTTTGTACATAGTTTTGGGACGATTGGGACTCATGGGTAAAGTTAAATTTTATGTAGTGACGGGAAGGAACGTTAAATTCAAATTCCCTTTATTTACGTAATAAGGTACTCCAAGTGTTTTGATCATTTCAATTCGGGTCAAATTAGTGTTAGAGTAATAAAAACTCAAATGTAAGGATGCTCCTATAAATCCCTTATATTTTGATGTTATCGTAGAGGATGCTAGAGTAAAAGTGTATGCAAAAAAAAAAAAAAAAAAAAAGGTGTTTAAAAAAAAACTGTCTACCATCCTACATCTATCTTTATATTTATGTTTGTTTGTTTCAAATTATCTAGAGTTTAGTGAGTCGAGTCTTGGCTTAGCAACGCCATTCTTTTCATGCTTGTAACATAAGATTTTTGACTTGCCACCACTAAATCGCCTATCCAACCAAACCCTTTGTTTCCCTACCGTAAGCCTAACGTTACAACCCTTTAAAAGACCTCTTAGATAGTTGTTCCTAGGCGCTTACGTCAAAGCGGCGGAGGTTTGATCTAGTCTCAAGCCTATGGTAATCTATGTACTATGACCGATTAATGAGTGTTTATCTTCCATTTCCATTTACTATATTTCATATACACCCAAGAGATGAGAGAATCCAAACACCACTTGTGAGGTGCTAGTATATAATTTCCGTGCTTGTTATGACTATTGCGGTGCTTTTACTTGTTATGAATTATGTTAAACCAATGCTTCATGCCCCCTAGCTTATAAATTGATTGGCCAAAAGCACATTTGCTTGAGGACAAGCAAATACCAAGTGTAGGGATATTTGATAAGGATTTAAAACGTACACTTTTAAGGGGTCATTTAATCCCTTAGTCACCCACTTTTATATCCGCTACTGCTTAATTTCGTTCATTTTCACTTTTTAGGTCTCTTGGAAGCAAAATGCTGGAATGATGCATATTTGGACGAAAAGGAGTGAATATATGAAGAAAATGGCTAAGTCAAGATCAAGACTCTCAAGCTGCTGGAATTACACTGGCGGTCACAATCCATGGGTGACGCCGTCCTTCTCTACGTAATTAAATTTGAGGCGCACTCGAGACTTTTGCTAATTTACACGGCGGTCGGGGCTTTGAAAGTAAGGGCGTCACGAAGACTTTCTTCTCGGCGGCCTAGATCCAGATGAGGCGGCGTCATTCGAAGGGACGGTGTCACAACCACAACGTGACGCCGTCCCAATGATGACTTGGCCAAGACGAAACCCTAATGACGGCGATCTGACGGCGTCCTAACTATAAGGTGAGGCCGTCGCGAATGTAAAATTATATATAGAAATCTAATTCTCAGAATTTTAAGAGGTAGACTTGTGGAGTAAAAACCTAAAACGATTATAGTCCGGTTTGGACAGTATCTTAGGGTTCTCATACCCTATTTTACATCAAGATAAGTAATTCAATTCATTGATTTCATTATGTCTTCGATTGTATGTGTGTATGCTTGCGTGTTTAACATGTCCGGCTAAATTTCTTGTGTGTTTACTTAGATCTATGAAACATAGTTATTAATTATTGATTGGTTGTCTCTTATCTTAATTGTAATTGGCTTAGGAATGCACTAGGCTATCGTTGTGTTTTTAATTCTTGGGTAATCTTTGTGAACCTTAGTTTATAGTCACTTAGCGGAATTGTAGACTAGACATCCAAAGATAACCTTAGAGTTAGTTTATGAATCCTAGAGATTTCGTAGGCATAACCTTAAGGTAGTCTCATAGAGTTAGGGATAAAAGCATACCTTACGACCTTAGAAAACGCAACGCGTTAAGAATAAGGACGTGACAATTCAATCACCAATAAAAGATAACTAAGTAGTAATAGTATCTAGGTAGACACATTTTTAATCATCATATGAGCACACATCAATAGACATATACTACCCATTAGTTTAGATAATTAGATAGTAGAAGTAATCGGTAGAAGTACCAAACCTCCAAAATCCAAACCTTGAGATTTTACCCTTAGCTTTATAAAAAATATAAAAAAAAGATTAAAAAAAATAATCTTCCTCAACCTCAACCTTAGCGTAATACACTTCTCACTAGCATTCCTATTCCCCTAGAGAACGATATCAATACCCGAGGCTTACCCAATACTACACTACACGATTAGGTTCACTACCTAGGGTGTTGAAAAACTTGCTCGACGAAAAGGAAGTTCCTTTGACCCCGAACGCGTGTATAAAAAAGAGTCTGAGCGAGTCCTGAGTCAGGGCGATGGATGGGCGAAGTGTTGGGCGAGTATTGAAGCTAGGGATATGAGGCTGGGCGAAGGGAGCAAGGTCTGGGCGAGGAACTGGGCGAGGAAGATGAAGAACTGGGCGAGGGGTTTCTAGGCGAGAGGCGAGGGCGAGGGGAGGAAGGTAGGCGAGGGAGGAAGATGAGGAACTGGGGTCTGGGCGAGGGTATGTATTTGTGGGGCGAGAAGGTAGGCGAGGGTAAGTATTTGTGGGGCGAGGAAGTCGGCAATTTTCTTTATATAAAAAGTTGGCATCAAGTACGAGGATTCCACATTTAATATTATGTACCGTGGGATACCCTAGGTAGGCTTTCCGTCCTTTTTTCTATATAAACATTGTTGCTGACAATGTAGGCAATTGGTAAAGGCTATACTAAACATTGGCCAAAGTGTTACTTACTTTAAGAATTGATTCTGCAACATAAAGTGAGAGAAGTTGGGTAGGGTAGACTATGATGTGACAGATTGAGTTCATTTTTGTAAATGATCGGAAAAAAGTTCATATTGGTAAAATGAGTACCTAAATGAACTACTTAGGTAATTACGTTTAATATAATGCTCTAAGGCACATTCTGCTAGGCATGGGGAGAATTAACATTGGAGGCAAGTTTTTTGAAATTTGTTGGCAAGCACGAGTTTTAAACTGATTTTAGTACCAATACCTCATGCCACCATGTGATTTTCACGTGTTTAAAAAAGCATAATTTATTATTATCACCTTGTACGCATGAGTGTTTAATGCCACGACTTATAATAAGTATTCTTTGTCTTCATATTTGAAGTTTATGTAGAAATAACTGAAATCACAACTCACGTACAAAAAACATTATATATGTATAAGGTTATAAATATCAAATCAGAAGCACTAGTCTTAAATTAAATTAATTTTAAATCTAAAACTTTGTGTTGGCACACAGTTATAAACTAGTACTAGTCACATGGTTATCTTGACTCGGTTAAACTAAAATGATCATTGAGCGCTCGGTTGAGCAGTGACTAGTATGTGCTTGAGAAAAGTTCGTTAAAGATCGATAATTCTTAAAAAATCAAAAGATCAAATCTCCATCATCCCATGTATTTGATCTAAGAGTGTAGATTATAACTTGTTTTTAATCACAAATTAATTGTAGTAAAATATAATTATTAACAGAGGGGTAATACTATCTTTTTGCGTAACTTAAACACCTCATCATGCATTCAAGTAATATGCAATACTTTCGGTTATAATCACACGTGATTTTCAATATAATCACATGTAATTTTATCATCCAAACAGAATCATATATGATTTTATTAGTAACAGCAACTACATCTTCTTGAAGATCCATATTTGCATTTGTTTATGCAATAACCTGATTTTCTTCATCTATAACTCGATTTTCGTCAGCAATAACATGATTTTTGGAATCAATAACCTGAATTTCGTTCTTCATAACTAGATTATCATCCTTATCTAACTAATTATTTTTTAATTGATAAATTCGATCCTAAATTTTAGGAACAAAATTTTCCCTAATTTTGAAAAGTCGTGATCAATGACGAAGAATTATGAGAAAATCCACAATTATTGAATGTTTTTTTTAAGTCAATTTGATGATTAATTTTGATTGTGTGTATGTTTGTGAATAACAAAACCTAACCTTTTGGTGTAGAATGAAATTGGTTTTTGGGTATTTTTAGCTTTGTAAACAAATTGTCTTCAAGTGTAAAAATCATATCTAACTGGAGCCATAAGATGAAGGTGAAATAGATTATGCGATTTTAATCTTTGAAACTCTAAAAAGAAATTTAATCTATACTACATCATAAAGCATTTGGTACATTCCTGAAAAGAAAGGCTTAAAAAATTAAGATTCAACACTTGCTAATAATGGCAAATTTTAATAAGTACATCTATAATATCATTTGTTGCAACACTTTAAAGCACTTTTTTAGACGTGTTTTTATATATATATATATATATATATATATATATATATATATATATATATATATATATAAAAGTAATTTAATATAAGAAAAAAAACGTCCATAACAATAAATACCTAATAAATGTTATTTTTAAAACACCCATAATATGAAAAATACTTGTTATTATACATATTGTACAAACTAATAAAACACACAAATCTTTATACAATTTATATGTAAACAAGTTGACGGTACATATGATTTTAAAAAACGGATCGGACCAACGGGTTCAACCGGGAACAGGAGTCACCACCGGTTCGGTCAGCCCATAAAAGTCGTCCGAAAACGATATTGTTAAATCAATAGAGTTTAAAAATGCATACTAAATTACAATGTTCAAAAAATAATATTAAATTGCAAGAGTGCAGTGAGAATCAAAATATACGCCTTTTTGAATTTTTTTAATAAAACTTACCGTAAAAACTAAAAACTTTGTTGAATATGTATGTATATTAATAATCATTCCCTTTAAAGTAACCCACATGATTTCTTGAATATTTATTTTTACTAATCTTTATAAGTAATCTTTTACTTGTATCATCCATATATGTGGGACAAATTTAACAAACATTATTTTTAATAACTAATTTTTCTTAGTATAATGTAAGTGATTTTTAAAATTCACTATGGTGTTATTATTTAATGATAACTACATTACAATTAAATTTGGTCATTCACTACTTTACCTAATACCTTTACAATATACATAGTACCAACTCAGTGTTGTCACCACATCACGTGGATAATCTACAATTTTTACATGAAAATTTTGTTATTGCATAACATTATTCAAAACTAAAATTGTCGTCATCCGTATATCTATTGTATTGTAAAATATATAACTAAAAAAAATTTCGCTGAATATTTTAATTGTATGGCGTCCCACCGCTGCAATTATTTATATTGTTCACCAATTGTTAGGATTAATCATGTAATCCTTTTTTGTTGTGTATATTATTTATATTGTTCACCAATTGTTAAGATTAATCATGTAATAGTCTTTTTTTTGCTGCGTATATTATTTATATTGTTCACCAATTGTTAGGATTAATAATTATGTAAAAGTGATATGAAATTGTGTGATTTGTATTTAAAAGATTTCGTGTAATGGCTCTAATTTGTACTTTGTTTATTGTATGCTAAAATTGGGAGTTATTTAAAAAGAAAGCTTTCGTCTGATAACGAGAATGATACTATTGGTGAAGAATCTACAAGAGAAAATGCTACGACTGATTCTTCACAAGGGCGTCAAACTGCATCCACAATGATATTCCTTGACGGTACCAATTACAATTGCTTTAGACACTCTTCCCTCGGATCCCCGATAGACCTCGAATTTTTATTATGATCCAAACCAAAGAGAAGAAATAAGGCGATTATATTGGGATAGAAAAGCTTGTCAACCAAGTGCTTATATATTTCCAAGCCTGAAATTATAACGGGGAAAGGCAAGGCGTTTTGTTGTAGCATGGTTTAAGGAATTTCTTTGGTTGGAGTATAGTGTAAAGGTGAACAAAGCATTTTGCTTGTGTTGTTACTTATTTAGAGATAATATTGAGAAGCAAGGTAGGAATGATGCATTTGTGGTTAATGGTTTTAATAGCTGGCATAAAAAGGATAGATTGTATCAACATGTTGGTAATGTTGATAGCTATCACAATAGAGCATTCCAAAAATGTGAAAATCTTCTTAAACAAGATCAATCCATTGTTGAGGCCTTTAATAAGAAAAGTGAAATTGAGAAGAAGAATTATCTAATTAGATTAAATGCTTCAATTGATTGTGTTAGATTATGTATGAAAACAGAGAATCCAATGCGTGGTCGTGATGAAAGCGTAAATTCATTAAATAGAGGGATGTATCTTGAAGCATTGCAATTTCTTAGAGATCATAATGAAGAAATTCGTGCGGTTACATTAGAAAATGCTCCAAAGAATTGTATCTTGACATCGCCTATGATTCAAAAAGATATAGTTGGGTGTTTTACGAAAGAGATAGTTAACTCTATTTGTTTTTCATTGTTAGTTGACGAGTCTAGTGATGTGGTTAAGAAGGAACAAATGGTTGTGGTTTTGAGGTATGTTAACAAATTTGGTATTTTAAAGGAGAGATTTCTCGGTATTATTCATGTAAAGAATACATCTTCTTCTACTCTAAAAGCTGCCATTGATTCTTTATTTAATGAACACAACTTGAGTCTACAACAGGTAAGAGTTCAAAATTAAGTCTTAAATATCTTCTATTTTTTAGCAAGTTATTATTTGTCTTACATGTAACATGTTAATTAAATATTTGAAGCGATTCGAGGACAAGGTTACGATGGAGCAAGCAATATGCATGGCGAGTTTAATGGTTTAAAAGCTCTAATCCTAAAAGAAAATGATTCAGCATATTATGTACATTGTTTTGCTCATTAACTCCAGTTAGTAGTTGTGGCTGTTGCAAAAAACCACAAGAGTGTTAGAGACTTCTTTGATGTTCTATCCACGGTGACAAATGTTGTTTGTGGCTCTTGTAAACGAAAAGATATGCTGCGAGAAAGTCACAAAGAAAGAATAGTAAAAGAAATAGAGAAAGGTGAAATTGAAACAGAGAGAGAGAAAAACCAAGAAGTTACCATTGCACGAGCTGGTGATACAAGATGGGGTTCTCATCATAGAACTATTACTTGATTGATACCAATGTTTTCGGAGGTTCTTAAGGTTCTTCACTATGTTGAGGAAGAGGGTGATAATATCTCTAACCGTGGAACAGCTTCTGGTCTTATAAAGTATTTCAAAACACTTGATTTTGTGTTTTTATTGTACTTGTTGTTGCATATAATGGGGCTTACTAATACATTGTCACAACATCTTGGAAGAAGCGATCAAAGCGATCTTAGAGGCCGTTTCATTGGTAAAAGGAACCAAAAGAGCATTGCAAGAGTATAGGGCAACGGGTTTTCTTTCACTTTTGAAGAATGTAACTTCATTTTGTGGTAAACATGATATTGAGATGGTA
Source organism: Chrysanthemum makinoi (assembly GCA_910596185.1). Taxonomy (NCBI): domain Eukaryota; kingdom Viridiplantae; phylum Streptophyta; class Magnoliopsida; order Asterales; family Asteraceae; genus Chrysanthemum; species Chrysanthemum makinoi. The sequence continues at coordinate 200,180,635 of OU343225.1, read as the reverse complement.
AATATGGTTGACTTTCATTCAAGAGGCCGAAAGGATATAATTACAAATCAACATCATTTCGAGGTCGATATGTTCAACAACTTTGTTATGGATATGCAAATTCAAGAGTTTGGAGATCATTTTAGTGAGGAAAGCACCGATTTACTTGATTATATGGCGTTGAGCCCATGATTCATTTTCGAATTTAGTATATCAAAGTTAGTGAAACTTAGTGAGATGTATCCGCTTGATTTTACTTATATGGAAAGGTTAAGTCTTCCTCGTGAACTTGGAGTCTATTATCGGATCATGTAGCGATAAAGATTTTGCTAACTTGGATAGTATTGCCAAACTTCTTTGAGAAGATGGTGGATAAGAAAAAGCATACATCTTATCCTTTGGTTTATCGGTTGTTGAAGTTGGCTTTAGTATTGCACTGCTCTACTGCTACGATTGAAAAATGTTTTTCTAAAATGAAGCTCATTAAAAGCCGATTTCGCGTGTCGGATGGGCGATGATTATTTTAACGGCGCTTTAACTTGTGACATAGAGAAAGAAGAACTTATTAATGTTAAAAATGAGGGTGTAGGTAAGCGTTTTTTTGGTATGAGAGATCGTAGAATCACTAATTAGAAGGTAATATGTTCATTTATTTATCGTTTTTATGAAATATTCGTTTTTTTTCACTTTTTAACTCTATTATATTATGGTTCAAAAAAATTTATGCACTCAGTCATATTTGTTCCTGGCTCCGTCATTGCGCGCGGGTACCCTGCTAGTCTATACTGATATGTAAAGGACTTGCAATATGTTGGCAAATATGAAGAAATGTCAAGTTGTCAACACATTTGAAGTGTAATTTTCTTAGTGTAACTGAGCATAAAACATATCATTTTCCTAGTGTTCACACCGGTTGTAAATTATATTTTGCCTTTCATATTATTCTTCATGACGTAAAAGGAAAGTTGGTTTGAAACTTCGGTGTAACAAGGAGAGAACATATTCATGTAAGGTACCATTTCTTGCGATATCGTTCAAGGATGAACAAACTGATTGAATATTTGAATTTAATGCAAAAGTGAAGGCCAAATAGTGTAAATATTCACAGAAGCCATCAAGATAATTTGTAGAATTGGTAAAAATCAACCTCGATGATTTGATTGAGGGAGAGGAGGATCTTTATATAATTGAAGAATACAACAAACCCTCCTATGATTGAGGGATTGATTACAGAAAATAGGCAACAAATTAAATACAAATAAATGAGACATATTTACATAATCTTTTTATTTAATACTCCCTTCAATGAAGCGGTGGCGGTCCAAGGCGAGGCTGTCGCGAAAGACTTCAAAGCTGAGCACGCGGAAGACTTTTAGTGAAAATATCGCCACACGAAGATTGGTTGGAACAGGCTTTGTGTAGAGCTTCCCGAAGTGACCGTTCACGAATAAAGTGATAGTCTAAGTCGATGTGTTTGGCTCTTTTGTGTGAAACCGGATTTTGGGTCATAAAAAGAGCACTTTTGTTATCACAAAGCGGCGTAGGCGATCGGGTAAAGCATGCAATTCCGTGAAGGTGAGTAATCCATATTATCTCGGCGGCGGTGTTAGCCATAGCCGGTATTCGGACTCACAACTTGAACGGGAGACAGTGGGTTGCTTTTTAGCACTCCAAGAGACAAGGTTACCACCAAGAAAGATTGAGTACCCATAAGTTGATCGACGAGTATCAAGACAGCGTGCCCAATCAGCATCCGAGTAGCCAAGAATATAATTCTTGTGGGGACGGATGAAGGTAAGACCAAAGGAGATGGTACCTTTAACATACCGAAGTATCCTTTTTACGGCTTGAAAATGAGCGTGGTTGGTGCATTAAGGAACTGAGACACTTGATTTACCGCATAGGATAAATCTGGTCGGGTAATTGTTAGATATTGTAAAGCACCAACTAGTGAACGATAGAGAGTCGGATCTGAAAAAAGTGAACCATCAGCGGTAAAGGATTCATGAGGTGCTAGGGAGTCTTGACTGGTTTGGAATCATAAAGATCCGCTTTCATTTGAAGAATATCGTGGCATATTTTGGTCGAGTAAGAAAGAGGCCGAATCGGTATAAGCAACCTCAAGTCCCAAAAAATAACTCAAATCCCCAAGATCTTTGATGGCAAATTCATTGTGAAGATGAGTAATAAAGGTAGTGATTGCAGTTTCATTATTACCCGTTAGTATCAGATCATCAACATAGACTAGGAGATACATGATACATGAATCTTTGTCAAGAACAAACAAAGATGTATCGGCACGACTGCATGTGAAACCATATGAAAGAACAAAGGTGCTTAGCCGCTGAAACCAAGCCCTAGGAGCTTGTTTTAAACCATAGAGGGCCTTTGACAATTTACAAACATGATTAGGATACTGCTGATTTATAAAACCCGGAGGTTGCTCCATATAAACCGTCTCCTTTAAATGGCCATTTAAAAATGCATTTTTGACATCAAGTTGGTGTAACCGCCAGTTGTGCAAGATTGCAAGTGATAAGACAATGCGAACAGTAGAGGCCTTAACTACTGGACTGAAGGTATGAGAGTAGTCCAAACCAGGGATTTGAGTGAATCCCTAAGCTACTAGACGAGCCTTATAGCGTTCAATGCTCCCATCAGAGTGATATTTAATTCGATACACCCACTTGGATCCGACAATGTTGGCTGAAGTAGGACGAGGAACCAATGTCCAAGTTTTGTTGTGTTTTAAAGCCTCAACCTCATCAACCATGGCTACCATCCATTTAGGATCCTTGGCAGCCGATTTAAAACCACGGGGCTCAGTGATAGCGGTCAAGGCGACATGTAAAGCATGAGTAGTAAGCGAAGCAAAGTTCGCCTGATGCTTGGGTTTAAAGATTCCCGCCTTGGACCGTGTGACCATACGATGTAAATTACTGGGTTTGGGGTTTGGTTCTGGTGGAGTGGTATGGGTAGAGGAAGAAGATACTGGATCGGATTCTGGATTTGGATCGGATGGAGTGGTATGGGCAGGTGTTTCGGTAGCAGTAGTAGAAGATGTTGTATCTGGTGGCGTGTGGGTAAAGGAAGGTTGAGGTGTTTCGGTAGCTTGATGGTAGAAGATGATTGGGGCGTAGAGATGGGAGGTGAGTTTGGTATAGGATCACAGTTTGGGCCGTTAGTAGATGGTGAATCAGTATTGGTTGAGGGGCATAATGGACATGGTTTTGGGCTAGAAAAAAATGGGGTGGGTTGAGGAGATATGGTGGTAGGAGTGTGCTTAGGAGAAGGGTTGTTATCAGAAGAAAATAGGTGAGTAGGGTCATCAAAGAAAGTGGTTACATCCAAGGTGGTAATATCCGAAATGGTTGATGTGTCTTTAAATGGAAAAAATAATTCGTTGAACCGAGCATGGCGAGTGATAAAAACGCGAGAGGTTGTGGGATCCAAGCATCGATACCCCTTATGTTGGGGACTGTGCCCAATAAAACACATGAGAGACTACGAGGCTCAAGTTTGTGTTTAGCGTAGTCTAAAGTAAATATGGAAACACTTGGCGACCATAAACTCGAAAATTGGAATAATGGGGAACATTGATGAAATATGAGCTCAAATGGGGACTTGTTGTCCAAGATAGAAGATGGCAAGCGGTTAATAATGTATGTAGCCGAAATAAAAGCATCCACCCAAAAACAAGCCGGAACATGAGCATTGAACAACATTGCAAGGCCAGTCTCCACTATATGCCGATGTTTTCGTTCACGTACGACCATTTGTTGAGGCGTGTATGGGCACGAAAACCGATGAAAAGTGCCATTATCTTCAAAAATTTTGCGAACCGTATGGTTCACAAATTCAGTGCCGCCATCACTTTGAAAAGTTTTTATTTTTCTCGAGCATTGTGTTTGGACAAGATTAATAAAGGCGGGTAAAACTGCGTAGAACCCGGTCTTTGTTTTAAGTGGATAAAACCACGTAAACCTGGAATAGTCATCAATAAAAACGACATAGTAGCGATAGCCATCTGTAGAAGTAATAGGGGCGGGACCCCATAAATCACAATGAACCAAATCTAATAGATTAGCAAAGTACGCTTTGAATTTAAATCAAAAGACAAGCGTTGTCCTTTTGCAAGTTGACAAGAGGAACAAGCAGTTGGTTTTGGTAATAATAAGTAAAGGACAAAACTCCAAAGTTTTTCAAAATTGAAATAACATCAAGCGGCGTGGCCCAAACGAGCATGCCATAACTCATAAGAAGCTTTATTAGAAACTTTAGCAGCAACAAACGCTCTCGGATGTTCCTTGAGCACATAGAGACCATTCTCACAAGTTCCTTTAGCGAGTACCTGTCTTGTTTTCCGATCCACGAATATGAAAGAAATGCTTAGAGAATAAAACATCAACCGGATGGTCGCAGATTAATTTCTTTGATTGACAATAGTTTTTGGGTGAGATTAGGAACTATAAGAACATTGCGTAAAGGAATAGCATTGGAGATAGTGGTCGAAGCCGTATGAGTAATCGGCAATTGCTTTCCATTACCAAAAACGACTTGGTGTTTACCTGTATAAGGAATCTTGTTGTGAAGTGTCTCATGTGGTGGAGACATGTCAGTCGGTGGCCGGAATCACCAACCCAATCAGGCGTATCATTGGTAACATGGCATTGGGCATGGAAGGCCTTGGCTATGGATTCATCTGATGGGTTGGCTTGTGAAGCAAAGGTATGCAAATTGGACAAGCAAAGCATAATGACGGTTGTGCGACACAACCGCGTGGGGTGGCCGGTGAGTAGAGGAGTTCGCGGCCCGACCTCTGCGTAATTTGTACCCGCGAGGAAAGGAAGCGACCCGCGGGTGCGTTGAAGAAGATTCACGCGGTTGTTTTGGCGTGAAATGCGGCGGTGGCGTCCCATGAAGCGATTGAAGAAACAATTCGTGACTCTCTGCCTGAGCCACTAAGTCCGCGAAACAAGGGATCCGGTTTGGGCTGCTGATTGCGGTCGAAAACACCTCATAAGAAGGACCGAGCCCATATAGAAACCAATGTAACTTATCAATTTCAGCCACCGGATGACCGATGGCGGCCATTTTGCTCACATATATTACTGAAACCCGAGAAAAATGCGTGGACGAGCTTGTACCTTTGAGAGTTGACGAAGAGAGTCCCTTAACGATTGAACACGTTCAACGAAGCATTCTTGTATGCATTTTCAAGAGCCAACCAGATCGGCGAACATTGTGAGCCCAAGAACTTCAAAGTTTGCCTCCTCGGTGAGAGAAGAAAGAAGGAGGAGGCGGCCTTTGATCGAGGTTGTCCATGTGGCGAGATGGGTTTGGTGAGATGTTGTCACCATCGGCTATGGTTTGCGCGGCGGGGTGAGAAAAGAACCGTCGATATGGGGCAATAAATGATGAAAAGCAACTAGTAGATGCATATGGTTACGCCATACTAAGTAGTTGGTTTGAGGAGAGTTTGATTGGAGATGGGTGGTGAGCGAACGTGGGTAAAAAGAGGAGTTGTCGATTGCCATGGAAAGAAAGAGAGGAAGAAAGGGAGGGTTGTTTTGAATTAGTCGATACCATGTAGAATTGGTAAAAATCAACCTCGATGATTTGATTGAGAGAGAGGAGGATCTTTATATAATTGAAGAATACCACAAACCCTCCTATGATTGAGGGATTGATTACAGAAAATAGGCAACAAATTAAATACAAATAAATGAGACATATTTACATAATCTTTTTATTTAATAGATTATGTAAATATGTCGCATTTATTTAATATAATTGCATTCTAAAAGCTGATGAAGAATCCGGCCTTGTCAACAGCGGAAAAGTGGTACAGCCTCGACAACAAAACAAGGAAACTTGTTGTTGTTGGCGTATGTAAGTAACGATATTATCAACGTCGGCGACGCATAGGCCGGTTTATTTCCATCGAGACTTTAAGGCGGACGATCATCCACACGTCCGTCAAAGACTAATAACCACCGACCATGTCGGCCCGATTTTAGGGGATTCTACGCCCACGTGGCCTACTAAGCGAGTTACTATAGACCTGGCAACGGAGCGGTGGTGAACGGAGAAGAATAATAGCATGAATAGGAGATTGGGGTAGTATAAATACCCCAACACATTTATTACTTGAGAAGAGGCTTTTACCTACTTTTTCCTACTACATTTATCAATACATTTACACCTACTTATATCGCGGAGCTTGGTCTCTGGGACAACACCGGCGAGGCTAGCAGCGTCGTGCATATCGTGCAGAGTTGATCACGTTCAATCCGGCCGGGCTAGGACTGAGGCGGAGACAAAGATTTGCTTCAACAAATTGGCGCCATCCGTGGGACTCGTATTGATCTACCGAGAAGGCGGATGGCAGTCAAGGACCGCCACCTCGCGGAACCCACCTCTCCCTGAGCATATAGGGGAAGTGGGGTCTTCAATGCTCAAGCCTCCGGATTACAGAGCAAATACAAGCCCGGATGGCATCCTTGGAGCTCTCTTTAGAAAATACAAGCCGGCGAGGGGCGGTGTTATCAAACCGACTTCGGCTCACTTTCACGGCGGCGATGGTGGATGAGGACACGCGCCAAAACCGAAAGCATTACTCGGCAAACCTTATAAAGAAGCTGGCGGTCACCCCCCTTTACAGAAGGATAGTAGAGTTCGGCGGTCCCAGAGTGCATAATGCCTACAAACTTGAAGAAACATGCGAAGACGGCTGGGTGATCCGGATGATCACATCAATAAACCCCGTGCCGGGCGGCAAAAGAAAGGAGAATGGCCAATGCGGTGTAGTGCGATGTTCCAGCGAGACCATGGATGGAAGCGACACAAGAATGGTTAGCAATTTGGAACCGGGGCGAAGCATCGGCGGTTGGGGTTATCGAGAGAACAATTCACCACAAGGTTTGCTCTCACGACAAAAGAACCTAAAAGATCCTCTGAAATCACTTGGAGTTGGCCGAGGCAGCGAAGGCGCTTATGGTATTCAAGAGCGATGGACCAGATGAGGTTAGTCGGATTCCTGAGGGAGTGAACTCATGAAAAATATCAAGCATTTATGGGTGCTCATCGGTGTCGGATTTGTCTAAAAGTTTTCCAGTTCAAGTCCGTAAAGGAAATGATGACTAGGGTGGGCGATTATGTTGGCGGAAGAGCTTATAAGAACTTTTCACAAAAGAGATGCCAAAAGGGAGAAACAGGGTAGGGAGAGAGTAGAGAGGTTCCTTGAGAGGAAACATTGACTACAAAGGATAAAGAGCCTAAGGTGGGGCCGAGGAGAAGGAATGGCCTGAGAGAGCTTATGAAAGAAGAGACTTTAGACACAAGGAGATGTTCTCTCATTATGTGGCCCCGAAGGCGCGATGTCTCGGCCTCAAAGCGATTTCCGTAGAAATGATCCTAATAAGCCGGATAATCTGCGAGGTCATGCTCTCAATCCTATCCAAGCGACCTAAGGAAATCCTAGCTACCGAACATCATTTGAACGCCACCTCCCCACGTTACGAGGGGAAAGCCAAGCAAGGAAAATGGGGATAGATTACCTTGAGTATCATGGGGGAAGGGTCACGACCAATTCATTTACGCTATCACTGAAGAAGCGGTGGAAATGGCCATGGGTCGGAAAGTTAGATCATCCGGTGAAGAATGTCGACAAGGAGGCGAGAAAGGCCGGAGGAAATGGGAAAGGAAAGTAATCAACATGGTTAATCATTACGTTGAAGACCGCCAAAAGGAAGGCTCGGTATCACGGCGAGGAATGGTGAGCGTTCCCATATCTTTCCCGTGCATGGCCAGGAAGATCTATCGGAGGAACCTTTGATTCTAGAAGCGGAATTGAAGGTTACTTCGTCCGGCGGTGTTTGTGGGACGAAGGTGCTTCGGTCGAGGTGATGTATGAAACCTTTAACAACTTCACGGCCGTCCTATTCAATCCCGGTTGCAAGAAAGTAATTCACCATTAGTGGGATTCTTGGGAGAAGTCATCCAACCCCTAGGGAAGATCCCGGAGGTATGCTTTGGGGATCATGGTTTTGATAGAAGCGTCATGATGAAGTTCCGGTTGTAAGATCTCCTTCACCTTACAAGCGTGATTCTAGAATCTAACGGGTTTAGGGGAGTTGAGGCCGCCATACCCTCAACCATCCATACATGATGAAATTCCCAACTCCCGGGGAATAGCTACTTTGGTCACCAAGAGGCGTTGTTATGGAGTGTAGAAGATTTGAAGAAAGTGGGACCAAGAAATGATTTTCCTCCCAGGCAAATGAGGCAGGCTGGCCAGTAGAACCGGAGGATCAAGGGTTAAGGCTAGCGGAGGACATATTGGTTAATGCGCTATCGACCGTGACAATAGGAGCGAGGTTCTCGAGTGTGCGGGGAGACAACTCATCGAGTCTTTGAAAAATAAGAAGTGTTAAGCAGGAGCCAAGCGGATATGACCAGAGTGCCAAGGCTCTTCATCCGGACTCCCTTAAATGTAGAGCGTTTGACACGCCGATTGCCCAAGGAGGATGTTCTCGAGAGAAGAACCAAAGTATCGCAAGGGAGGTTGAAGAAGAAGTGGGTTAAGGCGGAATAGTTCGGACCGGTTAAGTATCCTACATGGATTGCCAATCCGGTCTTTGGTGAAAATGTGTGTTGGGAATTAGGTTCCTTGAGTTGATAAGAAAAGCAATATGAAAGATGAAGGAACATTTATGACAAGGAGGATAACTTCAAAGAAGAGATTATTCAGAAGATCAATTTACTTGTTAAAGAAGATATTCTGTATATTCACATTTATCTCTTGTAAACCCTAGCATTCTCTAGTATATAAAAATGCAAGATGCGTAGGTTAGATACAAGTGTCAAACAATGTAAACATCCGGACATATGTGTGTGTATGTGTCTAGGGCGAGCGTGAGTTTATGTAAGCGCCTAGACTAGTGAATGTCGACATGTAGTTGGTCAGAATTACTCAAGGATCATGGATCCACTGTTAGATTGTAAACCGCGTCTTAGAGTTGATCGTCTAAGTTAGGTACATGAGTGTGTTTTGTAGAACACATGATGATGACGAAGAAACCTTTAGCAATAACAATAATGTTTTGATTTATTCCGCTGTGCATTCTATTTATTATTGTTATTGTTATTCCTAGATGAGCTTAAACGATTCTCAACAATGTGACGGAAGTTGGCGAATGTGTATTGATTTTAAAAATCTGAATTCCTCCTGCCCAAAAGACTATTATCCATTACCAGAAATCGATTGGAAGATCGAGTCCGTTATGGGATCTGGTATAAGTGCTACGGGCGCCTACAAGGGATACCACCAAGTTCGGATGGGGCAGAGATGCGAGGAGAAAGCGGCATTCTATCTGAGAACAAGGGACATCTTGTTACACCAAAATGCCTTTCGGACTAAAAACTAGCAGGAGCAGCGTATGGTAGACGTAGACTACGCTTTCCAATCAGATAGGAAGAAATTTGGAGGCGTATGCCGACGATATGGTCATAAAAGCGGACGGAAAGAGATATGATAGCAGGAACATAGCGAGGCGTTTGACAACCTAGAAGGAAGGATTAATATGAAGTTGAACCCGGAAATGTTCTTCGGTGTAGAAGAAGGAAATTCCTCGGTATATGGTAACGTCGAAGGTATAAGGCGAATCTCGAAGACGAAGGCCATCATGGAGATGAAATCCCCTAAGTAGAAAGAAATGCAAAGTCTCGAGCGGAAGGCTGGCGACCTCGAATAGGTTCTGTCTAAGTCGGTGAGAGGTCCTTGCCTTTCTTTGAAACTTTGAAAAACATCACAAAGGAGAACAAAGGCAGTATCGATGGGCCGAAGGAGGCCCGAGGCTTTCCAAGAAATGAAGAACGATATTAGAATTACCTTCACACCACCCCAAGGCGAAGGAGGCGGTTGTTGTTCATATACTTAGCGGCATCAAAGGGAGCCGTTAGCTCCGTTTTAGTGGTAGAAAGAGAGCGGGAGGCAATTGCGATTGCATTCCGTAGAGCACGTTGCATGAAGCGGAAAGGAATTATGCTCCGATGAAAAGTTAGCTTTATATACGCTACCACGCATCACGAGCTAGCGAAGATACTTTGAGGCTCATCCCATTGGTCATCACCGACCAACCTGTCCAACGATATTGCATAAGCGGAAGTTTCGGAAAGGCAGTCACGGCGTAGAGTTAGGGGCCTACAACATCACTTATGCTCCTAGAAGCCGGTCAAGGGCCAAGTGCTAGTGATTTCCTCCGCGGAAGTGCAAGTGGAAGCCGGGCACCCCCCGTCGGGGAAAGAATCTGAGGGTAATGGAGGTAGGAGAGGAAGGAGAATGGTTGCTATATCTGGGGCGTAGCGTCTAATAGCAAGGGCAGTCTGGAGTTTGGTCCTCATCAGCCGGACAAGGGAGGAGCTTACTTATGCTTTCGCGATTAACTATTAGCACCAATAATGAAGCGAATCACGAGGCTTTGTTAGCCGGACTCCGGATTGCTAAGAAGCTAAAAATCAAAAGGTTGAATGTGCGAGTCGATTCTAAATTGGTTGCTAGCGGATCAACGGAGAGTTTACGCTACTAAAGAAAGCATGCAAAAATACCGGCGAGAAAAAGAACACATAGTGGGATTCCAAGGCTTCAAAATCTGCAACATCCCAAGGGCTCAAAACCAAAAGGCAGATATACTAAGCAAGTTAGCGTCAGTAGCGTTTGACCATCTCACTAAGAAGGTATTAGTAGAAGTCTTGGAAAACCGCCGTGGGAAGAGCAGAGAATTGAGGCCGTAGTGGAGGAAGAGGAGGATAATTGGATGACACCGATCATCAGATGCTTGGAAGAAGGAGTTTGGCCGGATGATCCCAATGAGGCTAGGAACCTCCGGATGAAAATTCCGCAATATACCATGGAAGTAGGAGTTTTATTCAAAAGGGTTACACGTGCCAATGTTGAGGTGTGTGGGTCCGTTGCAAGCAAATTATATAATACGAGAGGTGCATGAGGGATGTTGTGGGATGCATTCCGGACCAAGAACCATCGTGGCGAAACTCATGAGACAAGGATATTCTCGGCCCACTATGCTGCGTGAGACATCACGAGAAGAAGTTAGGAAGTGTGACTCTGTCGGATACACGCTCCGTACCCAAACTTCCTAAAACGTTGCTAACCTCCATCATGGCTCCGTGGCCTTTCTATCAATTGGGAATGGATGTGCTAGGCCCCTTTCCGGAAGCACCGGCGCCTCAAATATGTGATCGTAGCAATAGATTATTTTACAAAATGGATAGAAGCGAAAGCGGCCGGTGAAGACGACGGGAAAGAGCGTTATAAAATTTGTCTATGAGAATATTGTGTGCAGGTATGGCCTACCGGGGATCATAGTCACCGATAATGGAACTAATTTTGTCAATGATCCGTTCAAGAAATGGTGCGAAGGGTTAAAATCAAACAGGATGAATACGGCCGTCGCGACATCCTCAAGCCAACGGATTGGTAGAGCGGGCCAACAAAAGTCGATGGTAGGGATAAAGACAAGGTTATGCCGGAGAGGCGGATGGGTGGACGAGCTACCTAACGTCCTATGGGCACACCGAACAACACTTAAAACAAGCATTGGTGAGACCCCGTTTAGCTTAACATACGGAGCCCGGCGGTGATACCGGCAGTGAGAAATGGGATGCCTACATACGAGCGATGATGTTCGGGAGGATCTTAGCGAGGAAGAAGCGGCGTCACGAATTTGGACATCCTACGGGGAAGAAGAGAAGGTCTTTGCTATACGAGAAGCCAAGTACAAAACGCAAGTCGGCGATATTACAACCGAGGGTCAAACCGATGAACTTCAAAATAGGCGACTTTGTGTGCACCGGAGGAGCGAAGCTAGCCGGGTGGAAAATCAAGGAAGCGGGACCCAATTGGGAGGGTCCTTACCGGGTGATAGGGCGAATCAAATGGCTCTTATAAGTTACAGACGATGGAAGAAAAGGAGGTCCCTCGGACCTGGCACGCTATAAACTTAAGGAACTGTTTCTCATAATTGTTATTGTGATAAGAATCCTGTGATCATTATGTAATCTAACCTATCTATGTACATTAGTTTAATGATGAAAGTTTTCCTATGACAAGGAAAACAATTTTTTGAAGAAAGAATATATACACAAAGCGATGCATGGATATTCCGATGGTTGGCCCCGTCAGTCACGATGTCGGTATGCCGGATAACGTCCGGATGCCCGAAATACCTTAATCGGATGCCCAGATAATGGATGCCCAAAAAATAGTAAATAATACTATGGTTGCCCGGGGAAACACCCGTCCGGATGCCCGAGCACTCTTGTCGGATGCCCATATAATGGATGCCCTATAATGTAATAGGTTGCCCGGTTATACACCGTCCGGATGCCGAAGCACTCTTGCGGATGCCCAAATAATGGATGCCCTATAATGTAATAGGTTGCCGGGTATGGATGCGGCGGTGTGCCGTATATGCCTTTGTAAATATCAAAGGAAGTTTGTCGATGAGAAAAAAGACAAAACATACAATGTACAATTAAAACCATTCAAGATATGACGAACGTGAGTCATGGAGGATGGAGTACTAATTATTACAATTAAAACCATTCAAAATGTGGGTTACAGGTAGAAGTTATAAAACTTGGTATCTAATCGACGGCGGATTCGGGCGGTTGGTGTCGGGCGACGCGGTGATGATGGAGGCGGTGGAAGGTCAGTAGGATCTTCACGAGGAGGACCTAGGTTCCATGTTTAATAAATCACCCAGGGCAGCGATAGGAATCCGCTAGCTTCTGAATATAGGGGTACTTTCGGCGTAGAAAAAGATTGTTGAACTTCGATTTCCATAATTTGAGCATCCTCGTTGACATTTTGATACCCTTCAAAGCCTCAACGATTTCCTCCTCTTCTCTACCCACACTCGCCGGTCCGCGAACCGGCTACTGTAAGTTAAGGTCAGAGACCTTAGCCATACTCTTCTTGTATTCCACGCTGCCGAGCGATCGACGAGCGGCTCCGGGAAGAAGAATACGGACAAAGCATTTTGTTTTAGGACCTCGCTTACAGGCTACCTCGGTTGCCAAGTTCCCTTTTCTACCCGGCGATTCTATGGATTGATCTTTAACACCGGCTCGCTTTCTAGCTTCGATCCTTCGGCTGGCAGCGAGGTTCCTCTCCACTCTTCCCTCCCTCGGGTCACTCGCTCCACCTCGTCTTCCAAGTTCTTTCCCTTATCAAGGCGACTGATACTCGGTATCCAACTTCTTAAGTTCTCAGGATAACCTCTCATTTCTCACCTTCGGAGGCCTCCAACCTATCCCTTAAACCCCCGACAACCTTGGTGAGTGGGTGAGCTCTATAATGTGGATGACATGCTTGGCGAACCTCTTAAGCTGCAGCAGCCTTGGGCAATAACACTCTTCCCAAATTCCTCATAGGCGTGAGTGAGCTCAATGTTGTTCATTTGTTCCAGAGCTTCTTGTTCGGCCGGTGTGGGAAGATTGTCGATGAGCTCCTTGCAAGACTGGTAGGAATTGATTCAACGTCATCCGTAGGGCCTGGGGATGAAGACGTTGTGGCTTCATCTACATTAACGAGCGAAGGGAGTTAAGATTAATAAGCGGTATGCAAAAAAAAAAAGGATGACAAACTAAGTGCGGATACATACGGAGTCCAAGTTGATTTTATCAATCCGCTTAAGGCCGCGGAATGATGGGCGAAAAACTGCCGGAACATAACATATTGAGTTAGGAAAATCGCAAGTATGAACAGCCGAATGATTTATACATACCTTGGTGAGGTCTTTGAGTTCACCTGGCGTTTGACCACCCTCATCATTTGACCGGAGGGGTGGTGAGTCTGTTGTAATTGCTCACTCCCACCGCGGCCATTTTCATCCATTCCTTCGAGGAGATGCAGCGTACTGTTGTAATCGCCCTCCCGTCCTCCTCGCAGCGATGATTCGGGTTGCCTTGCTCCGGCATTGGCGTCCGGCGATCACTTGGACATCTTCCCGGCGGACTGGTTTATAGGGTCGGGTTGTCGATAGGCTCTCCGAGAAGACAAGCGCTCAACAAATTGGCGGCGTGTTTTCTTTTTCTTGCCTTGTGCCTTGGAGGTCCCTTCTCCAGCGGCCCTTTTCTTTGCTTGCCGGGTGATTACAGTTCGAAACGTCAAGCTATCTCACACAAGCTAGCCACTTGTGAATGACTAACCGTGAGAAACTTAAAACGGCTCGGACACTGATCAATAATAGATGAGAAGTGTGTAGTATGTGGGTAACTCAAACGTGTTAGGTTTGAGCATCGAGATCGATTCAACGAGGGTTGAATGGAATTTCCAACTCGCCTCGATTATCGGGATTTGAATAAGAAAAGGGCATAATATGATATATTCTAAACTACGGGATAAGGAAAGCATATGGAACTAAAATCTAAGGGAAAAACCTAAGAACTAAGGCAAACTACGCAAATCTACATTAAAAGCATAAAATCTGAAATTAAGCGAAAGCCGAAATAAAATGCAAGTACGTCTAATCTAGATCCTAAAAATAACCTAAAATTACTTTTACTCTAAAAATGATATTAGAAAACTATTTATGAATTAAAACTAATTTTTAGGATTTTTCTTGATTTTATTCTAATTAAAAACTAATTATTAACTTTAAAAATAAAACTAATTATCTAAAAATTATAAAAAAGAAAGGGAAAAATATGGAATCACTTTTCAAAAATCTAAAATAACATAAAAGACTTTTCAAAACTGTTTTTGGTATTTTTCAGATTAATTTCCTATTTTCTACTAATTTAATACTATTTTAATCTAATTTAATTTGTAAAAAATACCAAATAAAAGTGGAAAAATAAGGAAAAATATTTTTTATGCTTTTTATATTTATCTTAAACTAAGAAAATTGAAAAATTATTTTTTGGAATTTTTTCTTAATTAAATGCAATTAAAGCTAATTAAAAATGATTAACAACTGAATTTAATAATGAAAAATACTAAACAGTGACCAAAAATTATGAAAAATTCAGGGAAATTCTAATTTATTATTATAAAGCTATGAAAAATAAGAAAACATAGGCTTATGTGGGAAATATGAAGGCTGCTATGTAACTGTTTCTAAATAAGCAATTGAAAATAAGCTAAACATTTAAATAAGAAACCAAACAGTAACTGAAGCTATATTATGCTAAAATAAGCTAAGTGCAACTACTTACACCTAATCCTAACAAGCCATAAGCTCAGACTAATGAATTAAGCAAACTGCTTATCCTTTAAAACAACTAATGACCCGCACTTATGAGCTATTGCAACTGCTTATTGATAAGCTCAAACTAAGAAACAATTGTGCAGTCCTAAAGAACACCTGGCAAGCTACAACTAAACCAAATTACAGGTTCTAATTCACTGAATTGAGCTCAATGCACAAGCTGCAAAATCTGAGGAAAACTGACTTTTACACCATTTTGACTTTTAAGAACAGTTGCTAGGTTTGACTTCTTTGAGATTTGAGATAAAATTAATGAACTGATTTAGATATTATTAGCTAAAACTTTGTTACAATAAGCTAGATTACTAATTTCTAAACCTAAATCTAGCTTTTGAATAACATCATTCCAACAGATATAAGTATTAGGACTGATAAAAACTATTTTTGACTTTGAGTGAAAATAGGTGCAAACTGAAGTCAGATATGAATGCAATAAACCTTAATGAGCCTAAAACAACAAAACCATTCCAATGTACTATCCTATAACTCAGAGAACAAATCTGATCCAAACACCCTATTAGCAACAGATTAGCAATATTCTACCAACAAACCTCAAATCTGAACCAAGCTAACTATCAAATCAGATCTAGGTAACACTATAACTCCTAAATGAAGCAAGATCTAATACTATAACTATCAAACAGATGTAAATCTGCTTATGCGATTTTACAAGATAAGGCGAGTTGAGCAAAGATTACACTTACATAAGTCCGACCATTTGCTGATTATCTCGGACCATTAGAACGGTAACCTACCCCAATTACAACTCATTTCAACGGATCCATTACAAGATCAGCAATCCAAACCAACCACGCAGCTTAACTTTAGTTGACCATATGAATTTTGAGTTTATATCGGAATAAAGCTCACTATAAGCTATATTAAGCTCACATGAACCTATTTAAACAGTAGCTATGTGTAAATCAATCCATAAAACAGATTGTTATGATTTTTTTTATTTTTCAATGATTTTATCTAATTTTTTGTATTTTTGAGAAAGTTGAAAAACAAACTGAAATGATTAGATAATAAGCTATCATGAACTATAATAATACTAATAAGCAATTCAAATCATCTTAAAAGCCAAACATAAATTTTGATCTTAAAAAGGAAATTTCATTAATATCCAAAAACTTAATACAATAACTAAAATTATAAAACAAATACAAAGAAACTACTTTAAAACAATTGAAATCTATATTAAGCTACTGGAAAAATGAAAGAAAGAGATATATCCTCTAGTGAACGAAATGATGGTCTTTAAATAGGTGAGCTCAAGCCTAAGAAGGATCTAGAATTCCCCAAGTGTGCTTCTTCTGAGCTCGTTTTCACCATTGGATCAAATCCCACGCATCTTCTCTTGATAACATCCCTTGGATCACTATTGATGACCTGTTTCTACCAATGGGAGAAGCGAGCGTGGCCTTTAGCACACGGATAGGTGACAACTTAGCGCCCATGTGTCGAGAGGTGTCGGGGAAAGTACATGATTGCCCTTAATTGCTCGTAACTTTGCTTAATGCTTGAATGGGTAATTTAGGGTTTATGATATCTGGGTAAAGGGAGAAACACTTGGCGGGTTAGATTTTTTATTATAGTTTGGGTGTTTGACCGGTTAAAGAGGGTGTTGACTCGGGTAATATTACCGGGTAAAATGGCTTTCGGGTTATAATAAAACCGGTGTTTAAGTGTTTTGGATTTTGGGCTTAAGCGGGTAAACTTTGGGCCAAAGGGGTTTAGTTAAATGGATATAAGACATATTAGTGATCCAAAAGCTAATGTAGGGACCCAAGTTGTATTTTAGAAACCGGGACCGGACATGTAATATTTGAAAATATCTTCAAGGACCTTTTTTTGTCAATCTCAAATAATCCAAGGGTGAAATCTGTAAATTCTGAAACTTGGAGGATCATTTCTGACAAAAGCTCAAAGCTCAGGGACTAATCTTGACATTTCTCCAAACTTGACTGTAACTTCTAAAAATCATCTTCAGAGAATAAAATCTTCAAAATGCACAATCCCGACCTTCAAAACAACTAAAAGCTTTCTCTTGATCTCTCGTGGCTTGGCTTTACGCCTCGATTTGGTTCTTTTCGCGTTTTACATATCCATACCTGCACAAGCATAAACTCAAGAAAACCACAAATATTAGCAATAAACGGCTTTTCTTTGGTTGTTTTGGGTCCTGATATAGAAAAGTATGTGTTTTAGCACATACCAAGGGCAAGGCTCTTTCTCTTTCTTCTCCTTAGAGCAACCACTTCAAAGATCTTCTCGCTCGGCCACTTGGTCGTGCCATCTTTAGGAGGAGGACTCGCTCCCACGCCGGGGGGAAGTTCTTTTGGCGCCTCCCTGCTCGGATTAACTGCCGGACCCTTGCTCACCGCCGTCCCTTCCCATTCGAAGCTCAAGGTACTCGACATATTGACAACCAAAGGCGTAAAGCAACAACGAAAACAAACCGAAACTTTAAAGGGCAAAGCCGGGAGACAAGTATCAATCCCGTGATGACAAGACTAAAACGCAGTGATTACCATGACCCTCGGCATCTTTTAGAATGGGCTCAGATTCGTGGATTCTTGAAACCGAGGAGAGATGGCACATCCACAAAAGACTCATCGCGGATCGCAGCCTAATATGAGTTTTGCTAAGTTTCTCAGCGTCCGATTGGGAAAAGCCGGTGGGGAAAGTGTCCGTTATTTTAGAATCCTTATGCCTCCACGCCATGGCTATGGGGATGGCCCGCCTGTCAATCAGGAAAAACTTCTCCTTCCGTGCTTTTAGGCGACGTAACCTCCTGGAAACACTTGTATGAGTTTTTTCCCGTCCGGTTCTCAAAGGAAAACCAATGCCCTTGCTTACACAACCGTAGAACGCCCTGAAGAGTGAGACCGGCTGAATATTAAGGCTATAACACCCGATCTCAAAGAGTATCACACGGTTCAATCCTAACGGGACTAGTTGAGAAATGTGCACTCTAAAGTGCTTGATCACGTTCAGGCAAAAAGTGGAGAAGGGAATCCTAACCCCTCCTATCTCTAACTGCTTAGGATAGATACCTATCTTATCCTCCCACGCCTGATCCATAGTCATGTCGCCAGTGGTAAGACCGGACGTAGATCGCTGGGAATGCCATATTCGGCTACTATACTATCTAACTCAGGTTGTGTTAACCTAGAAGTATGTACATGCATATCAAACTTAGGAATGACCGGCTGAACTCTTCGTCCTCTCGTACCGGACGGACGAAGTGTTTTCCTCACTAAGGTGTTCTCGGTTCCAATGTCGGCCATTACTAAAAGATACCCCAGACAATTTACGATATTAACGAGAAGGGGCGTAACAAACCTTAAAAGAGGTGAAGAAGACGCCCGACGAAGTATGAATAGGAGATGAGAACAGTTTGTATGTGTGAGAAAAGTAAAACCAAATAGGGAAAGAGGGTATATATATGCTAAGGAAACCCTAGTCGACCGACAAGGCCCAATCAGAGGGCTATGACGCCTCATGTGGACCGTGTACCGGCGGAGATGAAACGACAACTAACGCTGAAAGCCCAAAAGGCCGGCCCAACTTGCCGCCCATTTTCATGGTTTCACTCACCACCGGTGGGGAATAAACTCGCTCTTCCCGCTCGGAAGTTGATTATACTAAGTGTTACATCATCGGCGGCACCAAAAATATAACATGGGGACATGTTGACGATGTGCTGACGATCCAACGTCCGCACGCGATAGGCCATCGAGACTTGAAGGCCGGACGATCATCCACACGTCCGGTCAAAGACTAATAACCACCACCATGTCGCCAGATTTTAGGGGATTCTCTCCACGTGGCCTACTAAACAGAGTTACTATAGACTCAGAACAAAGGGTCGAACAGAGAAGAATAGTAGCATGAATAGGAGATTGGGGTAGTATAAATACCCCAACACATTTATTACTTGAGGAGAGGCTTTTACCTACTTTTTCCTACTACATTTATCAATACATTTACACCTACTTATCCACACGCCGGAGCTTGGTCTCGGGACAACACCCGAGGCGAGGCTAACGCGTCCGTGCATTGTGCAGGAGTTGATCACGTTCAATCCGGACGGCTAGGACTGGACGGAGACAAGATTTTGCTTCAACACTTGTTCCGACTTCCTCCAACACACGCCAAAACACTGCTATGAATTGATGATAGGTAGATCCAACACTAGAACCATAGATGGAGTGGAACAATAATGATAAGGCAAAAGTTCAGATATCAAATTTACTATTCAATAAACCAATCATAATCTTTCATTTTTCTAATAAAAAAAAAACGAAACTTTCAACATTTTTTTTAAAAATTAAATATATCGCAAACCGTTAATCGTTACGAGAAAAAAATCATACTATCGCGAAGAGAATTAAATTATCTTTATATAGATATGCACTTATATATATTTTTAACGATTTTTTTTTTCAAAATTTTGGCACAGAAAAATCACTTATATAGATATGCACTTATATATATTTTTAATAATTTTTTTTTCAAAATTTTGGCACAGAAAAATCATATGTGATCGTGAAAATCACATGTGATTCGATTTTTATAAATCACATATGATTTTTGCAAATCATATGTAATTTGTAAGAATCATATATGATTTGAACAAATCTTTGTAAAAATCGAATCACATGTGATTTTTGAAAATCATATGTGATTTTCCTGGACGGAATTTTTGAAAAAAAAAATTGTCGAAAATATTGTGAAGTGCATATCTATAGAAAGATAATTTAATTCTCGTCGCGATGGTGTAATTTTATAGTTTGAAGATTTATCGTTCGGAAGATATGTCGTTTTTAAAAAAAAGTGGAAAATAGTTTTTTATTAATTTTAATAAAAAATAGATGGCTAAGATTGATTTATTAGATCTATGGTAAATATGAAATCTATATTCATCTCAACTCATAACGGCAATTAACCAAGTAAAAACATATTTCCTTTTAACTTTTGTGATTAATTACCCCTTTAACTATATTAGCAGGGTACCCGTGCAATGCGGCGGTGGATATCTTGTGATTATATTTTACGACGAGCAAATGTTATTCGGTTACACGTTTTTTTTAAAAATAATTGTATAAATGAATGAATTGGTGTGTGTTGTTACAATGTTTTGAATTTGAGCTGTTACAATGTTGTGTATTTAATTTTCAGGAAAATAGCTGAATTTTAAAAGAATGTATTGAATTAATAGCAAAATTAACACAATTAATAGCAAAATTAATACAGATTTTGTAGTCTAACTTATTTTGAAAATGTGATATTTCTTTTTATAGTAAATGTCTAGGCTTATTTTTTTAAAGACTTTCTTTTATAAAAAAGTCCTAAATGCATTATAAGTTACTATACACTATAAGGTAGTATACAGTATAGATATAGATAATTGTGACAAATGACAAAGTGATTAGAGAACATGATGAAAGAGATATGTGTGTAAACATATGTGACCATTTTTTTTGTCAGAAAGATGGATTAAGCATAAAAAGGATGAAGATTGGAAATTTGCATAACAGGAGGAACAATGAGTATCTGTGACACTAAACAAAATTATGTCACACCTCCCATTCTTGTAACAAAAGAACAGAAAACCTTAATTCATTCCAAAACCAATACACCAAAATATTTGCTCATAATATGACGTCAACTTCTAACAATCAACACTCTTTACATCAAATTTTTCTTTTCAACTGTTGAATCCTGAAAAAATACTAATAACACCTCACTCATAGTCCTTACTCAAACCAAATCTAGTTTTTTCTTTTTCTTTTTCTTTTTCATTTTTTTACTTCTTATGTCCGTTATAAATGTACATAGTTTGTAAAATTTAACGGGTCATCTTCTGCTAAAACTCGAAGAACAAACAGTTAGGAGTTGGGATAACGGTAACCTATACAACTCTCATATTTTATAGAAAACGTGCTAATTTCAGTCTTTCTTTCATACTTAAACTTCTATCTTCCTGTCTGATAGTTTCCGTTAGAAAAAAATATATTAAATACTTGGCCATGTTCCCAAATTCTAAAGATCCATCTTTGCTCGTCCTGCTAAACACAAAGTGACAAAGGGATACTAGTCATTTCTACCATAATTATTTATTTTGCTAGCAGTATCGAAAAATCGAAAAATTTCTTGAGCAATTACCATTTGGTCCAAGATTGTTAATGCCAGGGTTAGCATCAAATCCCATTTGGAGAAGGTTGTGAAGATCGTTATCCCACACCGGCTGTAATGTAAGTTTAGAAAATTGCATCAATAAAATGGCTTAGTGTGTAAAGTTAAACAAAACAGAAATATTAAGACATTCTCATTTCTGTTAATTTGTCGTTCAGCTAAACTATGAACGATCCAGGCTAACTGCAAACAAAGAAACATGCTTTTTAAAATTTCTAGTTTGAGGTAACCAACCTTTTCCCTTTAAGTTAACAAACTTTTAATCATATATACTTTGGGTAACTCTTTAACTTGAAGGAAGTAACCAGTAAATCTAACGTAGATGTGGAAATGACCATATTTCGCAACATTCATCCACCAACACAGAAAAAAATGTATGTTGTTTACCCAAAAGATGGAAAATTTATAAAGCATGTTACCTCTTTGTGCAATTAGCCCAACAATCAAATTGTACATCTTTAAATGCCCGCTTGCATAACTTAATAATTGAGGTTGACATAATAATTGCATAATGAAATCAATGTATTGATGGAAAGTGTACCTGAGGATGGATATGTTGCAAAGGGGTAGTTGTAGCTGAAATACAAGGCAAGTTCCCGTGTGGATAAGAATGGGACGAGCTTAATGTTGGGCCAAATCCAAAAGGTGAATTCGAACTGCTGCCCCGTGAATGAAGAATCTACACAAACATGAAATAAAGTATCATGACTAGTAATCATTATGATCCTCCTCAAATGTTACGTTTTGCAATTAATTAGCAGAAACTTACATCTTTAAACACAAGGCGATCAATGTCAATGTTTACTTCTGGATTCACTGTAGCTAGTTTCATTGATAAAAACTGCAATATAAAAGAACTTTTATTCAGAACAATTGGCCTATATCTGGACAATGACTTGCATCTCGCAAGATCGTAGATATATATCAACTTAAAACCAAGGAATTGTATAAATCCATATTTCACTAAGATTGAAGTGTTATTGTTGCAGGCAACCACCTAGTGATCACACACGTAACCCAAAGGTTCACATGGTTCAACCAATAACGATGCAAGCTAGAACTACACCATAATGAAGAAATAATACAAGAGTGGATACGCTTAAAGGTGGATGTTGCGCAATGGGAATGTGGGTCAAATTGGCTTATTCATAGTATGGGTCAGATCGGACTGGGTTGGGTTGACTAATTAATATAATTATCCATTTATGGAAAGAAAAAAACACCTGTATGCAACTTATGATCACAAAACCATAACCCATTTAGCTACATCTTCTGATATGACCTATTTGATAGGTTTAGATTAAACACAGACCCAATTATAATAGTAGCATAATTTTCAGTACAGGTACTGATATAAACATAGTAGTAGGGACTAAAACTACCAATTTGAGTAAGCATTCAAAGCCTTTATATAGTCATGCCATTTATGAGTAGCAAAAGAACTTAACATACCTCCACTTGTTGTTGAAGGGACTGAACATAGTTGATAATCTCATCAAGCATTACTGCTTTTCCAGTGATCTTTAACCAAATAAACAAACACCATCAAAACTCCAAATAATAAACAAAAACATACAAATCTAATAGGTCATGAAATCTGGTGAGTTTACCTTATTACAGCCAGGAACAAGTTCTTGAAGCAATTTCATTCTCTCACTAATTCTTTCTCTCCTAACCTAAAAAATCTATCTTCATTCAGCAAAAACACACAAAACTTTTAAATATTTTACTAAAAAAAAGCCATAATATTTACCCTTTCTGCAAGACTATGACTATTAGTAGCTTGACCTCTTTTCGCCCTCACATGAATGTAGCCATCTTTAGCAGCAACCCCTCCTCATCATTCTCACAAGTATTATCACCAGAACCATCATTTCTTTCACCACTCTACAACCATAAAAAATGTCAAAAATCCATATAAAGATACATAAAGATTAAATTTTTAAGGATAAGAACAATACCATATTGGGATCAAACTGAGCTCTTCTTTTTTCTCCACTATTAGCAGAAGAATTAGGCACAAAAGGATTCACCATTTCTGAAAAATTTCCACTTCCAAAAGACCCAATTTTAGGAACTAATTCACCAGATTGATACTGATTCATAAGAGGGTAAGCACCAAAGTTCTCTAATGGATCCCAGCTTGACCCAAATGGATTACCAGACCCACTTGAAGACTTATTATTAAAAATGGTTCCTGAACTCATTTCACCTCTATATTGATAACCCATTTCACTATCATTATTATTAGTATTAGTATCACCTTCTGAAGAACCCATATGTTGGTTTCACCCAAGATTCTAAAAAAACTATGTAGGATCTACTAATAAAACTTAATAAGCTACAGTAATATAGGGGTAAAATAAAGTTTAAAAATATATATAAAAATAAAAGTTGGGTTTGACCAAAAATAGAGTTATGGTTAGAATTAGTACACTTGCAAGACTCAACAAGGAACAAAATGGCAGCTTTACAGTACAAAAGAAAGCCTTCAAAATCAAGTATATATCACAGAGCATAAAATCTTTGCATACCTAACCTAAACAACTTATATTTACCCTTCAAAATGCCATGATGATCAAAGATGAAAAATATAAAAAAGTGTTCAACTTTCAACAGAGCATAAAGTATAAAGTAATAAAAGATGGAGTGAATAGACAGTAGTTGTTGCTACTACAGCTTGCTGTGATTACCTAAAAAAAATAAAGCAGATTCCTTTTTTTTTTTTTTTTTTTTTTTAAATAGAATAAATAAACCCCACAAGATTCCCTACTTAAAGATTAGAGTAAATTACACCGTTCGTCCTCATGGTTTCGCTAAGCCATGTACCGACACCGCAGTTTGCCAGACCGCTTCGACCTTAAGTGTAAAACGCATGCATCGTTCGTCTCCCTCCATCCATCTGGGCCCACCAATTCCCATTAACGCCGTTAACGGAGGTTTTAAAAGGGTATTTCGTCATTTTCAAGTAAAATTACATAAATCGTCCAAAGTGGTATATCACCACTTACCACACATCATCATCATCACCATTCTCTCTCTTTAACCTAGCCGCCGACCACCTTAAACCACCACCACCGCCACACTGCCGCCTACCACACTACACCACCCACCTCAAAACACTCCCCACTCTCCCCTCTTTCCGATCCACTAGATCACGCGCCTAAAAACCCTCCCCCACCTCTTGGTATACCTAAAAACAAAAAATGAAAAAATGAAGATTTGTTGAATCTTTAGTTCGTGTGTGCGTGTGATTAAATTAGTGATAAAGATTTGTTGAATCTTTATGCTTGTTTATTTATTTATTTGAATCTTTATGCTTGTTTATGATGCTTTATTTCAAGATTTGTTGGAATTAGTGATAAAGATTGATTTTTTTTTATGTTTTGGCTATTGGGTATGATTAAAGTTTGGTTTTTTGATATGGGTTTTGTTTATTTGTTGCAGATCTGTGGAAACAAGATATAAAAATTGAATCTTTTTTAATAAAAGTGATAAGAAGATGTCAAGTATTGATCTGGTAACAAAAGGTGATGAATCAGTTGATATAAGAAAAGTGTGGAATGATAATCTTGAAGAAGAATTTGTTTTGATTAGAGATATTGTTGATACATATCCTTATATTGCTATGGATACTGAATTCCATGGTGTCGTGTTTGTATGTGTGTTTGTGTTTGTATGTGTGTTTGTGTGGGTCCTTTCATTTAAAGTTTTTGCTCTCCAGTTGGTATAAATCCTTGCCTGAACTTTTGCAGACTGTAATCATTCTATTTTCTTTGTGTGTGTGCAGGTTTATTGAAGAAAAGCATGAAGAGTGTTGCTGCCGGTCATGGGTCATTCTATCGTTTTTGCAGTAGTTTTCTCAATTTGTAATGGAAGATTTTTATTTCTTACATGGAACATCATTAGAGAATTGAAGTATCTTTGTATCTTTTTCTCAAAGAATGCAAGACTACCTTTTGTCATGATTTTTTAATCAACCTTAGCTCTACTATAATGTTGCTTTCTTGCCTTTAACCTTAAGTTTGAATATATTGTGATAAGTGTTTGTGGTGATGGGTTGGTGGTTGGTTAGCTGGTGGTGGTTTGGTGGTGGTGTACAACTGTGATGTCATGGTGGTTTGAGGAAGAAAGGAGTTGGTGGGGAAGAGAATGCAAAAAAAAGTGCTCAATGGGTGGATGTGGAAGAAAAGACGGATATACCCTCATGAGTTAAGTGAGTTAACCGACGTTAGTGAGAGTTGGGCCCGAATAGATGGAGGGACGAACGGTGCATAACGCTTCACACTTAAGATGTTGAAACAAGAACTTTTTGGGAACTACTCATGGACGCGAACCACAAAAGACGATCTGTAATTATCTATATATATAAAAGCCGTGAAGTGCTTGTCAAGCATTTATTGCAAACTTTCTCAACTGGCAAGAATTCCCCAAGTTTTGGCCGCAAAAATAAGTCCAAACATTAAATGCAAAGTTTCACAACTTGGCAAGGTCCCACGAGGTTTAAATATCGCTACTAAGTAAGTCCAAACATTAAATACAAAGTTTCCCAACTTGGCAAAACAGTCCCTAAAGATATACGCAAAGTAAGTCCAAACATTAAATACAAGTATCGTTACAAAGTAAGTCCTTTTATTAATCCACGTGTCACGGGTTTCCACACTCGTTTACTCTAAAGATTATATAAAAATGTGTCTCACTGTCAATATCTAATATCTTGACTTGATTCTATATAACATGACCATTAAGGTTGGAATAAATATAAAAGTATTGGAGTTCAAAAAATGATTGAGTTAAAAAGTGAAGATAGAATCAGACACCCTTTTAAGAGTTATGAAAATGTTACATGACAAATTGGGCAAAAGGAAGCAAATTCTGGTGCAATTTGAGAGGAAAAAAAGGGTAAATAGGAATAGTATTTGAACAAGCAAAGGAAGGGTAATGTAGCAAAAATGGGGGGATTGCATAAAAACAGTTAAAGAAGCATCTAATTCAACTTTTACAGATTAAAGACAAAAGATAGGGTAAGCTATTAAGCAAGCCATAGAGTCTAGAAAATTTGTTTAATGGAAGGAAATAGTGGCATGAATTATTAGCATCATCAATGTTTTATGCTTTCAATGCTGCAGTATTATTTTAAGTTAACCGAATTATGAATGGCATAAGAGCATCTACAATGCTTCAAATGAGCAAAAGCTTTTTACTATTTTAAGAAGTGTTTTCGTAGTATTTTTAGCATTGCAACAATAGCTTTTTGAAAAGCTTTACACAAAGAATTGGAATACACCAAGTCTTTCTCAAAAGCTTTAGTTCATAAGCATAATATGCATTTAATGCATTAAATGCTTCAAGTGGAGATGCTCTAAGCAGGGTGTAGGGGTGTTCATCGGTTTGGTTCTCGGGTTAATCGGTTTATTCGGTTAATTTTTTTTGGTCATAACCGAAAATATATGTGACTAAACCGAACCAAGAGCCGAACCGAAGTTCGGTTCGGTTCGGTTATGGGTCAAAACCGAAAATAAAATTTATATTTTTTTTTAATTTAAAAATAAAATAGATTTTTGGCAAAAAAAAAATTATTTCTAGCATAAAAAGTGTTTTTTATATTAGGATAAAATTTTAATTGTCTTTTTGTATATATAAATATATAAAAAAAAATATATGTATTAAATATATAAAGTGTTTTTATATATAAATATATAAAATATATATATATATATATATATATATATATATATATATATATATATATATATATATATATATATATATATATATATTTATATAAATTCGGTTTTCGGTTCAAATAGCCAAAACCATATCCAAACCGAAAACCGAATTTTTAGTTCGGTTCGGTTCGGTTTTGACAAATTCAGTTCGGTTATAAATTCGATTCGGTTTTTTTCGGTTCGGTTCGGGTTCGGTTTTCGGTTTATTCAGTTATTACCCGACCCATGAACACCCTAGCAGGGTGGGTATAGGCCGTTCTCGCTACAGTTTTGCGATATAGTGTTAATTTTTTATAAAGACTTCGTTAACACATCCGATCAATATAAATTATGTATATAGTTTGTATATTTTTTTTTCTGCAAATGCACATGGTCAATATATCTTCTAGTTCCGTTCTTAATCGTAAATGATCATGGTCAGGGTTACACAGAGCCAAAAGAGTTTAACTTAACTCGTTGAACTGTTTTAGTGCGCATTAAGTACTACTTTTTTCGTCTTAAAATTATTATTCATCTATCCATTTTAAAATATTTATTAATTATTGTCCACTTCTTATTTCAATCAATTAAAATAGAGTTAGTGGGTGAAGAGTGCAGTCATCTCATTATTTTTAAATTTTGTGTTTTTTGTTTGAAGCATCAATTTTAATATGAATGGAGTACTATTTAGCATTAGTTTTCATTTGGAACCCATTGATATTTGTATACAAACGGTCACTAAATCTAGTTTTGAACTCACTTAACAAAAAATCTTGCTGCGCCAATGTGCATAAGTGTTAGGATTTAGTAAATCCAGGTATTAAAGTGTCGGTCACCTCAAGTATTTGTAATCGTTAGAAAGCTCGTAGTCATAGTTATTTAATTTTAAGTAGTATTTAGTTTAGTAATACCGTGGAGGACGGACGGGTCTTTACCCACTCAGATGCCTGATCCACAGCCCGTTAGGTGGCGATTTGTATTAAGACTATAAATACTCTCTACCTCCCAAGGTAGAGTTGGAGCTCATAATAAGATTTTTCTTTCTCTCACTAAAAGTTCCCAAATCTCTAACTTTCTCTCTCTAGAAGATCACCTTATACGCCTACTTGTGGTTGTGTTATGATGTGTATGTGAAATCCAATATGTTACAAATGGTATCAAGAGCCATGGTTAGATCATCTCTTACATATCCTTGGATTTCTAGTGGTTTTTAGATGGTTTTTGAGGTTGAAAAAGTTTAGTGGTTTTTGCATCATTTGGATCATTTCTTGTGTTAAAACTTGGATTTTGATTGTACTTTTGTGTGTAGGATCATCATAAGTGTTTAGGTTTTGATTTGGTAGGCTTGAATCATCGTGGTTGGGTTGTTTTTGGATTGAAAAGTGGTGTTTTTGAGATATTCTTGCTAGCGACTTGAGTCACGGATTTTTAATATTGGTAGCGACTTGCTTTGTAAGTTTGTAGCGAGTTGTAGTTGAAGTGGTAGCGATTTGAGCTTAGCGATTTGTCTATTGAGACAAGCCGACAAACAGTACACTTAGTGGATTCTCCACTACGGGTAGCGACTTGGTGAAGGTAGCGATTTACTTTCAATTTTGTTAGCGACTTGTACTTAAGTTTTTTTAGCGACTTGGTGTTAGCGACTTGAACCTTAGCGAGTTGCTATTTAGCGACTTGACGACTTAGCGACTTGCTGTCAAAATTTGTAGCGACTTGGTGCTTAGCGACTTGTTGTCATAATTCTCAGCGACTTGGTGCTAGCGACTTGGATCTTAGCGAGTTGTTAATTTAGCAACTTGACTGTGTCTTAGCGACTTGGCATTATAGCAACTTGATTTTAGAATACTTAGCAACTTGGTGCTTAGCGACTTGGTTCAAGGTTTCTTAGCGACTTGGTTGAACTTTTGGTTGTAATACGGTTTTCTCTTGATTTAGTAAAATCCCGTGAAAGAATCTATTTCCCGGTTTAATCATAGAGTTTTAAAATCCCGTGTAATCTGTTAACATGTCTACCAACGTACCTACAATCATCTCCTCTTGCTGAGGATGTTCAAGCAGTGTACGGTTCAGATACTCGTCCACCTATGCTTGACAGAATCACTACGACTCTTGGCCACAACGAATCAGTTAGGACAGTACTGTCTTGGAAAGGAAAACGGAGTCAACATTCTCAAGTCTATTGATGAAGGACCTTATCAGATTGAGACTACAAGAGACTTAATTGATACAGCTGCAAATGGAACAATGATCTATGGAATAGATAGACCAAATACGTATGATGAACTCAATGATAAGGAGAAAAAGAGGTTCGATGCTGATATCGACCAAATATGTATGATTTAGCAACTTGACTGTGTCTTAGCGACTTGGCATTATAGCGACTTGATTTCAGAATACTTAGCAACTTGGTGCTTAGCGACTTGGTTCAAGGTTTCTTTGCGACTTGGTTGAACTTTTGGTTGTAATACGGTTTTCTCTTGATTTAGTAAAATCCCGTGAAAGAATCTATTTCCCGGTTTAATCATAGAGTTTTAAAATCCCGTGTAATCTGTTAACATGTCTACCAACGTACCTACAATCATCTCCTTTGTTGCTGAGGATGTTCAAGCAATCGGTTGGAGATACTCGTCCACCTATGCTTGACGTAATCCCGACTACGACTCTTGGGCACAACGAATCGATTGTTATGTCTTGGAAAGGAAAAACGGAGTCAACATTCTCAAGTCTATTGATGAAGGACCTTATCAGATTGAGACTACAAGAGACTTAATTGATACAACTGCAGATGGAACAATGATCTATGGAATAGATAGACCAAATACGTATGATGAGCTCAATGATAAGGAGAAAAAGAGGTTCGATCTTGATATCGTGGGCCTCAAACATCATACTACAGGGTCTTCCAAAAGACATCTACAAGTCGATCAATCACAACACCGGCCAAGGTAGTTTGGGATAATGTCAAGATGCTTCTCTCGTGTTCAATTAACCAAGGAAGACAGAGAATCACAACTGTATGATGAGTTTGAGCACTTCAAGATGAAGCCTGATGAGAGTGTCTATGAGTACTACGTGAGATTTCATAAGCTTGTGAAAGACATGAGGAACATCAAAATGACCATGCCAAACATTCAAACGAATTCAAAGTTTGTTAACAACATGAATCCCGAGTGGCACAAATTTGTCACCTCTGTGAAGCTAACCAAAGGACTAAAGAATACAAACTATGAGCAATTGTATGCCTTCCTTCTTCAAAATGAGAGGCATGCAATGTTTGAAAAAGGATTCGATCAGTTCAAAACCAATCAGGGAGAAACAAGCTCACCAAATGATTCTACAACCTTCTACACCAATGTTGGTATTACCACCAAAGCTTCTCAAGTTATTCCCATGGGTGATGGTAATCACAAACTCATCCCGGATCCAACATATAAGCCACCAGACCCAAACACATTCATGGAAAACTTCATCAATCAACTGTCTCTCATGGTCAGTCAAAACATGAACTCTCTTCCACACACCAACAATAACCTCATAACAAACATCCAATCCACACAATCAAGCAATCGGCCGAGATGGGAAGGTTATGGTGCAACCAGTTCAAGAAAGGCAGTATGAACAAGAGGTGGAGGGTAGAAGTTATGCTGCTAATCAAAATCGGGGAAGGATTGGGAATCAAGGTCAAGTAAAGCCAATCAAATGCTACAACTGCGGTGGTGAGGGACATATTGCAAGGAACTGTACTTCTCCAAAACGTCCTCGAATGCAATACTTGAGACAAGATGCTGAGCAAGCTCGGGACAACAGAGCAACTTTGGATGAAGAGGAGTTGTTGTTTCTTGCTGAAGGGAATTCTAAGACATATGATGCGATGTAGATGAGCGACCAACAGGTATGGGTCAGAACAATCCAAATGCATTTCAAGTAGCTGATTGTGATGCTTATGATTCGGATGTGGATGATGAACCAACTATCGAGTCAATCTTCATGGCTAGCATATCTCCCATGGTCTCTCCTAAGGTTCCTTCCCCACAACAGGCTGGTCCATCCAAAGAATCAATCATCTCAGAGGTATTAAAACTGTACGATAAGGTTGATGAGCAAAAAATACATAATGAAGTACAATCTCTTGAAACTTATGATTCATATGTTGAAAATATAGGAAATAGTAATATTGTCCCATATGATCAACATGTGGCTCAAAGTGAAAGTGAGATTGTACTAAGTGATGTATCTTCTGCAGTCAATAATGATTGTGTTTTTGATGAATACACCATGTGCCCTGATGATTCTCGCTACTCAACTCAATGCCTATAAGGAACAAGTTGCTATCTATGAATAACGTGCTAAGTTTGAGTTAACTACCCATGAGCAGGAAATGGATGACCAAATGCGTGCAATAATTAGAAAAAGTAATTTTAGAGAAGAATTATTAAAACAAGAGTTAAACTCCTTACAAGAAAAGCTTTCTAAAACTGCTAAGCAAAAACAAGAACTTCAAGAAAATGTTAAAATGCTTAAGCAAGAATTTAGTGCTAAGGAATCAAAACTTTTGAATGATTTTTCTAATCTAAAGACTTTGAAAACAAGCTTGAAAATAAGTTGTATGCATAAGGAAACACCATTCAGACTGCTCACATGATCACTAAGCATAGAGTTCTAAGTGACAAACATAGTGTTGCCTTAGATGATGAACCAAACCCTCGAGGCTTGTAAAAGACTAGAGAAGCTCATAAGGTAATCGTATGATGGTAATGAGATCCTTAAGCCTAGGCGAAACCTAGTTCTGAGAACACAGGAAGATAGGCTAGAAGAAGTCACTAGAATGAAGTTGGATGAAAACTTAAGAGCCCTTTGTGCATAGAAAAGAAAATCAGCTATAAAACACCCAATTATGCTAAGGACAATTGGATTGCCTTTAACAAGTTTAGACCTCAAACATAGTGACCCAAACAAGTGTTCTGGAAAAGGATATGGACATGAAAAAAGCTGATGAGTTTGTTGCACAGAACCCCCCTTGTAGAAGAATGCCTCCCTCACTCGTTTATCCCCCAATACTCCAATGCATTTAGTCCCTAGATCTATTCCCACTAAGAGCAAAACCTTAATCACCAAGATGTCATTTATCAACTATTTGTTGATTTTGAGAAAACTTGTAAGAAAAGGATCACACCCACTGGGATTACTGAAGGGGAAAGGGGTTTTGAACAAACTAAAGAATGCTACTTAACTGAGGTCATGCCTTTCTTTAAAAAATTAAAAGGTCAATTTGAAAGTCTTCAAAATGGGATAAAATTGGATATTAAAGAAATGGAAAAGGAATTTGATGCAATGATAGTTGAGGTTAGTGACTATGAGCGGGAATTAAAATATAATGAGATTGAGAGGAAGAACTTGCATACCTTGAATGAGAATCTGATTTCTGAATGTATTACTCAAGATGTGTTTTACACTGCTACGAATTGTTCAATTGATGCTTCTCAATTTCATGAATTATATATTGCTTTGAAAGTCTCCCATGATCGTGTCATTGAGCTTGAAAAAACTAACTCTAAACTGCATGATAAAGTTGAACAGGATGATCATGATAACCTGGTAATACAGTTTTCTAAATTGGAAGTTGAGCATCTTGCTTTGCAATTAAAATATCAACATCTTAAAGAAAATGTTAAAACCTCAAATATCAAGACATCCTTGGATGTTCCTGAATTTGATGCAGTTTTTGAAATTAGCAAACGTGATGAACAGATTCGAGCTCATTGTAACACGATCAGAAAGTTGAAGACCCAAATCTCTCAATTAAAGGGTGAAAAGAACAATGTGACTGGATCCCAAATGCCTCCTCCTTTAAATTCTCAATATTCTCAAACTTTTCATCTTCAAAACTTAGTTAATGCCTTACAAAAGGAAAACAAGAATTTTCTAGAAGAAAATGAAAAGGTTAAACGACACTTTAAACGACACATGAGATTCCGCAAGATTAATGGTTCATTAAAAATCAAATTTCACCATTATTAGTCCGGTTGCTTTTTCTTGATCAAGCGTGTCATAATATGTAAAGTGTTAAATATAGTTTGTGACTATATGAAAGACCAAGTATGTGTCACAAACATAGACATCAACCACATAGAGAATAAACAATGTAATGCAAGAATAAGAGTAAAGCGATAAGTAAAAGGATAGACTAACCAACACGAGGATTTATAGTGATTCGTCTACAAGGACACCTTCCTTGCCCTACTCCACTGCCCGAGTCAGCTACTCGAGAGTTCGTAATCACTACACCAACTCCTTATGGCGAAGAAGCCTTCACAACTTCGCTTACACCTTTTTCTGGTACAAAGCTAAATACCGAGTTCTTTCACACCAAGGCGAACCATACCTATCACAATGTCGCCTACCCTTTATACGGTGCTAGGCTAACCACCGGGTTCTTTCACTCCAAGGTGAACCACACCTACACAACGTCGCCTACCCTTTATTAGGTACTAGGCTAAGCACCTAGTTCCATTACTATGGAGGAACTACTACCCATCACAACACAACACGTATTCTCAAGGAGATCCACCTTGTTATTACACACCATCAAGGATATCACCATCCCTTGATCTAAACAAATACTATATGTATAACGATGCACCTCATCGATTATACGACCTAGGCATTCTTCACTAATGCCATTTACACGATCCTTCAGCACCATTCACTAATGCCTTCAACACGGATCTTCGGCACTCTTCACTAATGCCTTTGACACATCTATGACACCCATTATGTTTTGTGGCCCAACATAACAAACCTTGTGTTTTATGGCACAAACACATAAACCATCTAGTCTAGTCATAGATACAAGAATATGATACTAGACAATATCTAAGACAATGTGTCTAATGGATATGAACTCCTAGACTAAACATCAAGAACCCAAAGCATGATGTAGTTAGTCTTCTATGAATGAAGATGACAAGTTTCCCAAGCTTGTTGTATAAGATCTTCATGTGCTTGTCTCTTGTGATGGGTGATCACTTCAGTAGGTAAGGAAGCAAGATCTCTAAGCTTGCTTTGGAGGATCACTTTGGGAGTATGCTTACAACAAATGAGAGTTAGAAGCATTATGATCATATGAGATGAAGGTGGTTTACATGTTTCCTAATGATCTAAATATCCTAGATTTGGTGGAGAGAAACTATGTGTGAAGGTATAAAGAAATGGTAAGAAGTGGCTTGCTATTTATAGGCAAAAGACCAAAACCATGTTCTGCCCCAAGGATCCCTTCGGAGGATCCGCCCATGTAATTCCAGGGATCCGTGGGAACTTTGAGGGATCCGTAGGACGCTCCATTTTGCCCATGGTTTTTGGGTCATGGGTCATGGGTTATAGGTTGGTCCATGGGTATTCCTTTAGATACAATGTATCTAATGAGTACAATGTATCTAGTCTTATGGGTATGGGTCAATACCATGGGTCATGGATATTATCCATATATGACTTATGCATGATGTCATGAAAATGGGTATGGGTCATGGACTTTGGGTTTTACCCAACTACATTCAATGTATTTGGGTCAAATACTTAAGTTTCTACCCATTTATATTACCCATTATAATACATACTAGTTATGTATATATTGACCCAATATGTAAACACTAGTTGTTATACATAAACTATTTAACTAAACATGTTTATTGGTTTGTTGGGGGTTTGATCATAATGCAACATAACAAACATGTACGAACCTGTGTTGTAGCATACAAGGACTTGAGTCGTCGAGAGGTGTTGAGAGTATGTTGAGACAAGATCTAACTACAAGTAACTTATACATTTTACGTTATGTATTACAAGTTACATGTTTGTCATCAACAAAACAAATAAGAATGTATAGATTAAATATCGTAATATTTGCACTAGAAATCTCCCCCTTTTTGATGATGACAAAATATATGTAAACGTAATAGATAGGTAAAATGTCAAAGTTACTTGTGTCCGTACTTCCTATACATTACCTTCTTCGTTTACACTCTTCTCCCCCTTTTGTCGAAACAAAAAGGGTGTGTCCTTTCTCCCAAGAATGGTGAGTTTGCATCATCCCTAGTGAAGTTAAAATAAAAACACCTTATTGCTCCAATTGGCACACCACGCCAATACCTCCAACACTAAACACGAATGACGAAGCTTAGCATCTCATAACCTTGAGCTTGCACGTCTTCAAAAGGTGGTGATCTCGTCTTTAAGAGGAACCTAGAGAATCACACACAAAAAAAAATAGAAAGATCCTTTGAATTATAACCATTATTGCCAACGGCTCAATGGATCAAATTTTTGAGGCTTAACCTACATCAAGGTTAGTGTTAAAAAGAAAAGAAAAAAGAAAAATATATTATGAGAAAGAAATCTCCCTTTTGTTGAAACATAAAGGAATTTTGAAGAATGAATATGTGCATGCTCCCCCTTGACGGTTGCTCCCCCTTGTTAAAGGCGTCAAGTATTTTAGGAAGGCTAAAACGAAATTATTGCAAAATTTGCAATGTTTTAGCTTTGACCAAAAACTCCCCTTTATTGAGAGCGTCAAGTACTCCTAGTGTGTTTTGAAAATCTACAAAACAAAAAGTTAGTGCAAAATTATATTCGTCCTTGGACGAGTAAGTCATATGATGCACTTTATAAATGCTCGACGAAAGCTCTCCTAGCTTGAGGGCTTCAAGAAACCTACAAAAAAATAATGTAAAAGTTCGTCCATAAATAGACGAGAATCCCATACACATCAGAGTGTATATATATGAACCCTAAAGAAAGGATTAGTGTCAAAAAGAGAATAATCTACTACTTGCATCATCATGGTTGGTTTAGAGGTTGTAAGGTTTGTTCAAGGTAAGAAAAATATGCTTAGGGATGAGACGATTTCATTACTTAAATTCACTTGGCTTTTGACAACATAGATGTTTGTGGAGGATGGTTGAGCGACCATGAATTGTAGTGGGTGTGGTAGAACATGAGACATACTTCATCACGTAGATCATGAACTAGACCTTTGGACATGTTGATAATGATAGAAATCATCATTATGACTTAGAGGTATGGAAATTGTGGTAGAGGTGATGAAAGGTATCAAGGTGAATCTTTGACTTGGTTGATGACTCAACAGAGGTGGTAGACATGATGACTTTGTGAGTAGTGATAAAAGCGGAGTAAGATGGTTAGGATGATGCAAGATTAGAAATAACAAAAAAATGTGCGAATGAGAACAACTTGACTTGATGATGAAATCGACCATTGTCATCCTACAAGAATCCAAAAGAGTTAGTACAAAAGGAAAACATTTATACCAATGGATAAATTGTTCACATAAAATCATGAAACAAGAAGGAAGAACACATAAAGTAAATGCAACTCATTTATAAACATATAGGAAACAGATAATCCTAAGTGTTGAGCAAGAGCTTGTGTGGGAAAAAGGAAATTTGAAATGATTATCTAAAGAGATAAAGTTCCTACTATTCCACTTCCTCTCCTCCCTCACTAGAGGGATCCGGCTAGCTTAAGTCTAGGGATCCGCTAACAAATGAGGTAAAAAGAGGTGATTGGGTTCTAGCAAGTTCTAGCACCTACATATCATAAGTTACTCAATCTATTAAGTGTCTTATATGAAGATGGACTTGAATGATCAAGAGAGAATGATTGATGGTAGCTTATGATTGGCTTTTATGAAAAATGGGGCTTTATGAGCACCAGTGGATGATCAAAGATGACACTAAGAAATTTGAGAGTGTCAAGTGGTGTTAAATGATCCTAGAGATCAGATGATGACTTAAGAGAGATTTGGAGAATTCCTTAAAAATCATAAGAAATTAAAACCTAGTTTTTGGCCTATTTTGAGGTAAGGATGACTAAAATCAATTTGCTAAAATTGAAAGAAATATCAAACTAAGTGTTTTGAGATGCAAGGAACAATGTGTAAACATTGGAGCGGGAAGATGGTGAGTTTTGAAGTAATTATAAATCAAAAATACTTTGAATGTGATCCTAAATCATCCATGAGTGAATGTGAGATCAACTGAGCCTAAGGAAAATTTAAGTGATCCTAATGTAGCATGTTTAACTACTCCAATAAGGTCCAGAATGTTGGATTGATGCAAGGAGGCTAAAAAGGAACTTCTGTCCACCCGGATCCCACGGATCCTTCAATTGAGGGATCCGTCTAGTTACATCTAAGGGATCCGGCGTCAGATTTTCTTAACAGAATAGTTGCAGAATTTGCTTTATGTTTCGAATTATGAAACTAATGATTTCTACAAAGAAGTATACATGTATACACATTGAGCAAAGCAAGGAGAGCATGTAGAGATAACATATAGGAAATCAAATGAGATCGAGCTCACAAATGACACAAAGGTTTAGCAAACTTAACAAGCACTATTCAAGAAGCCCAAAACAGATTTACGGTCTAGATTAGTAAATCATTTACACTAACAATAACATGCAAGGTATGTGTCTAGAAAGAAAAGAGCACAAAATGGTGTTCAAGACAAAAGAGTTGCGAGGTGTTAGTTTAGGACAATCTAGTCATTACGGATGGTGATTAGCATACAATGAGCTTCGTCCATGAAGTCATGTAGCTCTTCTCGATCAAATCAAGATAATCACTTGATGAGGCAAGTGGTTGTGATTGACAAAAAAGAAAAATTAGTTTTAAAACTTGTTTGATTAGTAATCCTAAGACAATGCAAAGTATTTCTATTGTAAACTTACTTTAGGAAAACATAGGAGTATAAATTTCTCAAGTGAGAGAATGAATATGAGACTATTACTAGCGGTGCTCAATTACGGCTAAAACACGACCATTTTACGAGGCATTCCACATACCCAACTTCTTTCAAGGAAGCAATTCAACCGTTAGGTCAAATTGAGTTTCTAGTGCAATAAGTTCTCCAATATTCATTCTCAAGTTAGGAAAATTTATATTCCTACAATGGCCTATCGGAGAGTAACAATGATGATACTTTGCTTCGTTTATATTAATATTATACTTGAAAAAGATAAGGTGACGAAGGTGTCAAAAAATTAAAAGTTGTCCATATGGTGAACAAAAAAAATGGTTGGATGAGCTAGTTCAACATATGTTGTTGGAAAGCTCGAGTTTGGACTTTCGGATATGAACAATTATATTTGCATTGCAAAATAATTTACTTGAGTATATCGGAAGAAATAATCAAGTTGTCAATCCTAATATGAAGCTTGGAGAGCGATCATGAAAAGGAAAACGGGAGAGTACATCATCAACACAAGTGTAGGTTATGATCCGATGTTCATTCTTGTTGTTTTTAGAAAACGATACAAGAAAATATGAAATCAAGAAATCATATAGGCACATAAAACATTTATGTTGCACACATGACAAACTCAATCAAATAGCCATTTTAGTGTGTTATATGTTTTAAACATTTTTCAACTTATAAAACTAACATTTTCGACACAACTAGATGTTATCCAAAACACTCTTTCAAGTAGCACATTGATTAGTAGAAAATTACTAAATCGACAAGCAAGAGAATGAATAGTAAGGTAAGGAAACCACATATGTTAATCAATCAAACAAGCACAAAAGCTATTTGAGATAAGCAAATAATCAAGTAATGCAAGGAAAACAATTTATCATTTAGCATAGCATACAAAAGTTCTTTTCATCGCTTTGTGTTAAACATGTATACCAAGCTTGATTAGTTTCCTTTATAAATATGATCAAAACCTTAATATCAAAAGAGGACACATTGTTATTCAAAGATGAAAACATCCGTCTCCAATTAGATCAAAAATTTGTGCAAAAGTTATGACCGAAAAATGACTTTCTATTATAAATCAATGATTCTATAAATTTTTGTTTTGAATCAGTTTATGAAATCATTTTTAAATGAAAGTAGACTCAAATACCTTTAAAATGATAGGTGGCACGACTTCTAACGACTTACGGTCAATTAGTTATGAATTTTTGAAATTCACAAAAAATCGCTTTTCTGTATTCACGGATCCCTTGCTTGAGGGATCCGTCCAGTGTAACATGAGGGATCCGCGGATCTGACACAGAATTGCAAAAATGTACGTTTTGACCCGACGAAAAGGTTTAACCTTTGTAGACTTTTTAGTGAAGTTACATCTAAGTGTTTTAAGATGAAAGGGTACTTGAATGATCAAAGGTAATAAGTGTTATAGCAAATAATTGCTTCTTGTGGAAAGGAGATGGGACAAGATGACTACCAATGGATGTCCAAGGATAACACTATGAACTTTTGTGGTGTCAAGTCATAATAAATGATCCTAGTGATCAGATTTAAGCTTAAGGTAAAATTTGAAAAATTCTAAAATTAAGAATTAAAAGAACTAATTTTGTCTCACTTTGAGATAAAATGATTAGAAACAAATTCCTAAAATTGTTTAATTTGTCCACTTAAGTATTTCAAAAGATAAGAAACAGTTTGTGAGTATTGAAGTGGAAATATGGTGAGTTTTGATGTGTTGATAAATCAAGAGGCATTTTGGCTAAGATTTTAAGTAATCTTTTAGTGAGTCTAAGCCTTTCTTATCCTTGAAGTTGTTCTAGTTGGATTCTAAAATCATATGCTTAGCTAATGAGATGTTATCTAGAAAGTTATCTTGATGCAAGAAATGCTGTATTGTTGTTCTGATGTTACGGATCCCACGGTTCCCTCAAAGGAGGATCCGCTAGGCTAATCCTAGGGATCCTACATCCGCAGACGTAAGATTCATTATTTAAAATGATGTGCGATTTTGCACACTAATAAATCTAAACTAAAGCAATAGAAACAAGCATGTTATCACAAAAACACTACTTATAAAAGCATGATAAAGTACCAATATCCAAGTTACCATAAACCAAAAGTGATAAAACGTAATCATCCAAACATACGATAAACATATTCCTATTGTCTTTCACAATCCTTTCTTTTCCTTTTTGACGCTTAGTGAGGTTGTGTTTGCGGTTTTGAATCATGCCCCTAAATAGTTTAAATTCCGCGGTCTCGTTTGGAATGGTTGGAAGTTGTTCATGGTATTCAAGGATTTCCAATTTGATGTTGGCTACGGGGTCGACATCTTCTTCATCTTCTTCTTCGTCACCTACCGAGGAGTCCGGAGAGCTTCGTGTTCTCTCCATTGACCATGAACCGTTTAGAGGGTTGTTTGGTAAGAGGTACCATGACGGATCGAAAGGTAATGATCATCGTTAATAGGAGATGGTTGTAATGCACCAACGTACTTATAAAGTCGTGTTAGGAGCATACCATACGAAGTACCATGTTGAAGCTGAATACCCCAGCCATTCTCCTTACCATGTAATAGGCGAGGTTAAATGGATTTTGGTGGGTAAGACTAGATCATTTGCCTAACATGCATTTGGATGATCTTTGTTTCCAACTAGTAGGCTAATGACATTTTCTTTCACTAAAAGTTTCTTCCCATTTTCTAAACATGGGATACATTTCAAAAAGTTCCATTTGGAAAGGGATCTACACCCGGTGAATGAGCTGTTACAACATTGGTCGGCCCTAACTTTGAATATAGTATCTCCTAATGGTTTCGGATCGCTCGAGAGGAGGTTATACTCCTAGAGGTTTAGGATCAAGTGCAAGGTTTGGAGCATTGTCCAATCAATTGAGAGTACATACAAATTTCTTCACAAGGAATGCGAAGAATTTGAGCAAAGGTGTTGAGAGAAAATTAGTTTTGTTTGTTGATGATGAAGGCGATTGAGATGCTATTGTCGGTGTTTCTAATGATCCTAAAGCTTTTGTAAAATTCAAAAATGAAAACCGGACAAATTTGTTCATCTATATCAAGGAGACAATCCAAGTTGTTTGTCGAGAAGACTTGACGAATGTCGGTATCTTCAAGGAAACATTCCTTGACTACACGACCTTCGTGGATAAGTCGTTTTACAAGGCTTTTGAACATTTTACGATCGGTTTTGGTCAATCCCTTTTTACGATAGTAATGAGTAAGGTAATGAATGGTGTCATGATGATCTTGTTGAGTAGCTTTGGGCATGGTTGGTCCTAAAATTACAAATTTTTTAATTAGGTAAAATTAGTTGTGATGGGTTTATGGTTTTGATTTGTATTAACAATGTTGTGAACACAATGTGATTTTGTTAAAACCCCCTTTTCATGATTAATTAAAAAAAAACATAATTAAATAAATTGATTAGAAATTTAGAAACCATAAACCCTAGAATGAGGATGATGAAAATTAGAACAAGTTAATGTAATTACTTACAATGGTGTTCTAGGAAGGAATGCTTGAAAGTATGGAAGCCAATGAGGATGAATTCTGTAGCTTAGTCGTTTTTGTGTTATGTGAATAGAGGGAAAAAGATCATGGTGACAATTTTTGAAATCGTGATAGCTGAAGTTCGTTCCACTGTTCCCGGATCCTTTGTTTTGGGATCCGGCTAGTACAATAGAGGGATCCGATCTATCGTGATTTAAAAGAAGTTGTTTGGCATTATTTTTGTAGCAGGGTTATAATTTAGCTTGCAAAAAAATAGTTCGGAGGTATTAGATGAAGATTGTTTTTGAATGACGGCTTTGGATGAATCACATATCGAGGGTTCATATGATGGATGACGGCGTTAGTTTGACGAATCAAAAGGGTATTATTCGATGATGAAAAAAGACGGAAAGTGACGAAAGAGACTTAACGAGATGTTAGTGATTAATAAACAAAGAGAACTTATGAAAATAAATTGAACTCATGTAACCTATCTAATGAAAAGTAAAACATACCTCTATGCTTCTTGGTTTGGCATAATACCAAAGATACTTCATGAGCTTTTAAAGTAATCCTTTGTACTTGGTGACGAAGTTGTGATTACTTTTTAGATCCTTCCTTGAATGTTGACTTCATTATTCTTTGAATGAAGATTTTGGAGAGATTCTAGCATGAAGATTTCTTAGGAACAAAAGTTGTTAGAATCATCTATCAATGTCCAACAAAATGATTTTAAAAGAAAATATGACCAAAAAAAATCCTTCTTTGTAGTTTTCAAACATACAGGGATCGTATCAAGTCTTTAAAGTACAACATACTTTAAGAAACTTGGTAACGAAGCTCTGATGCCAATTGTGGAAAACTAGAAGGGGGGTTGAATAGTTTTACCATTTTAAAAACTTCCCTATAAATATTTAGATCGACTTATGTCAATCTATTTAATTTTTTAAGTTGGACGTGGATAGATAGATATATAAACGTGTAATGAAATATAAAGAGTAAGAAGCACATCACCACGACACAAGTTAGTTATAGTGGTTCGGCCAAGGGACACCTTCCTTGCCTACTCCACTCCCCGAGTCACCTACTTGAGTTCAAGCACTACACCAACTCCTTATGGAGAGAAGCCTTCACAACGAAAATAGCTAACCTTTTTCGGTACAAAGCTAAATACCGACTTCCTTCACACCAAGGCGAACCACACCTAACACAACGTCGCCTACCCTTTACTCGGTGCTAGGCTAACCACCGAGTTCTTTCACACCAAGGAGAACTAATCCTATCACAACGTCGCCTACCCTTTATTAGGTACTAGGCTAAGCACCTAGTTCCATTACTATGGAGGAACTACTACCCTTCACAACACAACACCTAATCTCAAGGAGATCTACTCCTTGTTACAACACCATCAATGATATCTCCATCCTTGTAAATACACAAATACTTATATGTATAACGATGCACCTCATCGATTATACGACCTAGGCATTCTTCACAAATGCTACTTGATTTGATTCTTCGGCATCCTTCCTTAATGCCTTTGACACAACGCTTGGCACCTTTCACTAATGCCTTCGTCTTGACACCTTTAGCATTCTTCAATAATGCTTAGACACGGATGATGAACATCTTTCACTAATGCTTTCATCTTGACACTTTCGGCATTCTTCACTAATGCCTTCAATCCAACATCTATGGAGAAAGGAAGAACTATCAGCAAGAGAACCTTAGTTGTCTTGATGATAACGAAGCTTGGCAACTCATGGACTTGAGCTTGCACGTCTTCAAGAAGTTGTGATCTCTCCTTTAAGAGGAACCTAGAAGATCACACAAAAACAAAAGACAAACTACATAGATCACTTAGATCCGAGGTTAGAGGGTTAGAATACTTGGGGAAGTATGTGTGTAAAGTGATACATAGAAAGGAAGAAATGGCTCTCTATTTATAGAGAAAATTCTCTCTGTTTCCTTCCCCGGATCCCACGGATCCCTTCCACTTGGGATCCGGCTAGCACAAAGCTAGGGATCCGTGGAACGCTCCTCTTTGCCCATGGGTATTTTTGGTTATGGGTTGATCCATGGTTTTCTTTCTAGATACAATGAACTTGGTTAAGTGGTATATATAAAACCATGGGTTATGGGTCAATACCATTTGCTAGTTTTTACCCATTTAGTATATACTTATTTTTACTCATTTAGTATATACTTGTTTTTACCTATTTTAGTATACTTAGTTTAAGCATATGCTAACCCAATATGTAAACACTAGTTGTTGTACATATGTATCTAAATCATAAAATCACTTATACTTGTTTTAGTG
The DNA here is from genome assembly GCA_910596185.1 of Chrysanthemum makinoi. Lineage (NCBI taxonomy): Eukaryota > Viridiplantae > Streptophyta > Magnoliopsida > Asterales > Asteraceae > Chrysanthemum > Chrysanthemum makinoi. Next base: position 200,136,854 of record OU343225.1, on the reverse strand, counting down.
TTTTATGTGAAAACGTAAATGTGTTAGGAAACTATTAACTCAAACTATTTACGTATTCTATTTGTTTCGTTAAAATGATTTTACGTTTGTTATCAACAAAACATTAGAAGATCGTAAAATATAAATAAACATTTTTACGGCTTATTTGTATTAACATATTGTGCTCACCTTAAGGATAGTCTAGAATGTCTCCGTGAGATTGTTGAAGAGGATTTCATTAATAAACCTCTTGATAGAGAAATTAGGTTTGCTTGCATTCAGGCCAAACGATCTCAAGAGCTGCTAGAATGTGTAATTGCAACATGTCCTAAATCCTTATGTTGGAATCACTCCTAAACCTTAATCAAGTGTTAGTGATTCATATGTAATAGTTAGCTTAATATGGCCTTTATGTTAGTAATTAGCCTTAGGCTTATGTAGAAGGCCCATAAGCTTAGGCCTAGCCCAATAAGGAAAAGGATGGGAACTAGGAGTGTTGCCCTAGCTTCTCTCCTATAAATACCTAGTAATAACCCTCACTTGAGGGTTGGTTGTTCAATTTACTCTTTCACTCATCTTTACGCCTAACCGTTTATACTTATACATGTGTGTGTGTTTGGATATTGTTCAACCGAGCTCTATCTCTTCTCTATTCTTTCTATTGATGCTTGTGTTGTAAACTTAGTGACCTAACAGTGGTATCAATCGCCAAATAGTTGGGTGAACATATTGTTTTTGAAGTGGGTTTTGGTCCTACGCGTAAGACATACGGTTCGAAGTTGATACTTTGGTTCGCTTAAAAACACATTTTTTACACTTTTAATCCAAGATTCTTGTACTTTCAACGTTTTAAGGTGTTAAAATAAGCTTTTTGGCAAAAGTTTCAAACTTTACGCGTGGATAATTGTTTTCTAGCTTGGTTTTGTACATGGGTTTCGCTCACGCGTAACGTTTTTAAACTTTGGTTCATCAAGTTTCACAATTTTGTGTTATTTTGGTGATATTGAAGCTATTTCATCACTAAAATCTGGTTTGGAAACATCGGTTGGAAGAAATCATTTTTTGGCTAAATCTTATGCGTAAGTGAAACCCTAAACTTACGAGATAACGTGTCCTTGGTTTGATCTTCTTTTCGGGCTTACTGTTTTCTTGCTTGGATAAGCCTGAGAATACGTCGACTTTGGATATCTTTTAATGTGATATAAAAGATCATTTGGGCAAAACCCTAAAATTACGCATAAGCATAAGCTTACAGAAATTTTACACCTAAGATTCATCTTACGCCTAAGCTCGTCTTTACGCGATAAGGTAATCCTACGCCTAAGTTTTCACCTAACTTCTTGTTTTACGCATAACTTTATTTTTCACCTTACTTTACGTAAGCTAAACCCACGCGTAACTCTTGCTGTTACGCTGAACTTTGGTGTTTTACGCATAAGTGCTACTTGGTTTATTGTGATTTCTATGCCTAAGGATACTTCATCAACAAAGGTTCATTCGACTCAATAGATCCATTTTATAACAAAGTTTTTCAACATGTCACAACCACCATACTCTAACTACTTTCCTTACACTTATACTCAACGACAACAACAACTAAGTCCACAACATCAACAATGGAATCAACAACAAGCAATTTATCAACAACAATTTAATCAACAACATACTCCACAACTTGGCGCAATTCCACAACCTCAAATGGTTCAACCACCACCAAGTCTTCAAGTTCAACCCTACACTAACGATTTCAATCAACATCCATCAAGGAACACTATAAAGGAACCCACTTGGTTTGCCAAGATGTGTGAAGCTTTAGAGCAACAACAATCAATTCATGAGGCTGGATCACTTGATAGACCTCCAATGCTCACTCTCAGAAACTACGATCAATGGGTGATTAGGTTCTTTAGGTTTTGTGATCTGAAGAAGCCACATGGAAAGTTCTTAAGGAAATTTATCTTGGAAGGTCCATTTCAGATGCCTACTATCATTGTACCCAGAGATCCAAATGCTAATCCACCAAGAGATGAATAATCAAACATTGCTATCAAGCAGAATTGAATGCGAAGAACTTCTACACTATGAAGCTGATGAGCTTGCAATGCAATATATCCTTTAGGATTAAAACCCAATTCTTCAAGTGTTGATGCTCAAAAGACTGCAAAGGTGATGTGGGAACATATTCATCTTCTTATGGAAGGATCTGCACTCAATTAGGAGGATATGGAATCCAAAATTTACTTGGCTTATGAACACTTCATGATTGAACCTGCAGAGACACTAGAGTCTTATCATCATCGATTCTCAGACATCATCAATGATTTGGATAAACACAACATAATCATGCAAAGAATTGCAGTTAATACTAAGTTCCTGAGTAGTCTTGGTCCTGAATGGGAGAAGTATGTCATTTTTCTCCGTCCAGCGAAGAACATGCATCATTCTACATACGGATTGTTTGTACGATACTTGAAGCCTCATGAAAAGGAAGTTAACAAGGAAAGGATTCTCCGTGCTCAAATTGCTACACCTTCACATCCGGAAAATCCACAACTTTCCTTGTATGCTCAAAACAGTTATCCTCCTCAATCGCAAACTCAACCAAATGCCTCAATCACACCACATGATCAATCACAACAAACTCAACAAACTCAATTGGTTCCTTACAACAACAACAATGATCAGACACTTTATAGTCAAGTGATGAGAATCCGATCCGCTCGCAAGCATTGCAACAAGGATTTGCTATGATTTCTAATGCTTTTAGCCGTTATACCAACAAATCCAACAATCGTATTCGTTCCTCATCTAACACAAGGAATCAGTTTGTGAACAATGGAAGAGTTGAAGTTCAGAATCGTGGTTATGGTCGTCAGATGGGTGGTGGTCAAGGGTTTAATGCTGTGGGTAGGAATAACAACATGAGCTCGTGGTGGAACAGGAAATGCTCAATGGGTTGAATGGTCTTCGATGCTACAACTGATGAGAAGGGACACTGCTAATGCATGCCCAAAGCCGGGACTTAAGCAATGCTTATCAAAGAGGCTCTTCTTTGGCTCTTAAGGTTGAAGTGGTGGAACTCTCACAGACAAAGAAGAAGAGTTTTATGGCAAATGCATCATGATGATATGGAGGACTTGCAGCCAATGCACCTGTTATGTTGATGGCCAATATGCATGAGTTACACATGAGTGACATGGCCCAGTTGTATGACAATCGATGGCTTGTCTCAAATTCAACAAACCATATTTATCTCGATCTAATATCTCCGCCAACATCCTAATCCAAGCAGGCTCAAAACCAAATGAGTCATCCACATCTCATTCGACGATTTTCAACTAGACCGTAGTTATATTTGGACGATCACGATGACATTATGGTTTCCCTTGATAATCAAATTGACTCCGTGGTTATACTTGAGGATCTAAATAATGATCATGTTGTGATTCACGTTGAACACACCGAACTTTACCTCGTCCGATGTTGATCCGTTGCTTAAAACCAACAATCCATAGTGGAAGAATGTCGCAATGCTAAATCGTGACTTGAAAATAAAAATGCACTGTGCTAACCAATTTTGAATGTTTACAAAAGCAACTAAACTTTTCAAAACTCAAGAAAAACGTTAAAAGGTTTTGAAGCCTTTGTTAAATCTCATCAAAACGAAAATATTTAGAGAGACAGATGCGTGATCTAGCCACTTCGAAGAATGCTTTGTTGTCTGAAATAGAACAACTAAACATGAACATAAAAAGAAAATTAACGCTCTCACCTTGGAAAATCAAAATGCTAAGGCTGAGTTATTAACTTGTCAAAAACAGTTCTCCGCATACAAAAAGCATTCAACTAAACGAATAGATGATCATCTTGAAGAAATTATCGGCTTGCAAAACAAACTTAAAGAGTTTAAAACTGTTGTTTACAAACATGGCGAGTCGGTCACGACCATTGAAAAGTTTACTTTAAAACCAAATCCAAATGGATATGGACCGAATCTGCCGACATACAAACCTAAGTTTTCAACCAAAGCATTCAAACCAAACTCGAAGTTTCCAGCGCGAGAATATAAAATTGATAATTCTGTTATGAATGTTGTTGAATATTATCGTCAAGAGGAATTAGATGCGTAGACGAGAGTCGATCAAAATTAGAAACTGTTGTTTACAACAAACCTTTTAACTATTCAAAAGTGGTCACTTTCGTCACACCAACGGATTCTTCTAACACACCAAGGATTATCATAAAAACGTTTGAGTCTTCAAATGTTAATCCCAAACCAGATTATGCACAAACTTATGGTCCTTTACCTTCCATATGTGAAGTAAACTCAAAACCCTAAATCGCAAAATTCTTAGATATTTTGACCTTTTCATGGTGACCTCAAAACTTTACAAACATGAGATAATATCATTCTGAAATCAAAATTGATCATTTTCAATCGCCTCTGGCGCGAGAACAAAGTGACATTTTCAAAAAATCTTTTACCAAATGTTAAAAATTTGAAAAATTATGCATTGTTTGGAAGCGGGACTTTCATAAGGAACTTGGATTGATGAAGGTCGTTTTGAGAAAAGAAACATCTATTTCTAATACTAAACGTAAAAAGAAAATGGTGAGAAAAGATGTTGATCGACTCTTGGAAGATGTTATTTGTGCTGATGTCCATAATGCTGTGTTATTGAATTCTTTGTCATATGCATTTGATTATATCTCTGCCGACATTGTTGATTCTGTGGTAAATGTTGAGAACATGATAATGCTTCGATCGAGTCTTTAAAAGTTGATAATAAACGATTGTCAAACGAGCTTTCTAATGCAAAACGTTGTCTTAATTGGTGTCAAAAAGATATTCACGATCAACAACTTGTTTTTCAAAACAAAATCGCCTGGTGTGAAAAATCTTCTGATCCAAAAATTGAGCAACCGGATGATCAAAACGTGTCTTTTAAATGTCAAATCTCAAAATATGAACAAGAAATTGCAAAAGTTAAAGGAATATGGTGTCATATTTGATATACTTAAAAGCTCGTGATGAAGCATCTAACGAACTTAATCATTATCTTGCACATACTAAAGAAGTTATGCATTTTGTTGAAATCTTTCGTCTGAAAATCAAGATCGATTCACACTATCTTTAAGTTAAGAGAAATGTTAGGAAAGTATGAACAACTTTCGCCTACCGTGATTAAGAGAATAGCACCAGTAACACTTAGTAATCATGAACCTAGAATCCCTAATGCCAAATCACAAGTTGCTAACGTTTCCTTCCCTTCAAAACATGAATAGTTGCCTCTTTTCCAAACGTCCGACTTCACGCGTTCTAGGAGCAATACAAGGAAGAATAGGAAGTTATGCGACTCAAGAAAAGAACAATAAAGAATGTGAAGTAAGAACACCCTAGGACTATGAATAAGACTTACGTTGCTTCCACTATAAATATTGCGTTTGGAAAATGTAATAGAAATAGTGATGTAACGAATGCTAAACCTTTAAGTTTCGATATAGATCGATGCACCTTGTGTTATTTGTCGTAAAAATATGAATTATGATTGTCATGACAAATGTGTTGCTAAAGCTATCATCTCTCGCTAAGGAATCCTAAGAATCAATACCTCTAGGCCCAATAATCATTCTAAGTCAAGGCTTGGTAGACCGCCTCTTTAGATTCTAAGAACCGCTTCGTTCGTAGCTCCAGCCACCTCCTAGAAATGTAGTACCACCTAGTGCATTCACTAAGACTAAAGCAAATACTAGTTGGAGATGGCAGAAATGGATATATAACACACTAGGATTTAAATGGATGCCTAAAGCTATTGATGTGTGTATGTCTACTATAACTGCTCCGGAACCCTCTAACATTTCGTGTTGGATCGATATACTTTAATCAAACTAACTTAACTAGCTTGTTAAGGTTTAACAACCTTGGATAAATCCTAAGTTATTAACAAAGAAACACTGAGCAATCTTTATCAAGTATGCAGAATTTACTTAACAAAGCTAAGAAGAATAACTTTTATTATAAACTCTAAATCGCATTATGCGCATACTCTAATACAACTCTAAGATAATCGAACTTCTCTCTAAAACACTAATTAACTTGTGAATCTAGAAATCTAAAACTCATAGACTCCTACATCTAATGCCAATCTAGGAGTCCTTTTATAGGCTCAAGGATATCCTAGTCGGTTTACAATTTGTAACCTTGTGCGACAAGTAATCTAAACATAGAATACAATACTTTCCATAAACGAATATAATGAGCTCTTTTGTTCTGCAAAGTATTTGACTTCTAGGTGCAAGAGACTTTGACTTTGTCTTAGCAAGATTTTGCAACTTACAAGTACTTTCATATCTTCAAGACTTTCATGTCTCAAGACTTTTCATATCCCAACAATCCTCCCCTAACTTGAATTCTACTAGCTTGACTTCAAGTTCCTTTGTGATGTATCTTTAATGACTTCATATTTAAGGACATATTGTTTCTTAGTCTTTACATTATATCTCAGAGTGTATCCATTGCTTTGTCAAAGTATCTCTTAGAATTGTTCTTTCTCGCCAACATCCGAGAAGCTCCATCTTTTCAAAGAAACACGTTAAACATATGACAATTTGTACATTAATTCAGTTTAAGTTGCATACTATTCTCATCACTTCCAGGTGTGTTAACTCTTGTGAGACGTGAATCATTGAAAATTTAATGGATTTAGATCTCTTTACCAAAGCCATTATCTTTTGAGTAGCCAAATGTTTTGGTGTGTAAGACCATGGTACATTGATAACCATATGATTTTTAGCAAGTCATCAGCTATCAATGATTTGATTTATCTTTACCAAAAGTCGTACCCTTCTGGACTAGTTAGTTCTTTTATCTAATGGTGAACTAATTACCAATAATGGATTTTCCACTGCCTTTACCACAAGCCATCTCAAAAACCATTTATTTCACTTAACCTTTGTTTTCAAAATATTTGATATTTTAACAAAAGATTTCTTTCAAAAATCAGTTAACTGGTTTTAAAAGTCAGCAAGCAGACTTTGATGAAAGTATTGTTTGATCGCTGATACTTTGAATAAAGTACTGATTTATCAAAAATAAGTTATTCAATAAAACTCATACCGCCACTCATCTTCTTCAATAATAGTAGTCAGTTGGTAAATAGATTGATAACCATGCAAGCCGTTTCATTATCCTCTTCTACTTCCAATCCATGCTCTAGCATTCTTCTCATGAGCTCAACTGTGAGAGGATATCTTCTATTTACAAACATGTGTATCATTGTACCATTCTCCGGCTCTAAAATATGAACTCAGGACTCTTTCAAAGAATCTCCAAGAAACAATTTCCTAATTTTCTTGATTCTTCCAAATATCATCGTTGCTTTCCTCTTCTGTTCCCACATGGTTATGAGATCTCCAAGCAAAACTAGACCAATTCCTTCTGATGGATTATCTCCAAAATAAGCTTTCACTACATTATATAGATAGAATAGATCCACTCTATCTATAATATGTAATAAATCCCATAGCCTATTGAAAACTTTGAAGCTTTCATCATCTTTATGAAAAATCATATAATCTCCATCTTTAGATTTTACAACTTCAAAAGCACTAATCAGATATGTCTATCTTCATGTCGAATCTTCTTTTGAATAATCAAAATCTACCACTCTGAGATAATTTCTTAATGCATCTTTAGTCTTAGATCTTAATTCAACTCTTTTCTTTCTTTGAGAACCTGTCTATCTCAGAATCAGCTTTTTCTTTTCTTTTTAAACTCTTTCTTTCCTTTCTTCTTCACCAATTAGCTTCTTCTCTAAAATCTTTGATATCTGCATAGCGCTTCTTATAAGCCTCTGCTTTCAAAGATCATAGAGTCTTTTCATGTCAACATAGTTCTCGCAATCCTTTATACCCGACCTTCAAATAAGCCATCATAGCATTTTTGTCTTTAGCTAAATTAGGTATTCTAGGCATATATCTAACATGTGAGTAGTTAATCGTAGCCTTCCCCACTTCAAAGCTCTTGCAACTTGCTTTGAACTTTCTTCAGCCTTGAGTGCCTATCTTTAGCATTTAACTCTTCTTGAAGCTTTCTACTGCAGCCTTCATTCCTAGCAACTTCAATTTCTCTAAGTTGTGCCAAAGTAAGTTTCTTCTTCTTTACTTCTACTAAAAACACCTTTCCTTTATCCTTAGGATCAATTCCAGTTGAGAGTTCTTTGTTGTACATCTTCTTGCACCCTAATGGTAACACCACCTCTTGGTTGTGATAAATCTTCTAGAATTGTAGCAATGAATTCATCATCACTTTGCGTAATGAATAGGTTTTAAAGGTAGCTTCCTCCTCTTCTTGTATAACGTTGTGTAAGGACCGACTTCCTCTTCAAAATTCAAAACTCTTGGAGTTATTACCTCTTGTCTAAAAGTACTTTTGTTGCTGAAGAGCGCAGTTTGTTGTTCAAGCACCTTGATCTTGCATACCTTGAACTTGAACTTGCTCCTCAGTATCTTCAATGATCTTCTTCAGTCTTTTTCAGACCTTTCGTGTTCATTTTCCTCGACAAACATCTTCTTTCAAATTCTTCCTCGCTAAATTCCTCCCCAAATTTCGACAAAAGATTGTCAAGTAACCCGCTAGCGCTTGTTTTCTTCCTAGACCGTGATTGCCATGTTTTTCGATTTAACCCGATACTAAATTCTGAACTAATTGCCACACAAAAGTCTTTTAGACTTCTAAACTTCAGCTTTAATTTCTTATTCTGTTTGGCTTGAACCTCAATAGTCTTTTTCAACTTAACCAACTCCCGTGTCAAAACATAATTATCCAATGTGATTTCGTCAGGAGGTATGGTATGTGAATCCTCTCCTTGAATAGGTGAATGATCCTCTGATTGAGAAACAGGAACAGACCCTCGTGGAGATGGAGAAGGTGAAGCAACATCTTAAGTTGAGTACTTGGGGGCATTTGTGGAGATCACGTACCTTCTTTTGATGCAGCTTTGGAGAAGCAGTACTTGCAGATGCAGTACTGCAGCGCAGTACTTGCAGCGTGCAACCCGATAGCTTCATCGACTTCATCGACTCTACGGCTGAACAACTTCCATCATAGAAGTAGTTAAGGGAGTATATGGACCCCTGAATAAAGCACTCCTTTTCGCCATAAAGGTAAAATCTTGATTGTTGAACAATAACGGTAATAAATTTGTAGGTTTTGGCACATAGCAAGTTGCTTGTTTAAGAAAACACTTATAAACCTTGGGTACATTAGCCAAGTAGATCCATGTGAGATATCGAGAGCATTCCATCGATATTAGCCTTGAGAAGTTAAAAACGATCTTAGCTAACCCAACCATAGCGGTGCTATATTTGACCCAAAGCTGCTCCCAAGAGGTTCTTGCTTGCTTATGCAATGGAGCAACACATGAACCAAAAATTTCCAATGAGGACAAAATAGTTGTTTTCTAAACGTTTGTTCATTCAAAGATCCTTCATAACCAATATGTCGAAAAGTATCCCATATCATCTGCTTATCAAACCGTATAGCCCCATCGCATCATTGAACAATAAATCTTCTCGGATGGAGGCTTCGTAATCTTCAGTTCTTCCGCAAAGCTGTTGATGAAATATAATATTCATCATTCTCCATGTTATCCCTAGCATTAGCCCAAAATTCTTGAATCAAGGGCTCAATTATATCCGGCTCCACTAAAAGAGCATAACTAATGGGCGATCCAGTAAGATAATCAATTATATCATAAAAGAGTATATTTGCTTCATCTTATCCAAATTAGCCACCATATTGTGCTTTGAAACGGTTGGACGATTAGCCATTGTTGATTGTTGAAGCACAAAAGAAATGTAATCGGATAATATAGAGATGATGAGAGAAATATGGAAAAGATTCTAAGTATCAATATAAGAGGGAAAATTGGAAAGTAGTTATTTATAGGTGAGATTTGAAAAATCACAGCCCATAAAAACATTGTTCCGTTAGCATTAATTACCCTCAATATAACGTTGGAGCGATACTTTAATAAGACAAACAGTACTTCCACGTAAGCGGTACTTTCCAGCGGTACTTTTCGGCGATTACTTTCCCAATTTCTTCAGTATAAACTAAGTATACATAAATATCCTCCCTCAAGCAATGCAGGACTATACAAATACTAAATAGTCCTCCTTAAATGTAGCTCATAGTTAATCATGCCAATGCTCACCACCAAGTGAGTGAATCTAGAAACATCAAAAACCTTTGGTAAGTAAATCACTACATTATCATCACGTGAACCTTAACCACATTAATAAGCCGGTGCTCATAGCAATCTCTGATAAAGTGATGCCTAATCTGTATGTGTTTGGTCTTGGAATGATAAACTGGATTCTTCACAATACAAATGGTACTCTCATTATCAATGTTGATAGGAGTATTCTTGAAATTGAATCCATAGTCCAAGAGTTGATTATGCATCCACAAAACTTGTCCACAACAGCTTGCGGCTGCTACATATTCGCTTCATAGGGATGTTGCTTGCAATTGTTTGTTTCTTGCATTGCCAGGAGACTAATCTTCTTCCAAGATATTGGCACCCTCCAGTGGTTGATCTTCTATCATAGTTATCACCTGCATAATCACTATCTGAGAAAGCTTCCAAGTGAAAAGGTGACTCTTTCGGATACCACAACCCCAACTTTGGTTGTTGCTTCAAATAACAGAAAAATTCTCTTCTTGCATTCATGTGAGAGATCTTTGGTGAGACTTGATATCTTGCACATAGACAAACTGCAAACATGATATCGGGCCTTGATGCAGTGAGATACATAAGAGAGCCAATCATTGATCTATAAAGCTTGACTTCAATCGGTTGTCCATCTTCATCTTTGCCCAATGAATTGATAGATTTAATAGGTGTAGTAACAGCCTTCATATCATCAAAATTGAATTTCTTAAGTATGTCTATAACATACTTGTCTTGACTTATAAAAATACCTTCCTTTGACTGCTTAACTTGAAGTCCTAAAATGAAAGTCAACTCTCCCATTGAACTCATTTGAAATTCCTTCGCATCATTTGCTCAAACTCTTTAACCATGGACGGTTTGGTAGCCCCAAAGATGATATCATCAACATAAACTTGAACTAACATGATATCTTTCTTGTCTCTCTTGATAAACAAAGTCTTGTCAATAGCTCCCTTCGTATCCATGTTGCAATAAGAATGTAGAGAGTCTCGCTCATACCAAGCTCTAGGTGACTGATGAAGGCCATAAAGAGCCTTAACCACCTTGTAGACTTTGTTTGGGTGTTTAGGATCTTCAAAACCAGGAGGTTGTTTGACATAAACTTCCTCTGTAATCTTGCCATATAAAAGGCACTCTTGACATCCATCTGGTAAACTTGAAATCCCATATAAGAAGCAAAAGCAAGAAATATTCTAATAGCTTCTATTCTTGCTACAAGAGCAAACACTTCATCATAATCTACTCCTTCTTCTTGTCTGTAGCCTTGTGCTACTAACCTTGCCTTATTCTTTATAACATTTCCTCTTTCATCTCTTTTGACCCTAAAACCCATCTGGTTCCAATAACTCTCTTCCCATCTGGAAGATCACATAAACCCAAACTTCTTGAAGTTTAAATTGAAGCTTCTGCATAGCTTCAACCCAGCTTTCTTTAGTCAAAGCTTGAGCAATATTCTTGGGTTCTTCTTGAGAGATAAAACAAGTAAATAGGCAAGTTTGATGGTCCTTATGATTTAGCTTGTTTTGTTTATACACAAAGCTAAGTAAAGCATTGTGAGGTGTAGAAAGTGTCTTAGCTCTGTGTCTAGTCATTACTCGAAGTAGGACCAATGATTTGATCAGAAGGATGATTCTTATGAATTCTTAAGTTTGGAGACTGTGGAACTCCATAAGTATCCTCCAAATTAGTAACATCAGCACCTTCATTGGAATTTGGGAAAATACCTTCATCTTCAAGTTCATCATCAGTATCTTCTAATCCAGGCATGGTAGGATCATCCAGATCATCTAAAGTCTTGTCAACTGGTGCGGCAGTACTTTGGTGAAGTAATGTCCAAAGTCTGTGAGGGAGTACTCTGCTTGATCTTGTTCTTCTTTGCCTCTTCATAAGCTCTCCTTTGTTCATCAATGTAAGAATGTGCTAAAACATCTTGAAGAAGCATCTGATTAAGTTCCTCTTGAATAGATTGATCCTCTGCAGATAATGAGGATTGTGATGCAACAGTACTTTTTGAGAACAACAGTACTTTGCTTTGGAACATCATTACTTTGTTTTGGACTAACGGGATCTTCATCATGGACGACATCGGGTCTAATATGAACACCATGAACAACATATTGTAAATCTTCCCATTGTGCTGGTTGATTTTCTTCTCTAACCGGTACATAGTTCATAGATGGAGTTAAAACCTCAAGATCAAACATCCAATCCGGACCTTTACCTTTCTCATTGTCTTGATCTTCTAAAAACTCAACATGAAGACAATCTTGAACCTTCTTAGTAACTCTGTTGTATACTCTAAAGCCCTTATTGTTAGTGCAATAACCCAATAAGTATCCTTCTTCTGACTTGCCATCAAACTTCCCCAGATTATCAATGGTGTTTAAAATAGTGAGAGGACATCCAAAAGGCTTCATAAAATGAATGTTGGGTTTATTGCCCATCAGCAATTCATAAGGTGTCTTCATCTGTGGTTTAGTGACTGAGACTCTGTTAAGTACATAGCAAGCGGTACTACACTTCACTGGCCGAATAGGTAGGTGAGAATCTGCTAACATTGTTCTTCTTTGCTTCAATCAAAGTCCTATTCTTCCTCTCTGCAACACCATTCTGTTGTGGTGTTCTTGCAATACTAAACTCCCTTTTATGCCTTTGTTTGCACAAAATTCATCCATAAGCTTGTTCTTGAATTCAGTCCCATTGTCACATCTAATACCTCTAACCTTGAGTCTCAATTGGTTTTCAAGAGCTATAATCAGTGTCTGAATAGCATCGAAAGTATCATCTTTAAAGCCCAAGAAAAATACCCAACTGAATCTACTGCAATCATCTGTTACAACTAAGCGGTACTTTTCTTGTTTAAACTTGCCAAAGCGAGGTCCAAACAAATCCATATGTAACTCCAAGGTTCTCTAATAGTTCTCTCCTCAAGCTTCTTGCACGAAGCTTTGTGTTGTTTACCCTTCTTGCATGCCAAGCATGATTGATCATTCTTGTAAGTCTTTGAAGGTAAACCTCAAACTAAATTGCCTTTGACGGTTTGTTAATATTCTTGAAATTAACATGGCCCAATCTTCTATGCCATTGATGTGCCTCTTCGGATGTTGCTTTAGCCACCAAACATGTGGCTCTTCCATAGGAATGTAGACTCTTCATGTCTAAACTATACACATCATTTGTCCTTGGTACTCTAAGAACTACTAATTCATCATCAACTGGCTTAAAGTCAGAGGAAAGAATGAGACATTGTGTAGTGAATAACACGGATGCTTTTCAGATTTGAGAGACTGATAACAAGTTGAACTTAAGCTCCTTCACATATCTTACATTCTCAAAATCTATAGCCACCTTTGATAGTTCCTTTCCAGTAATCTTTCCTCCATTGGGATCATTCCCAAATGCAACTCTTCCTCCACAAATCTTCCTAAAATCGGGATCTCTTTGTCATACTTCCAGAGCAACCACTATCCACAATAAGATGATCTTTAAGCTCCTCTTCGGGTTGCCACACACAAAGAAAAGAGTTAGAAACTTTTAGGAACCCAAGCCATTCTTGACTTGTGTTCCCCGTGGAGTTACAAACTCAAATTCTTTGAGTATGTAATGTCCACTATCTTTCAAATGATGATCCATAATTATCTTTTGATCTTTAGCATGTGGTTTTTCAAAACTTTCTGGTTTTTCAACACAAATCTCTTTTTCTTGTATCACAAAAACATTTGATTCACTTTTTGTTGAAAGTATCTGTTTGTCCCTCTGACAACTTTCCCTCTTAACCCATTCGGTTTAACCGTGGTTCTGTGATCTAGATCCCCTATGTGAATTGTAATACCTTCTAGGTTGATAGTGAGATCTCCTAGGATACCTATTCCAATTAGTGTGATCAGTACCTTGTTTTGGTGAGCAGATACTTTGAGAAAGTCTTGGTCGAAATTAACGTACTTTGGAAAGTCTTGTGAGATCTTGAAGGTTTTGAAAAGGTCTTCTCTGGTAGGGTATCTATGATCTGGTGAGAAATTTACGTGATTGACCCTATTTGAATTATTCCGTGGTTTTGTGCTCTCTAGGTTTAGTTTGGCAGACCTTCTTTGGAAATTTTCTAAGGTATTTCGAGTGATGTTCACAATCCTTAATTAGATGAGTAGGTCTGAAACACACAAAAACAAGTTTTTGAATACTTCCAAAGTGACATCTTCTATGTCTATGCCCAAAATTATTTTGCCTTCTTGGTGAATGATTGTTTTGACCAAAGTTATCCCAAAAAGGTTTAGCATCTTGTTTTGAAAAGATTTTGAAGAAGGTGCTGCTTGTGAGCATACTTTGATTTGAAGGTACTGCTTGATTTTGAACATTGTTTTCAACAGGTTCTTTGGGTTTTTCAGACCTAGATTAAGCAACTAGCTTTTTCTAAACTAACTGTCTACTCCAAAACGAGAAACATCAGGGCCTAGGGGTTGATGAATGCCGATGGGATGAGGAACTGCATGATAATCATTAGCTTTCTTATATTCAGGAGGTGAATCACTTATTGAACCTCATTACTAGATGTATCTACATAATTAATGAGTTCTTCATCACTAGTAATTATATCCTCAAAATCACCTTTATCCTGATCACTAGATTGGTTTTCTTCTAGTTTACTAAAATCCATTCCAAAACCTAATCCAATTTTAAGGTAGGCTCTTTGCTGTTTTTGAACATAAGAAACATGTACGAGACCAGAATCTCCCCATGCAGCAAACTTAGCTAATAAATCATCTCTTTCCTTAGTTAATTTCTCAATTTCAGCAATTTTATAGTTTAATTTGCATTCACTAAGTTTTTAGCGGTAATCTGTTGTTCATATTTTTCAGCCCAAGCTACTTCATTAGTTTCATGTGCTAAGATTTTGGCTTCCATAGATTCTTAGGTTATTTGATAACCGCTACCTCGAACCTAGCCCTAACACAATTATCTCTCTCAATCACATAACTGTTAAGTAATTTATGATAAAAATCATGGCATTTGAGCATACCTCAGAGATAGGAGATTGATTTGGTGAAGTAGCCACCAATGCTAGTTGAGCAGGATCATCTTCACTTTCCTTGCTCCAGTCAAATCCTCCAAAGCCATCATCAGATTCCAAGCGGCATGTTCGGTTCCTCATCAAAAGCAGTGCTCCAATCCAATGCTTCCACGATTCTTCAACAACTTCTTCCACTGCTACCATACATGAAGTTCTGGTTCATCATCAAATTCTTCACTCCAGTCAACCTCTGATAACTTTTCTTGAGCAACCAAAGCCTTTGTTTCATAATGGAATTTCTTTGAGCTCAAGTTTTGGCTTCTCAGATGTTCTGTTTGCTTGATACTTAGCAAACTTGCACTCCCTTGCAAAGTGACCAGTCTTTTGACAATTGAAGCACTCAATTTTAGATTTGTCAAAAGTTATGCCCTGTTTTGGTTAGAAATCAATGCTTTTGCTGTCTTCTTCATGTACTTTTTGATCCTTGCAGTGATCATAGCAACTTGCCACCTGATATCAATTTCTTCAAGTGCATCTTTTTCAATTTGTGCTAGATCTTCTTCATAAGTGACAGGTAAACTAGCTTGTTGTGCAAAGAAGGAGCACATAACTTCATCTGAGTGCAGAGTGGTAGTTGGTGGGGCTGCTTGAACATATGAGGGGTGTATAGACAGTAGTACTTTGAGAAACAGTACTTTTAGGAGAAGCAGTACTTTTGATGGAAGTCTGGCCTTCTTCGAGATGATAAAAAGCAATCTGTGAGACTTAGAATTTGTTTGACCACTCATCTCATGCTCATACACCTTCATTTGATGATAGAGATCATCAAAGTCCATGACATCCAAACCTTGTTGTCCTCGATCATTGTAGCAATCACATGCCATGAATGGCAAACTCATAGAAACTTCAAATTAGCATCCTCAACGATACTTCGCCTTGTATAGCTCCAACATGTTGAGAAGATTCGAAACCTATCATATCACGACATCAAGACTCTCTCTTTCACCAATTGAAAGTTTCAAACTGTTGCTTTACAAATTTCTGTGCATCTTTTAGAGGCATTCCTCAAATCAGGTTTGAGAGCAACCCGAGTGCTTAGCATCTTTAGCATCATGAAATTTGAGAGATGACCATCGGAATGGCAGATAAGAGAATATTGAGTGCCTTCTCTTGATTCCTTAAGGTTGCTGTTGGTAAAAGCTGCCAGGTGCCTTGGGTTGTCCAGGAATATCAATGGGTTGGGCATTCATTCCCATTCACAATTACATTCCATAGAGCATGATGCAGTGGCGTATGTACGCTCATCTTCATGCACCGAGATCATATTCTCCTTCTTGATTATTGGAATTACGAGTGAGGTGATTGAGGGTGGTGGAAAAGCTTCAGTCGACATCTTGAATATTGTTGTAGTAGGGTTTCTTCCAGTCGAGTTTCCACACAAGCTCTGATACCATTTGTTGGATCGATATACTTTAATCAAACTAACTTAACTAGCTTGTTAAGGTTTAACAACCTCGGATAAATCCTAAGGTATTAACAAAGAAACAGGCAAACTTTATCAAGTATGCGGAATTTACTTAACAAAGCTAAGAAGAATAACTTTTATTATAAACTCTAAATCCGCTTATTATGCAGATACTCTAATACAACTCTAAGATAATCGAACTTCTCTCTAAAACACTAATTAACTTGTGAATTCGTAAACTCTAAAACTCATAGACTTCTACATCTAATGCCAATCTAGGAGTCCTTTTATAGGCTCAAGGATATCCTAGTCGGTTTACAATTTGTAACCTTATACGACAAGTAATCTAAACATAGAATACAATTCTTTCCATAAACGAATATAACAGTTCTTTTGTTCTTCTTGCGATTACTTTGACTTCTAGGTGCAGTACTTTGACTTTATCTTTAGCAGTACTTTGCAACTTACAATACTTTCATATATTCAGTACTTTCATGTCTTCAGCACTTTTCATATCCCAACATTTCAGGTTCCACATCTACTTCTATTCCAACTGTGTCATCATTGTTATGCAGGTGTCTGAGATCATTCTGGATTGTTGATAGCGGATGTTCCCGAACACATGACGAGAACCTTAAACGTTATCAAACTTTATTGCAAAGTTCATTGGCACTGTCAAATTCGGGAATGATCACTTCCTTTGACTATCATGGGCTACGGAGACTATATCAATGGGAACATAAATTGCAGGGTTTATTATGTGGAAGGCCTCGTTACAATCTGTTTTCGTTAGGTGATTCGTGATGGAGATTTGGAGGTTGCTTCAGGAGAAATCTTGTTTCATTAAGTGATCTACAAGGAAACGACCTTATGTGCGGCTCGCGTAATTCAAGTCTGTACACTATCTCTATGCAAGACATGGTTGCTTCATCTCCCATCTGCTTACTTTCAAAGGCAACATCAACAAAATCCTGGCTATGGCACCGTCTTCTATCACATTTAAACTTTCAAACTATAACCAATCTTGCTCGACACAAACTAGTTGAAGGTCTCCCACGATTTCGGTATTCTAAAGATCACCTTTGCTCAGCTTGTGAACAAGGGAAAAGCACTCATGCTCATTTTCCTTCAAAGGTGGAACACAGCTCTTAGCATGTGCTTCATCATCTTCACATGGATTTGTGTGGCCGATCGATGCGTTTTAACGATTAATAACAAACTACATTTTAGTAATTGTTGATGACTATTCACTCTGGACTTGGGTCTATTTTCTTTGAAGCAAAGACCAAGCTCCACAGATGATCATCACCTTTCTCACGAAAATACAGGTTGACTCCGAAACAAGTCGAGAAATAAGAGCAGGACAAAGGCTGAATTTGTTAACAAAACTCTTCGTGAATTTTATGAGAAGTGGGAATTCACATCAACATCTATTGCCGCGTACTGAACAAAACGGAGTTGTTGAAAGCCGAACCGAACGTTAGTGGAAGCTGCGCAAGAACAATGTTAATCAACTAAACTCCCAGATTACTTGTGGGCAGAAGCTTGTATCTCGCATGCTATACTCAAAACCGTTCTATGATTACCAACGTCACAACAAAACGCCTTTCGAGCTTGTCACACAGAAACCGAATCTCAAACACTTTCATGTATTTGGATCTCTTTGCTATCCGAATAATGATCGTAATGACTTTGGAAAGCTCAAAGCCAAAGCTGACATTGGAGTTTCTATTGGATATTGTGATAATTCTAAAGGTTTCCGAATCTGGAATCGTCGAACTAAGGAGGTTATGGAAACGATTCATGCTCATTTTGATTAACTTACGGAAATGGTTTCTGAGTATATCAACTTGGAACCGGTCACAAAGCTTAAACAAACCCCATCATCAATTTGATACAAGCCCTCAGCTTACTCGTCAACAAATGGAAAGACTATTTGCTCCTCTGTTCAGTGACGATATTGATGAACGTCTCAGTGTATCCGATGTTTCCGCTGCTCAACCTGATAATACTCTTATACGATACACTGCTACAACAACTCTTTTGTTGAAGAAGCACCATTGACTCTACAACAACAGTTGAACAAAGCGCTTCCAACGACGTAGAACCGTGATGATGTTCTTAATGAAGTACCCTCACCTGCAGATTTTGATCCAAATGCGTTCTTTAACCCGTTAAGCCAATGAGCTGCACCTGATGTCGCGGAATCATCGACAAGCCATTTGAATCCTCATAATCTGCACAATGTATACCAACATCAACCCTCTACACATCGATGGACAAAAGAACATCATCTGGAAAATATTGGCAACCCAAATCAACCGATCGTTTACGAGACAACGTCTTCACACAGACGGTGAACATTGCATTTATGCACTCACTCACCATGCCCGAACCCAAAAATTAAGGATGCAATGACAAAAGATAACTGGATTGAATCCATGCAAAAAGAACTCAACCAATTCAAACGTCTTGAAGTATGGGATGGTTTGAAAGACCATCAGGGTCGTCATTGGTCTAAAATGGATTTGGAAGAACAAATTGGATGCTGAAGGGAATGTCATCAGAAACAAGTCACGTCGGTGGCTAAGGGTTATAGACAGGAAGAGGTTTTGACTTTGAAGAATCGGTTGCTCCGGTTGCTTCGTCTTGAGGCATTGGATATTTCGGCGTTCGCACTCATATGAACATAACGGTCTTCTTTTGATGGACGTCAAAACTGCTTTTACGAATGGTCAACTGAAAGCAGTGTATGTCGCCAACCGAAGGATTCGTTGATCCCGCTTCGAACCATGTCTACAAAATGAACAAAGCTCTGTATGGTCTCAAAAAAGCTCCTCGGGCGTGGTATAATAAGCTATCATCTTTCCTCATCGCCACTAATTTTACCAAAGGTTCGGTCGACCCAACTCTTTTCATACAATATCATGGGGAACATATTTTAATTGTTCAAATTTACGTGGATGACATCATTTTTGGGTCAACACATAATAAGTACTCAATCGCTTTTGCTAAACTCATGAAGAAACATTTTGAAATGTCAATGATGGGTGAACTTACGTTCTTTCTAGGACTACAAGTTCATCAATCACCTTGTGGTATTTTCTTGATCAGTCAAATATGCCCTTGAATTGTTACACAAATTTGGAATGCAAAAGCTGTGACACCTCATACATCAATGGCTCAACCAAGAAGCTAGACAGCTAATTTGGGAAATTGGTGGACCCTACAAAATACCAAAGTATTATTGGGTCTCTCATGTATCTAACAGCCAGCATACCTGATATTGTCTTTGCCGGTTTATCTTTGCTCCGTTATCAGTCATGACCAACTGAAACCCTTTCGAGGCTAAAAGAATCCTCCGATACATCAAGGAACCATTAATTTGGGAATCGGTATCCGAAGGATTCTGTTTTGAACTAATAGCTTTTCAGGCGCGACCAGCGTAGGATGCTTAGATTCACGTAAAAGTACTTCAGGAGCTCTACAATTTCTTGGTGATAAACTAGTGTCATGGCAATCAAAGAAGCAGGATTGTACATGTCGGCGTCCTCAACCAAAGCAGATATGTAGCCATGTGGAAAAGTGTTTATGCTCAAGTCATCGGATGAGAACAAAACTCAAAGACTATGGTTACGTATTTGACATAATCCCGATGTACTGCGACAATCGGTGCTATGCGATCTCGTGCAACTCAGTTCAGCATTGAAATCAAAGCACATCGATCTTCGATATCATTTCATCAAGGACCGATGGAGCAGGTACATTTGAATTATACTTGGTAGATGCGAGGCCACCGGTGGCCGATCTACTCACCAAAGCCTTGCCTCCGCTAGGTTTAATGAGTTGGTCCGGTTGGTATGCGGTGTTTGACTCAAGAGGAACCGGATGAACTCTTAAAACATTCTTAAAAACCAGTCAAACACCAAAATCTCTTTTGTAAATATTCTTCAAAAACAAAATATAAAATATAAAATCAGTTAAAACAACACAAATATTCTTCTATTTATATTTCTTTATACATGGCAAGTACATTTCTTCGTCAACACTAATCTTTCAAAATTGATATTTTTGATCAAGTGTTGAGTGGGTGAAAATAAATATACTTGTTTCAAAATAACACTTTGTACTTGCATGTTACCTAATCTGGTTGTTTTCTTTAAAATGGTGGTCACATTTCGGTTCCATGACACTCTCGGACTAAAAATTATAACCTTTCATTATTTCTTAAATTAGAAGGAGTGTCATCAAGTTTTTTTCTTAAAATCTTTCGTTTGGTAACCAAAATGGAAGTTAAAAGGCTTTGGATGAAAATGGAAATGGTGGAGGGACTAAAAGCGCCAAGCTCAAACTCTCTTTTAATAAAACTCCCTCACCTAACTTACACTTCACATTTATTATCATCACCAAACTAATCCTACATATACAAATCAATCTTCAAATCCAGTGTTTTTGATCATGTCATGAAATGATTTTGTGTTTTGTAACCCGTTTTTAAACATTGGTTTTGATTCTCAAACTAAAGAATCAACGGTTAAATTTCACATATATAGTTGATTTGTGTTCTCGCATCTTTGTAAGAACACATGATCATGTTGTGAGTTGTGTTGTTAGATAATAGTGTCACGTTTCTTTAACATCATTGATACTATTTTCTACTCATAACTTTTGAAATCACGATATTGTTGTATTTGAAAACTAGGGTTTTCTGCGTGGGTTTTGGGTATTTTCAAATGTGAATGTTTTTGGTCAAAAAGATAGTTGTGTGATGTTGTTATCATGGTGAATTAATGATATCTAGCCTTTAAAACAACTTGAAACACTAATTGATTGAGAATTAGTGATTAGGGTTTAATGTTCTTGAGATTTGGGTATTTTTGATTCACTGCGAATTGGATGTTAATACCGGGTTATATCACATTTAGGTCACTAGTTTTACAACACAAGCTTATAAGAAAGGAGATGAGGCGATTGAACAAGATCTAACACACACACACACAATAATAATGACGGTTATGCGTAGGGATGATGAAAGAGAAAAACTTGAACAACCAACCTTCAAATGATTATTACATGTATTATAGGAGAAGCTAGGGCAACACTCCTAGTTCCTTCTATCCTTATTGGGCTTGGGCCAAGCTTATGGGCCTTCTACATAAGCTTGACCTTAAACAAACATAAAGGCCATAATAAAGCTACCTATTACATATGAAATATAAATACTTGAAATCCTGTTTAGGAGTGATTCCAACAATCTCCCCCTCAAGTATATATGAATGTGCGGTGAAAGCGTTGATGTAATAGTAGATGGCGATCTTCGACATTCTTCTTTCTTGTGAGAAGAATTGCCTTGATTCGAACAATCTCCCGGTGTAGAGATAGTTATCTTTGAGCAGTTATGCTTTGACGTCATCTTTAACTTTGTTCTTTGATCATTGTTCTTTGTGGTGAATGTGATAGTATGTTGTTGTTGTGCATCGATGCGCTCCAGTGCGCTTCGTTGCTCGGTGTCTCCACGTCATTCTTCAACATGCTCACCGCTCTTTGGCGTTGGAATTCAATCTTGATGAAGTTCTTTAAGTCTTTAACTTTGTAGATTCTTTGGTTTGACGAAGAATCATTCTGACGGTTGTGTTGCTTTGAGATAGAACTTCCATTAGTGATGATGTTGGCGTGAGCATGAGAAGTATCATCACGATCATCCCGCTCCGGAGCTTCCATAAGAAAACATTTCGGTTAGTAAGCGGTTTTAGGCGTTACAAGTTTGAACCCGAGTGTCAACGGCATAGTGTGAGGACACAACTCTAATTCTTACAAAGGCCGTTCCTGAACTGGAGTCCCACAAGTGAGATAGCGCGATGTACGGAATACATCTCGATTCGAATGAGTCGTGAGGTACACGAGAAGCATCACCTCACGTATGAGCCGTTTGAGACACACTCCGCGTAATCCACGGGAGTTACGAAGTGACACCTGTGACAAGGCTGTTTGATGACCACTGGCGAGGAGTTTCCATTCAATCATTGAGGATCACGGATGTGAACCTCTCATAAATGTTCTCGACAGATTGCTAAGATCTGTGAAGGACTCGATATGAACCACCGATGATCTTATTAGTTGATCATCAAGTGATTAAATGTCAAGTGTTCCTAAGAGATCTTTTGATGAATCTCGTGGCTCTAGACTCAATAGTGCGTTTTGGTTTTCTGGAGCGGAGACTAGGGAGAGGGTCTCCTTCTTCAATACCAGCAATCTCTAGGAGAAGCCGATAGTTTCACGTAGGGTTCCTGTGAGAATGAAACAAGCTTCGGTTGAGAGAAACTTGAGTGGCTAAGAAGGTTTAGTGCATCGTCCTTTGGGTCCATGACGACTTTTAATCTTCAATACCGGGTGTCACTAAGTGACAACCCGTAGCATATGAATTGAACGATTATGCGCCTAAGTTGAATAATCTGGAGGGCTATTTCTTTTCACCCTTTTCTTTGCATTTCTTTTTAATTCTTCAACTCCTTCTTTCTCCGATTCTCATTTTCTCCTTTTTACAATCATACCTAAGGACTTCTAACACTAACTAATGGTAGTGTCCTTGGGTAGATCCCTCCGACTCTGGCGGATCATAGGACGGTTATTCCTAACCTTAGTCACCTTATAACTCCATGACTAACCTAAGTTGCCATTAAAACCCTTTGTATGAAAAATGTCTCTCAAAGGGTTTGTTAATGAAAAACATGTTTGAACCATTGTGAGAGATGATGTTTTGCATAAATACTCCCCCTCCACTTGTGCTTAATAGTTTTAATGGTTAAATGCACATGAGGAAAAGCCGCACTTTTGAATTGATCCATTGAAGATAGACAATCCCCATGAGACACGTTCGTTGCATAGTTAAAGAGTTACATTGTCAACTTTTAGGTGACAACTAGCTCTAATAACTACCTTGAAGGTGTAGACAAACCTTGGAAGGTTGTCAAACCCGTCAGAGTTCATGTCTATCAAAAGTTTCTCGAATGGTACATTCTACTCGGACAAGTCCTTTGCGGGACACGTTTACATCACTAGCGAACTAGCTTGAAATTATTACCCGTCCAGGAAAAGACTTTTCGAGTTACTATGATTAAGTTTCGTCAATTAGTTGGTTAAGTCGAGGTACCAATTCATTTGCATTTTGTACAACATATTTCTTATCACACAATTTTCTCCCCTCAAAAATGGCATATTAAAGTGTTATTTTTGAAAAGTTTGAGAATAAATATGACCATTTCGAGTGTTTGGGAAGAATGACCCTTGTGAACAATTTGTGAACAAAGTTTCAAATACTCCCCCTCAACAAGTGATATAAGCGGTTGAGGTTTTGAAAGTCTTAAGGAAAGTACTTGTTCTTTTGAGCAAAACCTTGAAAAATGAAAGGTTTGATAGGTTTTACTCAAAAGTAAGAAGCTTTAGCTCCTTTTATAAGGATTGTGGCGGCACCACGGGTCCTTTCTTGACAATTACGGGTTGTACACTGTTATGTGTGCACAAGCCATAGACATATTTAATCATTCAACCAAAATTATGAAGGAAACAATTCAAGGGGTACCGGAAGTGCGGTGATGTTCCAAGGAGTCTTGCCGTTGGCGGTGATGTTTCTCTGGGGTCGACCACCAACATAGCTCTCAATGCGTGCAGGCGATCCGTCGAACAACGTTCATCAATCATGGTGATGATCCTTCTCACATCCCTCCTTTCTAGAATTCCGGCGCTTACGAGATCCCACTTTCGGTATATCCTTCAACACGTATGCTAATCCGTCCCTAACCGCTTCAAAGTATGATCCCGAATTTAAGAAGATCACTACATTAGCGTTTTCTTTGAAGTTCACTTCGGTAAACAACTCCGAAAGGTTTCTGATGGCGTATATTGAGGTATTTGATTGAGATCGGGAAGAGTAAGCGTTGGAGGAGTGAGGTTGACAGCGTCGATAAGATTCAAGCCATCACGGATATCTTCAACCGTTCTTTGATCACAATTCGTCTAATGAAGATGAGAACTGACTTGATAAATTCACGTTGAACTTCGGTCGAGAATTGTCTCATACGATACCGTACCTTGGCAAGGTACATGTCTTGATGTCGTTGAGGGACAAGTTCTCAAAGTCACCTCGAGATCCATAGTCTGTTCATCTTGTCGTTTGACTATGATATTCTTTAAGAATGTGTAGTCCCACTTAGACTTGAGATCAATGTGTTTGATGGCCACGATGTCCTTAGAACTATTCACTGCATGTTGAGACTTACGAACCGGGCAACTACGTAGTAGATTCTTCGGCGTTGAGCCAATGATGAATCCCATACAATGCATCTTGGTGTATGCTTGCGTTGTCGAGAAAACAAGTGATTTGCACGTTCCTCGATAGCTATGCGGTTTGAGTAAATAGCGTTGGGAATGGAAGAGTCAATGATGTAGCGTATTTTCGAACCATCGCTACCGTGTAAGAAAATCGGGTCTCTGTTAAAGAAGTATCGGAAGGAATCCGTGGTTGATCTGTTTGGCAATGGTCGGTAGAGGTTTGGTCCAATCGATTGTAGTATGGAGGTTGTCCCTTTGTGTGAAGTCAATGTTTGCTTCCGGATTGAGCCAATCCATGTCGTTAGACATAGCTCGATCGATGTTCTCAAGATGATATTCGACCTCGTGGCGCTTTGGTGTCTTTAAGAAGTTGGAATGCTTCATTCTTGATTCGCTTCAATTCTGATTTCGTCATTTTCTTCACATGGAACTTTTCTTGCAAAAGTTTTGCGTGCTCAATGTAGAACCGTCTACCAATTCTTGACCTTCATCCGGGTAGGGAGTTTGATTGACAAGTGTGGAGAACCATTCAAACTCTTCGGTTTTATCGTCATCAAGCCATGAGACAACTCGAGAGTGAGTCTTCTTCTTCTTTTGGAAGGCCTTGATGATGATCTTGGTTTACGCACTTGTTTGGGTGAGGTGGGTTGTTGTCGGGGCTCAAGGACCTCTTCATCGTCACCACCCGTAGACTCAAAGTAATCACTTTTTTATGAGTTAGGGGTGGTAACTTCGGAATCGTCGAGGTTTATCATTAGAAGACCGAGGTGGAGGAGACTTTGTTGAGAAGAAGTTCGTGGTGGAGGAGGTGGCATAGAGGTAGATTTACCGGGCCCTTACGGCGTTTAGGTGCGAATTCCTTATCCTTATCATCGTCATCTCTTGGTCGTTTGGGTTGATCAACTGACTCCTTGCATGATGATCTGAGTTGAAAATCAAGTAGATTTTGAAAAATTTAGCTTCATCAGTAAGCGTTCGGATCGCTTTGACATTTGTATCACAAGTTTAGCGATTAACTTCAGTTCGAGAGATCGGCTTCTTTGGCCATTGTATTTTTAACCAATGCTACGATGT
Organism: Chrysanthemum makinoi; assembly: GCA_910596185.1. NCBI lineage: Eukaryota > Viridiplantae > Streptophyta > Magnoliopsida > Asterales > Asteraceae > Chrysanthemum > Chrysanthemum makinoi. The sequence goes on along the minus strand of OU343225.1, from coordinate 200,110,765 downwards.
TAGGGGTGAGTTATCCGGAAAATATTTCTCTAGTCACCGCAGGGGCGATGTCGAAGAAACTTGTGAGTATGATCTCTTGCTCTTTTCGGTTCCTTTAGGACTTTAGGAGCGATATCACGAAGGTACTTGTTAGTGTAACCTTCGATCATTTCGTTCGGTTCCTCTTTACGATGACTCTTCATGAACTTCTTAACAAATTCCCTTTCTTTCTCCATCTTGTCATGCTCGTCATACATATCTTTGTATGTGATCGACAAAGAAATTTAGCTTTTGTAGAGCAGCGTTTTTCTTTCGACTTGTTTGGCGGACTTTGTGAATCCGTTTATGAGCTTGAGAAATCCAAGATCGAGGTGGTTTCTTCTCAGATTTGGATGATGATTTTGTTGATCTTTTTGATGGTGGTGGTGATGAGTGAGATGAAGAATCGATGAGGAGGGACATGAGGAGATTGGGGTCCTTTGGAGGTGCAGTATCCTCCTTGGAGCGAGTTGGATGGCGAGAAGAAAGTCATCATAATCTTCTTCGTCATCATGTCAGTTTAGCCTTTTCTTCCGTCGTTCCTTAGCTTCTTCATCGGTTTTCTCTTTCGGTCTTATTCTTTTACGGTTCCTCAATGTTAAGATCGTAGACTCCTTCACAAGCGTTGGTTGTTGCACGAGTGGTGGCACGATCCTTTATCGGGTTGATTAACGCGCTCGGGACACGTGAAGAGTGGACGCACCACTTGATCCTCGGGGCCACCCATTTGATCTTTGCAAATTCTTGACTTTTGAATTTGTCTAACTAATTTAAACTTCTTCTGTAGGATTGATCCGTTGCTCTTCTTCTTCTTGAGCTTTCATCATGAGACTCGAATGCGAGTCTTTCCTTTTCCATGTTGGCTATTGGACTTGTAGATTTAGTTGCTGGAGGAGGGATACGGTTAGATTGAGAAGGTAATCTCTTCATCGTGGCGGTACCTTCGAGCTTTAGTCCACAAGCTTTCTTTGCGGTTGGGTTTGGGAATTGGGATGGGGAGAGCTTCCTTAGATGGAACAGTCCTCTTTGAAGGAGGGTTCCTCTTGGGGAACTTCCTTTGACTCCACGACGCTTGCCGTACTTCCTGCACTTCCTCTTTTGGTTCTCCTTACAGGTGTTCCGGAAGATTTTTCGTCGAGATGACCAACTTTGCCTTGTTGTTGCTTCCGGATACCTTTTGTGCGTTTGAAGCTTTGACATCTTGATTAGAAGGAAATCGGTAGCCACGGCACCTTGTTTCTTTGTAGGCGTTTCCTTGATTCTAACAGATAGAATGGGTTCCGTCAACATGTCGTGATTGTTGGGGTCATTGAGCCTCTTGGGAATGTCGGGATGAAGTCCAAGTGCTCTCTGGATCAACAATTTTGTATATCCGATGTAGGGAATCTTTGAGCCAAGTTTGTTGAGAAATGACATCATGTCATCCCAAATCGAGCTTGATAGCGATGTGTTTCTTGTTGACCACCCCAGTATTTGCGGTTCTATGAGCTTAGGGTGCTCATGCGCCGCATGTCACGACGAAGCTTGAGACTTGGTGATGATCATGTAGAGAGTTCTCGGGGGTTGAGGAATACTCTTAAGCTCACGTGAGAATGCTTGGTATTCTGCAGCCAGCCTCGTCATAACCGATATTGATTAAGAATTGGAGAGTGAGCTCTTGGCCGGGTGTGGCATATAGTTTGGTTGGATCGACATCAGGAATTAGGAGCAGCCCTTAAGTCTGCCAGTGTAATGGTGACTTGTTTGTGATTGAGTCACCGTCCACGGCGGTTGTCCTTTGACCCTTTCCATAGTGTTCGGAAGCTGTTGGATGTAGATCTCGAGCAGTTCGAGTGTGAAAGCATGTTACGTCACGGATGAGTCCTCAGAATGTCAATAGCAATTAAACACGAAGATTGGAGCAAGTGAGGTTGTCAAAGTCAACACGGAGATTATTCTTTCCTATCTTCATTGGATAGACATGAGGATAGATATATGGCAATGGAGAGAACTGGGTGCATCCATATTCATTTGTTGACCATGTTGTGATACGAAATAACATTAGCCAAAAGAACCAACATATCGAAAGACATAATGTTAGTCAGCAGAAGGTCTTATTGTCTAGTTATTGAATGAACGGTGTCAATGATTATTCGAGTCCTAAGTCACTTGTATATTCAATAGTCTGGCGTCGTGAAATGTTTGCGTGAGTTAGTTAACTTTAAGTTTTAAAGTTTATTTTATCACTTATTGTTCACAACATATCAAGCGATTTCAGTTTATTAGTGACATTTTAGGATTCGTGATGTGATATGATTAGTTTATTTACAAGTTTGTACGTAATTCATATGAAGGTATGATCACGCTTATGCGTAGGATTGGTAAAGTTATGCGTGAAGGCGGGAATGATATATCGTGGCGTAAACTTCGCAGCGTAGGGTCTTAACACTACTGGCGTAGAGGTGTTACAGCGTAGGAAAAGTGACCTTATGCATAAAGCATCGTGGCGCCATATTAACCTTACGCGTAAGGCTACTCGTAAGTTGACCTTATGCGTAGG